>CAWUFW010002848.1:1200000-1800000 GCA_963921515.1 Calotriton arnoldi
CAGGGTGAACAAACTGGGTTCATCTCAAGGTCAATTATAACTTCTAATTCATGTAGCCTAAATTTGCTTTCTTGGAACATTGCGGGGATTAAATCCAAACTTAATGACCCAGAGTGGAATACTTTTATTGACACCCACCACATCATACTTCTCCAAGAGACATGGGCCACTAATCCTATTCTTCGACCAGGTTTCCAAACTTTTAGTGAGAATGCAATACTTTCGCAGGCTGGATGCCCATCAGGTGGGCTATTAATATGGCTACGTCTTGACTTGTTTCCTGCCATGAGACTAGTTTCAGCTAGCTCTAGCGATGTATTAGCCATTGAAATCCAACTCTCGACCCAAACAGGCCCAAGATACATACCTTTGGTCAACGTATATATTAGGTCTGTTCCCCCTAATGCCCAATCCCCTATAGTGGAGAAGGTAGATGCCCTGATGGGACAGTTTAACAGGAAAGCTCTAGTGATTGTAGCAGGTTACATCAACACCCGAATACCAACAAATGTTGGGCAGAATCTTACAGGAATCCCAAGCGGGATGGTCACAAGAACTTCCACATCACCCCTGCCTGGTTCTAGCAAAGGAACCAATATTACTAAAGTAGGAGCCCAAATTGTCGACCTGATACTAGACCATGGCCTAAGAGTGGTTAATGGGAACACTAAGTCAGACCGTCCCCCTTGCACAACCCTTAAAAGAGGCTTTGGCATTTCACGAATAGATTATATCCTCCTGGACACTGAGTTATGGGCAGACCTATATGATATGAAGGTGGTCCCCAGACCGGATAATGACCACCAAGCCCTAAGTCCATCCTTCTCCATGGTTGTGTTTGCCAACACAAAATTGGATGAAGTAGTGACCTCCTCGCCCATAGTCCCTACATCTAACCTAAGAAATATTAAATGGGCAGCCATGGAGATGGACACAAAGCGAATTACACACCTATATAATCTTTTTGTGTGGAAATTCTCAGGTAGACCTGGCAGACATAGATAGCATCAACTTTTCCCTCATACATTGAGAACTGATGGCACATTAAGATCGTGCTTTGTTAAGAACAAAAAAAGAGGGGCTTTCCAAAAGAAAACTCCCTCCTGGTATTCAAAATCTTGCTGCTTAGATAAATCCCTCTTAGTATGTGCGATTAAAAAGGGACAAAGAGCTGAAATCAGAGACTGGGAGGAGGATCAGTTGTTACGTATGGCAGAAGCCCTAGGGATGGGAGACCACAAGACCTTCTGGAAACTAATTTCTGTTAACTCCTCTAGTGCTAACCATCTGGAGCTAACTATACAACCTGATCTATGGGTCTCACATTTTAGTGGCTTGTATAAAGGCAAGTTGAACCAGAACAATCTCACAAGTTTCCCACCAGGAGCCATGAGTGACCCGA
The DNA here is from genome assembly GCA_963921515.1 of Calotriton arnoldi. Lineage (NCBI taxonomy): Eukaryota > Metazoa > Chordata > Amphibia > Caudata > Salamandridae > Calotriton > Calotriton arnoldi. The sequence goes on from CAWUFW010002848.1 coordinate 1,201,403, forward strand.
TGGGAAACTCAATTCACGACAAGTATAGTAGATCCGATACATCAAAACGTAATCTTACCTTTACTATTGATGAAACCACATAGCAGTTAAGCAAATGGAAAAAGAAAAGGCGCCTGGGATGGATGGTATACCAGGTGATCTTTTCATGTCTCAACCGGACATCTGGGTACCATACCTGAACACTGTATGTAATAGTATCCTAAAAGGTAATTCCATTCCGCCTACATGGCATGGAGCAATTATCATACCCATCTTCAAAAAGGGAGATAGATCAAACCCCACAAACTACAGACCCATCAGTATCTTGGATAACACCCAAAAAATGTTTTCTAGGCAGGTGTTGTTCAAACTTAACGATTGGATGGACGAGAACTACATCCTAGAAGAGGCGCAAGCTGGGTTTAGACCCAAGATTAGTACACTGGACCAGGTCCTCCGCTTCAAGGTGATAACCTGGAAATATGTCACCTTGAAGCGTGACCATCTATATGTCGCCTTTATAGATCTAAGGGCGGCTTTCGACCTGGTCCCTAAGGGAAACATTATGGGAGGCACTGGATAGTTATGGTATTCCTCCAGACCTACTTAGGATTCTTAGAGTTTTACATACAAGCACCAATGCTAAGGTCAGGTGGAATTCCGCTGGGAACCTGTCAGACAAGATTGAGATCAACCAGGGGGTTAGACTAGGGTGTGTTCTCGCACCGACCCTATTTAGCCTCTACATCAATGGAGCAGTAAGTAGACTGATGAACTGTATACATTAACCCTGGACGTAGTTCGCGGAGTTGCGCTACGCTATGTGAAGCGGTAAAACAACTCCGCCGCGCTACGCGAGCAGCATAGTGCGATAGGAAAATGCTGTTCGCGGTGATTGCACAGTGCCGGATGCTTGTCCGCACTGTGCAATCATTGCAAACGGCATCATGCACAGTGCAAGCGGTCGTTTTCTGCCGCTCGAGTAGATTTTTACTCGAGCTGCAGCTTTCTCAACGCGAACGGGCAGTTTCTCATCGCGAGCGGTCGCGAGCATATGCGACCACTCGCAATGAGAAACCTGACCCCCCCCCGCGTTGAGAAATCTCGCCAGGAGATTTATTTTCCACGCTCGCGCTCGCCAACTTGATGTTGCCGATCGCGAACGAGGAAAAATCTCGCAGGGATGTTGATTTTGCTCGCTCGCGGTCGCCAACTTGACGTTGAGGAACGCGAGAGAGCAAAAATGTCCGCTACGCTGTGCGTAGCGGATTTTCTCTGCACTCCACGAGATCCGCGTAACGCGGAGTGCAGAAAACTCCGCAAACTCCGCGAGCGGAGCGTAGTTTACCGCCCAGGGTTAGTATACATGACGCCCCTAAATTAGCAGGTGTGCCGACGCCTATTTTGATGTTCGCGAATGACACCCTGCTAATTTCACGCACTCCAATGGGGCTGCAAGCACAACTAAACGCTTTTGTCTCCTTCTGCGAGGAAAGAGGTCTTGAGCTTAATTCCTCAAAGTCTAAAGTTATGACCATTAACCCCCACAGATCATATAGAGGCATCGTGCATATAGAGGGGGTCTGCCTCGAAAAAGTTCCATACTTTGACTACTTGGGAGTTAGGTTGAGTGACAACCAGACGTGGGGCTCCCACCTGGAGAAAAGTAAAGCCACCCTCCAATTGAAAACCTCCGCCATAGGGGGAAAATACAGGACTGCTTCAGGAGGCGCTCTGTCTCCGGTCCTTTCCATGTATAGAGCTACAGCTGTAGCATCAGCGACTTATGGAGCTGAGATTTGGGGCCATGTCCAACCAGAAGTGCTGACAAGAACTGAAAATAAGTTTATAAGGGGTCTCTTTAATCTTCCCCCAAGTTTCCCTATCACCCCACTAAGATTTGATCTAGCCCTCACACACCCTGGCTGAAAGCGATACAAGTGTTATCCCATAGAATAGGCATGGCTAACTTATGGAACACCCTGGAGCAGATCACCAAACGTTACGCCCGTGGAGTGAAAATCCGGTTCTGGGAGGGAACTTTATTGCAAACGTGGAAAGTTCACCAGGAAAATACCATCACCGGCCAGTTCCTCCTCCACAAATGCTCCCCCAGCCCAGAGCCCTACATGGACCCTATGTACCCACGCCGTTCTAAGGGGTATATTCACAAGAACGTGTGATAACTACCGCAAGAGTAGCGTAACGCAACTTTCAATAACGCAGCCTATCACTGGAAAATAACCCCGTGTCAACGTGGAATTCACAACAAGGCGGTACCATGCGATAGTCACCAGATAACGCGTCAAATGCCAGCGTGAAAATCAACACCACGCCTAAAAAATGGCGAGAAATCATGCGATGAGGCCAATCGCGGTACAAAAAGTAGCGAAAAGCAGCCTCAGGTCTGCAAATCCCACGCGTCTGGCGGGAAATTGCACCATAAAAACCACAGACACAACACACCAGAACCAAGCCAAAGCACGTAGCAACATGGATGCACCCTGACCCAGCGCAGAGGACAACGCGAACCCCACAACCCCCACAGACCTCCAGCAAGGAACAACTGGGTCGGGGAAGGCCAAGGAGAAAATGGAGAGGAAGACGGGGTGCAGACCGCAGGAAAACAAGACCAAGGCCACGGAGGCGACAGAACACTACCAGCAACTGACCCACAAGCAGACCACCTGGAATGCAGTCGCAGTGCCCAGGAGGCCAATCCAGGAGGCCAAGAGGTGCCGGCAGGACCTGACAACCTAAACCAGGTACAAACCCGCTGCCAACAGGAAGGCCACAACGGCGACAGGAGGTGGCAGTCCAGCGCCACAGGAGGAGCAGGAGGAAACCCAGGCCACAGTCATCAGTGTGGAGAGGGTGCAAGGAGTAGGGAGTACGGACACAGCCCGACAGGACCTGACACAACAACAACAGGGTGAGGATCCAACAGGGACTGGGGGGACGGGGGGTGATGGGCACAATGCCACACATGCACAATGAGGTGTAACGGGAAACATCTTTTACATCGCGGTGATTACACCGCGATGCATTTAGAACGCTGCCATTACAACGCAAGCGTTACATCGACTTGCACTGGAGGGCGCTATAAGCAAAGGAATAGTAAGATTTACTATTCCAACACCTTCCCTACTGTACGTAGACTGGTGTTGGAATAGTAAATCTTACTACTCCTAAGTCCAGCGCCCTCCAGCGCAAGTCGTTACGACTTGCGTTGTAAAAACTGCGATGTTACATACCGCGATCATTTTGAACGCGTTGTAACATCACATATCCGGTGTAACACACTGCACACCCACAATTACCCAGGGACATGTCCCCCATCCCAGTGGCACACTGCAGCACACACACATAGCAATCACAGCACATACCATGACAATGTGGCACAAAGTGCAACACCCACACTGCAGAACAGGGGACACAACTGGGTCCAACCAGGCACAGTAACAGAACAATCACATCGTACAGAGCAGGGAACTGTGAGATGCACATCTACCCCTACAACCCCACATCAGCCATGTAGGCCAAATGTACACTGTCCTAACTCAAATAGCCACCACCGCCCAAACAGTCACAATGTACATCGTCACACAGTCTGCATGTCGACAAGAACAAGGCGCCAACACAATGCCAACATGCACCTCCCCTTCACAATGTAGAGGGACAAACAACACCTCCAGCAGGTCAGAACAGACAACCCATCGGTGATGCCCGAGACGAACACCACAGCCCAGACACCGATGCCATGCAACAGCCCATGGACATCCCACACAACCCACCACCAGGACCAGGGCAGACAAGCTACTCAGAGGAGAACCCAGACCCTGCAACAGACCACACAGCATCAAGCACCCACAATCACGGCTGCCTCACAACACTTCACCCACCCACACATGGCACCCCAATGCCAGGTGGCAGAACGCCAAAAGGAGGTGGCCCAACAGGTGAGGGGGTTGCCGAACCCATGGAAGGCGAACTAGAACACATACGTGGGTGTCCAATACCCTTCAGGGACCCCCCACACCCCACAAAGGAGACCCACACCTCCACAGAGACAGATGCACTTATCATGTTGAACTGGCTACGGGCACGTGCGCCTGGCCCCTTTATTGGCAGGGCCACATGTACAATGACGCCTGTGCTGGATGTGTGTGGGGTGAGTATAAGCCAGCCCGCACGGAGTGCTTGGTGCTGCCAACAACCTGAACAGTGGACACCAGTGCAATGGAAACAGAAAACACCAGCATAACAGAGACAAATGCAGAGCAACATGGAGGGATCCGGAGTAAGGACAGAGGTCATCCAATATTCAGTCTGGACGTTCCTTGGGTTGCAATGCACTGAGGTAGGGGCACTAGAGAAGAGCGCGCTCATGTGAAGAAATTGCTAGGATTGTGTCCCTTCGGGTCAGTCCTGATGCAGATGCAGTGGGGTGTGTTACACCTGCATCAACTTCCTCATCAACGTCCCAGGTCTCCCACACTGCCTGAGGTGACAGTTGCGTCCGCAGTCCATAGCGCAATACCCAGCAATAGATCCGGGTGTGTAGCTTGACTACCACCACCAGTCTGCATTCCTGCCTTGGGGCTGTTGCCTCCTGCCCTCCCATGGTCTGTGCCCTCTCCCTTCCGCACACTTGACACATCTTCCTCATCATAGTCCCAGGTCTTCCCCACTGCATGAGGTGACATTGCTGCGCAACCTCACAACAGCACAAAACACAATCAGTAACGGACAATGGTTTGCGGTGCACTGAGTCACTGGCACTTGGAGTGCTGAGCAGGGTATCAGGCTGAAGATGGCATCCACGACAGGTCTGAGCAACTCCTTAGGTTTCTCAGGACCACCTTTTCGACTCTGGCAGATGGTGGTTGAAGGTGGTCCTTGCAGTGGTAGCGTGTGCTTCCTGCGGTGATGCGACGTCCGGGCCGGTCAAGACTCGATGCCATGTGTGGGCCCTGGTGGACCGCAGTTGGGGCCGGAGGAGGCGGACAGCGCAGGGCCACAGACACATGGCGTTGATGCCCCCAAGACCATCGCTACAGAGACCATTCAATGTCTCAGAAGAAGGAGTCCCAGGCCTGAGCAGCACAGAGTTAGTGGCCCCGGATGCACTACGGCCGGCACAGGCACCCAGCCACGGGACGGTGACTTGCGGTGCAGTCAGATGGGCCATGCGACCTGAGCGGGTCCCCATCAATGTCCGAGGTGTATGTTGCGGAGGGTTTCGAGGGACAGTGGAAGGTGTCCTCCAGGGCATGATGGGGAAGGTCTGATGTTATCTGGAAGCAGCAAATGGAGGAGTGGAAAGCGCAACCCTCGTTTGCACCAACAATTCGGGATCAGCTACATGAGGATGAAAACTAGCCCCTAGTCCATAGACTCAAACGCCACCAATGTACAACCAGTGAGTGTCCATGAATGTCGGGGAACAGACTTAGTGGCACAGGTGCTGTGAGGGCATGCAGTCTGCGATGATGCCGGTACACATATGTGAACTCCAAGAATGCCAAATCAAGACTCTGTGACCTACTGGACCGCAGTGTAGGCTGGAGGCAGCGGTCAGCAGTGGCCCACAGCCACGGGTCATTGGCTCGCGAGGCACAGAGTTAGTGACACAGTGGCAGTTGTCGGTAGTGTTCAATCACCTCCGTGACGCTGATCCTGTTCCCTCCGGACTGCAACGTGTCATCCTCTTACGCCCCTCCGTGCGTGCGAAGAAATGTATTCTTCCTCTTGAATTACCTATGTTCAGTTCCAAATCTGTGATCCCACTCGTGTGCAGCCTAGGCCGAGGGCAGTGGTCCGCGTAGGCACACATACACGTGTGGTTGTGATGCCATGCACAGACTTGTTGCCACCACATCGGAGGGTGTATTGTGAATTGTTCTCTGCCATAATTAATGTTCACTGCCATGGTGTAATCAAGACTCAGTTCCAAATGTGTGACCTACCTGACCGTGGTGTAGGCCTGAGGCAGCGGTCAGCACGGCCCATTCACTGAGTGTCTCCGGCATAGGTTGGATGGCCCCACCGGCCTGCGTTGTTCGGGTTCAGTGGCACCACGTGTAGCAGGCTGGCATTGAACAGGGTTAGTGGCATCACGTGTAGCAGGCCGGTGTTGAACAGGGTTAGTGGCACCACGTGTAGCAGGCCAGCGTTGAACAGGGTTAGTGGCACCACGTGTAGCAGGCTGGCGTTGAACAGGGTTAGTGGCACCACGTGTCGCAAGATGCCCATATGGAACTATGCCTCACTGAACTGGGGGGGTCTGGTGCTGTGGCCGCTGGCCGGGATATGGGGTCACTGCCATTCATGAGTTAAGACACAGTTCCACATGTGGGACCTACTGGTCCGAAGAGTAGGCCGGGGGCGGCAGTGGAGTACGTCAACGAAAAAGGAATAAAGCGGGTCGGTGTCGTGGCGGCCGTGATGGTCTGAGGTGGCTGCCAAGGTCTCGGGCTTGTGGCTTGCACCGGCACGTGGTGGGCCCTCCTTGACACACGCCGGTGTCGGAAGGTGATCAGTGTGGCCTAGCTGCGCAGGGGCTGGCCTGACGGGTTCGTGGACTAGCGTGCCGGGTCCGGCAGGCGCACGGCATCTCAGGCAACTCCGCTCACGAGGATGGCGTCGGCCTCGTGGCGAGGTGGGAGGCGCCACGCTGGCAGGGACGTGGGTCTTTCCGGAAGTGGACCACGCCCAGGCCTACGTGGTTTTTATTCACACCCCTACGCTGGCGTGGCGTATGCCAGGCCATCCCACTCTGCTGACGCTTGGGGGGGCGTAACAGGCAACATTTCCACGAGGTCCCCCACTGGCTGTGGTGACATGGTGGCATCCACTGTCCACTACACTCCATACGCAAGCGGTGTATGTCGCCATGGATATGGGTGTGTTCTGCATACTGCGAGGTGTCCAGCACATCTCCGGCACTGTTGGCATTGTGTACGTTCCCAATCATGGTTCTACTGCATCCTTCACACATGCCTGGTTGCCACCTCTCCCCACATTCGGCTAGTATGTGGCTGAGGTGCCATGCCGTTGCTGGCTCATTTTCAGGGCTTGCCCATGTGGACATTGTAAGTTGTTCTGTCGTGTCTGGTGGGTGGGCATATTGTTGTGCCTGTTGTATGTGATTTTGTGACGTGTGCATTGCCAGAGTTGTGAGTTGCATGGTTGTGGTGTTGAGGTGTGTGGGGTGTTCATTTGTATATTGCCAAGGGGCTGTACATTTCCCTTGTTGCCATCCTGGGAACGCTGGTTGATGATGGACTGTCGGAGGATGAAGGTATCATGCACACTGGCTGTGTATTTGAAGGCGACATTGTTGGGTGCTCCACGGTGTTCTGTTGTTGCCTGCACATTGGTGTGGGACATGTGCTTCCTGTTGCGGTGGTTGTGTGCTGTGTCACCAGGGGGCACAGGTAGTACATGTGTACTGTGTATTGCCCCCAACACGTGCATGCATCCTGCTATGGCGTATGGTCCTTGCTTGGTCTCCAGCGGATCCTGCGCATTGTGTTGTACGTATGGGGACTGGGGTACCAGGGTGATGGTGATGTCCAGGACAGGTGTGGGGGACTTGGATGTGGCTGGCTGTGAGACTCCTCCGACTCTGGCGGGTGTTGGATGGGGGGTCTCAGGGGCCAACAGGTGCAGTAACGCCATCAGCTTTGTGTGGGGTGGGATGTTGGTTGTCCGCTGTGTTGTTGCCGTAGGCCTGTTGGGCGATGATGGTCAGGATTCGTAGGTTGGTTGTCCCTTTCAGCCTGTAGTGGAGGGTGACATTGTCAAATGTTGGGTCTGTGCGGCTGGTACGTTTCCTGGGGTTCCGCTGTCTTTGTCTGCGCTGCATCTGTGTTGGTCCGGGGGGGGTGTTCTGGGTGTGGGATGGGGTCCTGGGGTGGAGGGGGTGGGTGTTGTGGCCCTCTTGGGTGTCCGGGCTGCATGATGAGTGGCTCCATGGCATCTGTTGCCCTTCGGATGTGGCCCTGGGCAGTGCTCCCTTTTGTGATGCTGGCTGCCGTCCGAGTTTACACCAGGTCAGAGCAGGTGTAGATTTCCTGGTGCTAACGCGCCTTATCGCCTGTTTTGTGTTTTTATCGCGGATGTGGCTGGTCGTTGTGAATGTTGAGGTGTGCTGTTGTCTCGGCTTTTGTCACGGGAACGCCTACTCTGCATCTCATTAGCGAGTTTTGCGGGGGTCCTCTGTGGCGATATTTTATGTGGCTGCTATCGCGGGTAAACTGGTGCTGTGGGCTGTTTACACCGGCTTGTGAATGGGGGGGGGTAAATTTATCACGACTTTGGCTGCGATGAAGTGCCGTTAATTCGGCGATAGCTCCTTGTGAATATGCCCCTAAGTGTTTATATGTCCAATTCAGGTGTGGCATGCTGCCCCTGAGAACTCACAATATGAAACGGGACAGGACACCCTCAAATACCAAGTTCTGCCCAAATTGCCCTACCATCGCGGAAACTGTTGAACACTTTATGTTCATCTGCCCACAATATCGAAATCCGCGCAAGAAATGGCTGAAAGCTGCATTACATTCTAAGGGTGGGAGACACTGGAGGGAAGCACTAAGGCTCCTTAAGAGCGACATTAGGGAATTAGTCGCACTGACAGTATCGCGTTATCTGCTTTGCCCTTGGAATCAGAGGAAGAAGGTTATAGATAACGCGCTTCCCAGGATAGCCAGCTCGTAGCAAACGGCATAGTAGGCTTACGTAGCGTCCTATCACCCCATATGCGCTATTTCACTAACGTCGACACTGGGGATATTGCTATTTTCACGGCTGGTCCATTAACTTATTTTAACTACATATGATCTTTTACTCCTATGAAGAATACCCGTTCAATAGGACTATCTTCATGGTGTTATGTCTAGTAGGTCTGTATTATCCATTATACACAAATTTTAATTATCGATGATTTTTAACCCAATGTAAATAGGACGTTGTATGATGTTTTTATTGAAACTGATTTGAATTGTATATTTCTGTGATTGTAACTTTTATGGCTTTTAGCCGAAATAAAAGACCCCTCCATTCCATCAGTAGACTGAGGAAAAGTAGTGATGAGCTGTGTGACCTTATAAACATGAGTAAAGGGCCAATGTTCACTGGCATACCTTTGTAACAATAACAACATTTTTTTTTTAAATAGTTGTGTTATTTATTTGCTTTCTTTTTTTCAATGTGATTCACCAAGATCACTGTCATCTGTCTCTTCAGCTTTGTCCATTCTGGCTGAGGATACAAGATCCCGAGCCTTCAGTGGGAAAAGCACTCCTGCTGCCAAGGAAGGTTTTAATGACCAGCCTGGCTCATTAGATTTGGCTGGTCAGCACCCTAGAGCTCTCCCCCTCCCTGAGGACCCAAGTCCTAGAACATCCAGGAGAGTCCAGTCCCTATTATCAACATCAGTGCCACCATGGGGAGTGGCCAAGATGTCCGACAAGACGGTCGTGCTCTGAAGAGCTCTGCTACGGCCACTCGCTTGACAACACCCTGCGAACCAAACGCATCCCTCCTCGGGACCCAGAGACCTGCAATAACACCCCAGAGTTCCAGTGGGCTAGGCCAAGACCTGCAAGCCATGGACTACAATGCAAGGAGCCCTGAGCGCAATCGCGGCCTACCACGAGACGCAAACCGGGATCGCACACATTGGCACCTGACCTGCCGCGAGGTAGAAGCGACCTTGGGCAAAGGCTGCATGCGGCCTGATGGTGCGACTGCAGCAAACACCAGACCCCAGTTGATACGACTGTGGCTCCAACTTGGGGCTAGGCATAGCCCCTCCCCTCCTTCCCACTATTTACTGGAGCATCCACAGGAGAAGGAAGTGGACCGGGCTAGCTCCACCGGGAGAAAGGCCTACCTTGAACACAGGCAGCCCGGGCGCCCCAAGCTGGGGCCCCCTTGTGCATATGCGATCTATGGTACGAGACACTGCTGGGTGGCAGGATGGTCCTATAAACTGGTTGCCTGGGGCCCATGGTATGACTTTGATCTGAGAGGCCAGATCTTCTCTCCAACCTCACATCCTCCCTTACTTGTCTACACTACCCGCAGTGGGCACATGCTGATGATCAGAAGTGCTGCAGAAGGGAGGCAGGGCATCGGCACCCCTACCACTGCTGATCGTATGAGGGGTGACTCTGTGGGCCCTGCTGGGGGGACACTGAGGTCTAGGAACTAGCCGGGTACCAGGAGCCCCAGGGTTGCCTGATCGCCCCCTGGACTCCATTGGACATAGGGGCTTACTGGATGTGCACTGTCAACCCCGTATTGGGGCTTCCTTCCTGCACCTTGTGTTAAGTTCTGCTACATGGTGAAGCAGCGTCTGCCTATGGGGCATTGGTGAGCCCCAAACTGCTGTCTTACTGCTCCCGCTTGGGGAGGCGGCTGGGACCCCCAGCCTGGACACCCAAATTAGATGAGGGGTTCATGGAGCTGCTTCAGGCCATCAGAGATGTAAAAAGCGCCCGGGAGCTTAAACTGGCCGCCTTGACAATTGATATGGGGCTCCTGTGGCTCGACAAGGCCAAACTGAGGGAAAGGGTTGAATCGGCAGAATCCGCCCTTGTGGGCATGCGCCCTATTGTGCAAGACATGCAATTTACTATCAAAGTGCTTCAACAGGAGGTTTCCTTGCTGAGGGCCAGTTCCGAAGACCACAATAACATCCATGGAGTGGGACTACAGGAATGGGCAGAAGCTCCTGACTTGGAACTCTTTCTCGAACCCTGGTGGCTTGACAAGGTGTTGGGAGGAAGGCGCTCTACCTTCTTTTCAGTGAAAAGAGCACATAGGGTACCCGAAAGGACCCCCAATCCAGTGGCCCCACCTAGGCCGATAGTTGCACGCCTCTTCAATTATCGGGACCGCTGCCACATAATACAAGTTGCCAGAATGAAGGTCCAGAAACTCAGGGGCTCTTTCATGCCGATGAAACAGAAACTCAGAGACATAGGCCTCCAATACTTCCTTATATTCCTGGCCAAACTGAGGGTAGAGGAAGCTGGGCACATGACTTTCTTCACTTCCCCTGCTGAGGCATGGGGCAGACTGGAATTAGAGGGGGTCCCCCGACGAATCCCGATCAGACTGTGAATGGCATCACCCGAGACCAGGAAGACAATGGCCAGGGGCACCAAGGGCTAGCCCACACGTGAACAGGCAGCGAAAGAACAGGCTCTAGTGGTGGCAGAACTGGGTCCCGCCATGGCTCCACTACTGGCTTCTCCAGTAATGCATCAGACTCCTCACAGAGAGATCTGGCCTCTGCCCTAGAGAGCCTCCCGCCAGATCTACGATCATGACATGAACTCACTCTGATGACTGAGGACCAAATTATATGGTTCAGACCATTATGTCCTATTTTATACCTGTCAATAATCTTATTGGGGGCACCACGAAGGGCTACATGGTGGGGGATTTGGGGGAAGGAAGGTAATTTTGCATTTGGTCTGCAACCCTTGGCTGACGCATCCCTCCACTTCTGAATGGAACATTGTTTTTGATCATGTTTGGTCTGTAATTTGTTCTTGTCCAGATCTGGGAATGGGAGTTAGGGGCAAATGTTTTTATATCATGTCATTGTGAAACACCAGCACTGCACTTTACCTATGGGAGGGGGTACTCCATGATTCGTTGCACCCAGGGACTCAATCGGGGAGGGGAGGGGCGCTCACACAACATGCCCACATGCCTCCTACACAGATAGACCTCCCACCTAAATACAACAGCCTTACGTCGAACATTAAGGGAATGGCCACCCCATGGCAGCACCACCAGATGTACTCATTCTTGCGACGCTGAACGACACATTTAATTTTTACTGGAAACTCACATGACTACTTCTGAGCTCCTAAAATTAAACATGCGATGGAGAGGTCACATGGTGGGCACCTGCTACTTGGCCTATGCTAGGGAGATGCTCATCTGTGTGGCCCCTGTGGTGCTCTGGTGAACAAACACAAGTTTTTAGACCCTGATGCGAGATATATGGTGGTGGAGAGTGACCTGGACTGTGCACCAATCACACTGGTGGCGCTTTATGCACTAAACCATACTCAACATAAACTCTTGGATATCCTTACACCTACTATGTTCAAAACGCGAATGCTCCGAGCATTTGGGGTGGGGATTTTAACTGTGTTCACAACACTACCCGGGATAGGTCACTCCCCTGCTGTTGGGAGCAGTGGCGGTCAGGACTGTACATTATTTCCATGAGAGGTTCGGACTGGTACTCATGCAAGATATGTGTCACTCCATGCATCCCACCATGAGGGAGTACTCCTACTTCTCACCTGTAGACCACTGCACACACCAATTGGCCAATCTCTCTGTAAAGCTGAAATGATGCCAAACATGTCAACCACTGAGTATTTAGGCTGTACCATATCTGATCACAATCCTCTCAAACTTACAATACAGTAGGGTAGGCTATGTACCCTGATTCCCACCTGGAAGCTACCTGGAAGCTACACACCTGGGCATTGCTTGACACAGTCGTTCGGGACACTATTGAAACATGCTTCACTTAATACTTTGAAGACAAAGAAAGGTCTGCCACTGACAGGGGATGGAATGGGACACATAAGGGCCGACTGCATTAACACCAAGTAGGGCACGAAGCTTGCACTTCCCAAACACAGTTTATCACTGGAAGATAACATACAGGAAGCAGAGGTGCGAGCGAGACAAGGGGCAGGGAATGAGAGGGACATTGTACTCCTCCAACAAGAACACGGGGCCGCGGTCGATAGATTGGGGTTCCTGACTGTAGGGAATACATCGGCAGACAACACACCAAGGGTGACAAAGCAGGGCGTATACTGGCATGGCTCTTAAGTGCGGAGGAACCTAGACCTCAAGTATCTGCCATCAGAGCTTACAGTGAGTCCCTATACGAAACAGTAAAGGTCCTGGAGGCAACCGGATGCAACTCAAATGTGACAGAATGCCCATCCCGAGGCTCAGACCCCTACAACACCAGGCTCTGGAGGAGCCATTGGCAATAGAAGTCAAACTGGTGATTGACCAGCTGGCCCACAGTGAGGCTCCGGGACTAACCGCCTCCCGGTGGAACTTTACTCCACTTACAAGACAGTGTTAGCCCCAAAACTCCTCCTGATGTTTCAACAGGCCAGGGACGTGGGTGTCCTACCCTCCTCTATGTGGGAGGCACTAATAGTGGTTCTTCCTAAGCCAAGGCGGGACCCGCTAGAGGGGCACTCCCACAGCCACTGACCCTTCTCAACATTGATTGCAAAATACTAGGGAAGGTCATCACTTACTGGTTCATTCCCTTCCTTGCCACACTGGTCCATCACAACCAGAATGGTTTCATCCCCAGCAGGAACACCTTTCTCAATTTGAGGCACCTCTTCCACCTCTAGGAAAAAAGTTCACAGACAATCCCACCGCACACAGCTCTTTCACTTGACATCAAAAAGGCATTCAATACTCTTGGTTGACCATACCTCATGGGGGTGTTAAGGGCTTCAGACCCAAGATATTGCAATGGATAAGTCTTCTATGCACTGAACCAGTAGCCTGGGTTCGCATGGGCAAAGAGATCTCTGATGCTTTCTGTATCTGTAGGGGCACCAGACTAGGGTGGCCGCTGTCTCCTCTCATTTTTGCTGAGGCAATGGAACACCTGGCAGGGCTCTTCATGTCACGGGGACCACAGCTGCGGATATCAAGTGATAATGATTGGGAGGCTGTGTCAGGAGACACATAGGGGAATGCACAATACCTTAATGGGTGATGGAGCCTTGAAGAGATGCCTTGCCACCAGGACACCTGGCCACTATAGCTAAACACTGCTGGCATAAATACGTGCAGCTCTGGGCAGGCTCCATGCCCTACATTGCATTGTGGACCCTCCAGACCTTTCATGAAGTGGCTGACAGCCATAACACTAGACCATGGATGGATGGGGGCATACATATGCTAGGGGAGCTATACATGCATAACGCTTTATTGTCCTTCCCAGAGCTTAAGGAACACTACGACCTAGATGGCGGACAGTTCCTGACATATAGTGCCCTGGTCTACCAGATTAGGCAGGTATGGGGACCAGATCAGGCAGAGCCTACAGCATCCCCAACTCTACAACTGGTGCTCAGCCATGGACACAACAGAAAGGCGGTCACCGTACTATACAGAGGGCTGCTGGACACCCAGGTTGTGCCCCTGCCAGCCCTGAGGGATGAATGGGCCCCAGTCTTCGGTCAGGACCTTACCGATGGGCAATGGACCTCTACTCTAGAACAAGTGCAGAGAGTGCCCAGAAACCCCGCCTGAAATATACCCAATTCAACTACATATTTCACAGATGCATGGGTCCATCGCAAATTCCTGGGGATGCTTTCGAAGTGCACGAGATGCACGTGTCAGGAAGCGGACTTCTGGAATGGGACAACTTTGGTCTGAGGCTGTGACCATCTTGTCGGACATTATCGGTCGGCCCCTGTCTGTAGACCCCCTGCTATGTGTAGTGGGGATATTACCTCACACACGCATGAGCAAATACAACACAAAATTCATAGACTTAGCCTATGTTCTGCTGAAACGGTGTATAGTGATGATGTGAAAATCCCTGGTAGCTCCTCCCCTGAGGCTAAGGCTCTATGATTTCTCCAAAAGGGCCAATGCAGAAATCTCAATGTGGCGCGCACTACCAACACGACAGGGGGCGAACCCTCAGTGGGATGTGTGGGACACATACTTAGATAAACTGACTATGAAAACAGATAAAAGACCCCTGTGAGGACTCTGAATCCACCCCCTGCCTGCCAATGGGCCACTGGGTTTGCTCGATGAGGTTCAGGTATTCTACATGGGGAATAAGCCTGGGCCAAGTTAATTCCGTACACTTATCCACCCTGACCCCTCCCATATATATGCACACCCACAAGAGGTAATGCCTAAGGATGTACTATACAAGTATCCCCCATCACGACACGTGAACCCACTGGTACTGAGACAACATGCTTCTGTAAACAAAAACGCATGGGTTTGTTTCACAAGTTAATCTCAACAGTTACACCCCTGTTGGGCAATGGTTTTTTTTCTACCCAAGATGACATACACAGTATACGTTGATATCATGAGTAGGCAGGGAATGTTATCTCTACTCCCACCTGCATGTTATGTAATGTGTGTCTGATTTAACGATTCCACTGACTTGATGTGCACGAGCGAGTGTGCCTAGCCTATACCCATCTCCAAAGCACTGTAACCATTATGACTACTATATTGTATTGTCCATTGTGATTGCTGCCTTGTGAGGCACCTACGCAATTGCTTTGTGTAAAAATCAATAAAGTACACCTGAGAAAAAAACAGTGCTATCATAAGCCAAATGTGGCCCTATTCCCCTACAGTTGTGGCCACCCTTGTCCTAGCTCCTGTAAAACCATGGCCATGACATCGGCTGTGTAGACATGATGCATGCCAACTGTGGACACCAAGTCAAGGTTACAGGTTTGGAAAGGGCTGCCGCAAGACCTGATGCAGGTGAGAGTCCTAGGACACTGTCACTAATTGCACCACCATAAGTAGAGACATGATGGGTGCACCTACCTGGCAGGACATCAGCTAGACCAGATTATTGCACTCCCAAAGGCTCAGAATGATACCCTGGAGTGTCATCTAAGTATGCAAACTCTACATTTTGTGGTGATGCAGGATGGCTTCAAAACAATGACTCCAGCTGTGTTTCATTCAGCTGCCACTTGTGTGATCCAGCACCATCGGCTGTCAGCTCTGTCCCTGAAAAACACCCAGCTGACAGCTCCATGGAACGCAGGACACTGCTGCTCACGGACCCACCTGTCACTATCCCCCCTGTTAACACTCAGGCCACTTCTTTGGGCCTGAGGAGGGGTCGCTCACCTGCCTGGTTGAGAACAACACCAAGAGACATAGAAATTGGTGTTCTAATGTGAGCATCAGGACTAATCTTATCTGTCTGATGACCACACATTTCCCACCCGCTCACAGACTGTTATCAAGAAAAAGACAACTTTAAAACTGTTGACCAATCGTAATTTTCTTATCCAACATCAAAGTTACCTTATTTTCTGATAATCTGCCAAGTGTGTATATTTGAATAGAATTAAAATCAGTACTGAATACCAATAATGGCTGTAAACACCTCCATCTTAGAATCCTTTCGCGAAAAAAATATTTTGTCATAACCCATAAATACTTCATATCAAACTAAATATGTTTGTCAATTATGTGGTCTAGAGAGACAATACACAATTCATGATCACAATTAGCTGTAGTAAACCTAACGTCAGTATATAATAGAAACATAATTTTTGTTGGTATTATGGTAGACATACAAAAAGCCAACAAGGTAGAAATATACATTAAAAATGTATACAAACTCTTTTCTAAAGACTGACCTTTCAGAAAAGACATAAAACTAGAAGGTACAGATCTGGATACGAAAATTGTAAGAGGCAGGTTGAAAATTGAACTATCATTCTTCCAATGCAAGGTTTGTAAATATTCCACCTATTTTAAAGTTCTAAGTCAGTGTTACATATTGGTGACAACTGACACCCTAAATACTGTTGCAACTCAAATGGCAGTATTCACTGACACATTTGGCTGCCCTCATGTTCTCCACAGACATTATGCTCAGAAGGCGGTATAACTGAACCAAGTTTCTACAGATGGGGTACAGCTAATAACATCAAGTCTGTGTTCTAGGCTTTGAGGCACACACCCGATATCTCAGGACACTATGTGAACTCATGTACATTTGCATCATTCCACAACTGAGAGGAGGGTACCACAAACTGGATCATCACCATTTTACTGATGATCAAGAAACTTGCAATGCAGATCACACCAAAACCAATATCTCTGCAACAGTCCAACTTTCATCAATGGCTTGCTAGTGCCCCAGCAGAAGACAAGATTGGGTGACTATTAAGGATTAAGAAGATAAAATTGTGCGCATTAAGCTAACATTGTCTTCAGATTTGTTGATTATACCAACATTTTACAAGGCAACCACAACTTTTCAACTAGGGAACATGCCATCATGGATGGTCATGATGCCATTTTTTGGGGAAAATATAATTGTATAAATTCAAACACATTATTCATCTTAAAAGACAAATAAACATATCAGGTAAAGATGTTTTCAATGAAGTCATGCATGAGGTCAGTGCCTTCACCCTCATCACTGCCATCTTGCTTACACGTCACCAACATCACCCTGGAGTAATTTTCATCAGGAATAAATGTAATGTCACCCATAGGGCAATGTTGTGAAGCATACAACAAAGCACCTCAATCTTGCAGACTTTTCCAGGAAAGTAAAGGAAGACCCCCTCCAGACTTGTCCAGGCACCTAAAAGGGCATTCATCAGCCAAAAAGCCTGCTCCACAGGACCTCTCATTTGCACCTGGACCTCATTGAAGCAGATGTCTGCTGGAGTTGTTGGGTTCCTCAGAGGAGTCAATAGCCATGTACGACTTGGATACACTGAGTACCCTGAAACACATAATCACAAACACAAAGGTAAGTAAACTGATGTTTGGCTAGTCACATTATAAAGGTTGAAATGGCATAAACATAATGACTTAGACTTACCAACAAGCCAGGCCCTCATCGGTGCAAGCCCTGCTGTTGAAAAGGGGTATCATTTGCGTGGTGTACTTCCAAAATTTTACCTTGACTGTTGCAGGCTGTGTGACCTTTTCCCCTGCTAACCAGAGGTAAAGTGCATGTGCTCCACCTTTCAACATAATGAACCTGTCATCCCCTTAATTGGCAAATTTAACTTACTTATACAACCCTAGTATATAGTACCAACATATACCCAGGGCCTGTAAGTTAAATGCCACAAGTGGACTGCGGCAACCGTTGTGGCAACCACTACCGTGACAGTGTAAACATGACTGCAGGCTTGCCATTTGTGTTGCTTAGGGATCTTACCATTAAAAGTCTAGACCAAACATTGGGGCAACACAAGTGATAAGTCAGGATCTTGTGAACTATGTAGAGGAGGCGTTCAAGATATCGTGCATGTTTTATATGTCTGCCGCAATAGAGTCCTGATTGAAGCTCAGTGCCGTTTTATCAAGCCTATATATTTTAGATATAATCTATTTAGCACTAATGATCTGGTTGATCTAATTAAATCACGTCCAAATGAATTTGTATGTTATTATTTGTATATATTTTTTTAAACTTTTTTACACTGTTTTAAAGAAGTCAAGTTTATGAACTGCTATATTTATATTACACAGATTTTGTACACATTTTATATTGTTGATCTCAGATGAGGTCTAAATCAATAAAAATTGATTGATTAATTGATTGATACCATTTGTGACTTGACTTTAAACTGCAACTTCAACCTGTGAAAATCACCCCTTTTGACAGGCCTAAACCTTCCTTTTAAATATTAATAAGTCACCCCTGAGTAGGCCTTTCAGCCCTTAAGGCAGGGTGCATGGCATTTAAAAGTAGGACATGTAAGCTTTTAATAATAGCGTCTCCGTACAGTGAATAGGCCCCAAAAGCTAGTTTCACTATAGCAAGGTTAGCTGTTCAATTGGAAAGCATTGCAATACAATATTGAATGTAATAACATTATATCCGGCTGGGAAATAGAAACAAATTTAATTCTTGGACTTTTTGAAATATTTATTACAAGCTCAAATTCACCGGTGAAGTGGATTGGTGATAAATATATTGGAATACATAATTTTAGAAACTTACCCTTACCCTGCCTAAAGCCTCTTGAGGCACATTTGCATGAGCTCCAGCTGTCACCGGCTGAAGAGCCCCCTTGATGAGGTATGAAAACTGTTTCCAGAGCAGGGAAAAGGCTTGGATGTGGGGAGGTGTTTCTGTTCCTCTGTCTGGATGACCATCTGGGCTGTACCCAGGAACGTGATTGATGTCACAGGCACATGCTAGCTGACACCTGGACAAGGCACTTCTTTGTTACACCATTCAGGCAGGACTCAATCCCAGTGGGGGAGGAGCTGCCCTAGACTGCTATAGAGTGACCACAGACTAGGGGTTGCTCGTTTCCCCTGACACCAACTCTGGGTTGGGCACACAGGCTCTGCACAATGGGACTTGGGATTCACTTTCTTGGATTTGGGCAGAGAGGGGCACTGTGGGATTGTTGCAGTAGGGCACACAGGAAGTGCTACAAAAGTGTGTAGGGTTGCCGGTGGAATCTTTTACCCTATTGGCTAATAAGGGGCCAGGAGTCACCTACGCCCATAGGCTGTTGCCAGGCGAGTAGACTCCAAGGGTTAAAAAGCTGATCTTCTGTTCAAGCTACAGATACACAACAAGCTACAAGAAGCCTTTGCCGCCAAGCTGACCAGTTCTAATTGGACCGGCCCTGGACCCTGCTGCTTGGCTCCCCAAGTGCTGACCCCAAGGTTCTGAATCCTTGACTGGGGTCAAAGAGCACTCTCCCTAACATATTCTGAAACCTAGGACTTTGAAATCTTTGGCTTCAAAAACATCCGGAGGACTAGAACCAACCTGCTAAGCTGATCCGATGAAAGAGCGTTGTCGCTCCACCAAAGACTTCAGGCTGCTCCTGCACAAAGCTTTTACGCAGCAGCAAACCCAATTCAGTGGGACCTTGCAGAGAAGTTATCTTGCTTTGGGGGGGGGCGGAGCTTGCTCGCGACCAAGATGGCCGCCTGAGCCGAGAGCTCCGACAAACCGTCAGCTAATCCTACAGGTATCCTGCATCTGAGCCGTTCGAGGGTCGAGGGAAGGCACCCCCACGACTCCTGATGCCTGACTGCCCGGTCTGGGCGAAAAAAAAAAAATTGTGATGCTCCGAGCTCCCGGGGCGAGCTTAGGCGACCTGCTGCCGCGGCGACGAGCGGGCCTGTAATCCCGCAGGAGAGCTGACGAAATACCGCTGCACATAGCCAGGGAAGCGGACCCTGGATGAGAATTTGGCATTTATACCTCTGGCTCTTGCTGCGACTGGGTGAGCGGTGGTGTGCAGGGAGGTGGAGGGTGAGCGCGCGCAGGCACGGAGCGGTCCGCGGGCCCTGCCGCGGCTCCTCGCGACTGCGGAGAGGTGGTGAACACAGGCTCCCGGTAGACTGGAAGGCACTCGGATTACGGCGAGGGAATCACCGGAGCTGCGCCCAGGCGTACGCAGCGCCCCCTTCATCCCCGCATTACGGCCTCCGCCGATTGGCGCCTGACTTGCTGACGGCCTAGAATTGGGCCTTTGATGGTGGGCCGCGACTGACGGCTCCAGCGGTCCCGATCCGGGGGTCGGTGGTGCGGCGGCCGCCGCTTGCAGGAGGAGAGCCTGTGCAGGCGAGGTGGGCGTTACATGAAGTATGTCTCCTGGGATGTGGCCGGCTCCCTGAACCAGGGGAGGTGCGACGCTAGAAGGCGCGGCCGAGAACTGGAGGCAGTGGCCATGACAGAGGCAACGCGGGACCTACGGACTATTCCCTGAAGCCCCGCGGTGCAGGTTAAGGTAGGGGACGTCCAGCGCCATTGAATACCGGCGAATGCCCCACCTCCTATACGTAGCACTCCAGGACGGCTGCTGGTGCCGCCCGTACACCCTACGACCGCCGTATGCTTGAGGCCCCTGAAGAGTGGACCGCGCAGTGACAGTCCCGTTGAGTGGTGCGAGTGACAGACCAGTCTTGCTGGACTTGTCAGATCTGGTGTTTGGCCCAGTTGGGCGACAGGAGAATTGCTAGAGAGAGCTGCCCTGGTTCGCTGGAGGCAGCGACGCAAATCAGGAGAGCGCCTGGCGGGGTGCCTGCTAAGTCCAGATGGGACGCGTGGACAGAACGCAGCAGAAATTGTCGTTTGGCCAGAAGAGGTCAAAATCGAGTGAAGCCTCGCGCGATGGTGCGACTGGGGAGCGGGACGACCCGGAGGAGGGCCCAGGGCATGATATCAGAGGCCTGCTGCGGTCTATGGAAAAGAATTTGCAAGGGGGCATAGAGACACTTGGCACCAAGATGGACGCGCTCTCCTACCGAATGGACCGTATGGCCGAAAGACTGGACAAACACGCCGAACGCCTTGATATGTCGGAACGCAGGCTCACAGAGGCAGAGGAGGCCCAGACGGTCTTAGACACAGAGCACAAACAACTGGGCAAGCTCATGCAGGTCCTCCAAGACAAGACAGAGGACTTGGAAGCGCGTTCTCGGTGCTGTAATCTCCGAATTACGGGACTCCCCGAGTCCACCCAGACGGGTAACATGGAGCAATTCACGGAGCGACTCCCGAAGACTCTGCTCGGCGAGGACGCATTTTCCGCTATGTTTGTGGTAGAGAGAGCGCACCAATCCCTGGGCGTCCGCAGCCGGGTGCTGCACCTAGACCGATCATAGCGAAACTGTTAAACTACCGTGACCGGGATATGGCACTGAGGAAAGCTAGAGAGAAACAACCGTTGCACTTTGAAGGGTCTACTATCTCTCTTTTCCCTGACTTCACGGTTCATGTCCAGGAGGCACGGCGCCAGTTTGCCCCCATGAAGAAACAACTCCGTGACCTGGGGGTACACTACGCCATGTTCTACCTGGCGAAACTCCGGGTCAATCGCCAGGGCCACTCCCATATTTTCACCGATCCAAGGGCACTCCAGAAGGCAATGAAGGACTGGACGAAGGAGCGGCGACATAGCCCGGAGAAGCTACTCCTCGATGAAGCAGCGGGTGGCTCTATTGAAGACCAGGACTAGACCATTGCTGGTGACATTGTGTTGATTAAGCATGACGATTGGGGGAGCTGCCACGTTGGCACTGATATACAAGTGAGCCCGGGAGGTATCTGATTGAGGGGGAGGGGGGTTTGATAGATGAGGCCATATCAGGGCACAACAATGCCTTAGCTGTTATTCAGGGTTCACCGTTCCCCTCCCCCACTGTCCCGGATGAGGTGCAGGTTTTTGTTGCGGGAGAAATACCCTTTGAGGGGTCTGTGCTGCTCGCCTATCCAATGTAATTTAGACAACGGCGTTACCTACGGCATGGGAGCCCGTGGTAAAAACTTTGTGCCCCGGCTCACCCTTGAGTTTCTCCACATTTTGGATTTTGGCTTATTCCCCGGGGTGCCCTTTGGCAGTACAGCTGCGGTTATTGCATTCCGAGATGTGCACAGTTGCATATATTTGTCCTGACGGTGTTCGGAGCGCGGCCTTATGAGTGCCGAACGCTTCTTCCATTTGTCCCTCTGTAGGGAGAGCAACATCCACCCCCGCGTGAATCACACTGGGGAATGCATATTCGGTTGGGGGGGGAATGTATGGGGGGGAGGGTACAGTCAGCAGCCAAGTTGGGGTGGGGCAGGCATGGGTGGGGGGTGGGGGGAGGTTTTGGGATTTGTCGCACACCTTTCTGGGAATGTGGAGGGTGACCTCTCTTGGTTAAATGCAGAGTTGCGGGGGTGGGGGGTTGTACTGTGTGGGCCTTGTTGGGGTGGGCCTGACGTGGGTGGGGGGTGGGAATGTTTTGAGACTGACATCTGACATCACATCTAACTTTGTGGCTTATGTGTGGCTCCACAGGGGGTATGTAGGCATACCTTGCTGTGCAGCGCGCTCTTTCGGTTGGACTCTCCCCAATGGCGGATAGCACTGCCCCGAATAGCACCGCTCCGTTGGAAACAGTGGTGGTGCTTACTTGGAATGTCCGTGGCCTTAATGACAACAGGAAGGTCCGGAAGATACTACATTATCTGTACCGACACAATGTTGATATCGCTCTCCTGCAGGAGACGAATTTACCTCTCGATAGTCCCTTCTTGCGCGCCAGGGGTTTCCTTGGGAACGTACATGCGGCTGGCTTTACCACTCACGCGTGGGGGGTACTGACGTGGGTCAATCCCAAGACGATGCTTCGTATAGTGCCACTGGAAACGGATAGAGAGGGCAGATATGTCCTTTCTAGATGTTTTGGTAAGGGGTTGGAGCTCCTTTTTTTAAATGTTTACGGTCCCAATTACGACCACCCCGACTTCTATAGTAAATTGACTGACCTCTCGTTCCGTTACACCCCTGAGCGGACTATATGGGGAGGGGATTTTAATTTTGTACGGGACCCAGCTTTAGACAGGTCGGGTGGCCCGGACAGGCGTGTCTCCGCGGCCGCTAGGGTGATGGAGACTTCACTGGTGGGGTTGGACATGTGTGACGTGTGGTGAGCCAGACATCGGGGTCAGAGGGGGTACACGCACTACTCGGCTTACCACGATGTCCATACCAGAATTGATCATTGGTTTCTATCCAGGGCTCTGTTACCTCTCGTTAAGGCTTGCACGATTTTACCGCGTACCTATTCAGATCACTCGCCCCTGCTTTTGTCGCTGGAGTCCTCCAAGAGGTGCATTCCTCCCTTCCTGTGGCGCTTCCCGCCCTATTCCTTACTCGATGCCGTTTTTAAAGAGGATATGGCCACGGCGATTGAAACTTTTTTTGAGCTCAATGTGGGATCTGTTGAGTCCTTCCAAACTGTTTGGGAGGCTTTTGAGGTATATATTAGGGGGGTGGCGATCTCAAAGCATGCGGGGGTTTTGAAAGCGATCCGTAACAGACTGGCAACCTTGGAGCGTAAGATTGCAGAACTTGAGGCTGCGCTTCAAGGTGGGCACACTGATGAGCTCAGCCTAGAACTGACTTGGACATTACAAGACTACCACGGAGAGGCAGACGCGGAATTAAAACACCTTGGGAAGTATGCTACCGCACATGCCTACGGCGAGGGCGAACGGTCGGGGGCTGTGCTGGCGCAGCTCCTCCGGCAACGCAGAAATACTAGGGAGGTCCCGGAACTCAGAACGCACGGAGGGGACTCCTTGTTAACGGAACCTCAGGTTGCGGAACATTTCCAAAGCTATTATGAGGATCTGTACGCCTCTAGGGGTTGCAGCCCGGACGAACAAATATTAAATTACCTCGAGCACATAAAGCTGCTGTGGCTGTCCAATTGGCACCGCGAATTCCTGATACGGCCGATCGACAGAGATGAAATAGGGCTAGCTCTATCTGAAATGAAGGCGGGGAGTGCGCCGGGGGGGACGACCTTACTGTCGCTTTTTACAAGGCGTTCTCGGATCTCCTATTGCCCCACCTGCATATGTTATTTGAGGATATATGCGCTACAGGTATGATGCTGCCATCCATGTGGGAGGCGATCATGGTTGCCATCCCCAAACCGGGAAAGCCGGTAGATGAGTGCGCTTCATATCGACCCTTGTCCCTGCTGAACGTGGACACCAAGCTGTTTGCGAAACTCCTTGCCAATCGACTGGCCCCTCTTGTTACCACCTTGGTGGCACCAGAACAGGCTGGTTTCGTTCCAAGTAGAAACCTGACATATAACTTGCGAACGGTCTTCGCGGCCCTACAGCATACCCGACCAGAGGTCCCGGCGATTGCGGTGTTTTTGGACATGGAAAAGGCATTCGACTCGGTCGAGTGGCCTTTCCTGAGACAAGTCCTTACCCGCATGGGGGTCGGTGAGGTGTTCCTCCAGCTCATAGAAGTACTTTATAACTCTCCCACAGCGCGTATAAAAATCGGCTCCCTGGTCACTGAGCCAATCCATATATGCAGGGGCACGAAGCAGGGCTGCCCCTTGTCTCCACTCCTGTATGCGCTGGTAGCTGAACCCTTAGCCTGCGCTCTACGGGAGTACCATGGCCACAGAGGTCTCCGATTCCCGACCTACCGCCTGATCGTCTCCACCTATGCGGATGACACCCTGTTATACGTCCGGGACCCGGAGCAGAACCTCTCGCCAGTTTTACGGGAGGTTGTGCTGTTTGGCTCCCTATCGGGTCTGAGGGTTAATTGGAACAAATCCGTTATGTTTCCTCTTACCCCGGCCACGGCTACCATCGTCCCTGAGTACCCACTGCAGTGGTCCACCGAATCGGTGCGATACTTGGGGATCAGGCTACACACAGATTCCGAGGTGGTCTTCAGAGAGAACTACGGCGTGGCAGTTGCTAAGTTGGAGGAGGACATAGAACGATGGATACGTCTTCCACTCTCTTTGCTGGGCAGAGTTTCCCTTATGAAAATGGTTGTACTGCCTCGCTTCCTCTTCCTCTTTACGAATATCCCCCTGGTACTGCCTTGCGTCTTCTTTCAGCGCCTGCAGTCCCTCCTGGTACATTTAGCTTGGGCGGGTAAGCAAGCACGGGTCGCCTGGCATATTCTAACATTGCCTTATATGTATGGAGGGCTGGGAGCCCCCGACCTAGACGTATATTATAGGGTGGCTCAGAGCTCACAAGCGTATCATTGGATACATGGGCCATTCGACAATCCCCACGTGCGGATAGAAGCTACAGTAGCTGCGCCCAAGCCGCTGCCTGCATTATTGTTTCTGCCCCCAGACAGACACACGGGTATACTTGACTCCCTAAATGCGGTGACACACGCATGGCGCTATCTCTTGAATAGGCAGGCCGGCAATATTTTGTATTCCCCAGTGGCCCGCCTCGAATGGTGCCTTTGGCTTGCGCCATGTTCGG
Source organism: Calotriton arnoldi (assembly GCA_963921515.1). NCBI lineage: Eukaryota > Metazoa > Chordata > Amphibia > Caudata > Salamandridae > Calotriton > Calotriton arnoldi. Next base: position 1,226,955 of record CAWUFW010002848.1, read on the forward strand.
TACGGGGGGTTGTGGCTGCCCTACGATTGATTAATGCCCATACCATAGGTGATCTCTTTGCGGATGGTACAGTTCGGTCATGGGAGGATATGCAGAGCGAGGGGGCGACCTAGACTCCCTTGCGCAATTCCATTTTTACCGACTCAGACACGCACTCAGGGAATTGTTGGGTGGTGACATGGCGGAGCCACCCGAGGTTCCGGCCCTGACGGCGGTTATCAAGGCGCAGACACCCGCTAAGATGGTCACTAAGATCTACCTTTTTGTCATGAAGGAGAGGGGAAACACTTACACTAAAGCACGGCTGGCCTGGCAGCGAGACCTGCAGGTTGAACTCTCGGACGATAAGTGGCTCTACTGCTGCGTAAGTATGAGACGAGTTTCGATGAACGGCCGACATAGGCTCGTCCATTTCAAATATTTGAATAGGGTGTACTACACGCCGGAACGACTGTTTCGTTATGGGCTACGGGAGGACTCGGGCTGTGAACGTTGCGGTGAGCGTGTTGCTGACTTTCTTCACCTGGCATGGACGTGCCCAGGGATAGCGAGTTTCTGGAACTTGCTTTTTATTGAAATAAATCGGATCACAGCGCTGGCGCTGGTCCCTGACCCGTTCCTGGCCTTGCTTGGATATTCCAAGCCTCTTCCTAAAGAGCTGCGGCGCCTAGTAGACATGTCTTTACTTATAGCAAAACGACGCGTAGGGATGTGCTGGATGCGGGGCCCATGCCCACAATAGCTCAGTGGTCTGCAGACATGAGGTATTGTTGTACTCAGACTGAAAACTTCAGCGAACTATTGCCACCTCGCAATAGGCCAAAGAACTTTTGGGGCCTTTACCAGGCAGGTGCGATGGTACCTGCACGCTCGCCTTCGGGTACGACTGATGCAGCATGACTGACTGTTGCCCCGGACTTACAGGGCGGCCTAGGGCAGGCTGAAGGAACATGACGGAATGTCTCTCATATCTTATGTTGACTGCTCTAGTTGAGGTTTATGTTAGGGATGGGGGAGGGGGTTATGATTGGCCCCAGACCTTAAGGGTGTCAGTTACAACTTGCTGTGCTGTTCGACAGGAATCGGCTGGGTCACTATCTGTATGCCACGTGCTAATGTATAATTTCTGAGTGTATGTCAAGGTCTCATGATGGTTATGTATAAAATTCAATAAAAATATATAAAAAAAAAAAAAAAGTTATCTTGCTTTGTTGAGCCCTCTTTGGCTACAGCCTACAGCCCAGCTCCACTAGAACAATCCGAACTCCAAAAATATAACTAGAAATCTTCACTGGACGAAGGCGCCAAAAGTATCAGGCCAGCAAGTGACTTTCTCTGGGAGCGAAATTCGAAATTCACCCACTCTGATATTTCCTGCCAAAAGTCAATGGCTGCACGGAGACCTTGTCCAGCGACTATCTGACAACGTGGAACCCTCTTCGGCACAGCCTGTTGCATTGCTCCACTGAGGAGATTTTTTTCAAGACTAAGTCCAAAGGTAAAACTTCCAACTAGATCAAACCTTGTTTATTTATCTGGCCCATGCTCTATTGCAGTCAGCCTTAACTTGTGTCTAGGTACCAGTCTACTGCAACCACATGACCGCGGTTGACCCTTAACTTTTTTTGCCGTCATTTTGAACCTTAAGTCTTAAAAATTCATAACTCTGGTTTCCCTTATTTGAGTTTTGTCATTTTGGTGTCATTTCATTTATTAAAATTTACTCTATTTTTCTAAACTGATTTGGGATTTTTCTAGAGTTGTGTTTTGATTATATTACTGTTTTCGTACCTCATAAATACTTTACACATTACCATTAAGTTAAGCCTGTCTGATCTGACCCAAAGCTCCCACGGGGTGAGCTAAAGTTTATTTAATGACTTTAGTGGTTCACCATGACAAGGACTGTGATTATTACTAGAGGTGGGTGCTTACCACCTCAACAAATTCTCATATTTCGTACACGTGCCATCTGCTGTGGTATGCAGCTCTTGTGGAGCACCAGCGAGTCATGGATGGAACCAGGAAATCAAGCACAGACACTGGTGATGAAGAAGTCCACAATGCAAACCACCTGTACATTTATGAAGTAGAAATCCTTCCTATGGCAGTAAATTTGCTCTCTTTCCTGAGGTGGCACCAATGCAACGTGAGCTTCATCGACGCCACCTGCCACTTATGGTAACCCTCCCAATCCATAGAACTCGACCTTTGATATTGTTCAGTGTAGCAAATTGGAAAGGAAATTGTATATTTTCATGCATGCTTCTGAGCACCACATCCAGGACCTGGTTGAGGACACCTGAAAAAGGTGGTTCTGATATTCTATTTGAGTCACCCATTGTATTCTGAACTAAGTCAGCTGCACAGAAATGTAACACTACTGAAGTCTTCATAAGAGAGGGGATGGCAGTCCTAATTCTTATGTCCGTCAAAACTTCTTAATGATATGTCTTTCCGATATAGTTTGTAGACCACTATGTTAATGGATTGTTCTTTGTCTTGCCTTCGGTGGATGATTGATATCTCTGCAAAATATAAGTGCAGTGTATAAATGATACAGGTACACATGTTAGATTGACACATTTATTGAATTCTAAAGTAAACAATTGTATTACTGTTGGTGACATTACTCACACAGACACAAAAATATGCGAGAGAGACAATTATGCATTTTTCTAATAACTATCTATCAATCTACAGTCACATTCAAATGCTTTTTAATTTAGCACTTCGATTAACTAAAAGTAAAACAAATTACATTTTAAAAATGTAACTGTATTTATTAGACAAAAATGATACTTTTATTTACGAATATTAAAAAATGTATACTTTTTTTCAACATAACCGATTACGGATGCTTCTGCCAATGATGTACTACTGGTCCACCATATTTTCAGGCATACCCTATGTTGACATTATGGTTTTGAAGGCATGGATGCCTGATATTTCTGTTATGGACAATCAACTAGTGAGCCAATGGTGTACCTCCCTTTTCAGGTCGGTCGTGGTCCCTCATTGGTTAAACTGGCCTGTGGTTGATGTAAACCGTCATCCGCCATATAATTGTATGTTAACAGAAAATCTTCCATGCTGACATTCGTTTTTCTAGCCCCCATGAGTTCACTTGCCCTCCAACCGCCATCTGTAGAAGACCACATCAACTAATGCCGCTCAATATCTCCTGCTGGGACACACTATGGCTAAAGGAGCAGTTGACAAGGCCCCAAACATCACTCCAGAAAATGGGCCCTTGCCAACTACGGCCAGCTCTATGACCCAGCAGACAGTCTGCTAAGTTAAGTGAATAAAATATGCTAAATATTAATATATTAATACTCAATTTTATATTTTGTGGAACATAAGACTCTGAGCCTAATGAGGCTGATGCCACATACGCTTTTGTAAAATTGCCATCTGCCCTCTGATCATAAATTTGAGTTATGTAGACAGGCTATTCTACCACAAATGTAGTGCAGTACTGTGTATGCCCAAAACGAGTTTTGCAACTTTCTGTCAAGTTGGGTGAACTGCGAACTTTCCAATGACATCATCCTGGGTGACCGTCCACCTTGCCCATGCAACAGGCAGGCCCTCGCCACAGCCAAAGAGAGTAGTGCACCTGCTGACGATGAACATAAAAAACCCATCCTTGTACCAGGTCCTGCAGGACTTGCCTTTAGCGTGGGGAAGCTGGGCAGTCGCCCAAGGCACCAACATTCAGAGGAATGCATTGAGGTACAAACATGGATTACCAAAACATGTCATTTTTTTCAGGGAATGTGGGATGTGTGGCATAATTGATTTAGCACAGGACACTGATGTAAGGGTGGTTGGGACCATGGGAGTAAGCTTCATAGCAGTCATGCCAGGAGGGGTGCTGCCATTGGAAACAGTGCAGTCCATCGGACTTTAAACCGAGCATGCATACCATCGATTGGCTGGACAGGATAATTATCACATTTGTGATGGATTGCCCGATCCATAAAAAACAAAGGGACAAATTTTGAGTCTAGGCAATGGGATACTCCATTATAAATGAATATCATGTCCGCCTTATGACAAGTGCTTTATATCTAAAGACACTTGTATTGTGGCATTCACAATATCTGCCTCATTTGTGACAGAGTATCACATCTAACAAAAATATAAAAAAAGAATAGTGCCAAATATATATTCATTATTCAACACAGATATATTACTAGTTGATTATATACAAATGAGAGAGTATGACAGTTGATGCCATTAAACAACATTGAGTAATGTCCTTCATAAAAAGTTCAAAATCAATGGCCTTTAATCCAAAGTCAGAACAATGTATGTTAAGTTATATTCAAATATCTCTATAATTCTTTGCGTACATTTGTGATGTTTGCCATTAAATGTTTATTAATAACATTTTGTTTCTTGTTCTTACCTCCCTCTGTAAGTCAGCCTCATAAAAGGAAGGGGGTCTGGCCAGCCATTTTGAGGAGGGTGCGTCAGCAGAGGATCTACAGGTGCCACGTCATCCTTTCCAGAAAGCAGTGGGAGGAACTTCCACGGAAGACCTGCCTAATCCCTTTAAGCCAACTGGGAAGGTCCTCCTACAGAAACACTGGGTGCTACAGTTGCTGACCCCCATGATGTGCCCACCCCCTGCTCAAATTTCTGCCCACCAGGAGCAACGGATAACTTACTCCAAAGAAAGCCTGCTTGCACTTTAAGTAAGTAGAGAGCCAGGCTGCGCTATATTTACCCCTGATTTAGACATGGAAGATAACGCCTGTATTTGCGTACATTGCTGCCTTAACTGCTTAAATATCAAAGTCACAGACAAGCTAATCCAGCCCAGTTCTTGTGGCCCAGCTAAAAATATTCCGGCACATCCTGACATTTGATGTGTGCTACTGAACGCCAGGTCTCTAGTTAAACATGCCTTCGAATTTGCTGAATTCTGAGACGGACACCAGATTGACATGGCGTTTATCACTGAAACATGGACAGATGCCTCATCGGGTCCAGATATGGTCATAGCCACTCCCCCAGGCTATACGATCTACAGATCAGATAGACTGCTTAGAAAGGGAGGCGGACTGGCCATTATTTTGAAAAATAAATTTACCATTTTATGTTCACCGGCAACCTCACAGAGCTTTAATATTGAACTCACAAATAATCAATCTTTTAATGGGTTCCTGGTGTATCATCCACCAGGAACAAAATTAACCTTCTCCCACAATATTAACATCATATTAGAATCATGTAGCCAAAGATTTTACTTGCTTAGGGGACTTTAACTATCATTTGGAAAAAATCTCTGACAAAGATACAGAAGAATTCTTGGACACTATGTCCTGTCTTGGCCTACAGCAGATTTTGGAGAGACGAACCCACCAAGCTGGCCACAATCTCGATGGTATCTTTACTATTAATCCTAATTTAAAACTCATTGAACTGCTTGATTTTACCCGGTCAGACCATAAAGCTGTAGTGTTTTTCATTTCCATACCATCCAAATGTTTTTTAACTAACACCAGTATCAAATCTAAAACCACACATCCTTGGCATAAGCTAAATGAATCAGATCTTAGAGCTCAGTTATCTGAATCGAGTTTACCAGTGACAGTCGACACCAATATGGTACAAAGAGATTATGAACAATGGTTGCAAACCGCATTTAACTCCCTAGTACCGATTAGGCCCAGAGAATCCCAGAGATCCACTCCATCAGCCCCCGTGGTATAATGAAAGTCTTCAAGCTGGCAAGCCGCTTTGTCGAAAACAAGAAAGGGTATGGAGGAATGTTAGAAATGGGATTTTTGGTAGGCTTGGGCGTGGGCCAAAGCAAGGCAAAAACCACCACTCTAGTCAGTATAAGGGAGTTACACGTCTAAAATAACCCCTGCTCACCCCCTTGGTAGCTTGGCACGAGCAGCCAGGCTTATCTTAGAGGCAGTGTGTAAAGCATTTGCACATAACCCACAGTAATACAGTGTTCGCACCACAAAAGGACACCACACCGGTTTAGAAAAATATCCAATATTTTTATATAATTAAGACAAGACCAAAAACGATAAGAATCCACAATACTATACTTAAAAGTTCACAGTTCCAAAATACGCTGATTAAAAAGAGTTCCTTGTGTGGATAGCTCCGTCCGGGCTACCACGGCGTCGTGAACAACAAATCCAACAGTTCTGGCTGGTCGCGGGGTCGCGGGCCAGCTACGGTGTTGGGAAGACCCGCAAACAGTACCTGTGAGAGATGCAGGGCGTTGAGGCCCTTGAAGTCACTCGCGTTACAGGTCGAGGTCCTCTCTGATGGAATCAGGAGCGCTGGCACCGGCAGGCGTCGGGTGCTGCGGTGCGAAGTGCAGCGGTGCGGCGTGCGGTGCCCCCAGGTCGCGGTGCGAGCAGCGGCTCGGTGGCGGCGTCAGATGGCGTCGTTGGTGAGACCAGGGTCGCGGTGCGAGACGAAGGCGGTGTTCGCCACGGTGCTGGCAGGTCACGGTGCAAGCAGCGTCGTTGTCTTTGCTGAAGCTCTGTCGTCGGCTGACGAACTGGAGTCGATGGCGCCGGCATCGGTAGGCCAAGGCTGCGGTGTGGGATGAGGGCGGTGCGTCGTGTGACTTACGAGCGGTGACCTCGAACCACGGTGCAAGCAGCGGCGTCGATTTTGGCGGGAAGTGGCGGCGTCAGGCAGGCCAAGGCGTCCTCGTGAAGCAAGGCAAAGCGGAGTGCGGTGCCCACAGGTCACGGTGCGAGCAGCGGCTTGGTGGCGGCGTCAACAGGCGTCATTGGTGAGACCAGGGTCGCGGTGCGGGGTTGCGGCGGTGCTCTCTGCGGTGCCAAAGCTTTGGCATGAAGCGAGGCGGTGCGTAGTGCAGTGCCCACAGGTCGCGGTGCGAGCTGCGGCTTGGTGGCGGCATCAACAGGCGTCGTCGGTGAGACCAGGGTTGCGGAGCGGCGTTGCGGCATCGGCAGTGGCGTCGTAGACGTCGTCGAGTTGGTGTTCTTCGGGTGGCAGCACAAAACACACAGTCCCCAGTGCTGCGGGTCGAAGAACTTGAAGTCTTTGCTGTTCCTGAGATTTCGTGAACAGGGGGCAAGCTCTACCTCAAGCCCTTGGAGAGACTCACAAATTAGGTTGCAGAAAGTCCAGTCCAGGCCTTTCACTGCCCAAGACAGAAGCAGCCACTGCAGGTCATCCCAGCAAAGCACCCAGCAAAGCAGTCGTTCCTTTTCGCAGCTTCTCCGGCTCTTCTTCTTGGTAGTCTTCTTGTTCCAGATGAGTTCTAAAGTTCAGGGGTCTGGGCCCCAGTATTTGTATCCAAAAATCCTTTGATCTTTCAGTCAGAGGGTGTCTGTGCCCGGCCAGAACCAGTTCTGCCTTCTCTGGTGTGATTTCCTGGCAGGAGGTGGAGATGGCATTGTCAGAGGCAGACCAGGCCCTTTGAGGTGCAAGGAAATCTCCTCCTCCTTCCCCCATCGCAGCCCAGGTCTATTCAGCCCTTTCCTGACCTACCTAGATTATCTGGAGCCCCTCCGGCCCCCCAGCCTTCTGTCATCCAAAACCCAGACAGGCAATCCACATTCCAGCAGAGGCACACGGGATGACTGAGCAAGAAAATACCTACTTTCTAAAAGTGGTATTTTCAAACACAGAATGTAAAAATCACCTTCACTAAAAGATGCATCTTTATAGATTCTGAGTTCAGGCATACTAAATTCAATTTTCTTACCGAATTCCCTGGGCCAGTTATGTTTATAAGATGTTATAAACAAACCTCCCATTCTATCCTATGGGGAACTGGTAGTATTGCAATAGTGAAAAACGAAATTGGCTGTAATTCACTATCAGGGCATGTCCCACCTTTCGCATACACTGCACCCTGCACAGGGGTACCTTGGGCCTACCTGAGGGGTGTCTGACATGTAAGAAAAGGGAAGGTTAGGGACCGGCCAGTGTGTGCACTGGCCAAGTCGACATGTCAGTACAAACTGCGCGCAGACTTCTGCAATGGCAGGTCTGAGTTACCGTTTTCAGGGCTACTCACGGGGGTGGCACAACCAGTGGTGCAGGCCCCCGAGTAGCATTTGATTCACCAGCCCTGGCACACGCAGTGCACTTTACTAGGGGCTAACAGGTAAATCAAATATCCAATCATGGAAACACCCATCCATAACACAATTTACACAGAGAGCATATGCACTTTAGCACTGATTAGCAGTGGTAAAGTGCCCAGAGTCCTAAAACCAACACAAACAGGTCAGGGAAAAATAGGAGGAAAAAGCAAAAAGTTTGGGGATAACCCTGCAAAAAGGGCCATTTCCAACACAACCCCCTTCCAGCCTATAGCCAGGGGAGACCAATCCATACCTCAATGGGCTTCCCTGCTTGGGGCGATAGAACACGGAACCTGGCCCGCAACAGCAGGGTTTCCTTCCCGTTTTACGCCTTCCTGCACCTAGTTGGATTCCTCTATCCATACTATCAGGGCCCACTAAGCTGACCCATGGGGGACCCTTCTCCTCACCTATGGACCCCATCTGTGCAGCACCTAAACTTACTTGGCTCATAGATGTGTCCCAACAGGCAGACAGGACCCCCATGGCCAACACAATCGTGTGGCCCAGTCCACCTCCGGAGTGTGACTCCTTTCCCTCTCCCAGGGGCCACTCTGTCTCTCCGGACAGCCAGCCACAGTGGGCACTGACAGCTGTCAGTGATGAGAGCCAGGCCTCATGCCTTTCAGGCCACTCCAACCGTTGCGGCATCAGAGAGTGGGGGGCGGTAGCCCCAGGTGCCTGGCATCCTTTCTCCACTCTCCCCCCTGCCAAGGCAGGTATGGCATCCTGACACTGGCCCACCAGCCCAGGGTCTGTACCATGCGGCTGGACAGGAGACTGCGGTGGGCTCTCCCACACCCTCTCCTTCTCCCTGGGGCTCTGTACCCTCCCACCTGGAGCGGTACCCCCTTCCCGAATTGTCAGGGCACCTGTGGTAGGTGTCCTGCACAATTCGCCCAACAGTTCAGGGGTGCTATCCTGCAACTGGTACACCAGCCCAGGGTCTGTACTCTGGGGCTGAACCTGGGGCTGGGGTGGGCTCTCCCACACCTGGTCCTCCCCCTGGGGCTCTGTACCCTCCCACCTGGAGCGGCACCCCCAGAAGACAAACTGGTAGGGGCACTGTTTGCAGTCACCCCTGCCCCCAGGTCAGGGGGGACACCCTGAACCTGGTCCACCAACCCAGTGTCTGTACCCTCAGGCTGACCAGAGGTCTCGGCCAAGGCTCTCCTCCCCTCACCTCTCCTTCTGGGGTCCTGCATTCTCCTCCCCGGAGAAGCACCCCCAGAACCAAAAACTGTCAGGATGCTAAAACCGGACCTTCTACACAACTCTTCCAACAGTTCAGGGCCTTGACCCTGCAACTGATCCACCACCCTCGGATCTAAACCCTCAGGTTGAACCGGGGTCAGAGGCGAGGACTCCCTCCCTCTGCACCCCCTTCCAGAGTTCTGCACCCTCCCATCTGGAGTGGTACCCCTAGAAGATAACCCGGTCAGGACACTGCTTATAGTCGTCCTTCCCTCCAGGTCAGGCAGGACCTGAACCTGGCTTCCCAACCCAGGGACTAACCCCTGCGGCTGAGCACCTGCCCGGCGCACCAGGACTTCCTTGGGAGCACGCATGCCCCCCTGAGGGTAACACATGATTCATGTGTTGTGTGACAGTCTGCCTGGCGCAGATCTCCCGACCCCTGTCCATCTGACAGTGTGCCAAGATCCCCCAGGACAGAAGTGGTGTCACCATGGTCACTCCTAGGAGGCTCAGCCCTTCTGGCTGGCCCCTGACCCACTGGTTCTCCCACTGGGGAACGCATCCCCCTCTCACCCCTCAGTCTGGACTTCTGCACCCTCCACTTAGGAGCGGCACCGCCAGACACCTGAACCGCTGGAGTTCTGTTTACAGACACCCCACGTTCTCCTGCCACTAGGAGATCCCCCTCGACAGACGGCCTACCAATACAGCCTAGGCTCCCCACCGGATGTTCCCTCCTGGAACCACCCAGGCTCTGGGACCGGGTTTCGGGCACCTTGGGCCGCAGCCCATTCCCACTCCTTCTCCTCAGAGACAGGAAGTGAGTCCCTACATCCTTCCCACGACACCGGGACCTATCTGGGCTACCACGAACCTTTCCCCACCACCCTTTGGTTGGGAAATACCTACGCCACTTCCTTCCGGGTCACCCCAGATGCTTCTCCAGACCCTCTGGAATCCACCAAAAGGTCTGCCTCCAGTGCAAGCTCCCTGGGGTCAGAGAACTCACACTCCACTGGGTGTTGGCATAGCTCTGGAAAACAGGGTCTTAAAATATGCTCTCCAACAATTGAATCACACAGCCCCACACAGGTGTTAACCACACTATCCTTCACCAAACCATCCAGTGCCTCAGAAAAGTACCCCACATCATTCTCACAAGACTGGTGAGACAGTGTCTGACTGTTGCTGTCTCTTAACCCATACTCTTCTGGTTGGTCTCCATACTCACTTACTAGGGCTTCTATCATGGGGGAACCCCTCTTCCTGCACCTCTCATCTAGAATCAGTAGAGTGTCCCTCCCACTACCAGGAAAATGATCCCCTGTGCCAGTTCCCCAATCCACCTCAGGGACACTGCGTACCACTGGAGTAACCTCACAATCCTGAACGCCCTGGTGTATGTCAACCCCCTCCTTGAAGCAGGGCCCCAAATCTGTGTGTGTGTGTGTGTACCTCATCCTCAGTACTGGACCTAACACTTTTGCTGCCACCATCTGGGCTGGGCCTAGCCCTACTGGCTGCCCAGTCCAGCTCTCTCATTTTAATGTCATGGTCTAAGATCATCTTCTTTTCCTCCATGGCTATTCTTTTGTCTTCCCTCTCACTTTCTATCCTGAGTTTCTCCAATTTGAACTTCCTTGCTTCCCGCCTGTCCTCCAGCTCCTCTGGGGACAAACTGCTGCTGCCTGGTTGAGAGGGTGACCCCCTCCCAAGAATACATCCACCCTTGGAATAGGCTCCTCTGCCTCCATGCCAAGATCCCCAGACAGCTCACTAGCATGTCTGGCTGCTACCCAGGCCCTCAGCGCCTTTTGTAGCTCCTCTCTTCTGGTGAGGCCCCTGATTTGGATTTTGAGGTTTTTGCAGATCACCTTCAATTCCTTCACATTGTAGGTTTCTAACCTCTCCTCCTCAAAGGTCACTTCCAAGGATGCAACCAATGATGCAATTGATTCAGGCATGACGAAGTAGCAAGTTCAAACTGGCAAGACCAAAAAAAAATAGGCCAAAAAGGAAAAGAACCAGTATGTGGCACGTAATGGTCTGCGATATGGCAATCACTGTAAGTCAAGTGCAAACGCAAGTCCTATCCTCACCGCTGACAACCAATGTTAGAAATGGGATTTTTGGTAGGCTTGGGCGTGGGCCAAAGCAAGGCAAAAACCACCACTCTAGTCAGGATAAGGGAGTTACACGTCTAAAATAACCCCTCTCACCCCCTTGGTAGCTTGGCATGAGCAGCCAGGCTTATCTTAGAGGCAGTGTGTAAAGCATTTGCACATAACCCACAGTAATACAGTGTTCGCACCACAAAAGGACACCACACCAGTTTAGAAAAATATCAATATTTTTATATAATGAAGACAAGACCAAAAACGATAAGAATCCACAATACTATACTTAAAAGTTCACAGTTCCAAAATACGCTGATTAAAAAGAGTTCCTTGTGTGGATAACTCCGTCCGGGCTACCACGGCATTGTGAACAACAAATCCAACAGTTCTGGCTGGTCGCGGGGTCGCGGGCCAGCTACGGTGTCGGGAAGACCCGCAAACAGTACCTGTGAGAGATGCAGGGCGTTGAGGCCCTTGAAGTCACTCGCGTTGCAGGTCGAGCTCCTCTCTGATGGAATCAGGAGCGCTGGCACCGGCAGGCGTCGGGTGCTGCGGTGCGAAGTGCAGCGTGCGGCGTGCGGTGCCCCCAGGTCGCGGTGCGAGCAGCGGCTCGGTGGCAGCGTCAGATGGCATCGTCGGTGAGACCAGGGTCGCGGTGCGAGACGAAGGCGTTGCTCGCCACAGTGCTGGCAGGTCACGGTGCAAGCAGCGGCATCGTCGTTGCTGAAGCGATGTCGTCGGCTGACGAACTGGAGTTGATGGCGCCGGCGTCGGTAGGCCAAGGCTGCAGTGCGGGATGAGGGTGGTGCGTCGTGTGACTTACGAGCGGTGCCCTCAAACCACGGTGCAAGCAGCGGCGTCGATTTCGGCGGTAAGTGGCGGCGTCAGGCAGGCCAAGGCGTCCTTGTGAAGCGAGGCGGTGCGGAGTGCAGTGCCCACAGGTCGCGGTGCAAGCAGCGGCTCGGTGGTGGCATCCACAGGCGTCGTCGGTGAGACCAGGGTTGTGGTTCGGCGTTGCCCCCTGCGGTGCCAAAGCGAGGCGTGAAGCGAGGCGGGGCGTAGTGCGGTGCCCACAGGTCGCGGTGCAAGCAGCGGCTCGTTGGCAGCATCAACAGGCGTCGTCGGTGAGACCAGGGTTGCGGTGCGGCGGTGCCCTCTGTGGTGCCTTCAGGACACGGAGTCGGCAGTGGCGTCGTAGACGTTGTCTAGTTGGTGTTCTTCGGGTGGCAGCACAAAACACACTGTCCCCAGTGCTGCGGGTCGAAGAACTTGAAGTCTTTGCTGTTCCTGAGACTTCGTGAACAGGGGGCAAGCTCTACCTCAAGCCCTTGGAGAGACTCACAAATTAGTTTGCAGAAAGTCCAGTCCAGGCCTTTCACTGCCCAAGACAGAAGCAGCCACTGCAGGTCAGCCCAGCAAAGCACCAAGCAAAGCAGTCGTTCCTTTTCGCAGCTTCTCCGGCTCTTCTTCTTGGCAGTCTTCTTGTTCCAGATGAGTTCTAAAGTTCAGGGGTCTGGGGTCTGGGCCCCAGTATTTGTATCCAAAAATCCTTTGATCTTTCAGGCAGAGGGTGTCTGTGCCCGGCCAGAACCAGTTCTGCCTTCTCTGGTGTGATTTCCTGGCAGGAGGTGGAGACGGCATTGTCAGAGGCAGACCAGGCCCTTTGAGGTGCAAGGAAATCTCCTCCCCCTTCCCCCATCGCAGCCCGGGTCTATTCAGCCCTTTCCTGACCTACCTAGACTATCTGGAGCCCCTCCGGCCCCCCAGCCTTCTGTCATCCAAAACCCAGACAGGCAATCCACATTCCAGCAGAGGCACACGGGATGACTGAGCACTAAAAGATGCATCTTTAGATTCTGAGTTCAGGCATACTAAATTCAATTTTCTTACCGAATTCCCTGGGCCAGTTATGTTTATAAGATGTTATAAACAAACCTCCCATTCTATCCTATGGGGAACTGGTAGTCTTGCAATAGTGAAAAACGAAATTGGCTGTAATTCACTATCAGGACATGCCACACACACCAGGGCATGTCCCACCTTTCGCATACACTGCACCCTGCCCACAGGGGTACCTTGGGCCTACCTGAGGGGTGTCTGACATGTAAGAAAAGGGAAGGTTAGGGACCGGCCAGTGTGTGCACTGGCCAAGTCGACATGGCAGTACAAACTGCGCGCAGACTTCTGCAATGGCAGGTCTGAGTTACCGTTTTCAGGGCTACTCACGGGGTGGCACAACCAGTGCTGCAGGCCCCGAGTAGCATTTGATTCACCAGCCCTGGCACACGCAGTGCACTTTACTAGGGGCTAACAGGTAAATCAAATATCCAATCATGGAAACACCCATCCATAACACAATTTACACAGAGAGCATATGCACTTTAGCACTGATTAGCAGTGGTAAAGTGCCCAGAGTCCTAAAACCAACACAAACAGGTCAGGGAAAAATAGGAGGAAAAAGCAAAAGTTTGGGGAAAACCCTGCAAAAAGGGCCATTTCCAACAAGGAAAGAATATAGTATAGTAAAAAAAGAGAAATATAAAGAATTTCTAACAAAATACAAAACACTCATTACTAAGGCCATATCAGACTATATTACAAAAAAAAATTTAATCAACAAAGAACTCTGCAAAGGAGCTTTTTCGTACAGTTTTCAACCTGACTTCGTCACCAGCAATAAAATCTAAGGATTATAATTAGGATTTGTGTAATTCGTTAGCTACTTTTTCCAGAAAAAAGTTCAGGATATTTATAATGGTTTTACAGCTCATAATTAAAATAACCAGCAAATCTCGATTTCTGAGGTCTTAAGTGATAACGTCTCCCCTGAGATTAGGGAATTTCAGACTCTAACAGCTTGTCCGTACCATAAAATCTGGCTCTCGTGCTGATCCTTGCCCACCGTCTATAGTTCAGCTAATCCCAGACATTATCACTGAACAGCTCACTAAAATCATCAATAATATGTTCTTAACTGGGGCGTTTCCAACCCTCTGGAAAAAGGACTCAGTCCTTCCACTCATAAAAAAACCTAATTTAGGCACACAAGATATCACTAATTATCGTCCGATATCTAGACTTCCCTTTCTGGCCAAATTGTCCGAAAAAGCTATGACGAGTCAATTAACAACATTTATTGCGTCAAACAATCTTTTAGATACAACACAATTTGGGTTTCGACGTGGTCACATTACGGAAACTGCTCTTATTGTGGCCACCGAAGAAATCGGTTCCATACTGGACGAGGGCGGCAGAGCAGCCCTTGTCTTATTGGACCTATCTGCCACCTTTGACACAGTTGATCATAATTGTTTGATCAACCGGTCAAGGCAACTATAGATTAAGGATACAGCTTTAGCCTTGTTTCATTCTTTTTTAACCAACAGATCACAATCTGTAGCTCTTGGTAATTTTGAAACTGAGCCATATATATTGCCCTGTGGAGGTGGAGCCCTACACTCTTCAATGTATATATTACACCGCCGGCCTTCATAATCAAATCCTGTGGGTTTTCGTTGGTGTCTTACGCTGAGGATACCCAAATAGTTGTACCATTTTCTGATACAGACTGCAAAATTAGTGATACCTTTCGAGACTGTATGCTGGCAGTTAGCAACTGGATGGGCAACCACTGCCTCAAGTTAAATTCCTCCAGAACAGAGGTGATGTTATTTGGGCATAATACCTCCTTCTGGTCTCCATCAGGCTGGTCTCAAAAACTGCGAACTTAGCCAGCTCCCAAGAAAAAAGTTAAAAATCTTGGAGTCATCTTAGATAACAGACTGACCTATAAGAATCAGGTCTCAGCAGTCATTTCTTCCTCTTAATTTGCCTTAAAAAGTATAAAAAAAGATTTCCATCTAATCCCTTTTGAGCTCCTGAAGACAGTAGTCATTGCATTGATCCTCTCACATATTGACTATTGCAATGGCCTGTATCTGAACCTACAAAAGGGCTTGCTTAACAAACTGCAAATGCTGCAAGATTCATCTGCCAAGATGCTGCTGAATCTTCCAAAATGTCATTCTGCTACCCAGGCTCTTAATGAACTTCACTGGCTTCCGATTGAAAAACGTGCCATCTTCAAAGCACTATGTATAGCATTCAAATCTTTGCATGGGTCTGGTCCAGACCGCCTAAGGAACAATTTTAAGTAGTACTCCCCTAGTAGAGCGCTTCGCTCCAGTGCCGCTAGAAATCTGAAGGTTCCCTCCCACAAGCTGGATTCTTAGGGAGGCGGTAGCTTCATTAGAGGCACAGCCCTACATTGGAACACTCTTCCCTTGAGCATCAAATCTGCATTGACTCTTATGAAGTTCAGGAAATCCTAAAAGACTTGGCTTTAGGGCAATTAATCAGTGCCCTTCAGTGTTAAAAAAAGCTAATGCCAAGACGCCTCCGGGCATTTAAGCGCTTCACAAAACTTCAAATCAAATCAATCAATCAAATCAAATTAGATTCTTGCTGTGGCGTACCTCATCTTGGATAGGGAGCTTAAGGCCATGTGGCAACGATAAGGGAGTTAGTTATATCACCATTGAAAACAATAATTATGGACCTTCTCAACAGTTTGATGGATGAAACAGTGCACCACAAATGTGACAGGTGTACTGTGCTCCATATTACAAATGCCATAGGATATTATGCACTTGTAAATCAGCAGATTGATATGTTTCACATTTGTCACAGAGTAATCCATCCACCAAACTGTACATCAGGCCCTAGCTGTCTAGACAATGGTTTCTGTGTCAATACTAACTATACTTTACTCATTTTGTGCATGCAGTTTAGCATGCTAACATTTTTGCAAATTAATATGTGTACTAATACATGTATGCCTAGGCTAGCTTACAAGTATGAATGTTAAAAAATGATTTGATTTATCATTTTTGCGTGTGGGTTACTCCATTTCAAATATAATAGCTATCCAGTCTGCAGTATTACAAAAGCCGTAGGCACCAATGCACTTGTAATATGGCAGATGGAATATCTGCCATCTTCATGACGGAGTATCCCATCCTTCCAAACTAGAAACCAGGACCTTCATCAAATGGTTCAGTATGCTTTCACACCCGTGGCAGGGGGAAAATGTGTTGGGCTTGCTCAGATCTCTACAAAACAGAATGTGTTGGCACTACTGTGCAAAGGACAGTACTCCATGGCATGGAGAGGATCACTTGGCCACTACTTGAGGGCATGCTATTAGTGCACATCCAGGTTTGCGGCAAGTGCATGACCAGACTATTGACTCAAAGCAGGCCTAGGCATTGACACACACGTGGGTTTTGCTTGGCATTTGGTCCATATAGCCCCTGAATTGTTATAGCAGATACTTACAATTCTAAAGGGTTATTCTTGTCATTAACTAAAAAATATTAATGCAACATGATGTCATTTAGGCCAGAATTTGAGTTTGACTGATGGGATACTCCTGCAAATGTTGCAGATCTCCCAACCACTGCTTTACAAGTGCATTATAGCCCATGGCACTTGTAATATGGCAGACAAGAATGATGCCACATTTGTGACAGGTTAGCCTGTCTGTCAGACTTAGATGAGATACAGTGTCTTTGTGTCCAAAAAGAATTGTGCTAAAAATGTCAATGTTAGGTTGACATCACATCTTTTATACATTTCTGGAACAAGCTACTGCTTTCTGTTATGGACGGAGTGGCACTAGCACAGATGGTCCTGCTGCCTCTGGGCTTATACATACTCGAAAACTATATATTTGATACCCAGAACAATCTTTAAAGAGTTTGACAGTCTGTTGGTGTCGTTAATATGGGAAAGGAAGAGAAGCAGGATGTGCTTAGACACCCTGAAACTGGATAAAACTTTAGGGACACTTAGTCTACCTGTCTAGGAACTCTACTGTACATCAGGGCAACTCCATCATGCTGCTCGTTAGAGTACAGAGGGGACTCATTGGGGGAAGAAACTACTCAAAGGTACAACAGAGGAGGGGGCCTTACCCATAAGTCTCAGGCGGGGTAGATCACTGCTTGAGGAAGTTCAGCAAGTGGTGCAACTGCATGGGAGTTAGCAGTGCTACACAAACCTACACTAAAGAGACCTTCCTTTTGTAGATAGCTTAGGATCTGATGCATACAATCTTTTAGACAAATAATGACAAAGATGTGAATGATAGCCTGGAGAGAGGGAAGCTGTCCAACCCCTGGTGACTTATACCCGGAGGAAAGGTTTATGACTTTCCAAGAAGCCCAAGACACATATGAATGGACACTTATAAAGCGCATGGTTACCCAGGAGCATCCCAGCGCTGATGCCGTAACCGGAGGACCGAGTACACATATAGGGTGGCCCGTGTCCTACAGTTTACAAAACGGAGTAACATAGCCAGGGAGATCTGGACTGGATTCCCAGACACCTCAAGGACATCCATGATGCTGAAAACAATACTAGAAATGGGTCAATGCTGTTGACTGGTCTTGCAGCTCTATGGCACCTTGAAAGCAGACAGGCAACAACCCCAGATGAATTCCAGACAAGTTTGAGACATGGAACTTACAGAACCCCCTTCCAGATTATGAATGGGAAACTACCTGTGCACAACTGAAGGAGATGGCAAACATTGCTAGATTTCAATGGGCACACACTAACTTTTTACATTTGACATTTTTACTTTTAAAATTTGACTCCTATTTGATTACACAGAATATCCTCAGATAGATCCCCTGGGTTCCCAAAATATTCGGAGCCAGAGGCCACATTCATTCATTCATGACTTGGCACTGTCTGATAGCAGAACACTGGGAGGAGGTGGTACAGATGCTACGCACAACAACTGAAATCAGTCTGGGGTTCAAAGGTAGGCATTGTTCACTGAGTATTTTACCAAAACCCCTGGACAGATACAACATACATTCGCAGCATTAGGTTTATTGTTGGCATAGTGCTGTATAGCACTATGCTGGGGATCCAGTAAAAGTCCCACTAAGAAAGGCTGGTGGCAGAAATGATGGAAGAGATGAGACTGAGAGATGTTAGCGCTGATGAGAAGGTGGCTGAAGAATTGGGGGAATGGGCAGAAATGCTGGCTGATATGATTGATACAGTAACAGCAACAGAAAACAATCAGGATACAGGGGCTGACTGATTCCCCACACCAAAAGACAATGGTATAGGTGTAATTTGTATGAACCCTAACACCCACCATGAGAATGGGGAGGAGCCCAGGGCAGGCCAACCTAATCATGAGGGGAGGGGCTGGTATCAAATGAAAAATGACATGATCGGAAACAATGTGGATGAAGTGTTAATCTGTGTTTTACCCCTTTAAACTTGTGGGGTGGACATTATGCATGGTCTGTGTGTTCCGGGCCTCTGTGAACCAATAGACAAAGGGCCAAATGTACGACCGTTTTAGCAGTCGCAAATGGAAAATCAGGCCGTTTGGGACCGCTAAAAAGAGTTGTAGGGCCTGATTCACAGAACTAACTTACGTCAAAAACGTAAACTTACTACCATTTTGGTATTCACAGAATGCACTTACTCATTTTGGTATTCACAGAAGGCACTTACTCATTGATGAGTAAGTGCCTTCTAGAATACCAAAATGAGTAACTTACTCATTTTGTGTAACTTACTCATTTTGTGTAACTTACTCATTTTGTGTAACTCATTTTGTGTAACTTACTCATTTTGTGTAACTTACTCATTTTGTGTAACTCATTTTGTGTAACTTACTCATTTTGTGTAACTTACTCTTTACTCATTTTGTGTAACTCATTTTGTGTAACTTACTCATTTTGTGTAACTTACTCATTTTGTGTAACTTACTCATTTTGTGTAACTCATTTTGTGTAACTTACTCATTTTGGTATTCACAGAAGGCACTTACTCATCAATGAGTAAGTGCCTTCTGTGAATACCAAAATGAGTAAGTTACACAAAATGAGTAAGTTACACAAAATGAGTAAGTTACTCAAAATGAGTAAGTTACTCAAAATGAGTAAGTAAGTGCCTTCTGTGAATACCAAAATGAGTAAGTGCATTCTGTGAATACCAAAATGGTAGTAAGTTTACGTTTTTGACGTAAGTTAGTTCTGTGAATCAGGCCCGTAGTATGTACAAACCCTATTTTGCGAGTCGGTAACCTATTACCGACTCACAAAGTAGGGTTTGCAAGTCACTATTAGGAAAGGTCGTGCTAAGGGCGTCCCTTTCTAATAGCGAATTGCACTGGTATGTACAATTGTTTTGCGACTGCAAATGTGGTCGCAAAACAATCGCAGTTACCACCTACTTCAAGTAGGTGGTAAGCCCGTCGCAAACGGGAAGGGGACCCCTTCCCCTTTGTGAATGTATGCGAAAATATTTTTTAAGAGCAGGCAATGATCACATGGACCACTGCCTGCCCTTAAAAAACAAGCATTGGCATAGCCAATAGGTCTTGCTTTTGGGACCTTATAAGTATTTAGTTATGCAGCAGGTGCCAGGATGCCTTTTTTCGTCACATCTACACCTTCTAGGGATTTTGAGTTAGAAAAAGAGATAAATTGTGTTTGTCGTTATCTAAAATAAGAGAACGGGAGGGTAAATACAAGCAACTAACAAAGCTCCTGTTAATGAATTAACATTTTACAGAGGAAACAGAAAGGGCAAATGCCTGCTTGGGACTTAGCATTCAGGGTATTTAAGCAGCTCACGGAGTCACAAAGGGGAAACAACTGGGGTGACACATCTACTATACACACTGGGGTACATACCAGCTGAACCGTTCTTACTTAGTAAACATTTAATTAAGAGTTTCAAATTACGCTAAGTGTAACCTTTTGGCTACTTCTGTGGGTGAAAGAAGACCTTGCAAGCCTTACGAAAGCGCGTAGGGAGAAAACACATCAGGTAGGGTTGGTGCAAACCTAAAGCGCTGATGTTCGGCAATCAGGCCCGAGAGCAGAGCGATCATGGAGAACACGAGTTTTCAAATATACTGCCATGTACCCGGGAGCACCATACATATAACACAGCACCACGACCTGTGCATGAGTTGGCACCTCAATTAGAGAGCTGCTGTCAGCTGAATCACACGGTTACATGTGGGGAGGGCAGGCACGCGGTGTGCACACACGCACGAGCTGAGACTTGGCATACAAGCATGTAAAAGCGGACACAGCATGCAATCTTTCATAGTACACAATGGGCGTACAAACGGCGCAAGTAGACATTCTATGTACAACACGTGAGAGCAGGCATATCTGGCGCAAAAACCGCAAAATCAGGCATACCCACTTGGCTTCCTGTATAAGCAGTGAAAGTACGTATACTCGGTGTGCAAACAGAGCAGAAGCTGAAAGCGCCCACACACCGCAGACACGCCTGAGCCGTGACATAGCGGAGCCGCTAACACCAAGAAGAGGCCTGTGATGCTCCGTCAGTCGGCGGGGAGGGCCCCATGAGGCGGCAGACGGTGTCCGTCACAGTCTGAGGCCAAAGCTCGACAGACTTCGCTTTCTAGTGTGGTGACAAGTGCCGCGCGCCAGGCAGAAAGAAAAGGCGGAAGGTTACAGTCAGAATGAACAATGTTCTGGCACCACACCCAGTCTGACAAAGATAATAGTACTGAAAACGATGCCTGCCCCAACCGTGCTCGCTGGGCACTGTGGCACCTTCCGGAAACACCACACTATGGCAGACGAGATGCAAAGGTATTGCGAAAACCATCATGGTCAACACTGACTCTATCCAGCCAACTAACTAGCACGAGCTGAAGCAACTGTCCCTATCCTATCGCAACTGGGGTGAACTAAATGGTCTGCACCATTTAAAAAAAAGAAATAATCTTATTAGTACAGAAAATGCACTGAGTGAAAGAAAAGCAGAAACACTGCACAACAAGTGAAGCGCTGAGACGTCGGCAGCGTCAGAGAGGAGCGGGGGTGAGCGAGCGATGCAGCCTGCTGAGCTGACCACACGCTCGTGCACAATGGCCATGTGTTTTCAATTATCGCGCCCGCGTCTGGGCACGATAATTGCAAACAGATGCCGGCCCTGCGGGTAACCGCACAGAAAAGGCCATGACGCACGAGCGTCTGGTCAGCTTTCAAAAGCCCACTACATAAAGTCTTCGCCAAAGCACCGCTTGCGCGCTACTTTAGGCTCGACCTAATGAAAAGAAAAATGTTCATTTTATTCTTTTAAATGCATCCCGTTTTCCTTTAAGGAAAACGGGATGCATTTGAGAAAAAAAAGTTGCTTTATTTAAAAAACAAACACGGACATGGTGGTCCGCTGTCCCCAGCAGGTTGCTATCCCTTTGATAGTAGCCCATTCCCAATGGGTCGCAAATTGCGACCTGCCTCATGAATATTGATGAGGCAGGTCATTTGCGACCCCATTGGGAATCGCTAAATGTGTCTGAGACACATTAGTGCATTCCGTTTTGCGAGTCACAAATTGCGAGTCGCAAAACGGAATAGTCGTACATCTGGCCCAAAGTGTGTTCCCCCAACTTTTGCGCAGCCCATCACATACTATTGAATACGTTTATTAATAAGTTACACATATTTACATTTTTTAGAAATGTGAGATATTCCCATAAAATGTATAGGGAGTAAGTACATACATCTTTGTTTAAATTATACGTGTTTTGCTAAATGAAATAGTGCACATTTGGGCGAATTGTTATGGCAAAGTAATAGAAAATGAATTCAAGGGGGAATAAAAGAGAGGGTAAGTAACATTTCAACATTGTGTGGGCAGTTTAAGACGTTTTGATAGATCTGGCCTGGATCATGTTTGTGTAATACCGAGGCTAATGACGTGCAGGGCACTGGTAGTACTTTGCTTGCAACCAGTTATCTGTGGTTAGCTGATAATAAGATCCAGAACATCTTTGGAATTCCAATTTATCTAATTTCCACAGAAAAAAAAAATCAGTAAAGCCTCTGTCAGAGCTGTGGGAGCAGCAGAAGAGGCCTGTTCCAACTGTTCCTAGCCGGAGACAGAGTCCAGGTTGCCTTTCGCACTGTCTTCATTAATCTCCAGTGCAAACATACACAAACCACCTAATGGACTTGCATCAATATTTATAGCCACACTCTATCAAACAGCAAATGGTCACAAGGCCTGGGCCTGCTACATTGCTGCTTAGGCAGTGCAGAATGGCCCATAATGAGGCGGAGCAGGCGCGCGCACGACTTGAACGACACAGCTGAAACACTTCTCGTTGAAATCTGCAGACTCCTGTTAAATATATTTAATATGTTAAAAAACGAGAGCTTCTTTTAGCGGGCTGGGAAAGAATCCCGATTCCGGAACAGTAAGACTATCAATCAATACAAAACAAGCTATAGTTTAAACAGGGGGAAGGCCCCACCTGAGCAAGCAACTCAAACCCTATGATTTAGGCAATGTTGTTTCTGAGTCATCGCTACTCATGTTACACAAAGTGGGAGGTTCATCGCCCCTCACCCCTTAAAACATTCAGATACACGAAGCACCTTTGTTAATGCACTGTTTATCTAAAAATATTTATAATCTTTAAACGAGAAGGTTAGGTGACCTTAA
The DNA here is from genome assembly GCA_963921515.1 of Calotriton arnoldi. Taxonomy (NCBI): domain Eukaryota; kingdom Metazoa; phylum Chordata; class Amphibia; order Caudata; family Salamandridae; genus Calotriton; species Calotriton arnoldi. The sequence goes on from CAWUFW010002848.1 coordinate 1,249,909, forward strand.
AAGCATACGGATTAAAATAATTGACTGATTTCAGTCTCTGCAATGCCTGATAACGAGAATTCGAGATATGCTATGCTGATCATTTTGTCTTTTTTATGTTGACCGTTAATTATTCAATATTAATTAACTGTATCACAGACAAAAAAATGGCACAAGGAAAAATATGCATAAAAATTAGCAAAGAAATGGGTGAAAAAGGTGTTAACATAAATAATAAAGTCATAATAAAGATAAAACAAAGAAACTATAATGTGCAACAATTGAGTTAAATAAATGTGATTAGAAGAAAGACAGGATAAAAAAATCCTATACTGAAACCACAGGAACACAATCTACAATAACAACATTAGAGTGAGGGGCAACATAACACAGCCTTGTATTCTTTAAAGCACAGGAACAGACCAAATGATAGATAGGGGCATCTCCTCCAGCTGCAGGAATGGAAGCACTGCTGAACTGACATGGGATCTGGATGTAGTAAACAGGAAGTCACTCTAAATATCTTCCAGGCATATAAGGAGACACAGGAACCCCTTAAACGGAACAGAGAGGTGTTTTTTTAATAAACTCTTTTTATTAGTTTTCATTATCAAACAACATACAGCAGTGACCTAAAAGTAGGAGCACAACTCGAACAAATAATTCCAAAGACATTTCCAAAATACTGTTGTTTCTGACAATCAGTAGTGACATTTATAGGTCCATCAATGTGCTTATTTGCACCATTAATCTAACACCTTGTGATATTTCAGGGAACATCCCCCCAAAGTATAAACCTGTTCCTCTGCCTTGGCACAGTAGTCCAAGCAATCTGTCCATTCTTTGATTGTGGGATCCGTGTCCAGTCGCAAGTGATGGGTTACATCCCGCTTAGCTATAAACAAACCCAGTGCCACAAACACTCTTGTAGTGTAACAACTTCCTCACACATCCTTGAGGCCCACGAGTGCCATCTTGATACCTGGTGTAACGAATCTGTGTACAATTTGGGTCAATCTACTGTGCACATGGACCCAGTATTGTACTAGCGTATGTGGTAGAAGGTGTTCAAGGCCACTTTGCATTGCAGACAATTGGGGTCTATGTCGGGCTACATTTTTTTAACTCTGATTGGACTATAATACACCCAATGTAAATATCTAAATTGTATCAGCCTTAGACGCATTAATAGCACTAGGGTTCTGGGGGCCATCTTTGCCTCAACCAAATCTGTATCATCCATCTAAGTCTGAGTTGTGATAGGATATCTGGGGTATTATTGAGCAGTATACGATAAACAGTAAAAATTCCCTTGTTAGCCATTTGTGTGATAGTTATTCTGGATTCCAGTCAGTAGCTGCCACTCATATTGTGAAGTGGTGAGACGGGGGGAGGGGGACCACAAACAAAAAAAGTGAATAATGATAAATAAAGAAAATACAACTTACCTGCTCCAAAGGCCGCCGCCTATCTCACGATTCTCGCGTCCTTGTAAGGAGCCTGGTGCACACTGCAGAGTATTCCCAGCATGTGAGCGGCGCTGGGATTGATCTGAGCACCTCGGTTCAGCGCTCAGACATAGACTGGGAGCCTGTGTTGGTTTCTCCACCCAGCTGTACAACACAGCTAGGTGGAGAGGAGCGGGCCGGCCAACCCGTCACGCGCACTTGGCAGTGCCCACCACTTCCCCCTCCCCCCTGGTGCTGCAGCACCAGTTTGGGAGGCCACGCCCCTCCCTCGGCTCGCAGCCTGCGGGGCTAAAAATAAAATGATAATAAAAATGTTTTATTATGATTTTATTTTTGTCCTTTGCCTCTGCTGGCTTTCAACTGGGGGGTGACGCTCCTCCGCCATAACGGAGGAGCCGCCCCTGATTCCAGTTGATTACACTCAGGCAGGGATTGAGAATTAAAACATGGCATAGTTGTAGATAATGGTAAGTGATTTGTGGAGATCCTAAGTGTCAGTCAGGGATGCAAATGAGAGGATATGGTCACCTATCCACATGTCACCTAACTTGGATATCCCAGTGAAATTCAATTTCATAAATCCCAGCAAATTCACAGTGTGTTTTAGCCATGTGCCACAACACAATGGAATTTCAGCAGGTGGGACTCACTCCCACCCAAACCACCAGAAGGCAGAATTCCAAGGAAGTAGCACTGCTTTGATAATGGATTGAAGGTTTTGGCGTATAGTCGGGGTGTATAGAAGGTTAGGTACAGCATACATGTCTATGCAATCCAGTCTAGAGCAGGCACCCAGGTTCGCCAATCGTTGATAGGCATAATTTGTCAAGCCCAGTAGTAAAGTTTAACGTCTGCCGGGGGGGCGTAGCTAGCCACGCATGAAGATGGCCACACACTCCTGGGAGCTTTGTCAGTCACCTCCAGTCCCACACCATCCTCAAGGCTATCAGGGTCTACAATGGGCCCACAGACACCTCCCAGACTCACTGAACTGGAGTTGATGCCAGGGGACGATTCCTGGGGCCGGACGACAGCGGAGTTAGCAGGAAAGTGATAACAGCTCCCATGGCACCGAGAACCAAGATGGCATCAGCGTGCTGCTGAGACTGATGGCGGCGGAGCGGTCCAGAAGCAGGAGAATGCTGGCCCCCTCTGGCAAGGCTGCAAGCAGGAACTGGGCCATGAGGAGACTGACGTGAGCTGGCAGGGGTGTGAAAGGGTTGCCCCCAGTGGGCAAACACGCAGAGACCTCAGCCCCCAGGGGAGATGTGTCTGCCCCACACCGCCCTGGCAAAGAAGAAGCTGCACATGTGGGCACTAGGAGAGAAGCATTGCTATCCACAGTGGCTGCCGGATCGCTCCGTGTGGCAAGCCAGTTGGAGCTGCCTGTGGTAGTGACAGGAGCCCGGTGAGAGGCGCTACCTGTGGCAGTGAGGCCTGCCTGAGGACACACAAGGCTGGGACCCTGAGCAAGACAAGACTGCAACAGGGGATGCTTTTCCACTTAGTCCTGCTTATCAGCTTTAAGCTCCTAGGTATGAGGGGCTGGACTTCCCCACAAATGTAATCCCAGGCCTGCCTGAAGCATATTTAGCCAAAGTAAGGTGTACATGACCCTGCCTAAGGACATAACCTGGAGATACCCATGGGGGCTCCCTGTGTGGCCCCCATATATGAGACACTGACTACTTAGCAGCCCCTACCAATGGGAGTGTGCACTATGCATTCTTGCTGCCATAAACTTTGAGAAGCATAAGAGGGGGAACCACTGGGTGACCTCTGGACATCTTCTAATCCCCAATAAGCACATTCACCCTATGGGGGTGGACATGGACATCACATGAACCATGAGGGACACCATACCAGGTAGACGCACCAACACAGGGTGATAAGCCCTAGGCTGGTGGCTGCGCCGGAACAACCAGCGGCGCTCACAGGACAAGAAAGGGAATCCAAACCAACCAACAAGCTTGACTGCTGTCAACTCCTGCTGGGAAGTCCTGGAATACAAGATCAATCAGGTCTCCCTGGACCTTGGACTCCTGCGCGACGACCACTGCAGATTGACAGACAGAGTCAAGCACAGTGAAAACTCCCTGAAAGAGATGGGCCCGGTGGCGTCCAACTTGCAGAGGCAGATGTCCAAGACGACCAAAGACGTGGAGACAGTACAGCACAGAACAGAGGGCATAAAGGGACAAAACCGCTGCAACAACATCCATGTAGTGGGCCTGCCCGAGTGAGTGGAGGAGAAGGACATGGTTGCCTATCTGGAGAGATGGCTACCAAAAGAGGTAGTCCCACACTACTTATCACTGTTCTTTGCCCTGGACAGGGCACACAGGGTACCTGAATGGCCTCCCCAACTCGGACAGCCGCTAGACCAGTGATGGCAAGGCTGCGCCACTACCAGGATAAGGACCTCATATTGCAACAGACCCGCATGACTGGCCACATCCAGGTCAACAACGCAATGGTGGCAATCTTTCCAGACTATACAATCACTGGTCAGCAACAAAGATCCTCGTACACAGAGGTGAAATAAGAACTCCAGGAAGCTGGCCTGAAATACATGTCGCTGTTCGCTGCCCCCCTGAAGGTAGTACCAAGACGAAACAGCAAGCCAAACATCTACATACCAATGTACATGTAACGCACTTCCCCCAAAACAAAACTCCCCCACAGTAAGTCCAAAGTTTTGAGTATTACACTCATGCAGTGTGCACATCCACCACTCCCGCTGTTTCCAGAGAGCAGTCACCAAGACCAATGTTGAATCAATCGCAAATGTGGATTGAACCACCAATTCCGAGTTTCAAAATGATTATGTCCATCCAATACTTGTTATTGCAAAATGTCTTTATTCTTAACTTCAGAATTTAGTTAAAACAGCCAAACAGCCAACGCGTTTCGTCCAACGTCCGTGGACTTCGTCAGGGCTGTAGAACATACAAAACATATAGTGTATAATACAACAAATAAAGGATTGACAATATCACGTACATGTACATGAAACAGCCTAATATTTACACCCAAGATTTGCCACATAACAGACTCGCGTATAAAAATCACATATAAATATTCACATATAAAGAATCCCCATATAAACATTCACATATAAAAATTCACATGTAAAATTTCACATGTAAAAGACAGGGACAGTCTCGGCACTCGTCCAACCAACATGAAATATTGTTACATGACTAGGCGACAAAGTGACATAGTCCAAAGAATAGATAAAAGGGAACCAAAGAATAAAGAGGGATGGTTGTAAAGGAATGGATCATACTACCCCGTGGCTAATCAGGGACATTTGGACACCCTGTAAGTGTAAATAATCTAGAGTGAAGTAAAAGTGTTAGAGAGATAGTATCCTCATTGGCAGATGTTCCCAGATGTAAACATCGCCCAGATGACATACCGTAATATCTAGTTATGTTCTTCAATGATTGCTGGTATTTAAAACAACACTGTTAGGTTCCTGTACCACATTGTATGTCTTTCGTTTGAACTGATCCCTCCTGTATCAAGGGTAAGTTCAATATCACTCGGCTCTTGTGCCTAGAAAATAGAGTTATAAAATATTTGAGGTTAGAATCCCCTAGCCCAGATTGTTGGCCCCCCAACAAATTAGGGGGGGGGGACTCTGGAATATTTGTTTAAAATATGCAGTTGAATCAATGTCCTCTAAAAAGAGAATTACAGCTGGGCCCCCCCCTTTGTGTGGCATTGCCCTATGTAATTCACGATGAGATCCTTGTTGTGGATCCATGGCCGTATCAATGGGTATCAAATTCTTTTTTTTAAATTTCATATACCCATAGAAATCCAATTACAATACATATATCAATTCTTACATATGAGATAAAGCAATACATTAGGCCTATAAAATATACACATCGGCTCTTATAAATAGTATTATTAGAATAAAGGGAGGAATATCATAAATATTATAAATACAGTAGAGGCTTAATAAAACAGTCAGATAAAAAGAAAAGCCCGCATGGTAGCATTTTCCTAATTCCATACATTGAGTTAATATACACCTGGTTTAGGATATATCCCACAGGCCGGCACTTCTTATCCTTCCAGGGCATCCCACATTCTTTCTCCACCTTACGATAGGTGACCAAATTGCCCGCCCGAGTTTCCTAGCCTCTTTACCCCTGCACGCATATAATGCGGTTTCTTGATTATATATCCCCAAGAGGCGTGCTAACCATATTTGAAAAGTGGGGGGATCAGCGTCCTTCCATCTTGCTGCGATTATTATCCTAAACACAGCTGTGCCAACAAATACAAAATAGTTCTCTGTGGTATCCAGGCCAATACAGCTATCGTAGCCCATGAGCATCAGGGTGGGGGACGCGTTAATCCTTCGGCCTAATAGTCCCTCCCAAAAGCCCACCACCTCGTTCTTGAGAGAGAGCAGCCTGGCGCAATCATAAAACATATGTATTATCATCGCAGGCCCCTCCCCACATCTTGGGCAGCTATCATCTACTCTCTTGCCCCACTTAAAAAGCTTGGCAGGGGTAAAATACAGGTTGAACACAGTTTTATAGTGTTGTGCCTTAAGATTGGTTGATCGAAAACTTTTGGCCGCTAGTGACAATGCCATATCTACATCAACATCAGGATTATTCAGTTTCCCCGCCCAGTTGGTTTCAGTTCTTTCTAAATCGTCAGGGACACTTTTTAACAGCATACTATAAATATTTTTAATCCGTGCAATTATCTCCAATAGTGGTATTTTTTCGAGGGGTATCGCCTATCTACACCTAGCAAAAAATTCTCGGATTTGTACATACTTAAAGTATTCCCTATCGGAGATCCCAAAATCCTGCTGCAGAGCAGTGAAAGGGCGTACCTGGCCTGACACGTATAAGTCACCTATTGATACTAGGCCTAGCTGTTCCCAGTGCTTTCCCATATTATCATAGAAAGGGTGAGGAAAGAAATGCGAACGCCACAGAGGGGTATAACGGCTAATTTTTGGGATCACCATAGCCTTACGCACCCTAGTCCATATTTCCCAGGCACTATGCACCACCTTAATTCGTACCTTCTTGTAGTAGCTTTGCTCTACCTGTCGTAGGAACAGCCCCATAGTGTCCCTCCCTAAGGTAAGTTCATATATCGTTGGAATCCTGGCTTTTCTTTCCTCCTCTGTCTCTTTGCTTATAGCCAAACTGAATAAAATAGACATCTGGTGTAAAAGGCTCGCCCAGTGATAAAATGTAATATTAGGAAACGCAAGCCCGCCCTGTCCTTGTGGGAGTGTCAGATATTTTAAGGATCGTCTGACTTTCCCATACTGCCAAATGAAGTTTGAGAACATGGATTTTAGTGCTTTTAAAATTACTGCAACTATCGCGAGCGGAATAGAGCGAAACATATATAGAATTTTTGGCAGCATTGTCATTTTAAGAACGTTTCCTCGCCCAAGAACAGATAGGTGCAGCCCGTTTATCCTTTTAAGATGTGTGGATATTGTTTTAATCAGAGGGTTAAAATTAGTTTGAACTATTGTGTCTATTTTCGAGCTGATACAGACTCCCAAATATGTAGCATTTTCAACATGCCGAGGATCGTTAAAAGTTATATTGTCTGTACATATTACCAATGTTTTACCTTCGTTCAAAGAGTAGCCTGATGCTTGCCCATACTCTTTAGCAATGGCCGCGGCTTCCCTGATTGCATCAGTCGGATTGGTGGTTAAAATGGCAATGTCATCAGCATAAGCCAAGATCTTGGTCTCAAATCCTCTAAAAACAATCGGTTTGATCTCCTGGCTACTTAAAAATTTCTCTATCAGGGTGTTTATGTACAGAGCGAATAGAATAGGGGAACAGGGGCATCCCTGTCTGGTTCCCCTTGATATTAATATACTATCCGATTCTTTACTCATCAGTTGTAGCCGGGCTCCAGGGTCCAAATACATTGCTTTAATGGCCCTGATGATTTGTGGGCCAAAGCCCTTTAGCTCCAATAGCCCCCACAGGAATCCCCAGGCCACCCGGTCAAACGATTTTTCGGCATCAAGGAGAATCATGGCCATTCGTCCCCCCGTTGCAGCCTGGATATCAAAAAGTGTTATAACCCACCTGATGTGATCGGTTGTATCTTTCCTGGGGAGGAAGCCATGCTGCCAGGGCGAGACCAGATGGCCAATGACCCTCCCTACCCGAGTAGCCAGTATTTTAGTATATAGTTTAGTATCCGTATTGATCAATGATATAGGCCTATATGAGGCTGGATTATTCGGCTGTTTGCCTTTCTTAGGAAAGATGATAATGTCCGTCTCCTTCCAAGAATCTGGTGTGTGCCCACTATGTTGCCCCCCCAAAAACAGATCCAGTAGAATGGGGGCTATTGAAGTTTGTATTAGTTTGTATACCTTTAGTGGAATACTATCGGGGCCTGCAGCTTTCCCTGATGGTAATTCATGTAATGCTGTTACAACCTCCTCGAGTGAGAAATCTCTGTCCAGCTCGTCCTTGGCCTGACTAACCAGTAGAGGCCCTAGTTCTGCTTCTGTTATTTTAGATGAGATTTCCTGTGCTGCCCCACCGTCTTCCTTATATAGGAGCTGATAGTATTCCTGAAATACTCCCAAAATATAATTGATCTCTGTATATGTTTACCGTCCTTTCTTATAGCGGATATCAGATTCTTAGCATTTTTCTGCCTAGTGTGTAGGGCAAGCAGTTTCCCGACTAGTTCCCCGGTCTCATATAGTTCCTTTTGTTGTGTTTGATACACTTCGGCTGATTTCTGGGTAAGCCATCTATTTATTTCGGCCTTAAGGGAGATAATCCGAAGCTGGGTTTCTGCTGCTTCCTGTCCCTGAGTTATTAACGTCATATGCTCTTCCTCTGCATCGGCCAGTTCCACTACCAGCCGCTCATTCTCTAGACGGGACTGTTTCCTTGCACGTGCTACAAAGCTGATTGTTTCACCCCTTAGGGCAGCCTTAAAGGTGTCCCAGACTAAATTCCGGCTAGCACTATATCTATTGGTATCAAAGAATTCCTGAGCCCAATTCTTGATATGATCAATATAGGCATTATTAACAAGAAGCTTCCTATCAAAGGTCCATTTGCTACGCACCTTACTGGGCATGTCAACCTCAATATCTAATATCAGCGGGTTATGATCCAAAATCACTTTTGGCAGCTTTCTGATCCCCACTTTATTAACCAGATTTGTTGAGACGAGAAAATAGTCAAGTCGGATGTACTTTTTGTGAGGACAAGAGTAGTAAGTATACCCCTCATCGTTGGGACTTTTAATACTCCAGATGTCGACCAGACCATGACTACTAATAAGAGATGTCAATGCTCTATATACCATGGGCTTTCGCCCCTGGTACCGCTGGTTACTGTGAAACTCAGCTGATATATTAAGTTCACCACAGATAACCAGAGGACAAGGCCAGGTTGCCAGTTCTACCTCAAGGTCTTCAAAAATCTCCGGGTCATCTTGGTTTGACCCATATATTGCACAAATTGTGTAGCCTATCTCTAGTTCAATCCCTGCCTACCGCCCTAATGTGTCTGACAATTTACGCTTAGCCTCCCCCATAGCAACCTTAGGAGAAATCGCAACTCCCCGAATATTGGAACTCTGAGAAGTGCAGGGCAGCATATTATATCCCCCCATACCCATCAGGTTCCTTTTCCCCCAGGGGATATGTGTCTCCTGTACACACACAACATCAAGCGTATTTGATCTAACAAACTTGGCCAACCTTTGCCTCTTGCTTCTATCATTCAAGCCACCCACATTTATTGTGCCTATGTTTATCCTACCCATTTAAACTTGATTTAAACCAGCCTGGTATGCCTTCACTTGCCTTAATCCACTCATAACATAACAGTTTTGCACTAGCTTTTGTTTCATCCATAGGTATATATGTTTTAGATTTTTGCACACCCGCCACCAGCCCTCCCCACCCTTGCCCCCCTCCCCCACTCTCCCCTCCCCTCCTCCCACCCCCCTCCCCACCACCACCGTTGAGAAGCGTTCAGACCGAGGTCTGCACGTGAGATGAACACAGCACACATGACCAAGAGCTATATATTGACAACAACCTTCCATATGCTATCCTGTGATAGTTCCTACCAATGCTATGCAATAATTTTTTTGTATTTATATATATGTTAATATTTGTTTATATTTTCACTTTTTATTTTCCCGTTGATTATAGTTTAATCTTTCTTTTTTTGCTCCCAAATAGTGACATTAATTGAAACCGTTAAAGCAGGATTAAACGTCTCTTTTGTTTTAGGTTTTTAAGCCTTCCAAATATTCTTTCTCCTTAATCTCAGAGGAGAAAAATTTACATTGCCCCCCCAAATCACTTTTAGCTGGGCTGGATTAATCAGGAAGGCTTGGGCGTTCTTGTCTTGGAAGGGCTTGAACAGCTGTCTTAGCCGCCAACGTCTTTCCACCGTAACGTGGCAAAAATCAGGGCGTACAAAGAAGGAAACCCCCCACTGGTCCTCTTTGACTCAGGCCTGGCCTTTTCCGAGATTGTCTGACGAAGCAAAAAATTCTCGAAATAAACAAGAATGGCCCGAGGCTTTGCATCTTTTTTTGCTGGATATCTTAGCTTGAAGGGGGTTCGGTGAGCACGCTGTATCTCATGTGTCCAATTCCAGTCGGACAATTCGGGGAAGGCGGCCCTTAAAAGCTCCACTATGTAGGTTTGGGTATCTGTTCCCTCCGCTCCTTCCGGGACCCCAAGCACACGGAGGTTGTTTCGCCTCTGCTGATTCTCATGGTCCTCCAGCTTCCACTGAATATCCTTTAGCTGGGACTCATGTGCTTCGGTTTGTGCCTGCGTTGTTGTAAGGTCCGTCTCTGCTGCAACTATTCTAGTCGCAAGGTCTGTCATTCGCTCCCCGATAGCATTACATGTTTTAGTCAATTTCCTGACTACCCCCTGCACCTTGCGCAGGATAGACTGGGCTTTCCGACTATCCTGGCGAGTCTCATCCCAGTGCATTAGAATCGCCTGATATATGGCCTCTAAAGTTGGAGGATCCGGGTTGACTAGGCCTGCCGCCCCCCCTGGTGGAGTGCCTGACAGTTGGGTCATCGGTGTATAATCCCAAGTGAGATCTTTGCCACCTAAGTGTTGCATGGCGGATTTCCTTCTTGCCTTATGAGCAGTTAAATCTTGGGCGCCATCGCTTTCTTCAGGGTCACTATCATTATTGCTAAGTTCAGAGGAGGAGCCCAGGCCGTCCTCCGACCACTCAGCCCCATCTGACACTGAGAAAAAGCAGTCACTTGGTTCTCTCTCGGGGTCGCCTTTATCACCTTTATCTACCTCCTCCTCCTCCCCTTCTTGACAGACCAATAATGCTACTCCCAGGGGGTAAACCATAATCCCCACTCTCTTAGCTTCCTGCTTGTTAGGGCGCAGTTTGATTGTGAGGGTTTATTTGGTGACATTAAGGGGACAGCCTTTAGAGCCAAGAGTGTTGCATCTCCATTCTTGGGTGGGGGTCCACTGGAGCCTCCCCCTCCACTTGTCCCATTGGGTTCCCCACATTCTACAGTCTCACTAATGCCTCCGCTAATGCCTCCCCTCGCTTGCTCAGGGTTACTCAGTATTGGCAGCAAAGAGTCCGTTTCTAGCAGCCTACCTGACGGAGATTCGGAAGTCCGTGTCAGTTCCGATGGCTCTGGGAGGCATACCCGCTCTGGAGGCTCTCCTGAATTCTGCTCTGAACCGGGGTTGCCGGGTCCCTTACGAACCGCCTCAGTTCTTGGCTGCGACTTTCGTCCCCACAGATCAACTACCGACGGGCCGGCCGGACGCGGCTTCCCTGTGGTTCCGCCCCTTCCCCTCTTCTCCAGGGGCTGTTCGTTCTGCTGCATCTGCGTCCGGCGTCCATGTCTGGGTGCCGGCTCCTCCGGGCTCTCTGATCCGCGCTCCGCTGCCACGGGTCCACTCCGTATCTGGCGGGTGCCTCCAGCTTTGGGGTTCGCCCCGGATCCTGCATTCTTCGGTCCCATCACTGCTGGTTTGTCCAATCTGGCACAGTAAGCACAGGGTGAGTGCGCTACAGCAAGGTGATTTAAAATGCTCAGCCCTATAGCGACCCAGTTCGTCCACGCGCAGTGGCAGTGGGCTTCGGCTCCGGGGGGCATCAGTTTCTTTTTTTCTTTTTGTTTTTGTGCTTATTTGACCCTCATAAGGTTGCTTATAGTCTCATGCCTCAGCTCTCCTTGGTCAGCGTGCTGCTAACGGCATCCTAAGCGGCCACCATCCTGCTTCCCCATCTCTGAAATGGCTTTTCCTTTGCCGGGTATCAAATTCAATTAAAGAAACTCCCCCATAACGCGTGTTGGTATCTGCGCCAGCCCAGTGGGCAGTGCGTCCAAATATCTTCAGTCATTATGCCACAGTTGGTGTCGACTCATTAAGAACGACAACTTAAAAAGTAGCAGCGTACATGGCTAGAAAGTTCAGTCATGTTATATGTCTTGCTGTATTAGGTAGTATTGGGACTTGCCCTATTCTAAAGACATACTCAAAATATGCCCCGAGTGACGTGTGCTAGTGTCCGTACTCGCCCAGTTTGGTTTGGCAACTATCGCCTACTCCAAAATTAAAGTGCCTTATTACAATATGCTGCGTGCATTTCTCAGAGAATACCCCGAGTGGCGTGTGTCAGTATCTGTCAATATGCAGTGCGCGTATCTCTAAGTATAATCACAACTGGCCCGAGCCAATCCATGCAGTCACAGCCTGGAAAGAGCCACAATTTGGGTGTCACAATACTGGGACCTGCAGAGCAAGAAACACGGGTCCCTCACCCTCCCTGTTGTGATGTGGGCAGTACTTTATGCTTTGACAATAGTGGAATCATCACTTGTCATTTGGAATGGCTCTGTGGACCAACTGATGGAGTACCATGCTTTTTAAATGATAATTCATACAATTGACTTACTAGACATCACTTTTTATGCCACCAGCGCTCATCCTAGAGCCACCATCAATAACATCCCCTACGGTGAGCTGGTTAGGGTGCCTAGGAACTGCAGCGAGACTGACACCTTTATAACCAATTTGAAGGAGACTAAGGACCGTTTCAGAAAAAGAGGTTACAAGGAAAGGGTCCTACAAGACGCAGAGAAGAGGATTAGTCAGAAACCTAGGATAGAAACACTGAAACAGGGCGGGTGGAATCCCAATACACAGAATAAGAGAACCAATATCAACTTCGTTACGAAGTATAATAAACATAGTCAAGGAGTTTTCAAGGTACTTTTAAAACATTGGGCCTTACTTCAGGATGGGCCCGGACTGAAGGGTGTTATTACACCGAAACCCAGAGTAACATACCGGCGAGGCACAACCATAAGGGACATGTTATGTGCAAGTTACATGGTACCTAATAAAACAGATATGAGTTGGCTGCCCAAACAGACGCATGGCTTTTTTACATGCATGGACTGCAATATTTGCCAATATGGTAAGAATAAATTAAAGCAGTTTAAGTACAACACGGAACAGGTTTATACGATTCGCCATACTATCACCTGTAAAACATCCTTTGTAACGTATGCTATTGGCTGCAGTTGCAATATCATTTACGTAGGAAGTACGGTTAGGGCCCTGAAAACCAGAATTCAAGAACACGTCAGGGCAATCAAGCTACAGGATGCAAGGTATCCGATGACTATACACATGACGGAACAACATGCAGGCAAACCTGACATTTGGTTTCATTGGATTGACCATGTTCCATCGAGGGCGAGAGACAGAGAACTGGCTCTTAGACGCAATGAGGCAGGATGGATCTGTCGCTTACGTTGTGTCACTATGGGGCACAATACAGACGAGGAGGTCCATTACTTTTTATAGGTGCTATCCTCTGAGCGCATAACGAACTCCTCTAAATATACTTCGTAAACCTGACATGTACATGGATGGACATAAGGCCTCCTGTAACTCTGGAGAGTCTTAGGGTGTAACTCATATCTCCTTTCTTCCATTACAGGACTTGTCTCATAGATGAGAATACACTCTCTGCCCCCTCCAAAATAACAACATAGGGGTTAATACCTATAATCCACATGCATAGACCATTCAACTCACTAAGGGCCCTCACAGTATATCAGGGATATCAACAGCCCGGACTGACACTGGGTGATATGTTCCATCTTTTCCACAAACTGGGGACAAACTCTTATTGTCAAATTATTACAGGTAATAGTGATGATTCCACTATTGTCAGAGCATAAAGTACTTATACATTTGTTTTCTAACCATAATATGAAAAACGGGAGAACTGTGATTGCACAAAGTGGTTGAACAAACCTGGCTGGATAAACAAGTAGTTTTCCTTCCGCCCGATGGTATATCGCTCTTATATCTAGGAATGTATGTTGTAATACCAAACTTTCTGGAACTTCTTGCAAGTTTCCTCTTAACGTCATACAAAACAATTTCCTTTTGTCCACATCAGACTTTGACACGAAACTGCATATCATATTATGCCTTCTAACATGTAATGGGTTACCTCAAGTCACACATAAGGCTTGGGCTTTCCTTCATTGCCGCAGCACACACAGTGATATTGCACTTGGTTCAAGCATTCCCACAGGTCCTCTCATTTCAGCCCTCTAAAATAACCTCCTTGCTCTGCGGGTCCCAGTATTGTGACACCCAAATTGTGGCTCTTTCCAGGCTGTGACTGCGTGGATTGGCTTGGGCCAGTTGTGATTATACTTAGAGATACGCGCACCGCATATTGACAGATACTGACACACGCCACTCGGGGTATTCTCTGAGAAACACTCGCAGCATATTGTAATAAGGCACTTTAATTTTGGAGTAGGTGATAGTTGCCTAACCCAACTGGGTGAGTACGGACACTAGCACACGTCACTCGGGCATTTTTTGAGTATGTCTTTAGAATAGGGCATATCCCAATCCTACCTAATGCAGCAAGACATATAACATGACTGAACTTTCTAGCCATGTACGCTGCTACTCTTTAAGTTGTCGTTCTTAATGAGTCGACACCAACGGTGGCATAATTACTGAAGATATTTGGATGCACTGCCCTCTGGGCTGGCGCAGATACCAACATGGGGTGGTTTCTTTGATTGAATTTGATACCCATTGATACGGCCATGGATCCACAACAAGGATCTCATCGCGAATTACATAGGGCAATGCCACACAAAGTGGGGGCCCAGCTGTAATTCTCTTTTTAGAGAACATTGATTCAACTGCATATTTTAAACAAATATTCCAGAGTCCCCCCTAATATTTTGGGGGGCCAACAATCTGGACTAGGGGATTCTAACCTCAAATATTTTATAACTCTATTCCTGGATACAGGAGGGATCAGTTCAAACGAAAGACATACACTGTGGTACAGAAACCTAACAGTGTTATTTTAAATACCAGCAATCATTGAAGAACATAACTAGATAGTACGGTATGTAATCTGGGCGATGTTTACATCTGGGAACATCTGCCAATGAGGATACTATCTCTCTAACACTCTTACTTCACTCTGGATTATTTACATTTACAGGGTATCCAAATGTCCCTGATTAGCCACAGGGTAGTACGATCCATTCCTTTACAACCATCCCTCTTTATTCTTTGGTTCCCTTTTATCTATTCTTTATTCTTTGTACTGTGTCACTTTGTCACCTAGTCATGTAACAATATTTCATTTTGGTTGGACGAGTGCAGAGACTGTCCCTGTCTTTTACATGTGAAATTTTACATGTGAATTTTTATATGTGAATGTTTATATGGGGATTTTTTGGGAAGAAGGAACACTGCTTTCTTCTTGAAAAGTACTTTATTGGATTAAAGATAGCAACCCCCAACAGCCATCCATCCAGAGCAACCTCCGCCTCCGTCTCCTGGACTCCAACATGCCAGGATTCCAGTAGTGGAAGCATGCAGTTGCTAGGATGCAGCTGCCACGAGGAACATGACAAAAGCAATAGAACACAACAGGATTCTTTATATGTGAATATTTATATGTGAGTTTTATATGCGAGTCTTTTATGTGGAAATCTTGGGTGTAAATATTAGGGTGTTTCATGTACATGTACGTGCTATTGTCAATCCTTTATTTGTTGTATTATACACTATATGTTTTGTATGTTCTACAGCCCTGAGGAAGTCCACGGAAGTTGGACGAAACGCGTTGGCTGTTTGGCTGTTTTAACTAAATTTTGTAGTGAAGAATAAAGAAATTTTGCAATAACAAGTATTGGATGGACACAATCATTTTGGAACTCGGAATTGGTGGTGCAATCCACATTTGCAATTGCCCCCCTGAAGGTGCTGGTGGATGACCTCACCCTGTTTTTTGACAACCTGGCAAGCACTTGTGACTGACTGGAAAAGGGTAAAACAAACATAGATGTGGGGGGACTGGAGTAAACCGCCTCGGCCGAAGTGGCCACGGCGGAAAAAGTGCAGTGGGGAAAACAAGGAGGCCATCCAGAGCTCAGGTCGAGCAAGGTGGGTGGTAGCACTTGAAATGGCAAACTCATTTGCTTCCCTGTTGCCTTCCTTATCCAGCAACCACACTACAAACTGGACTTTGAAGGGTGAGAACATGGAGAAGCTCCAGAGGATGCAAGGCCCAGGCCCGCAGGTTATGCTAAAGTAGCAGACGACCTGTGAGGGGAGGTGGAAACAGGAGAGATAGACACATCTAGATGAGAGACAGGGAGCAGCAGTCCTGGGTAATAGTGGGCACCATTGGGGGGCAATGTGCGTGGTGCAGGAGGGGCCTGCTGCCTCTCATATATTGCACGCTTACCAAAATGGCTTCATCCCCCAGGGTAACACCTAGCTCAACATTAGGTGGCTGTATGGAGTCCTGGAGGAGACAAACTCTCCCACCACCCAGGGGTGATAGTCCTGCTCATCAATATACATAAGGCCTTCAACACTCTGCATTGGGGGATATTTGAGGGCAGCCATGCAGCTAATGCATATGTAAACAGGCTAGGACAGGTGGGCAGCACTCCTATATTCGGGCACGAGAACTAGAGTAGGTAGGCGCATATCAGAGGAATTCTGGATTCATTGGGGCACCAGGCAGTGGTGCCCGCTCTCCCTACTGCTATTTGCCTTGGCGGTGGAGCCCTTTTCCTCTATACTCAACTCACTGCTTCGAGAGCTGATATGGGATGGAGGGAGGCACTTAGTAACACTCCACACCCTGCAGCTCCCAGCCAGTGCGGAGGACTGGGGGTCTCCAACTTTGAACTGTACTACCTGGCAGCGAAACTACAGTGGCTGGACAGGTGGCTAGCAAGCTGAAACATGCAAGAACTGGGCAAGTTTGGGGAACCCCTTAGAGAGGGACCCTGGTAGCACTCTCATGGGGGTGAAACTGGGCCCGACCTGAAGCCTAACCTCATAGACATTGGATAGCGCTGCTGGAAATGGGCACTGTGCAGAAGCAGGGGAGACCCACTATGCCTACCGGTGCTGCCCTTCATGGGGCTGCCTACATCGAGAGATGGATACTTCACAGCACTGCGAAGGAGAGACTGGATGGAGGCGTGAGTCTACAGCCTGGGAGACCTCTATGATGGTGGAACACTCAGAAGCTTCGAAAGCTGAGTGATGGACAGTGGGCTGCCGGGTGCACAGTTCCTGACATACAGCGCAATTGTGCAAACTCTGATGGAGGAGGCAGGCCCTGAACAAAAGACAAATTATATGCTTTAGACCCTACTCGTCATCTGGGACAGGTGATGACTTGCAAGGGTATAACATGTTAATTGCCAATGACCTGAAAAGTAAATGACTGGCAAATCTAACTTAAAGAGTAGACTAACATGCCAGGTTATGCCAGGGAATACACTGTCAATAACCCATAACATGCAGAATCAACGACATGCACTGAAACAACCTGCCAAAGACCCATATCCCCTTTTCCAACCATTTACATTATAAACCCTTCAAATTTCTTAGGAAGAACTACTGGTCTTCCCAAGCGTTGCCTTGGCACCATTCTCTGGAACTACAAATTCTGATGCAGAGTCACAGGGATCACTTCCATAAATTCTCCTCACTTCTTCACATGCAGCTTCAGATACTACTCTCTTCCCATCTGTCACATGATCTTCCCACATCCAATCCATGGATGATGGAACATTCTTCTCTCCAGAATCTTGCCATTCTAGAATTTTGTTACATCTAGCCATCCTATAAAAATGCCACTCCTTTCCATCACTCAACTAAGTGGACTTTGCAAATACATCTTTCACCTCCAATGGTTGTGAAAATTTGCTGTCCCCCTTCTTCCTCTTTTGGCCCAATTTCACCTTCACCTAATCTCCTGGTTCTAAATACACCTCCCTCACACCATGTTTCTTATCATAATAGTACTTGTACAGGTCTTGCACTCTCCTCAAATTGTATCTCACAACTGTCGGAGTCCACTTACTGCAAATTCTCCTTTTCTTCCAAGCCACATTATCCTTGGTGAATAGGCCCCTATCGCTCAAAATTCTAAATGGACTGTACCCCGTATATGTTATTCTGAATGCCCAAATAGTACTGTGGAATTCTTTCATTCAATCCTTGCCAGCATTGATAGATGCCTGAACAGTCCCCAGCATCACCCTGTTGAAGTGTTCCACGACCACAGTGCCCAGCAGGATGGTACAATGGAGTCTTCTTCCATAGATTCTCATTCCCCTTCACATACATTTCGTATTTCTCTGAGCTAAATTGTGAATCATTATCGCTCAGTATGGTTTTTGGAATGCCTTCTCTTAAAAGCAAGTTTTCCAGAAAGGCAATTATGGCTTTAGTATCAACCGCTCCCACTACATCCACCTCCGGCCATTTTGAATAATGGTCTATTGCAACAATGACATACCTGCTCTCTCCCCATTCATTCAAAATGGGGCCCAGAATATCTATACTCAAATCCCACAAGGACATTCTGGACATCTCCTATTACCATGTGGCTGTCTAAACACAGATTGAGATTTGTCTGACTCAGCACAAGTTTTATAATTCTGGGCAAAGTTTTCTATATCTCTGTCCATCCCAGGCCACCAGTATCCAGCTTTTACTCTCTTTTTCAGCTTCACAATGCCCAAATGACCTTCATGGCTTGTGTTCAAAATTCTAGCACTTAATGTTTTTGGTGCCACCATCCTATCTCCTCTAAGGACATAACCTTCCTCACTAAGAGACAGCTCATCTTTAATCTCTCACAAACCCCGGCGTTCTTCCTGCAATTCCTTTTTGTTTGTCCAACCATCCATAAGGAAATTCTTAACTTTTTTTAACACTTCATCTCCCCTGTACTCCACTTCCCAAACTTCTTTTACAATAGCGTCACAATTATCACTAACCACCGATACACTGAAACTTTCCAACCATCTTCTGTATCATTTAGCCTTGGTAAAGTAGAACGACTGCTACTTTATTCCTTTTTCCCAGTAAATATTCCACTTTGTACATGAAATCCAACAATCTCAACGTCATCCTTGCAATCCTAGGTGTAACCTTAATAAGTTCATTCGATGTTAACACCTTCATCAAGGGTTTATGATCAGTGCATAACGTGAAACATGTACCCCAAATGTATTTTCTAAATCTCTCCATCGCCCAAACTTCAGCTAGCATTTCCTTTTCAATCACTGAGTACTTTTTCTCAGATGGAAACAAAGAACGTGAGGCAAAAGCCACTGTGACTTCCTCACCAGACACTCCCACCTGAGTCAATACTGCCCCCAAACCTTTCCCACTAGCATCCGTGGTTATAGTAATATCTGACCCAATTTCAAAACCTTGCAAAGGAAGAGCCGTGCTTAACTCATGTTTGATTGTTTGAAAATCCATTTGTAATTCATCATTCCATATAAATTCCTTCCTAACTTTCAACAATTTCCTCAAGTTATGTGTTTTAATCGTGAAATTTCACACAAATTTGGAGTAAAATTCAGTTAAATCCAAGAAGGATCTAACCTCTTCCTTAGAGGTAGGTGCTGGAGCCTTGCTTATTTCTTCAATTAATTCATCTTTTGGTGAGATACTATCCTTTGCCACCCTGTGCCCCAGATACGTGACTGATTTGACTGCAAACTTGCATTTCTTCAATTCTGCCGTCAGCCAGTTTCCCCAAAACTGACTTTAACCTATCATCATGTTCCACCTTGTCATGACCCATCACCAAAATGTCGTCCTGAAAATACTAAATTACAAGAAGAAGGAGGAATTTTTTTCCTCTCTTGGCTGAATTAAGTATTGCAACGAAGAATGATTTGATATATAGCACAAAGCTGCAAGTCTATAATTTGAATAATCGAATGACCACTTTCAGAGAGGAAAAAAAAATTGATTTGAATTACAATAAAGAAGAATGGATCTACATTATGAATTATCTGCCTAATGACTTCTTTCGCTGTGAAGAATTGATTCTAATATAGACATTATTGTATTTAAATTGTGTTGCTCCTTCTTCTTGTAATTTAGTATTCGTTAGTGTGGGTGTTTTGCGGTAAACCACGAGAAGTGAGCACTTTTTTCCTTATTACTTACTCTTTTTTTAACATTTGAATACGCCTAGTGCGCTAGTGCCGGGAGCCCTACCGCTTGAGTTCTGTTGTTCGTCCTGAAAATATGTCACCCCCTTTTCACCCCTGAACATCTTGTGCATTAACCGCTGAAATACTGCAACCGCTGACGCAAGGCCAAACGGCATGCAAATAAATCTATAGCAACCAAAAGGGGTGATGAATGTCGTGAGATCTATGCTGTCAGGATGCAGTTGAACCTGATGATATGCTGACGTCAAGTCAATGGTCAAGAACCACGTAATACCTTTAGGTTGTGCTAAAAATTCATCTATCCTTGGTAAGGGAAATTTGTCAACTACTATGTTTTTATTTAGTTCTCTTAAGTCATTGCACAAACGCAAATGACCGTCCGGTTTGCGTGCAGTGACTAAGGGGGCCAATCACTCTGCACTCTCCATTGGCTCTACTCCCTTTACTCTCTAAATCATCCAATTCTGCCATCACACCATTTATCAAACTAATAGGAATGTTCCTCGCTTTGTGACAAACTGGCACTGCACCATCCTTAAGTACAATTTTGTGGACAAATCCACTCATTTTCCCAACCTTACCCGAAAAAACTTCAGGAAATTGCTCTCTCACTTCCTTTTCCATGGACTCATTTTGTTCACCAAGTAACAACACTTGGTCCTGCTTATTGGGATCTAAAATAATGCCCATCGCACCTTCATCTACCCATCCCAACACCGATGGGCCTTTTCCCGCCACATACAACTTTCCCTACGCTGACCTATTCTTAAATACAAATTTTGCTTCAGTGAACCCTACCATAGGAATTTCCTCTCCAGTGAATGTAACTGGATGTACATCCATGGGTCTCAAACAATCACCTAGCACAATCACAAATTTGTCTTCCTATACCATACGTTGTATTATAGTATAAGGAGAATCAGAGTCAGGAACAATCACCTGTGGTTACTTCACACAACAGTTTCTTCTTGCTACTTGCCCCTCCATTCAACATGTCACCGGTGAAAATTACTGTGAATCACACATAAGAACCACTCCCTTGAAAAGGTGTGTGAATCACTGTGTACATTTAATCCCAAAAACAACGTACTAATTCACTTTGCTTGCCCACGGTGAAGTATGTGCACCTTCAGTGGACAAAGGTTTATACAAGATTTCCACTAACTGAAATGGTGTGTGCATCACCGAAATACGCACAGGCAACATTCTCTGATAAGGAACTGGAGCGATCAGTGCTGCACGCTGTACATCCAAGATGGCGCCGACTTACCCACGCAATGACGTCGTTGCACGCACCTCATTCCACCAACGTCACAACATTTTGATGCTCCCCGGTTGCTGTAAATGCACACGCTCACTGAAGCTTCTGGATTGCATGTGCTGGCTTGCGCCAACTTTGCAACGGTCAGTGCCTGACTGCCTTGAATTTTCCTACGACAAGCAATAATTCACGAGCAGTGCTCCTGCACTTAGTAGCCCTCCAGGATGCAGCTTCCAGTTCGCCCCTCCCAAAGTCCTTTCCATCTGCTCTCCTCCACGGGGCGTCATCCAGTGTCCACACCAACCACGGTTCCTGTAGTCCTCCACAGTGTGGGCAGAAGTATCCTAGACCCACTCGTCGCCAAATTGTGAAAGACCACGATGTCCAGAAGATGAGTGGTAAGTCTTTATTGGAGAGAAAGCTGGTAGCAACCCACTTGCCACCGGTAACACTTCTCAACTGACCTTTCTCCACTCTCCAACCCACATTCCAGAACTTGTGGCATCCCATTACCTGGACACAGGTAACTAGGATACCACAGTACACAGCTGAGATTTGCCTCTTGGGCCTTTATGCCAGGCAGCGGGAGAGGAAGGCTGGCAACAGGTTTGTAGACCTTGCCATTGTTGTAGACCTTAGGGATATAGCGCAAAACATATTCAGTGGACGGCAGAGGTGACAAGTTGGGAGGCGGGTATGCTCCTTCAGATGGAGGAGGCTAGGGGACTTCGCAGAATGCCCCTGGCAGACCATTGGCAGGTGGTACTGACGGTGTTTCTCATGCCAGCAGGAGAAGACGTCCTACCCTCCCCCTACACGCATAACATAATAGAGATGCTACTGCGATACATTGCCCCACCCCCAGGCACCCAGGTGACACCCGACACGTGCTTCCGACACCCCCCCGGGATGCAGAAACTGTGACATCCCTAGAGTTCTAGGATGCCCATAGTTATAAGTAACTGGCTCAGGGTGGACTGGACCTGTTTAATGTTCATCATATGTTTTTTAGTTAGTTATACTCCTCATTGAAATACTGGCATTACCACGATGATACACAGTGAACTGTCATGTCTATTATGCTGCATGCGGGTGATGTCGCTTTCTACTCCCCGCATTATCACTGGCTAGCGCAACTGACTACAGTATATTGCAGTGAACTAAAGTACACAGGAATGTACTGGTTTGTATATGTTAATGAAAACTCAATAAAAAACAATAAAAACACTATTTAAAAAGGTTTCATGTCTTCGAGCCCGAGTCCCCCATCGTATGGAGAAAATATATATTTCATACAAGCAACTCTAAGTTGCTTTCCGTCCCAGAGGAATGTCAAGATAGCAAACCAGAGCGACCGGAGTAGTTTAATTGGTATGTTGTACAGGAAGTTTTGGAATATCTAGAGCAGACAGGGAAGCAAGATTGTCTTAAATAATGTACCACATCCAGCAAAGTTGAGGGGGATTGAGCACCAGGATGCCATGTCTTGCTGAGGGATGTATGACACAATCATGCATGCTTATACAAGGCATGCCATTACAACGCGGGCAATACAACGAACGCATTGTTACCACGCGTTCCATTACCACGCAAGTCGTTAGAACGACTTGCCTTAGGGAAGCGCTGGACTTTTGAATAGTATATATTACTATTCCAACTCCAGTCTGTGTAACAGTAGGGAAGGTGTTGGATTTAAAATCCAACAACCTGGTCCCTTAATGACTAGCGTGGTAATGGAATGCATGGTAATGAAACATGTGGTAACAATGCTTTCCTTGTATTGCCCGCGTTGTAATGGTACTGAGTAGTTCTGGTTGCGTAGTAAAGGCTGTTTCACCTTGCTGAGTCTGGGTGAACAGGACTTATACCACAAATTCCCGGGTACTTTGTTCTGTCACTGCAATCTGGATGCCTAAATATGTAAAGTGGTCAGTGGGCAATTGCAAATTAGAGATTGTTTTAAGTCTGGTATGATCGCCCGTCACTGGCCCATATATAGATTTGTTCCAGTTGACCACAAACCTAGTAGCATCTTTGCTACACTTTAAACTTGCAGAATCTCTATCAGTGTGGAGATAGAGGTATAACGTTTTGAAAATATAAAAATATGTTGACAGCGTGGAGGGAAATACAATCATGTGCTGTATCATATCTAAATTCAGTCGTGAGTGCATCTCGTCAAACCCAGTCAGCAAGCAACTCCTTAACCAGCAACCCGAGGTGGCTGAATTGTTCCACATTGAATTTCAAATGGGGTAGATAAGGGGCTGTTGACCCTAACCCTTTATCATGGTTTAGTGTAAATAATTTGTACATATCATTTGAAGAGAGAGCTGAAATTAATTTGGTCCAGCAATCATGACATAAATGGCCAGTGTTTTGAATCAAAGGCTTTTTCGAAATCAGTTTAAATTAAGGTTTGGTGGTCCTCAGAACATTTAGAATTTGCAAGGGCAACATGAAGTCTTCAGAGACCTGGCCAGTCTGTTGTCCAACACCTTATCCAGGAGTTTAGCCTCAAGGTTGATAAAGATATTGACCGATAAGAAGCGCTGTCAGTTGGCAGCTTCCTAGATTTAAGGATCACTGTATAATGGCTCCTCTTAAATTGTATGGGAGGGTGCCTAAGTCAAGGTCTTCTTTGTATAAGGCTAGGAGTAAGGGGATAAAGTGTGAGCCATATTTCTTGAAAAGGTTGAGTGGGAACCCATTGGGACCAGGGTTCTTCCCTGTAGGAAGTGCAAGAGATGCCTCCATTAATTCTTCTTCAGTCAAGGCCTCATCAGCCTTTGGTGATCAGGGTCTGTAAGTCTGGGAATTACCAAGTCTTTGACAGTGGGATTGGTATTTTCGGTCAGAGGAGGTACACTAGAGGCGTATAGGGAGCTATAGTAGTAGGCAAACTCCTGGGCAGTCTGGTCCAGGCCGGTAAAATTCTGCCCGGTCCGGGTGCCCAGTTTGGATACCGATCCTAGTTCTAGGTCACTATTGGCAAGCCTATATAATTGTTTTCCAGCTTTGTTCCCGCAAATCGTAAAGTTTAAACTGCATGACCACGTATATATCTGTGCGGCTGAATCTAGCAGTTTGTGATGCAATGAGAGGGGTAGCAGTTCAATTTCGCAGCATATGGTTGTATCAGGTAAGTCGGGCAATCCCTTTTTCAGGTCCTGCATAGCAGTTTCTAAATCACCTATCTCCTTAGTCCTGTATTTCTTTACCTCTGTTTGGGAATAGATAATCTAGCCCTTTACGACTGGGTCAAGAACCTCCCATGATAAAGATGGAAAAGTCAAAGAGCCAGTGTTTATCTTAAAGTAATCTACCACCTGCGTAGGAAAGTTGTGAAATCATTTTGGCGAGGCCCCCATGTATTGTCACCACAGTCCACCCAGCTCATGTGTGAATGTCTAATGCAAATCTGGATTGGTGTATGGTCAGTCACAGCATATGGTAATATGAAAATGTCAATGAGGCAGCCTATGTTTACAGCCGAGAGGAAGAAATAATCCAGTCAAGGATTTGTGTGGGAAGGAGTAATATGTGTATTCTTTAGAATCGAGGTGCTTTGTCATCCAAGCATCTGTCAGGCCTAGTCAGTTCTTCCATGAGTTTAAGATGTTTGGTCTACATGAAGTGGAAGCACTGCAGGTGTCTAGTGTCATTTCCATGACCGAGTTAAAGTACTCCCCAAGACTGTTATGCTTGGTGGGGATTGTAGTAGTCTTTCAGTGATGGTCTGTAGCTACAGCAGCAAACATCCATCTTGTGTTCCCTAGCGTTCCTTCCACTGCAATGAACCTGTCACCTCCGTCAGTGTGGACATTCAGGACATGAAATGGAAAATCTTTGTGTATGAGAATTGCTATACCAGAAGAACTGATGTTGTACTCCAAAAAATAGGTCCTAGTGTGTCTATTGTGGGTCAAAAGAAAACATCTGTTACCCAGTAAATGATTTTTTATTTGATGATTACCTGTGACACATATCTCCTAAGTTATTGAAATACCACCCCCTTTTAACCTTATTATTGAGGCTGGTAATATCGTAGGATATTACATTAAAAGTATCTTGGGGCGTTGTCATGGAGATGTGTTTCCCAGGATATGCCAGATCGAGCCATTTCCGTGTTGCTCTATAACCACAGCAGCAAAAAAGACAATAAGAAAAAAACTAACAGTAACATTTTTAAATCACACTCTCTCTTACCCTACCCATCGAAAATGAAGCATCTGCCGCCCAAGCCCAACTTGTAAATCATGTGATGGAGGTAGTGCAGCAAAGAACTACCTAGGGTCCAAATAAGTATAAAAAGAGATGGTAGTCACCCAAATTTAAATTGCAATACTATAAAGATGCCTGCCTCGCTAACCATACATATGGAAGAATAGCATGAGTCAGAGAGAGCCGAAAAAATATGTTGACAGGATATCAAGATCACTCAGGGTCAGAAATATCTTGTTGTGTATTTCGATCAAGTGTGTCTGAGGCCAAAGATTTCTCGCTGCCGCTGTTCTCTGCATCAGACGAACAGTGCCCCTCAGGTGGTGAGGGAGTGTCATTTTGGCTGATCGAAGTTACCACCAACCCCCTCACCGAATATGTCAATCCTGGGGAGGTCGCTGGTCCTTGCCCCGCTTAGAGGATTTCGTTGGTCAATCATTCAAGAGGGTTTGCCTGTAAGGGGGGGGGTCCATATTTCCAGCCAGTTCCATACCACCTGTGCTGTTTCAAAAAGTGCACCTTCTCCTTGTGTAGAACTTTTAGTTTAACTGAAGAAAGGAGTAGGGAGGTTAACTGCACAGCCCGTAACTTCTGTATGACTGCTGAGAATGTTCTGTGTAGATTCTGAACCATAACAGTATATTCAGAGAAAATGCTAATCCTGGTCAAATCAACAATGAGGTCTGGCATCAGATGGGCCTGACGGAGCACTGCATCCCTGTCAGCATAGTTCAAAAACCCAGCTACCATTTGCCTGGGGGAGGGGATCCAGGAGGAGGCTCTACCATCAAATATCGATGCACTCGTTCAATGATAAAACAGGTGGACAAGGTTTCTGCTCACATCAAGGACCTTATCCAGGTGTCTAGGAAATGCTTAAGAGCTGTCCCCTACATGCCCTCGGCCACCCCAACAAAGCAGAGTTTGTACATTCATGACCAGCCCTTTGTGTTCCTCTACCCTTCTTTCAAGTCAGGTGGTCAACCCTTCAAATGTGCGGTAACCGCACGGAGCTTGTTCACTGTATCTTCTGTAGTGGATAACCTGGCTTCTGGGTCGGTAATGTGCTCAGCAATCCTTCTTAGATACTGGCGCAAAAGACCCACTTCAGCTCCTACACCACCTAGCTCTGCTTCAACTTTGAGCGAGTGTCACAGATTACCTAGAATATCCATTCTGGGGCAACCTGCTTGTCTGTCAGCCAAGTGGAACCCGCCAAGTCACATTGGCGTCATGGAATCAACAAGACACTGACAAACTTTGCTGAGAGGGCACTGATGCCAGTGACTTCCCCATGCTGAGTCAACTACCAAAGCTTGGAGAGTTATAAGAAATTAGGCAGAGAAGTGAAAGTGGGCAAACTGCCAAACAATTGTCCCAGCAGGTGCAGACAGACTCCTCAGGATAAGAGTCTTGACGAGCAGCGCATCACTTCCTGCTAATTCCCTGTATCTGTGGCACAGGATCAGGTAGCCACGCTCTGAAGTTCATCCAGTGACTATCCCAGTCAGCAATGCAGCAGGACCTGACTGAGCCGCATCACCACTAGAGTGCATCCAGCCACACTCTCCCCACATCGCCACAGGCTCAGAAGATCTTTCGGTTGGGTTCCTGGCAGAACTCCCCAAGGAAGTGTCCGTCACGCCACATGTTGAAGCCATGGCCCCAGACACACAGGTGATTGAGCGAGAGGGGGACACCATAGAGATGTATTTTGTTTGTTGAAGATTGGGTAACTTCTGGCAGAAGCGACGTATATAGTTGCAAATGTGGTACATAAGTACAGGTAACGGATTGAGTATACAAGATGTGATGGTAAATTGTTTGGTGGGCAATGCTGTATAGTGCACACCGAACAATGTAATAAATGCCAAGTGAGTAATGAGTACTCCTCCGTTTGTCAGAAAACCAGTTGGTTTGCTGTTGATGCAATAGGATGGGTGTTTGTCTTGGCAGTTTATAACATGTCCATGTGGTGATGTTTATAATCTTATCAACAGGAGAGAAAAAAATATTGTGACAGTCACACCAGTTGGCTGTTGCAATAGTCTAATTTACACCAGATCAGTGCACTGAATATCGCTTTGATTGGCTGATGAGGGTGTATTGTCTTATTTGACTGTATTGGACAGCTGGAGCTGGAATCTGGCCACCACAGAAGTGGCGTAAAGAATGGATTGCATCTTATGTTGAATACATATTTCCCCTCAGGGCTACTCTCTGCTTTGGATGGGAAATAGATGATATCATTTTTAGCAGATTTATGCATTAGGAAACAGTGTGCCATCTAGTGTCTGGTAGCCATATGACAATCCATAACTATTGGTTGAAAGAGGCATGTGAACGTGAGAAAGGAAAAAAGATCTCAGTATCAGCTGTGTGTCCAGGAAATCATAAATAATGATAAGATGCCTCTATGTGAGATGGTGTAGCTTAAGAAGAGGACAAAAACCTGTACCGAACCTTGGGAGTGGCCATCAGGTAGATGGGTTGGTGAAGAACAGCGCCAGGAGAATCAAAATAGAAAAACAGATCAAGTGCTTTGTTCAAGATGCCAGTGCAGGAACAAGTGAGGAGCATGCTAGACTGCTCAATCACATCAAATGCCGCCGTAAGATTAAGGAGTAGCCGTAACATTAAGGATAGTGAGAATAGGAAAAAGCGGGTTCTGGGGTGCAGAGACAAGGAAGTTAGAGAAACGTGCATACACAAGGCCAGTTTCTGTGCAGGGAAATAAAGGAAAACTCAATTGTGAAGCACTTAGTAGGTAGAAGAATTCAAGATAGTGGCTGAATAGTTTGAACACTATCCATTCAAGAATTTTGAACCCAAAAAGGGAAGTATGGATACTGGGTGGTAGTTGTCTGAGGAGGATGTTGATTTATTTAGTAGGGAAGGATAAGAACAGATTTGAAACATTTAAGCTTAATTGAAAAGAATGAAGAAGATATTTCAAAGTATGGCAAGACAGGCTAGTAGTGAAGTAAATGGGACTAGTAGTTTTGCTGTTTGAGAAGAAAGAGTGTCAGGAAGAGCACATTTAGCTGAGTGTAATAGGAGGCTCAGTACCACTTTGATGTCAGGGTGAAAAATTCAAGTCTGGTTAGTGGATGGTGGAAAGAGGTATGGAATAGGGGTCTGTAGGACCCTTTTAGAGAGAGCAAGTGTGTTTTTAGAGGAGCAGTAGGTTAGAAATTCACTAGCTGTAAGGTTAGATAGAATAGTGTAGATGTGAGGG
This sequence comes from Calotriton arnoldi, assembly GCA_963921515.1. Lineage (NCBI taxonomy): Eukaryota > Metazoa > Chordata > Amphibia > Caudata > Salamandridae > Calotriton > Calotriton arnoldi. Next base: position 1,278,665 of record CAWUFW010002848.1, read on the forward strand.
AGGATGGAGAGAGAGTTTATGGTGTAGGATAGTTTTCTAGTATGAGGTTTAAGGGAATAGAAGAGGTTTGTCTAGTATGTGGATCTGGTCATGTCTAGGGCTGTGATTATTGTAGTAAGTATCACTATGTTCATACATAGATGTTCTTGGCTTCAGGATTTCTATCATCTCTGAAGCTGGTTGTACATTTGCATCTTGAGTGTTAGTTGGTTAGTGTGATCCAAGTTTGTAAACTGGGGTCCAAGTAAGTAAGGATGTAATGGAGTAATTGTATTTGAAGGTAGAAAGTTGTTGGCTGTGGATGTGGGTAAATAAGGTGTGCTCCGTGGGTGTACTCAGGTTAATGAATACTTGATTTAGGCAGTAGAGTATAGTGCATGGAGCAGTGTACTTTCTGGACTGTTATATATCTATCTAACTCAATTATACACGAAATTAGAAGGAATATATACAGGAGACCTGACCTAGTTACCCAATTCCCTCCTCTTTCCTCTGTACTAACCTTTTTGATTTATCCCTCTTTTATGAGGTGGGACAAGACTGGCTCCTTTGCTTCAAAGACATGTAGGAATATTTTCTGGTTTTTCAAGGTGTGTAGAGTGTCATTACTTTGGACAGAGTTATGTATACATCACAATACATTTAATGTATTCCCATCTTTAAATCTACTTTTTGAAACATTTATTAATATTCTATATTTGATGGCATTTGTGTATATGTATGGGTGGATCTTAGTGTGATAAGGGGGGTGCTCACAGTTTCTGTGAGTGATCTTTGACTTTTAATGGAAAAGGTGATGATATTTCAGAGTCAGCTGGAGGGTCATGAAGGGCACAGGGTAGTTTAACTTACATACAGGGCACCCACAAGGGGCACAACATTCACTGGGCATGAGGGCTGGTCTTTAACTGTAGTTATATCTTTTGCAAACTTTTACAAACTTAGTAGCATGTTCCAGTCTTGAGAATTATTTTCTTTATATAATTAGTGAGGATATTGGGGATTGTATAAAACATACCTGCTTACCAAAGACACTGTGGCTGAGGGTGCTGACGTAACTGTACAAGCCTAGGAGGTGCACTGTGTGAATGCGGAGCGGTGGCAATTGTAGGTGAAGTTGCAGTAGAATTGGGGTCCGAATGTATACATGCTGGTCTATGCTGAGATTGCCGTCCAGTAAGGTAAAAAGCATGATAGCTCTGGGTACTGTATTACATGTTGCCTCTCTGCTAGTTAAAGGTTAAAGTTGAGCGCAATGTTGCGCAACAATGGCAGACAGTGATGACTGTACTCTGATGACGAACCTGATCGCTATGATGCATACTTTGCAAAATATTCTTAATATGTCTTTTTTTTATATACTGTACGACTCTGGACCTTATTGTTAATAACAAAATGTTAATAAAGTTATTTAATAAAAAAAAAAATTGGGAGGATATTGAAGATAGTAACACATTCCAGATTGCTATTCTGTGTTAATGCATACTCCCAGGGGCCAAAACCAAGCACTTTTTTGTGCTCTACTCACACCCTATTTTTGGCATACTCTCTCAGTTAGGCCAGAACAAGGTGTCCATGATTGTGGTAAATTGTCATTCTTTATTTTACAATTGCACTTCAGATGGAGCTGGCTATATAGTACATTGACCCTCAAAATACAAGGATGATGACTGGAACAGAGAAGAAGAGAATTCTGCTCCTCTGGCTTCTAACAAAAGGTATTGTTGATTTTTCTTTCAAATAACCATGAACAATAGATCAAGGTAGCTAATTTAGTTTAAACTGAACTGAGTGATGTTTTAGATTGGGTGGATTAGATTATTGGGTGCTGTATAAATAATTCTCATGTGATTGCATTCATTCACCTATAACCACCCACTTAACACATGGTCAACAATGTTGGCTATAGTTTGGCTATATGGTTGCTAAGAACTTAGTAAGTTAAATTTTGGAAACTAAAGTTTTCTCCAACTATCGACAATTGGAGTTATTCTATTGTTCTGAGGGCTTGCGTTGAAATGTTCAGTAACATCTAAAAAAGAAAATAATCCTAGGTCTACACTTTCGGTTTAACTTCTAAACAGACAATAAATGGTTGAAATTACTATTGAAATTACTTAATTGCGCTATACCAGGCAATGATTATACCCAAAGGCAGATATGGTTCACAACGCAAGTTGTGTTCAAGGTAAGGGCTTTAATAAGACTGTCCAGATATTTGGAATCCTTTACAGTCACCTCTTTGAACAAGATAGCAATTGCAAGAAATGCAGAATTTATCACACCCATTAATAACCACACCACCAAAGTTTCCCCCTGTTAAATTTCAGTGGGCCAAACCTGTCAAGAATTAATTGGTGGAAAACACCAGGTAAATACCAGTACATTTGGATTTTAGTGCAGACAGCACCAACATCTGCATGTTGTACCCCATTTGAATGGAGAGATGTGTAATTATAAAATCTGTAAATTTTAATCCCCGGGGTAATTGATTTTACCAGGTGCTATAATTATCACATAACCATCTGGGGCACTCATAATTAGGGGTTATGTGCATTGTATTTTGAAATTTGTACAAAAAGCTGAGGTAAATCGGATGTAAAATTTGTTCCCATTGCAGCAGCTTTTATCTGCTAGAATTGTTTTAAAATAAAAAATAGTTACAAATAAAGCCAAGCCTGGCACATTCAACTATGAAACGATATTGATGCATTACTCCTTTATTCCTAGAACCCTTTCATTTATCATTGATTTAACTTTCATTTCTTTTTCTGATATGTTACAATGACAATCAGATAAGGAATGATGTTAACAAAGTCCATCCCAGTGGATCTCTTCACCATTTCTCCCTTTAAGGTATGGCTGCTCAGGACCATAAACTTTAAACATAATATATCTCAGAATGGATAACCAAGTGCAGTAACCAGTTTAGTGGACTATGAACATAAGACATTCCATAAAGGGGCCTGTGAAACTAGTCAAAGCTGCCAGCTTAATGAAAACCATAAACCCTCTGTCTATTTCTCATACTTCTTCATCCATCACACTGCTAAGAGCTGTGCACCATAACACAATTACAGCAACTCGATGGTCATCATGCACAACACAGAAACCCTTCCCACACAGAGTAAAAAAAAAGATAACACGCATCCAGCCACACGCCCTACACAGTGTAGCCTGCTAAACAAGTGGGCAAGTCCTTCAGTGACCCACATATGGGTAGTAAGTGCTATATGTATGTACAAATTCAATACAATACAATACCATGACGATAGTGCATTCAGACTTTGTCATTAGCAATTGTTTGCCTCAGACAATTTTACATATGAGTAATGGAAGCTCTGTGCTGGCATAATTTGCCTCTTTCCTGCACAGAATTTACAGTTGGCCGGAAATGAGTGATCTTTGCCCAAGCATTTTCAAAATCCCCATTGTGTGGATCATAGTTTGAAATAGACTCCTTCAATGTTTAATCTTTATATGACAAAACATCTCCGTGAACCATTATACCAGTGACACTCAACTGTATCTCTAGGTCTCTGTAGGCAAAGATATTGCAGTTTGGAACTTTGTACACTTTTTTCACAACCTTTCAGTATAAGTGAAGCATACCTAACAACTTTCCAAAAAACTCAGTAACTGAAAGTTAGTTAAGTACATAGTTTACTCTGGAAAATGCAGAATTTTAATTGATTATTCATTTGTTTTTCAGCCTCATTCTCGCCAAATTCAGATACCCTAAACCACACTCCTTCATCCATTGTTGTTATTTAGCAGAATGCACTGGAGCCGTCCAAGCCCCTTGTGAGCTACAGTGGACATATAATAATTGGACTATCAGCAATCATTTCTTTTGACCATTGCAAAAAGTGAGCTCATCAGCCTATTGTCTTGCCAACAGAAAGTTTTGTGTCTAAGGCATCAACCCTTCTAAGCACAAATACCCATTCATGGATAGTTGGAACATTTTTTCCTTTCCGCCACTTACAAATTCTCATTCTTGCTAACAGTATAAGATAAACCAACACTCTATTCTGTCCTATTAAGCCTGATGTTCTCCTCTTGGAACTCAGAGATAATTTAGAAACATCCACCTCAATTGCTCTTTTGATCATCTCCTAAATTACCTTATCTATAGCAGACCAGAAAGACTGGAGTTTATGACAACTATAGAACATGTGGATGTCATATGCATTTTCCAACCCTCACTTGGGACTTTTTTTTTTACTTGTTATTCAGGATGCAACTTCAATAGATTCTTGGGCACCCAATATTACCTACAGATTATGAAAAAAATGCTTTTTTTGAGCTGGACAAACCTCTTTATGCACTGTCAGGTGATACTTGCCCTGCGTTTGATTCATGAAGGCTGACAAGCACTTTGTCTCTGTAGTGTTGAGTCAATTTCAGTATTTCAGGATTTCAGTATCTCCATCTTCGTTGCATGACCTAAGTTGGCTTGACTTTCAAAAATAGTGAAGTACATGGTAATATCCACTCTCAGAATCTCCTGTAGCTACTTGCTGATCTGGTAATACTTAAATATAGACAGTTCTCCAGCTGTAGTTTCTTTGAGATCTCCCAAGGATCTTAGTTTTCATTCCCTTTGCAAATCTCCAATAACTTGAATATTATCTGTTTATCAAACTCGTGAGGGTGCCTAATAATAGCCATAAAGATTGAAACAAACAATAAAATTGTCTACCTAAGAATTTCAGCACCTCCCTCTATATATTAGAGGCTGACTGTAATATCTTCCATCTGATTTTTTTGTAAGAATTTAGGTGAAGCAAATTTATATAAAAAATCCTCCACTTCTAACATGCTACCAAGGACAACAGTCAGTCTGGGGGAATCATCTCAAATTAAAAGGAAATAAATGGTCTAATTTGCTTTTTCTTAGATGCACAACAACATAACTGTAAGTTCAAGAGGGACCAATCTCCTTTTCTCAGAGCAGTATGTAGTTTTTTTCTAGACAAGCTTATGGGCTAGATGTACAAAGCATTTTATGTAGCAGCAAATGCTTCAATTCAGAGATTGTGAATGCAAAAATGCTTTTTGCAATGTGCTCAATCAATTTTTTTAGGAGTCAGTATATCCCTTCAAAATAGTGATTCATATCGATATGAATCAATGCTTTCGGACCAAAATAACGGCTAGTAACCCATCACCCAATGTAAGGGTCCATTTGAGGCCCTTTCCCCTCTGTGAATGTTAGCAAAAAGCTTGTTGGGAAGTGGGCAGTGGTCCGCAGGACCACTGCCACTCTCAAACAAACTTTTTAAAAAAAAGTAAAAGGGCTTTATTTAAAAATAACGTTTACTTTATTGAAAGACAACCACAGACATGGGTTTCTTCTGACCCCAGCAGGTCACTATCCCTGCAAAGGCCTCAAAGCGAAGTGAGTCACAAATGTGACCAGTACTTTGTGAACAATAAATAGTACATCTAGGTTCTTTATCTCCCTTGTGAATGAATTTAACATTGCCGGCATTTTCTGCAATTCCTTTCACTCAAATTCAATGTGTTTGCATCAAATGCAAAAAGTACTTGGGAATCACTACCATCTTTAAGATTTTTATTCTACCAGTCGCCTAGGATAATATTCTTACATCTTTCAAGGTATCTTAATTTCATTTGAGGCTCTCTTATGTGTGCAAACCTATCCATTTTGTGAATGGTTGTGAATCCTATCTAATTCTGTTTTTAATCATATCCGATTTATGCTCAGTGTTCCATATCACAGTCTCAGATTTTTCTTTGATCATTAAGTATCACAATGTAATTGGAAAATGTTATTAACTTCCTCTTTTCTTTGTATAAACTGTTAGTTAGACAGGCTGTAAAGATGGCTAAATTGTCTGTGCATATGCTATCTTTATGTTAACATACATGCTTTTTTTTTTTCAAATTCCCTTTAGTTTGTACGCCATAGGTTCATTATATAAATTAAAAAGAAGGGGAGAGGGTGGCAATCTTTGTCTTGAGGCACGATCAGTGTGTAATACGTGTGTTAGTTCATATAAACATAAACTCTTGGTTTATCGTACCAAGCATAAATAGTCCTGATACATCTTGATCCTAGCCCATCGAATTTAGAACTCTCTATACGTATACTTATTTGACTTAATCAAATGCTTTGGCAGTATCGATTGCTGTGATAGTTAATAATAATATTTTATTTGTGGCAATATCTATTATGCCAACCTTGGCCTGTGTTGTCATTCAGATGTCTCCCTTTTGCTCTTTATGTTTCAGTTTGTTTATTACTTTTTTGGAATTGATTTGTGAGAATGTTAGTAAAGAGTTTGTGCTCATGTTTAGTAGAGAAATCAGATGTTAGTTTTACCAATAGAACCTTCTTTCCTAAACTTTTGAACTAGGTGTATTATGACTTCAAGCCATGACTTAGGTATCTTCTATTTTTGAATAACATCATTAAACACTTTAACAAGAATGGCCACTACATTGTTTTACATCAGCTAATCAAATTCCACAAGGAATCCATCAGCTACAGCTTTCTTACCTTGTTCTATTTTTAAATACTTCATGCATTGAATTGAAAGTGAGCTGGGACTCCTAGCCCTCTGCCTCATCTATGGAAGCTGTGGGAGCTTTATTTCCTGTAACCATCTATCAATACTCTAGTGATCAGGGTTAGAGTTGTCATTAAATAGAGGCTGAAAAAGTACCACTTTTGGCTTCACGCTCCGAGCTTGTTATTGTCTGCATAGCTTCATTGTACACTTTATTTCAGTTTACTAGCTTCCCATTTCTTAAAGTACATAGCATATAAAACTGCTTGTAGGTTTACTGCAGCTTTATTGAGTTGCGTTTCACTCAGTAGTGTCTGCTCATTATAGATGGTATTATCTCTACCACCTAAAATTTGATTTCCTTATCTAATTGTTGTATTCTGCATTCTTTAGTTGTCAATGAATAATATTATTAGAGGCAATGCAACCTCTTACTTATAGGTGTTAAGAACCCCATACCACATTTTCTCTTGCTGTATCTAGAATGAATTCTGTATATTGTAGTCATCTGTCGGCCAAGTTTGATTCCGCAAGGAAGGATTTATCTAAATTTCATCCACCATTCCCATTCTTCAACATCTGAATTTCCAATTTCAGTCATACTGTTCCATACTGTGGCTTAGTAAAATAGCTAACTAAAATGTGGCACAGTAGGAAATAATCTAATCTTGCAAAATGGCTAAACCTGCCTGAATAGAAGGTATATTCTCCCTTTAGCCACACTCTTTCTCCAAGTTTCGTTCAAATTAAAGTCAGTCATTAAGGTTTTGAGGGCAGATTTTGTATTTGTTATTCTGTAATGGGTTCTTGAATTCAATTTATTGAGTTCCTCTTCCAGAATTACATTGCAATGCTCAGCAAAAACTTAGACCATCCTTAATAATAATGTTGCATAACATTTTGAGTAATCTTAATTGGGCTCATATAGTGAGATTGTAGTTATCAATTTACTCCGAACTGAGATATGAGGCTATTAGCCACGACAAAAAAAATCTGTACCTCTAGTCATAACATTTTGTGCTAAAACTACAAAACCATCAACACATCTAGGTACTTGTGACTTGTGTACCTCCTTCTCTGCTAGATGGGTCTCCTGCAAACAGATTATATCTGGTCCTTTTTTAAACTCGTACTTTAAAAGCTGACTTCCCTTTTTACAACTTCTTAATCCATTTACATTCCTGGTCCATAATATTAAGTAGAGGGGGCTTTGTTTACACATGGTCAGAATCATTTCTGTGACACATATATTGCAATTGGTAGTATGAGACTTTTTTGCTTTTTCATATGCTTTAGTGCCCACCTCCAACTGCCCCCCACCTTTTCTCTTATAACCTGGAGGTGTATCTCTAGGTTAAAGGTTTCCATGTTGGATACGTTTGAGCTATTCTCCTACCTCCTTGTCAGAACTCTGAATATGTAAGATTGAGGCATATATCCATATGCTAATACTCTAATCCTCCATCCACACAAATTAGGAAAAGTGCTACTGCTCTGTGCAATTCCCCCATGCGAAAAAGGGGGCGAGGGAAATAAAGAGATGGAGACAAAATACTGGAGTCAACTTGGCCCTCAAGGTCTTCAGAGCTGGTGACTTCCAAGTAAAGACCTCTGGTGTTGCAAGGGCATGTTGGTAATGAATCCCCAGGTTGTCAGGTATGGCAGGTTGGAAGCTATTGGTTTTTTAATGTGAGCGATGGCAGTAGGAGGCGTGGTTCCAAGATGGTGATTCTTATACACTGTAACAACAATGATTAGTGAGAATGCATATGCAATGACAAACCGGGTTTCAGAATAAATCCGGATTACTATCAAGTAGTCTGACCCAATACTCTACAGATGTGACGGTTGACAAATATCAGAATGTATCAAGAACCCTGCTTCAGGACTGAGAGCATCACTACAAATGACTGGAATTGGCTCGTAGGGAAGTGATATGGACTCAAAGAGGCAACATCAAGTAACTGCAAGGTAAATAGGAACCGAAGGAAGGGGTGAAAATAACAAAGTGCAAGGTTGCCAAACCGTGAACAAAAAACTCTGAGCTACAGGAACCTTACAACTAATGAAAGTTACAAGAAATCTGACTCTTCCCACGACCTCTAATTAAATTGCCCCATACGTTCTAACCATACTCCTGGTTGGTGCTTCTCTATCGAATCCTTGAGGGCTCTGTCTATCTTCACATTGGAAGTTCCACCTCTGCCAACAGTGCCCCAGCTGCCATAGATGGATCCTCCATCTCCTTGTACAAATGCTGACATAGTTGTAGCAAAAGGTGTAAATTATTTTTCATAGTGCCTATTTAGAAAAGACATAGGGCCTGATTTAGAACTCAGCAAATGGGTTATTCCGTCACAACGGTGACGGATATCCTGTCCACTGAAGTATAAATCCCATTACATCATATGGGATTTATATTTCGGCGGGCGAGATATCTTTCACCGTTGTGACTGAGTAACCTGTCCACCAAGTTCTAAATTACACCCATAGCTTGATACAGCCTAGTTTAAAATAAAATAAATTAACTAAACTAGTACTATTAATCATTTGAGGTTCGCATTACTCTAAGCAAAGTTTCTGTTTCTTTACTATTTCTAAGATAATGCATCTTATTCTTCCCCTTTATTTTCAAAAGTGCCGGGAGTTTCAGCTGTGGGGTTGCATCTTCTTACCCAGCTGCAGCCAGAAGGCTTCCATGTTCTTATCCATCACCACCTCTCTTTAGGAGCTCTAGAGCGATCTCAAATAATAGTGAATTTTAGTTTATCTACCTGGATGGATTTTTCTATGAGACATCTTGATATGGCTTTCTCCTTAAGAAAAGTCTGCAAAACAATGTCATCAAACATAATATGGCAAAACTATTTATATGTAACTTGTAAAATCACTGAATCAGAAAAAGGCTTTTCACTTATACTAGATAATATCTGTGTGTCACATTTCCACTCTCGTCGCTCTATTAGCTCCAATCTTGCCGAGAAATTTTGTATATTATTTCCCAAAAATCAGAATTATATTTTTATCAACTTTAACTGTAATCTGGTTGTGTGTACAGTTTACATGTAAGGCAGCCAATTTCCTTTGCTGGCCAATTTATAATCCATTACAACTAAGTCATCTGCACAAAAAAACCATACACATGAACCCTGCTAATTTTTAAAGCAATGGTTCCGGTTGAGACCTTTTTGGATGGAAGCTTCTGAGATAAATGGCCTGTTTGGTCAAACTCCTTCTTTGTCTAATTCAGGGAATGTAGAACTTGAATGATTGAAAGTAGGTCTGGTGAAAAATTGTAGGCAGGTAGTTGTTTTCAAAAACAAACTCAATCCACCAGATCACAAACTATGGAAGAGTCAACAAAACAACAATTTAAACACCATTGTTCTGTTAACCTCTGCGCAGTTGCCCAAAGAGTAAAACAATGGTCAATGTTTGAATGAGCATTTAGGTGTTGAAGAATTATCCCTGAGCAGACTTTAGTGACAATGACTACCAGGCTTAAGAGCTGATAATTTGCAAGAAGAATGGCATCACCTTTTTTGAATATGAGCTTCATGACCACTCACTTCCAAACTGTGGGAAATTGTCAGGTTTTGGACACCCAATGAAACAAGATTAATAGTTGTTGTGCCCATCAATCCACTTAGCATTTTAAGATAACTGTGATAGGTTGTTGGGCGTGCTGTTCTAGTTGTATTCATTGAACGTATTGCATCTTTAGTTCAGAGTTAAATGTAAATAAATTATTTATTTTGGTATCTGCCACATAGGATAGCTCACAAGGGGGTTCCCCTACAAAACCACAAAGGTTCCTCCGGTTAATCGGCTTCTTCTGGATTGCACATAGCAGAGATGATGGATGTTCCAAGCAACCCTTCCGAGCCAAACACCAACATTTTTTGGAGCCCCAGTTTCGATTTAGTTGTATAACACAATGTTGGGCATAAAAGTATTGTGATGCAAAAATAACCTACAAAACATTGATAACCATGATATCAACTTTTGACCATTGGAAATATTGAGTGCAAAAATATCGTCACTCAAAATATTGTGAAATCACTAATATCAAAAGCAAAATCATAGACTATCAACATATCGAGCACACATTAAAACAAATGTAAAACAAAAATATTGATAACTTAGGGGCCCATTACGATACCCGGCGTAAAAAAATCCGCCAGGCATGGAAGCGGCAAAAATCCGCCCGCACACACCGTCTGAACACCGACCACGCCATTACGATTACACAAACCGAAAACCGCCATCGGCGGAAAAAACACACAAAATACCGCCCGCCAACGTCCGAGTCGGAGTCAAACCGCCCGCCACGGATGGAAACACGCACGACAACCCAAAACCGCCCGCCCTCACGGCCGACACACCGCACGTGAAATTACGATCGCACCGCCATGAGCGCGGAAAAACCACAAATATACCGCCCGCCAGCGCAAAGTACGCCGATGAGAATCGACACGGCAGAAGCCATGGCGCCCACGTACCTGCACAGAAACCATCCGCTCACAAAACCAATAGCACACAACATGGCCAACAAGTCCACACAGCAAGGCACGCACAAATACACAAGCACAGTACACATCCCGAAAACACCCCCGGACAAACAAAAAATACAAAGGCCAGAACCCCAGACACAACACACCTGAAAACAACAGACCATGAGGACACACCCACATAGGTGAGTACAAAAGCAGCACTCCCACAGACCACAACCCCTTGCTACATTGCAAACCAGAGAGGAGAGGAGAGGAGAGGACACAGTGACACAGCAAGGACAGCAGCACACCACAGAAACGCACACATCACTACCACCACCACCACCACCACCACCACCAAACACCGGCACCACAAACCCCCTGCACATTACACAACACACACCGCACCAGCACCACAAACACCATGGCACCACAAAGAATGCCCAAGTACACGCCCATTGAGCTGACGGTCATGGTCGACGAGATCATCAAGGTGTACCCACAAATCTATGGGAACATGGTCCAGCACACACCACTAGCCACCAGAAACAGAATGTGGAACCGGATCGTAGACCAGGTCAATGCAGTCGGGACCCTGCCCAGGAACAGAGGTGAAATAAACAAACGTTGGAATGACGTAAAGAGCCTGGTCAAGAAGAAGGAGGGCAAAAACAGAGAGCTGGCTGCCGTCACTGGCGGAGGGAATCCCGCGCTCTTTAAGACCTTCAAAGCGTGGGAGGAGAAGGTGCGAGTCATAATACATCCGGAGATCCTCGCCGGATTAGCAGGGGAGTGGAGGCTGGTAAGTACAAACTAATGTATACCAGCACACCGCTATGTACTCACATGCACTACCACCATGCCACAGCTCCCAGGGACAAACACCCCCATGTCCAGCACACAATACACAACACATCACACACACATGCAACAGACACCACCACACACAGCCCAAACCGAACAACTGTAACATACGTGGGGACATGTGTACACTCAGCCAGCCACGTAACCACCAACAGGTCCCCAAATATGCCAGAAGCGCCACAACGAGCACCCACCACACCCATGTGTCCGCCACAGCTGCATTAACCGACAAGTAACAGGTAAGTGGCAGGAACACAAAGTGCAGTGGGTGGGAGGGTGGACAGCCCAAGTACAACACACACCAGGCCCCAGTCCCACAGCACAGCAAGGAGGAGCATCCCCACACCCCACAGCCACGTGTCAGCCACCGCAGTGCACAACGACAGCCGAAAGGCAGACATCACGGTCCACAGCAATCGGTGTCAGTGGGTGTCCAGCCACCCCACGACCCACAACACCCCCCACCCCCACAGACCTGCAACATGGAGCACCCCCGCTTAGAGCCATGTGGCATCCAGTACAGTGCACGCACGAACAACTTGCAGGTGGGAAACTGGACAGGGCTGGATTACTGGAGGCATGAGGACCATAACACGACCAACACATGGGACATGTCACGTAGCAGACGAACACGCAGCACCGCCCACCGTCACGAACAAGTGAACAATGTGCACACGGACATGAACAACAGACTCACACCCCACATGACCCATCACATACATAGCAACACCCAAAGAGCCACGTCTGCATGCACAAGCCACACTGAATATAGTACCACACGGCAGCCACTGTGCAACTCATCACACACAACCGAAACACCATTGAAGTCCTGTCCATGTAGCCCCTACTGCCTGTCAACCACACACCCCACAACTACGCCTATGTAAGACAAACAACACTAGACGCAACAGAGCGGAACAACATAAATGCACACGAACACCACTGAACCCATCAAACACACAGACACACCATGCACATACAACATACCATCCCATCCGTCAGCCCCAGTCACATGAAAGGCATGTCATCCGCACAGCTGCCACACATACAGCAGTCACGCTAAGATACATGCCCATGACCAACCATGTACCAGAAGTCAATGAAGCGCACGACACACTGTGAGCAACAACACACAACATGGGCCACACCCCCGAGCACTGCAGTGATGCACATGGCACAGGGCAGCACGCACACCAAGGAGATGGGACAACTGCAATACGTTTGCTGGCACACAACCATCACTCACTCATAACGATGCGTCCAATGCCATGTCCAGTAATCACAACAGACAGCAAATATGCAGGCCATGTCAAGCATGCACACACCTCAAACCATGCACTGTCATGCTGCCACAACACATGTCACGTTCGGCACCCATGGCTCACAGCATGTACCCCAAAAGCATATTCCCTCCCAAATGCGAATCTGGGGCATGGCCCCCATGTTGCCATATGCGTTCCTAAGCATTCCATTTGAACCCCAAAAGCATATTCCCTCCCAAATGCGAATCTGGGGCATGGCCCCCATGTTGCCATATGCGTTCCTAAGCGTTCCATTTGAACCCCAAAAGCATATTCCCTCCCAAATGCGAATCTGGGGCATGGCCCCCATGTTGCCATATGCGTTCCTAAGCGTTCCATTTGAACCCCAAAAGCATATCCCCTCCCAAATGCGAATCTGGGGCATGGCCCCCATGTTGCCATACACCAGAGTCACAATAAGTAGGGGCACAGCAACACACCCATCGGCATGGCCAATCCGTCCCATGCCACATGTGCACAGCACACAGTCCCATTCCCAAGCACACACAACTACAAATGCTACAGCCACACACACGCCTCCGGGAAACCCATGTACGAGATTGCACGAACTGTTAATGTCAGACGACAAATACATACTTCGCCAGGTGCAACACAATAACAAATCTCATTCTCTCCACAGGTGACGAACTGCTGGATGCTGGGGATGGAGCCAGCAGCCAGCACAGCCAGCCTACAAGCCCCCAACGAGGACACACGGATCTGGAGGATCTGTCCTCCTCTTCGGACACGGACCACCAAGCAGGCCCATCTGGTGTGGCAGGGCCCAGCCGCTCCCCAGGACCCCTCCTACCTACCAACCCATCATCCAGGGCTGCTGAACATTCCCAGCCCCCTGCTGCCACTGTCGTTGCGGCCACACCCACGGTCATTGTGGCCACTACCACTGCCGCAACCGCCACCATCGCCGCACCGACCACCACCGCCGCCACCACCACCACGTCTTCGCTGGCACCAGCCCCAGCGCAGGTGGTGGCCCGGCCGACTGGATCCACCCTGGGAGCCACAGCGAGGACCGTGGTGAGCAAAGTGGCTAGTGGGCAGGCCGGTGGCAGCAGGACTGGTAGGAGGAGCAGGGTCAGGGAAACGCCAGCCTCCCCTGGGAGCCATGCCCTGCCTCAAATGGCCAGAGTCCTTGGGGCCTATGAAGAGGCCCAAGGACAATGGGTCCGGTCTGCTTCAGACACGCGTGAGGTGCTGGGGGTGCTGAGGTCCATGGACGCCCGTATGGGCCAACTCGTGGACCTCATGGGCCAGCTGGTGGTGGCGGTGAGGTCACTGCCAGGGACAGCAGCTCCCTCCGCCACCACCTGCCGGGGCGCAGGGTGGAGCAGCAGTGTCCAGTTCCCCTGCGTCCACAGCCAGTGAGCACACCTCAACCACCAGCATGTCGCAAGCAGGCACCCCCTCGCAAACGTGGAAGGGGCCGTCCGGAGTGGAAACAGATCTCCCGGGAGGACTTCGCACGCTCCAAACGCAAGTGAGGCAGCCAGCCAGCCTCCGCCAGCCTTCCTTGACCAGCCACTGCATTGACTTGGACTACGATCCCACTCCACACAGCCATCTGGATGGCATGTGTGTGTTGGACTATGGACATAGAACCAGTGGGTACACCCTGAGCATCACGCAGCCATGACCGACAGCTCATTGTCACTGCACGCACCACTTTTGTCATCACCTTACACACAATCACATGTCACAGTTTGTAATAAATGCACCTTTTTCACTAACTGCTGTTTGTGCCCTGTGTTTTATTTGTACGGAATACAACGGCCACCTTGGGCGGAAAGGCACCTGATGCGTGGCATGGCAATTGAATCCGGAGGGCCTGTAGGGACCTAGGGGTGGGAGACAGAACAGGAGCACATTCAATGAGTGTGTCACACACCCATCACACAGTACATGTCAACAACTACAAGCAATGTACACACATCGCACAGAGCAATAGGGCACAATGCCACAGCCACCAACAGTGGCATACTACCCTGGCCATGGAGCGTTGACACACAGCACGCAGTGAACAAACGGCCACCCTGACACAGCACACACACACCTGCACAGATACAGCCACATCAGCCGTCGTACATGGACACTCACCGTCAAGTGAAGTAGCGGGCGATGAGCTGCTGCCGCACATTACCAGCTTCCTCCTCTCCGCTGTCCTCCTCACTCGAGCTGTCCTGGTCTGCGGGCTGGGGCCCTGGTTGATCTCCGTCATCCACGATGAGGGGGATCTGCTTCCGAATGGCCAGATTGTGCAGCATGCAGCACGCCACCACTATCCGGCACACCTTCTGTGGGGAGTATGCCAGCGCACCCCCGGTGCGGTCCAGGCACCTGAACCTGGACTTGAGGAGGCCAAAGGTACGCTCGACCACATGTGTGGTCCTCCCATGTGCCTCATTGTAGCGATCGTCTGCTGGGGTGCGAGGATTCCTCAATGGACTGAGCAGCCATGCCCCATTCGGGTACGCAGAGTCACCTGGGTGTGAGGGACACAGAGAACCGTTGCAATTCCAACTGGACAGGGGACAGCATCGCACAACCAGCACGCTACACCACTCCACATACTCACCGACAATACAGGCACGATCCTGTTGCATATTGGACATCAGTCATGGCAAGATGCTGTTGCGCATTATGTGTGCGTCATGGGCCGAGCCTGGGAACTTTGCACACACGTGGGTGATCACCATGTCCGCAAGGCACACCACTTGCACATTCAGGGAGTGCGTGTGCTTCCTGTTGCGGTACAGGTGCTCTGTGGCCTGTGGTGGAACAAGGCCGACATGTGTGCAGTCAATGGCTCCAACGACGTGTGGGATTCTGCCAAGGGCATAGAATGCACCCTTCACTGCCGCCAATTCACGAGCCCTGGGGAAGCGGATGTACCTGTTTCGGCACAGCATCATGGCTGCCAGTACATCCCTCAGCACCTTGCTGAACATGGGCTGGGACATCCCTCCTCCAATGCCCACTGTGTGCTGGAAGGACCCAGTGGCGAAGAAATGCATGGCGGCCATCACCTTAGCCGTGGGGGTGACAGCAGTCGGATACACCCTGCGGGGACGGAGATGGGGTTCTAACATGGCACACAGTCGATGCAGGGTTGGCCTGTCCAGCCGAAACTTCCTAATAACCTCTGTATCGTCCATGTCCGCCAGCAATTGGTATGGGCGGTCAATGTTCGGTCTCCGCCTAGGGACAATGGCAGAGGACACATGTCAAAGCAACACGACACATAGCAATTTCGCATACACATCACTGACATGACTGAGCAAGCACATGAGCCACAGCCCAGCTGTCAAGCTGGGACGGCACGGCCACAATACACTTACACAGGTCTCCCAACAATGGCAATGGCTAGTGATACAAACCACTGCCATGTGCATGCACATGGGGATCTAGGCCCCAATGACTTGCGGGGCGTGCTGATGGGGACTGACTGCATATCCGTCAAGCGGCAACGCCACGGCAACATGAATGTCTGCTGAGCATGGAACTGCTTCCGCGGCTGGATGAGTATGGCACACGACGACGACGATGTGGGCACAGGCTGAGCGGCCAAAACAAGTGGGACCTGTGGCACGAGGGGATATGAGACAGTAGTAGGTGTCAGCACTGCACCCTATGTACAGCACTGTACGGATCACACCTCCCGAAACATTGACAGGTGTCCACATTGACAGCCCCATGCCAAGACGGCTGTGTGCTTGCAGTCACACGTCACAGGTGAGAGGTTACATTGCACGTGCCAGGTGGCAGACGTACATAGTGGGAGCTGGCATGTGTGTGCATGTGTCTCCTGTTCAGGATCCACCAGATGGGCGCTGACTCTGTACTGACCATTGGACACAGCATGTTCCGTGGAAGGCTTGTGTGTGTGGGATGGTGGCACTGGATGTGCCTCCGTTGGGTGGGGGGCCATGCACAGGGCGGGTACGTCGATGATTGCGCATTGTTGGTCACGGTGGGTGCACCAACTAGGATGTGTTGCCCTGTGTTCAATTTCTATGTCCGCATGATGATGGACTGTAGATGTGGGCAGACTACACATTGGTCGATGTGCTGTCTATATGCATGTGCCTTCACACCAGGCACAGCTGCCCCTGCACATGTGACCCCTGCTGGACTCGCTGCTGGGTCTGTGGAGCTGATGCACCTTCTGCGCGTGGGGCGGACAGCTCTCCTCACTTCCCTCATTGCGCATGTCATGACTTTGCCGCAGGTGACATGGATCATGGAGGGCCCACATGTACGCGTGGGTAGGCTACACATGATTGTACACTGGTCGCCACCCCCAGTCAGTGTTTCGAATGGGAAGGTTGTCGTGCTGGTGGTATGTTCGATGTGGCGGATGGGCGGGCCTAGGTGCGGGCTTACATTCCGGACATGGGGGTAGTTGGATTGGCGACTAGTTGCAGTACACACGGGACACGTCTCTTCCTTTCCACATCTGGGTCATCCCTTGTACTAACTGACAGTGATACAGTCATCTTCGCCCCAGCCCTCATGTCCTCCCCTCGCTCCCCCAATATGCATGCTCACCTGCGAGGCTAGCGCTTGCACAGGCAGCCCCAAGCTCGCACCAGAGAGGGCAAGGAGTGTATGTGTGGGTCCAGTTGCACGAGTGGGCTGTCTCAGGGTATGATGTGTTGCGGGACGCCGTCCACCTGCGTGGTGCCCCAAATGGAGACCCGGCCTGCATGGACTATGCATCACAGTCTTCGCCTTCCGGATCCGCCACCTGCGACACCCAGTGGCTGTGGCTGCCCTTGCGGCCATGCCGCGTTCGTCTGTGACTGATGGCCCACACATTCACTCTTTGGCCTCTCTGGGGAGGGCTCGGGGGTGGTGGCGCACGCGCTTGCACTTAGTCGCAATGGCATGTGGCGTGGTTGGTATAATGGGCAATGGATGGGATGGTGCGAGCCACCTCCTGTGACGTCAGTGCTGCTCGTGCTGTGGTGCGTCCCCCTACACTTCCATTTGACTTGTGCCATGCTAGACGTTGAGGTTCTATTGCCTGCGTGATATGACCAGGAGGAGCGCGAGGAGACCTCTCACACACCATGCTCCACTGCCATCCCGTGCCCTGTATCGCCTGTGCGGATTGACTATGTTGGGGTTACACCTGGTTGACTGGGGCTGTGTGTGCCTTGTCAAGGGGCATGGCGGGCGCACAACAGGATCCAGCTTGTCCACAGAGGGTGGGCTGAGGTGCGCCTGGTACCGCTTTGTACGTGTGCCCGGCTGCTGTGCACACACGTGTTCACTCCCCCGACAGGTGTCCTCTCACAATGCCCAGGGAAGCGGTGGTGTACTGTTCATGACCCCTCCCAACACGGCGTGCTCCAACTTGGCATGTGCGCATCTACCCGTCGCACCCACCCACCTGAGCACTGCGTCCATACGACTTCACACGACACATGTGTGTCTTCCACAGTAGTGCTACTCAATTGCGTTGACATCCAATACCAGTGGACTACATGGTCATGTCACGACTGCCGTGTACTTCACATACTCTCATCCTCTCTCATTCGTACTTGTGAAATGAGTCAGCGGAGACAGTTTTGGTTTCAAACATTATATTGAGTCTTCTGTCCTCTGTGATGCAGTATAGTGGACACTACTGGCAGCGGAATACATGTTGAGGATATACTGAGCATGATTGCAAATGGGATAGGGTGTGGGGTTACATGTGATTGGCTGTTGCATGTGGGATGTGGGCTTCAGAGTGACATCTGCTTGGCCAAGGCTGTGCTAATGTACATTTACGTATTGCTGCGGAGCTGCGGACTTTGACACAGACGGTATACATGTAGCCTACCAGACCGCTTGGCATCATGGGCACAGTCCATCTCAGTTCCATGTGACAGGTTTGCTGCGGTTGTTCCTCATGCACGCGTGCATGTGAGATGACATCAGGGCATGTGCTTGCGTGCATGCAGCGGCGTGCCACTTGTTGTTGCACTGTGGTGGTTACTGGACATGTCACAGTCACTGGGGTCGTGTTGTTGTTGTATGCACTTGTCGTCCATGCAAAGGTCCTGGTATGGGATTCCCGGGGCGGGGGTGGGAGGGGTGCAGCACCCACAGACTCCAGGCGACCTATTCATGTCCACTGAGCGGTGTGTGTGTCCATGTGCGCTGGATCCATGTCGTGTCCTGGTTGTTCGTGCAGTTCCGTCCATGTGGGTGCGATACACAGAGCCCATGCCACTGCCTCCCACGATGCATGCGGTGTTCTGGATGTGATGGGGAACAGTGTGCATGTCCCGGTCATATCCGATGTCATGGCGATGTCGTTGATGGTGTGGTTACAGTTGCCGGTCGTTTGGTATGGCTGTTGTGGTGGTGACTGGCCAGTCCGTGCGGAAGCTAAGCATGGGTGCGGGGTTGGACATCATAGGTCACTCGGGAACCTGCGTTGTGGTCCGACGAATTTACAGGTTGTCAGGTATGCGATGCCGCCCAGCAGGGCTTCCATGTCATTGGTGGTGTACATGTTTGCCAGCCAATGTAGCGGATGGTGGCTGTCAAGGTGTTGTTCGTAAGTTGTCCCTTGGAGGACCATGATGGGGCATGCTGGGTGACATTCGATGTAGCTGTTCTCGATGATCCGTCGTGTGGAGGCACAGTGGTCCCATTTCAGTGCAGGTGCGATGTTGGCCACATACGCCATGCCCCCATAGGCAGAGCAGGCCCTGTCATGTGCGTCCAGAGGGAGGAGTAGTGGTAGCAGGTCCGCCTTCAGACATGCCGGGTTGGAGAGGCATATCTCCACGGGATGCTGGTAGGGACACCTCCGACAGTAGAAGACGGGCATGACGCAGCTGAACAATGTGATGCGGTAAGTCAGTCGGTAACTTACGTTCAGCAGGGACAGGAGATCGCATCCCAATGTATGGAACAGGTTGGTTTTGTACAGCTTGAGCTGTTCGGCGTAGTTGGGTAGGTGTGTTGCGGTTGCCATTTCGCAGCGGTGCGTTGTGGTGGCGTGCTCCGGCTGTGTGTGCAGTCTGCAATGTGCACGCTCCGAGGTTGCTGTGAGCTCTGTGTAGTCGTAGGGAGACAGGACTTGTGTTCTGTTGGCTTGTTTGGAGGACACGGGCCCTCTTCCCACATGCTTCTCAGACAGTTCAAGGTCAGTGATGTGTGACTCCTTCCAATTAACTTGCATGTGGCCGACATGGGGAGTGTTTTCTTCTTTCTTCCCCGTCCGTTGTGTGCTTCTGTGATATGCGCTATCTGCCCTGTGGTCGGTCTCCTCGGCATGCCTGTGTTGGTCTATTCTTGGACAATGGCTGTATTCACCGGCTTCTGTCGTAGGGCTGTGGTTTCGGATTTGGAATGGAAGGTCATTCAGTGCTGTCTGCTCTCCCTTGTGTGGGCGGCAGGCTGCCTTTCCGCTCTGCGTTGGGCCTTGTGTGTGAATGTTATTCTTGGGCCACCTGTTGTCGGTCCCCGGGCTCTTTGGTGTTCCGTTTTATATGTCTTGTTCATATGTGCAGGGTGGTATGGGTGTTTCAGTGTGGTACTGGCGTTCCTCTTCCCGAAGGGGCCCTGCTTCTCCTAGTTGGTGTTGCCGCCGCTGTGTGCTACGCCATGTTTGTTACACTGGGGTGTGTCCTGCTGTTGCGTGTCTTCACTGACATGTGTGCGTCGGTTGTGTGGCGTTGGGTGTTGTCCGTGAATTGGGCGTTGGGGACATGTCTGTGGCAGGCCTGTCACGTGTCATGTGCGTTCGGGGTGGGGCTGATGTGTGTGCTGCTTGGTTGTGTCCCTGTGTCTGTGTGCGACGCATGCATGGCGCTGCGGTTGGCCTCTGCGTTGTGCGCATGTGTGGCGGCGTCATCGGCGCTTTGGGGCCGTGACGGGGTGGTTGGTTCCTAGTCCCAGGTGGTGTGTACACATGTGTTACGCGATGTTACGATTTGGCCTGTGTGTCATATGTGGATGCAATGGTGGATGTGTAGTGTACACGCGCTGGTGGGGGTTGTCCGCTTTTTCCGCCCTTGCACTGTGTGCGCTGTTTGCGTGCACTTGTTGTGTGTGTGCCTACCTGCGTCTCCGCGGTACGTTGCGTCCTTGGTGGTGCATCAGCAGGAGCATGGGGAGGGCCTGCAGTGCTGGATTCATGCTCGGGGAGCCGCTTCTTCGTTGTCCGTGCTCGGCATCCGTGTTACCGCTTCGGTTTGTCGTACGGTATCTCTTGGCCGTGGAAGCCGTTTGTTTGCGGCATCGTAATTTATGCGCCGGGCGGGACGTGTTTCGTCGGACGGTGTGTGTCAGTTGTGCTGCGCCGCTACGTGAACGGGCGCACTTTGATGGCGGACGGTGTTGCTGGCTTGCCGGCGGTGTTTGGCCTACTTTTCGCATCGTAATTGGGCGGGCGTGTGGACTGCTGCGTGCCGGCGGTAACTGGTGGTTTTTGCATCCGCCAGCACGGCGGTGGTGCTTCCGCCCGCCATCGTAATGGGCCCCTTAGTATTGCATACTATAATATCTTTAAAAATAAAACAATCACAGACACATATACAATATACTACAAGATAAAATAAAAAGCAAATATACAAACACATATATTAGAGAGAGCATTAAACATAAGAAACAATTTAATTGGTGTCTTAATACATGGAAATACCTAAACAGATCCTTAATACATAACTAAAACTTCAGCCAATGAAATTCAAAACCAAAAGAATTAGAATATAGGAAAATAGAATGCCAAGCACACAAACTACTCCACAGCTAGCCTACAGTAACAGAGACCGTCATTCTGTCAGGATCCAGACCCGGTAGCGCCTGCCTGACTCTCCCCACCATCGGGCCGCCAATAAACTACATCTCCCAGAAGGCCTGGCGGGAGGAAGAGGAGGAGTGTGGGCATAAATCGGTCTTCCGCACGCCGGCCGGCGTGCATAATTAGTTTGTTTGTTCCTGTCCCCCTGGGTCTCACTCGGCTGAGTGAGACCACTTCTGCTGAACTCGAAGCTGAGGATCGGCCCCGTGTGTGTATTCCAGTCTCTGTCAATCTCACAGCTACGCTCGGTGTTGTCTGGAACTTCTGGTTCCGGCGTAGCTGCAGTTCTACGAAGCAGATGGTGCCCGCTCTTTGCAGAGCTTGATTTTCCTCCTGATATTTCTTCAGCGGGAACTCGCTGTCTGTCTGCCTTTCTGGGGAGCTTTCTTTTTATTTTGAACACTTCCAGGTAGGAAGTCTACTCAACCATTTCGTACACAACTTGTTTCATGAGAAGGATTCCAGCAGTCTATGGAATCCTGTAACAGCAAACTATTGGTTCCTTGACCTTTGTTTTTCTTCTTTGATGACCCTTGCCTTGAACATTCATCTAACTGCTATGGAATTGGAAAATAGCAAACTTTAATATACTTTTGAGTGGCGGACTCAGTATCTACATTCCTATTTTTGATTCTACCTCGTTCTTTTTGGAGCGCTCCTTTATTTTGTTCTATTCTTTATTTTGTGGTTACATGAATTCGGTATGTATGTTTGTTGTATGTCTTAAATGAGGTATTACTGACTGAATAAGGGATGAGTCTGTATTTAATCTTTTACTTGTTTTCATAGGTGTGTTTGCCAGGAATCCTGGCAGCTTTGGGGTCGATTCCGATCTGGGTCGGAAAGCCCTCCGACCGAGCCGGATCCGGAGTGTTTTCCGACCGAGCCGTACCCCTGGAGTCCGACCGAGTGAGTACGATGCTGCCGCATGCTGACGGACTCGGCTCGGTCGGATTCCCATTGAAGTCAATGGGAGCCGGTCGTACGACGCGTGCATGGCCTCGCATCAGCTGAATCGGTACGTCTCGCAAAAGGGCGCCCCCTGCAGTGTGTACGCATTGGTGCCATCCGCACCATACATGCATGTGAAGGGGGACCCTTGGGTCCCCCCCTGTGTTCGACTCGCTAGGCTACGGGTGAAGGGGGTCCGGCACGGACCCCCAAAGTCCGCTTCCCGGAGCTTTTTCGTCCCGGAGACTCCGACTCGATCCGGCTGTCCGAATCGTGCATTGTACTGGCTTGGTCGGAAATCGACTCCATTGCGCGGTACGGTTCGTCTGCGACCGAGTCGTACGGAGCGGTTCGGACCCGGAAACGAGTCGGTCGGCGATTTTGCATTCATTCGCATCGTACTTGGGCGTCCGGACCTCTGTACGACTCAGTCAGAAACAAAGCCTCCGACTCGGATCCGGTAAGGCCGAATCCGATTCGGAGGCCGTCCGACCGAGATCGGAATCGACCCCTTTGTGTTTTTGAGTTCAAGGCATGGTGTGGAGCGACATCTCCTCTATCGAGGTAGAGCTCTGTTCTTAGTGGGATTACATGAGATAAGAAACGCTTTATTAGTATCTTTATTGTGTCTTTTCTTGTTTTACAGGTTTCCTACTCCCAACTGTTCCTTTCCTAATTCCCTTCCCATAGATTGATCGCCCTAATCCTCTGTGGTCATATAGTCAGAGTTGGGGATGTCAAGAGGTGGACATCTTTGTGCATCACCCGGATCCTGAGGCGTTCTCATCTCATATTTTATGAGAGTCTGACACATTCTACCTGAATGCAAGTTCTCACTCTATATGAGAAAAAGAACTGTGCCCTGAAAGAAACCAAGTTTACTAAATATTTAAAACTAGAAAAGCATCCTCAAGGCGACTGAAAATTACAAAAAACTGAAAGATGCCAGGCAAACAAATAACTTAAAAATAATTTAATACAGTTACTGCGTTTAATATATTTCAAATCAATTACTAAACATGAGAAGGCTGAAACCCAAATCCAAAAGGCCATACACAGCTTTGAAGTACTGCACAAACCAAGAGCATGGCAGATAATAAGAAGAAAGAATGTCATTAAGAAATTGTAAATTATTAACTCTTAGCCTTATAACCCTACAAATATTTTAAATTACATAAAGTAAATATGTTTCTCACATTTATATTATTCACAGATTCCAAAATGTCCAGTGTAGCTACCTACACTAAAGAGAGCACTACCAATGCAAGAACCCAAAGGAAGTGCAGTAAATATAACAGGTGCTATGGTCAAACAACTACCATAAATTACACTGAAAAAAACATGAACTATCACAATTATCCATTTTTTAATATAGCTGACCTACAAATTAGTTATACTGCAAAACATGAAAGAAGCAAGCACTAGCTCTTCATCACCAACAGAAACAATTCTAAAAGACTATGAGACTGGTCTGTCTAAGGGTTTTACCCACTGTGAATCTATAGAGAAAGGGAGATTGATATATATGGTCCTACATTCCTAAGAAAGTAATGGGACATTTGCCCTTCATGTCAGATTAAATGTCATTAATTACAAGAACCAGAAGAACTTAAAGACAAGCAACAAGAACCCCAAAAAGATTTGATTCGATAGACATTCCTGATCAACTAAAAATAGCACACACAAAGGGGAACTTCCTTCTCTATGATAATGATAAAAATGAAAAAGAAGTTATAGTTTTTAGCACTGCTAACAATATACTAACCCTAAGACAATGCACTATCTGGCCAATGAATGGCACTTTTAAATCATGTCAATCACCCTTTTACTAGATTTACATATCTATGAGCAGAATCAGAACACAAACATGCCATTACTTTATGCACTCTTTCCCAATAAAGAAAGCACCACAAATCAAGAATTAGTACAAATTATAAAAGAAGAAAATAATAATTACTACCCACAAAAAAGTTTGTGGATTTTGAATAGGAAATTGTTGAAATTGTCCTTGAAATAGACAATGCAAGGAAGGTATTTCAATTTGAATCAAGCTTTACGGAAACATCTCCAAAATTCAACAGTAAGGGCCCGATTTCGATGTCGGAAGGACCTGAGTCCGTCCGACATCGATTCGGTACTGGGACCGGCCGACCTCCTGTCGGCGGTCCCAACCCAGCAATTAGGATGTGACTGAACAATGTTCGGTCGCACTCCTATCCTTTACAATGGGAGCATGCATTCCGACTGGAATGCATGCTCTCATTGTAAAGAGAAGAGGTGCAGTTCATCCCTGCACCGCGTGGCAGGCACCTCAAGGTGCCTGTCACGAGGTGCAGGGATTAACAGGTGCCCCCTCACCATGCACCCATGGGGGCCCTGCTGGGGGCTCCCAATGTCGACTTCCAACAGCCTTTTTGTGTCGGAAAGGCCAGCACAGGAAAACTAACCTAAGTTTTGAGACAAGATGGCGTCTCTGTAAAAGACCGCGGCGGTCTCCCGATCCCTCGCTGCCCGATGCCGACGACTGAGGCTACATTAAGCCTCACAAACTTCATATCTGCCCCATGGAAAGAGCATAATTTGTGCCCCGCTCACCTGGTGCGAGGAGGCGAGGTCGTGTCCCGAGTAGTGGACGGGGCTCAGACGGTCCTGGTAGCACTGGGGAAATCCATCGAGCGGTTCTCTGTCTCAGCTCGAGCCGCTGTGGAGCTCTTGGTGGTGCTCGCAGTATGGCACGGGTGGCTCTCGGCGTGGGAAAGCACCAAAAACAGTATGCCTCCCAAATCTGCACGCACTGCTCGTGATCGGAGCGGAGATGCTGGTCAATTAGTTACGGTAGCGGCTGTCACCATGGTGATATGCCCTCCTGCACGCCCCGAGGGATCCAAAACCATTCTTGCCTGTGGCCTCAGAAATGCCCCTAAAGGAAGTAAGGGCGTGGAGGCTAATGTTAACAAGAACAATGTTAATGAAGAGAAGGGGGCAAAAACGGACTCTCACCTCCAGCAGGCAATTACTGAGTTCTTCCCTCCCACCACGGCTGCCCCTGAAGGACAAAAGAGTAGCATTAATGAGGTAGGAGGGGATGGGGAGTGAGAGCACCACTCCATAATTCAATGTAAGAAGCCGAACCCCAATGATGCTTCCAATATCTCGAGGGGCGAGCCTGAACCAGAACAACCGGATCATAGCTCAGGGAAAGAGACTCCCTTAGTCACCCTAGTTCAGAAAGACCCAGGGTTTGGGCAAGAGCAGGGTGCTACCCCACAGGAGGAAGTATCTCAGACCGCGGAGCACTATGTGATCACACCAGAGGCTTCAGGCCCCCCACCTCCTAAATAGTGCAGGGCTAGAGACAAAGGCATTAATAAAGAGGGCCACAAGCCACCGGCCCCTTGAAGAATCCCTAGACCTAGGGGATAAGTTCTTCTCCTTGACCGACGGCTCTGACACAAGTACCGCAAGCGCTGTAGTATTTGACAGGGAGAGCGGGTCTATATCTTCCAGCTCTAGTTCCGATCCCAGCAGCCAGGTGGACGGGCCTGTCACTATAGCCCTCAAGAAGAGAAACCTCAGGCGCAGCAAGGATCGACAGAGCAAGGAGGGTCCGAAGAAGCAGGGAAGTCTTGCCCTAAAGTGGGATTACTCTGCCACGCAAAAGGAATACGAGGAGCCTTACTCGGCAGTGAGAAAGGGGCATAGTAGTCAAGAGCTTGAGGAATCGACTCTGAGATTAATATACAACTCGATAAAACAACATCAGGAAGAAACACGAAGAGATGGCAAAAAAACCTGCCTGGTCAAAGAAGTTACAGGGAGCGGTCAGAAAGGTAGCGAAACCCTGTTCTGAAATGGGTGAAAGGATTATAGCAGTAGAGGAACGCACGGCCGGATTGGAAAATGAAGTTGCGAAGAGGCAAGAACAAACTGCAGCCCAGGGTGCACAGATAACGGACATACAATGGAAGCTTGAGGATTATGAAAATCGGCAAAGACGCAACAATCTAAGGATCCTGGGTATAGAAGGAGGTGACATCAGAGCCTATGTTCTAAAACTGCTGAAAGGGGCTTTCCCAGAACTCCAACAGTGGAATTGGGACCTAGAAGTCCAACGGGTCCACCGCTACCCTCTTATGCTCAAAAATCCCAGGCAGACCCACACAGGGGGGATGCAACAACCAAGAGCCATCATAGTATACTTCGGGAATTTCCTATTGCGTGAAGCAATATTCCTCAAAGCACGCCCGGATTCCAGACGCTCATATAAAGGACAGTCATTTTTTACTCGACCCGACTTCTGTCATGTGACGGTGGGAAGACGTTGGCGCCTGAGACAGCTGATCCAACCTTGTCAAGTGCAGGGGGCAGAGGCTTATTTGTTATATCCAGCCCGACTGAAAATAATCCACAAAAACAAAGTTAAAGTTTTCACATCGGAAATAAAGGCAAAGGAATACTTGGACGAAATACAAGAATAGAATTTGAATGTGAGCAACAAAATAAATGTATCATTGGCACAGTGAAGGGATGAAATGGTGAAGAGAGGCTCTACCTAGAATGATAAGGGCATCGGGTGGGGGAGAGGGGGGACACAGGCACCATCACCCAGACCTCACAAGGTCTGTTTGTCTCACTAAATGGGTGGGGGGAGGGAAGGGTCTCGGGGGAAGGGGAGGGTTTTTGGGGAGAGGGGAGGGGGAGGGAATGGGGGGAAGGGTAGTTAAGGGAGGAAATAGGGCACAACAAGCACAAGGGAGACTCCAGACAAAAGGTGAAACTGGTTGTTGGGAAAGGAAGAATAAGAATAGGGTATCTAATGAAGGGAGGTGGCATCTTGTGGATGTAGGGAGAGAAAAAAGACTATTACAATGAATCTAAGGATGGCCTCAGTTAATATTTGTGATTTAAATTACCCTGGAAAACGACGTAGGGTTACAGAAGACTTGAAAATGTTGCGGTCTGATATTGTCTGTCTCCAGGAGACGCATATTATGGGGGCGGAAAAAAAAGTTTTAGATCAGTTAGGGTACAATTTTGTAGCACACACCACACAGGGCACTAGAACTAGGGGGGTTGCCATTTTAATTCGGGGGAAAGAGATTGTCTGTAAGATGCAATTGGCCGATAAATATGGGCGCTGGGTCATTGCAGAGTTACATATGTCTACATTTTCATTCACCCTCTGCTCAATATATGGGTCAACAGGAGATGACCCCGAGGTTTTTGAATTTTTGAACTTGGAATTAGCTGGATGGCTGACCCCAATAATAATGTGTGGGGACCTGCATATCAATGGGATTGGGGTGCGGTGGAGCAGCAGTCCGGGAACATATAAAGGTCGGAAGCCTAGGGTTCATAGGGCTCTGTCCCACTTAGTGGAAGGGAACGGGTTACTAGATGTCTGGAGAGAGGTAAAAACAGTAAAACCTGACTCCGGAAGCACCTATTTTTCGGCTCCCCACAGAACAGTTGCTCGGTTGGACTATTTTTTTGTTTCCCACGGTCTAATTGCGAAATGCTGTATTGAAAAATTTCCCCGAGTAATGTCAGACCATAACCCTCTAGTCCTGGGGATATCACAGGTTGGGGGGGGAGAGGGCACAACAGAATTAGACTTTTGAAAGGGGTTTGTTAGTGGATGAGGGTTATATCACCCACATGAAAAAATGGATAGAAGAGTTCCTGGAATACAATACAGGGAGTGCCCGATCCGGTACGGTATGGGATGCTCTGAAGGCAGGTATCCGCGGAGAGACATTAAGTTTTAGCCTACACCGTTCTAAGAAACAACGTCAGCAAATAACCAAATTATATCAAAGATTGAGAGTAATTGAAGAAGATCTAGTAAGGGTGCTAGAAGCAGGAGAGAATATTGAGGGTATACTGAATAGGCTTGCCTTAGCTAAAGCAGCTATAGGTGATGTGGTTATAGCAAAGGTAACTGAGAAGTATATGACACGAAGGGAGGAATGCTATGAGTGTAGCGAGCGGGCAGGGCGTATAGTGGCAATCCGCACCAGACAAAAGAACGTACAGAATGACATAATAGCCATTAAGAATGAACATGGGAACCTGGTTACCACAGCCCAGGGAATCCGAGAGGAATTTCGCAGGTTTTACATGAAACTGTACGACTCTGAGAAGGACAGTGGCGACAGCAGTGATAACGCAATCAGGGAATATATAGCCTCTGATGATTGGGAGAAATTTTACTTGGAGGATCAGGAAGCTATGGCGGCTGCCTTTTCATCTGATGAAATTTTTAAAGCACTTAGTGAGCATGCAGCAGGGAAAGCTACGGGCCCAGACCGAATTCCGCTTGAGTTTTATAAAATCTTCTGGTCCTCTCTTGGGGGAGACTTCTCAAAGATGCTCTGTCAGTTACAAATGGGAGAACCACCCCCAGAGTCCTGGGCACAAGCTAGCATAGTTGTATTTTTAAAGAAGGGGAAGTCACCCACAGATCCAGGGTCATATCGACCAATCACGTTGATGAACACAGATACCAAAATATATTCTAAGGTCCTGGCAAATCGCCTGAGCCCGGTAATTGGAAGAGTTATCTCGCACAGACAGCACGCATTTATACCTGGGAGGGGTACCACAGACCATGCTAGAAGAGTTATTACACTCTTTGACGCGGCATCTGTCTCAGGAGACCCTATGGCACTTATACTCTTAGATGCAGAGAAAGCATTTGATAGGGTCTCCTGGGACTTTCTGTGGGCAGTCCTCGAGCGGCTGGGGGTAGGAAGGGATTTTATCAAAGCCCTACGAGTATTATATGCGTCTCCCATAGCTAGATTGGTATTGGGTGGAGGGAAAACGGAGGAATTCAAGATAAAAAGAGGAACTAGGCAGGGGTGCCCCTGCTCCCCATTATTATTTCCTTGCTATATTGACCCCCTAATTCGCAGAATCGATGCTAACCCAAGGATAAAACCTATAAGCTTTCATGGGCTGGACACTAAGATCTTGGGGTACGCAGATGATTTAGCGATTACTACACCAACACCCGAGTCAGCATTGGTTGCAATAACAAAAGAAGCGCTGGCCTTCGGGGAAATATCAGGGTATTCACTCAATCAACACAAACCCCAAATTATAATTAATGAATATCTCAGGCTGAACGACCCTCGGGTTGCTCAGTCGGCAATGTACCTAGGGGTAAATATATCATCTAATATTAGGGAAATCGTTGAGCTGAATCTTGCCCCGGTTATTCAGAAGGGATCACAGGACTTTGCCCATCTGAACAATCTCCATCTGTCATTGGTAGGCCGATGCAATGTGGTGAAAATGATTTTTTTGCCTAAAGTTTTTTTTTTTTTTAGGTCAATACCCTTGATATTTGAGACAGTGTGGTTCAGAAAGTTAGACAGGGATGTGAATAGATTCATATGGGCATACGGCAAGACAAGGCGGGCCATGAAGTTTATGTCTCTCCCCAAAGAGAAAGCAGGAATGTCGGTCCCAGATTTTAGATTATATCATCTAGCATCAGCCCTGCAATACATGTGTGCACTAGTGGGGTGAAACCCCTTTGACCCTTGGAGCCAGGGGAGGGTACCAGATATCTACGATTTACTGGTGGGGAAAGATGCTAAAAACTTGTACTTAAGGTTTATTGAGCCTAGCTATTACAAGAAGGTGAGATTTAAGACTCTATTAGCTGCAGGTCAGGTGTGGAAGACAATAAAAAGAGAGACGGGGATAGGGAGAATAAATCACTATACCCCATTATACATGAATCCATCATTACCAATAGTTTTTCATGATAGCATTATGAAACGATGGAAAGACTTAGGGGTAGACTTGGTTGGGTATTTAGTCGATGTAGCTGGATTTAGGTCATTCTCAGAGTTACAGGATAGATATGGTGTAGACACGAAAGATTTTTTTAAATATCTACAGATACGTAGCTACTGGGGGAAGAAAAACAGGGGGTCCAAATTGGTTAGCCAAGAATGCCATGATCGATAGGTTAAGGGAAGAAGATGGATGCACCATCAGCAGAATCTATAGTGAGTTAATCGCCATGCAGCTAGATGATTTAGAGAGGCAGGCTGAAAAATGGGACCAAAGGCTTGGGGTAGAAGGATCTGGCTTCCTTGATTCTTTAGACAAGGGACATAATATACTCTGCTCTTCAGAACTGCAGGCACAGCATTTCAAAACGATTTTAGATTTGTATTACACACCAGATAAAATAGCAAAATGGGGTGGGACTGTGGGTATCTGCTGCCCCCGTTGCCAAGCAGTTAGGGCAGATGTTGTGCACATGTTCGCGACCTGCTCGCGGCTAGATACTCTTAAAAAAGGTATAGAACAGTTTTTAGAGCTAACCCTGAAGGTGAAAGTGCTTTTATCCCCAGAAATAATGCTACTGGGGGTTAGTAGCACAGGGTCTGATGGTGCCCAACCATACTTTATGTTTTTGGCAATGGCAGTAGTTAAAATCTGTATTGCCACAGCATGGCTAGACCCAGTGGCCCCATCTTTCTCGCAATGGCTTGCTCGGCTTCTCTCCACCTTTAATCTGGAGAAAGGAATCTATGAAAGAAAAGGCCGAAAGGCTCAAAAATTGGGGAAAATAATATGGACTCCAGTCTATTGATGGAAGGCGGAGGTCGGGGATCCCTGAAAGAATAATGAACTGAAATTTTGCTTATGGAAAATAGTGCTGCTACAGTTTTACCCCAATGTCTTTCTTTTTTTAATATTAAAGGTCTTTTTTTTTTTTCTCTTCTTAAAAAGGAGGGAAGGAAAGGAAAAGGAGGGGGGAAAAAGGGAAAAAAAAAGAAAAAAGTAATAATGTACTGAAAACATTATCAGGCACATGCATCAAAGCTTTTTGCGATCGCAAGCAGTGCAATTCGCAAAAATCGGCCGTTTGCGATCGTAAAATTAGCTTTTGCGATGCATGAAACAACTTGCCACTCGCAATTTAAGAAATCGCAATTGTTTGCGATTTCTAAAATTGTGATTGCATTTAAGGAATCGCAAATTGCGATTCCTTAACTGAAATGCAAGATGCCTTTTAAAATAGCGATGTCGCTATTTGGGCCCGCTATTTACCGCTAAATCATACCAGGTGGTAAATGGCGAAAACTTTGAAAAATGCACTAAAGTGCATTTTTCAAAGTTGTAGGTTACAAACACACATGCCCTTGGGACATGTGTGTGCGCAACATATGTGCACAGATCAATTTCAGGGTGCAACAGGGTGTCCTTTTGACACCCTTGCACCCTTGAATGCATGCGCAATTTGCGAGTACCTATTGGTACTCGCAAATTGCGCATGCTATTCCCATTCATTCCTATGGGCCTGTAGGCCCATAGGAATGAATGGGAAGCCATTCCTTATTTGCGACTCGCAATTTGCGAGTCGCAAATAAGAATGTGTAGGAATCTCTATTTTTATAGCGATTCCTACATGCATAGGCTTTTGCGAGTCCTTAATTGCGATTCCTTAATAATCGCAATTAAGGAATCGCAAAATCCTAGCTTGATGCATGTGCCTGTATGTATATATGAAAGCTATGCTGCTATTTAATGTTTAAGTTTTTATCCCAATGTATCTTATCACTTTGGAATCTCTTATAATAACTATCTGTATATGAATTTATTTATGTGCCCGATCCAAAAATACCTTAAAATAAAATAATAAAAAAAAATAAAAAAAGGATAGGCCAGCACAGAAAGGCTGTCGGAATCCGACATTGTAATCCCTCAGGCGGAAAGAGCTGCCCTTGGGATTACTTGAGGCTTTCCGAATGGCTGATAGCCTCTCCAAGCCCGTCTGAAGCCATTCGGATATCCAGTTCAGATTCCTTTCCGACTGACTCCATCCAAATGGGTCAGTTGGAAATCAATCCGAACAGCTGATTAAGATGCCGTGGGAACGGCTCGGACTGAAGGTCGAAGCCGTTTACTACGGCATCATAATCGGCCCCTAAGTATAGACTACTCTACACATACTCAATTTTCCTTGAAATAAACAACAATATTTTACTAGCATATGTGCCCACTGGCTACAAAACATTATAACTTACTATTAGAATCACCATTCTACCAAGCAAATGAAGAAAACTAAATTCCTTTTTAAACTACTATGAAGATGCTTGGGTTGGATGAAGGCATTATTCAGAGCACAGGAGCCAACCCAAGTTCCACATACCATGGTGGAACCTGTACAAGAGTACACTATCCCAAAAAGCCAAAACTAATATTGCAGTGGAAGGGTGGCAGAACACCTTGGAAGGGACTTTGGGCAGAAGCCACCCTACAATATATTAATTCATAGATTAAAATAAATATATATATATATACCTATCAGCAGGACCTACACGAAAAGCAAGCACTACCCCAAACATTATGCTCTAAACTATCTGAACAAACTTGCCAAATGCATGACATGTTAACTACCAAAGTCATACTCTATCCAAACAACCAATAATTACTCTGTTTATCAACAATTGTAAGCCTGGTCTGTAGACTCCACTCCACTCTCGGAGTTTGCGGAATTCGAGTACTCCACTCTCCGCAGAGGAACATGGAATTCCTGAC
This sequence comes from Calotriton arnoldi, assembly GCA_963921515.1. NCBI lineage: Eukaryota > Metazoa > Chordata > Amphibia > Caudata > Salamandridae > Calotriton > Calotriton arnoldi. The sequence continues at coordinate 1,312,206 of CAWUFW010002848.1, forward strand.
TTCCGCCATTCGGGAGCGAAGCAGAGTTGTTTATTCCGTTCGCGCTCGAATTTTGTTTTGCCGCTCAACCGCGAGCGCCAAGATTCCTGGGCCGCTTGCGAACGTGCATGAGAATTCTCACACCGCTAGCGAGCTCCCGCAAGACATCGCGCTCACTCGCATGGCTTCCGGCCACGACAGAACCAATCTAGCATTTTTAGAGCCGATCGCACACAGAGCAGTCGAGCAGCTTTTCTGCTTGAGAATGCAGCTGAGAGGCATTTGGAGTGGATTTTCTTCTCAAACTGGCCGTTGGAGTTGTTTTTTTTGTGTGAGAAGTCCTTTTGTAAAAAACTTTTTTTTCAAACCAGAAGGAAGTGCCCCAAAGACTCCAACTTCCTGTTCCTGTCCAGCAGGCTCCTCCCAGTGCTTTGTCCCTCTCCTGATCACTTTTCATTGGGATTTGGAGCTGGAAGGATCACTCTCCTTGTCTGCTGTATATATACCATTGGATTTAAGGAGTTTGTTTTTGAGATATCACAAGTAAGTTGAAAAACTGGCATATAAGGGTGTTGTTTGTTTGACTGGTAGCATGCACCTGGATTTATTTGTACTTTTATTAGATTTTTAAAACTTATTGTGGTGGGTGGGCTGCAGTTTTAGTAGGGGCCTAGTTATTTTTTTGCATGGCATTTATCTTCTTTTGTAAAGGAAAAATGTTGCACTGTTCAGTACATTTTCTTCTCTGTGTTTTTTAATAAGTTTGCAATACTGAATGATTTAATTTACTGTGTGGCCTAGTATGCCAATGGGCCTTCCAGCCAGTAGGCCCTGTACTATTCATGGGTGCATGAAACAACTGATTCTGTGGTGTGTGTAGAATTGAAACATCATTTAGGCCATGGATGGCATTGGATTAAAATACAAAATGTGTTTTTGTGGTATTTCACATTTTTTACCCCTGCAAACAGTGTTTAGGTGGGGTAATGCCTTTGGAGAATGTGTGTTGTTGTGAACATTTTTAGCCCTGCTAATTTTGGTTTTTGGTATTGCTGAATTAATGCTGTGTTCTCTGTGGTACTATGCCTCTTTTGTCTGGCCACTGTGTGTGTGTATGTGTGTTTGGCATAGGCCACCATTTCCCTTTATTGTTCATTATGCCATGTGGTCAGGGACCATTTTATATAGTCAGTGTCCACCCTAGGGCTGCATGTGTTCTTTGTTTTCCAGGCCTCCTGCTTCTTGTTGTTCTGACTATGTGGGTGGTGGCCATTTTGTGTAGCCAGCCAGTGTGCTTTCCCCATAGGCCTGCATTTCTTCTTTGTTTGTGGCCATGCCTCCCTGCTGGTTGTTGTTGTTGTGACCATGTGGCTGGCAGCCATTTTGTGTAGTCAACCAGTGTGCTTTTGCCAGAGGCCTGCGTGTCTTCTCTGTCTGTGACTATGCCTCCTTGTTGGTTGTTGCTGTTGTCTGATCATGTGGCTGGTGGCTATTTTGTGTAGCCAGCCAGAGTGCTTTCCCCATAGGCATGCATGTCATCCCTGTTTGTGGCCATGCCTCCTTGCTGGTTGTTGTTGTTCTGACCATGTGGCTGGTGGACATTTTGTGTAGCCAGCCAGTGTGCTTTTGCCATAGGCCTGCATGTCTTCTCTTTTTGTGAGTGACCATGCCTCCTAGCTGGTTGTTGTTGTTGTTCTGACCATGTGGCTGGCAGCCATTTTGTGTAGCCAGCCAGTGTGCTTTTGCCATAGGCCTGCATATCTTCTCTTTGTTCCCCATACCTCCTTGTTTGCTGTTTGACCATGTGGCTGGTGGCTATTTTGCATAGGCATCCAGTGTGCTTTTGCCGTAGGCCTGCATGTCTTCTCTGTTTGTGACCATGCCTCCTCACTGGTTGTTGTTGTTGTCTGACCATGTGGCTGGCGGCCATTTTGTGTAGCCAGCCAGTGTGCTTTCCCCATAGGCCTGCATGTCTTCTCTGTGGCCATGCCTCCTTCCTGGTTGTTGTTTTTTTTTATCCTCATTCGCCTCAGACCGCAGTGGGCAAACTAGCCGCCAGTACCTTATACGTTGTTGTTGGGGAGGCAAAAACTAGTGGGGAAACGCCCCACCTACCGGTACATCAGCGGGCTAGGATGGCACTGTCCCAAAGGAAAGGGCACGGTCACTCTCCAATATAGTCCAGGTGACCCTGGCGACTGTTGATGTTGGCAATGGAGAAACGGAGAGTGCCCAACACAGTCAGGAGAGATCCAGAGAGGCATAATCATAGGACCCATATTCGTTGTAATTTTTAAGTATCCTATCCGGTCTCACAGAACTCAGCATTTGACCATTTCAATAGGGAGTCCCACACTGCTTTCTTTCTCCTACTCTGGGACCCACTCAGATCCAGCCTAGATGTCGAGAACACTGAGGACAGCCACTCAGCATGCAAAGGAGGTGAACATTCTACCCATCTTTTACATATTTCCCTCCTATCCAATAACATAGCATAGAAAAGGAAAGACCTTGCTGGGCCCGTAACATCACTGGATATTCCGAAAATTATCAGGGTGAGATTTATTTGAATTTGAAGGTCTAGGATATCTGAGGTAGTTTTGCCAACTTTTTCCCAAAAGTCCGCAATGGCCGGGCACTCCTTGAACATGTGTGGGTCAGAGGCTCTCTCCAAGCCACATTTCTTACAGCTGACCGAGGGCCCATCCGTCATCTTTGACAGCCTTAAGGGGGTTAGATAGGCCCTGTGAATCGTAAACAGGTGATTCCTTCTCAACCTTGCTGGTTTAACAGTGGCAAACAAAGTGCTAAAAGATGTTTGCCAGAGGTGTTCCCAAGGTTCATTCGGTAGGCAGGCCCCCCACAGTTCTTCGGCCAATTTGAAATTCCCATCAGTTGCCTCTTCGATGCTCCAATACCAAGTGGAGACCTCCTTCTTTCCTCTTGGTCTTTCCACCAGCTGTTCCTCTAGGGTGTTACCTATACCTATAGGTGCTTTCAAATTTTGGGCCCAACTCTGCAGCTGAATGTATTTAAATTTGGAGAGGCCCCCTTCCGCAATGTTATGAAGCGCTGACCAAGATAAGAGCATACCCTCTTGGGCTAAATCCCCCACACCTTCAGCCCAGCTGCTCTAAGTGGCAGTGCTAGTTTGTCCTTCAGGCACTCCGGTGCACCAAGAGAGTCCCACAGGGGGGCCAAACTCAAAAAATAGTTAAGACCCGTCAGCCATCTGATATTTGCCCATGTTCTTGCCATTCCCTGTAGGACTTTTAACTTGATCTTCTTAAAGAATTTAGGTTCTCCGTATTTAAACAGGAAACCCTCCTGGGACAGACTAGCACCCTTTAGCATTGTGGAGAATATTGCACCTACCCCAGTCCCCTCCGGAGTTTTTAAGAGCATCCTAGAGTGGGATAGTTGAAAGGCTCAGGCATAGTATTGCAGATCCGGCAGCGAAAGTCCTCCCTTCTCCCTCCTGCATCTCAACTTCTTCCAGGCGATTCTGGTCCCCCTATAGGCCCATATGAATGAATTGATGGCCTGCTGAAGCTTCTCTATGAGTAATTTGTCAAAATGTAGTGGGATGACGTTAAAGAGGAAGGTGATTTTAGGGAGTACTACCATCTTGACCAGGTTTACCCTACCAAAGATGGAAAGAGGGAGGTGGACCCAGGACTTCATGAGCCTCTGACACCCTCTTGTTACATTGGCCAAATTGGTCTCTGAGATCTTGTTGATATCCTGCACTATTCTGACCCCCAGGTACCTCATGACATGACCTCGGTCTTCTCAGCATTTATCTTATACCCAGATATCTGACCAAAATCCTGAGCAAGCTTTATAACTGCCGGGAAGGCCGTAGAGAGGTCCAAGGAAAGAACCAAAATGTCATCGGCATAGAAGGCCACCTTCCTCTCCCACCCCTCATGCTTAAATGGCAGAATACTCAATTCTTCTCTTAACCACTGGGCAAATGGCTCAATGTACAAGCCAAAAAGAAAGGGAGATAGGGGGCAACTCTGCCTAGTACCCCTTGTGATTTTAAAAGGACCGGTTAGGTTACCATTTACCAACAGTTTAGCAGACGGGTCTTGATAGATCAGCTGGATGGCTCTGCAGAACTTCTCGCCCAGGTTGAATTTCTCCAAAACCGCCGACAGATACACCCAGTTGACCCTACCAAAGGCCTTAGTAGCGTCTAAAGTCATGGCTGTGAGGGGAAGTGAATAGGTTGTGGCCAGATCAATAGCGCCTATACAATCGTATGTGAGGTCGTATAGGCTCCTGCCCTTGACAAAGCCTTTTTGGTCGGAGTGTAACATATCTCCTGCTACTGATCCCAGCCTATCAGCCAGGATCCTGGCAAAGATTTTATAATCTGGGTTTAGCAGCAAGATGAGTCTATACGACCCACAACTCGCAGGGTTCTTCTCCGCTTTCAAAATCAAGGTGATGGTTGCCTCTCCCCAAGAACCTGGCAGCTTTGTTCCGTCACATAGAATCTCGTTAAAAAGCTGGGTCAAGATTGGAACTAATACTTCCCCCAGTGATTTATAGAGCTCTATTGGCAGCCCGTCCAGGCCTGCTGCTTTACCCCCCTTAAAGGCTAAGATGGCCCTCTTAACCTCTTCCTGTGAAATGTCCTGCTCAAGACCTTCCTGTTGATTTGGGTTCAAGGGATTGAGCGTGCTCCCGAACAGCCATTCCAAAGCCTCGGATCTGTCCACCACCCTATCTTCTCGGTATAGATTCTGGAAAAAATCATAGAAGGCGCCCCCTATCTCCTCATCTGTAGACAGGACAGTAACCCCATCTGCGTTGTCAATTTGTTTGATCAAGTTGCGCGTCCTGTCTGACTTTGCCTTCCAGGCCAACAGCCTGCCTGCACCATCACCATACTCGAAGTGGGCAAGCTTGCTTGCCTACCATCTGCGTGTAACCCTGGTCTGAAGGATGGTATCTAACTGCTCTTTTAGTTCTTTCAGTCTATCGATGTTTTCCTGCTGTTTCTCAGGATCAGCCACAGTGTTCAGGTCAAGCTCTGCTATCTTCATCTCGGCTTCCTTATGGGCCACCTCTTCTCTATATTGTTTGTTCCTGAAACACACCCTGCTCGTAATCGTCCCCCTTAAAAAAGCCTTCAGAGTCATAGACCATAGAGGTCGAAGCTGATCCTGTATTATGGCCCAGAAAGTACTCTGTCTCTTGGGAGAGATGCTTCATCACCTCACTATCTAAAAGCAAAGTGCGATTGAAAGTCCAGGCTCTAGTGATCTGCCTTTCTTCCAAATCCAGATCCAGCCATACCCCCGAATGGTCAGATAAATGTGGTGTCAGATAGCCCATGTCCTTGACTTTCCCCCTCAGACTGTGACTAAACAAGATGTAGTCAATTCTTGATTTGTGACCGTACTTTCTGTTGTAATACGATACCCCTAACTGATGGCCAGATCTATCTCTCCATATATCACAGAGTCCTGTCTGCGCCATCATAGAGTGGAGATATGCCCGAGATTTGGAAGGTACCGTGGCTCTGCTATTTGCAGACTTATCCAATTTAGGATTGAAAACAATATTGAAATCCCCAGCCATGATTACTGGATCAGGGAAATCCAACAGAGTAGAAAAAATAGTTTTAAGGAAAGAAGGGTCGCCTTGGTTTGGGCCATAATAGCCCACAAGAGTAAAAAGAGAACCCGAAATAATCACCTTCAGAATGACCCACCTGTCACGAGGGTCGACCAAGGAGTCCAAGATGCGGGCTTTGGCTTGTTTTTTGATAAGTATAGCCACCCCTCTGATGTTAGCACTCTGATTGGAACAAATCATGTGGTCCAGCCATTTTAGTTTATTGAATATCTCGGTTAACTCTTCCTTCAAGAGGTGGGTTTCCTGAAGGATAATGACCTGCGTGGGGGAAGCCCTAATATATTGTAAAACTTTTGCCCTTCTGGATTTAACGCGTAAGCCATTCACGTTCCAAGACAGGAACTGAACCATTCTCATGGAGGTTTAAACTCAAGGCCCATAAAACGTTTAAAAAGCAGAGAGTGCCACCACCAGACCAAGTAGTATGGGATTGACATAACTAGAAGAGCCTGAACAAGAAAAGACCAACAGAATAAGGTAAATGAGAATTTTTTTTGTATTTTTCCCACATGCTCCCCACCCAGTGTGCCCCCCCCTACAAGCCCCTCTCTGGACAACCCCCCCCCCCCCCGATTTTCCTGGACTGATGAAAGTCCAGTTAACTCACCCTGTCCCTTTGTGAAAAAGAAAAAAAAAGAAAATTAAGGAGAAGCTAGAGACCAACCCTTAACAGCCATCAACTGATTTATTGCTAGATATATCGCTATAAGGTTATCCATCTAGTACTTTTTTAGAGGAGTAAAACATGGATTAGTGTTTGGGTGCCCTAATCAAAGAGTCCTCCCACTTTGCTCACATGATTGAGTGCCCAGCCACCCAAGAGCGAACTAGCTAACTATGCCCCGCCTTTCCCGAAGCTTTCTAGTAGCTCATCGGCCTCTCATAGTGACCTAACATTATACATCTTATTCTTGTGCGTAACTTTCAGGGTCGCTGGAAATTTGAGTTGGACCACTGCACCTAGCTTTTTGAAGTCGTCCAGCTTCCTGCCCAACTCCCATTGCCTATCCAGAGTGGCTCGGGCCAGGTCCGAGCATATTTCGAATGAAAAATCCCTGGCCTTCAGTGATTTTACCTTCAGGGCCATATTAAGGATCTTTTCCTTCAGGGAGTAAGTGTGAAAGTTTAAGAGTATTTTACTGGGTTTAGTCCTGTTTGGGTTCCTTCTGTGCGCCCTTTGAATATCCTTCTTCAGATCTTCTTCTGTTTCCTCTATCTGCAATGTCTCCTTTAATAGTGAGACAATGTAAGATTTGAGGTCTTCCCCCTCCCTCCCCTCAGGAATGTTCAAAATATGGAGATTGCTTCTTCAGGAGTTATTCTCTAGGAGCTCCAGCTTGTCTCGAAGCACCTCATCCTCCCTCTTGAGAGCTAGTATGTCTGCTTTTGCTGCACAAAGGTCGTTTTTTAGTTCTCCTACAGAGTTCTCCAAAGTGTCAGGTCTTGTATTAAGGAGGTCGATCTTCCTCTCCAGGGACTCACAAAAGTTCCTGATCTCTCCTTGGTTGGCCTCAGACACTGAAAACCCCTTTTTGATGTCCTCCGAGAGGGTAGAGAATAGAGCTTCCAAAGATGCTACAGAGGTCCCCAATGCGTCTTTAGGGCCTTTATCAATGCCCACGGCACAGCTCCTTACCACAGCCAGAGAAGCCGAGACCCTCTGCCTTTCCTTTTCACTTTCATTTTCATTTTAAGGGACCCCAACTGAGCCGCTCCCTACCATCTCATAACCATGTGCGGTAGAAATAGATGATGGCAGTGGGGGGCCCCCCGAGGCCTCCATCTTCTCCGGACTGGACCCTGTTCTAAGTGGAGCTGCTGACCCCCTTCTGAGCGCTTCTCCCTGTTTTACCACATCCAGCACAATAGGTTGAACTTTAAAGTACGACCTAAGTGAAGGAGTAATCCTGACTTTGTGATCTAGGGGGTTTGTTTTTGCCTTCCCAGCCTTTATACTCCTACTTTTAACCTCACACCGCTGGAAGGTGGAGCAGCTGCTGTCTGTGCCTGTGCCTGCGCCTGTCTTCTGACACCCAGTTTGAAAAGGGGGGGGGAGCTCTTCCTACCACCTCCAGTGACAGACCTCTCCTTCCTGTGAGCCTGCTTACTACCCTTTACACCTGACTTTACTGGTCCCTGGGAAGCCCCTACGTGCCCTTTACCTTTCTTTGCTCCCTTTACTGGGAGCACAGCATTTGGTAGCCCTTGGTCCAGTGGACTCGCCTGTACTTGCTGAGAGAAGGAGGGAGTCCTCGAGGAAACACTGGCGCTGGCTTCCTGCACCTCAGCCTCCCCGGCAGTGGCAGCCTTCTCCAGGGCCGAATGAGCACGACAGGTGCTGCCGCTGCCCGCGCTGACCCGGAGGAGACCGCGAGCTGCTGCTCTGAAGCCCCTCCTAAGCTCCAGGGCGGCCGCCTCCCAGCGGGAGGAAACAGCGGAGGCAGCCGACGAGCGGATCCCAGTGGGCGCCGGAGCGCCGAAACACATCCCCTGGAGCAGGAAGAAGCAAGGAAAGAGGAGCAAAAACGACCACAGCTACAAAGAAACGCAGGCAAAAGGTGCGGCGGATTCTAGCTTCGCCTGTTCATTAGGTCACGGGACACGAGTATCTCCGGGGAGCAAGCGGCAGCTCACGTAGCGGCCGCCATGTTCTCCTACCTTGCTGGTTGTTGTTGTTCTGACCATGTGTCTGGTAGCCATTTTGTGTAGCCAGCCAGTGTGCTTTTGCCATAGACCTGCATATCTTCTCTTTATTCCCCATGCCTTCTTGCTTGCTATTTGACCATGTGGCTGGTGGCCATTTTGAGTAGGCATCCAGTGTGCTTTTTCCATAGGCTTGCATGTGTTGTTCTTTTATCATTATGTTGCGGCAATGCCTCCTCGTTCGCTGGTTCACCATGTGGTCAGTCGGTGGCCATTTTGTGTAGGTAGCCAGTGCGCTTTTGCCATAGGCCTGCATGTCTTCTTCTCTTTGTTTCAAATGCCTTTTTGCTCTGTGCTGTTGTTGTTGATGCCCATGTGGCAATGGCAGGCAGCCATTTTGTGTGTCCAGCCAGTGTGGCCCTTTGCCATATGCTTGCATGGATGGTTGAGCAATGAGATAGAAGTTTAATAAATTAGAATGCTTGAGGATAATGTTGCTTATTTATTTAAAAAAAATTCAATTTTAGTATTAAATATTTTTGATTATTGTCTTAATTTTTAATATTTTTTATTTCAGTGTTTTTTAAAATAATTTATTTTATTTTTAGATATTTTTTTTGCCATTTTCATAACATCTGGCATCAATGAATCAACCCCATGTCTGTTATAGGTGCACAACAGCATTCATTGTGTAAGGATTATTCTATTGTCATTTGTCAGCTGCACCTCCCTGAGTGCCACATCCCGCATGATACATTGCACATAAAGCAAACAGTTACAGCTGTATGTTTTGTTGTTGTTGTTGTTGCTCTTTCTAATCCTTCCTGAGTGTGCACCATGAAAGTTTATGTTGGTGTAGTTTTCCATTTTATGAATGAACACTGTATTTACAATAACTTAAGTAACAACACTAAATGATATTGTTTGTTTCTACTACTACTTGAATTGCAACAATGACATGTTTCACTGACATGTTTCTTGCTTGTTTGCTTTTAGGTCCACAAGAGAAGAGACATCACCCACAGTACTGCCAGACAGAAGGCCTGTGCACGACGTGACGCGTGACTGACTATGCAACACGGTCATCTCTTCAGCTTGTTGTGAAGCTAAGTGCCACTGCCAACTAACAGATTCAAGATGGCCCCAAAGAAAGGTGCTGCCAAGAAAGTGGCTAGTGGGGAGCAAAAAAAGCAGATTTCCACCACTGGCGTGCCAACCGCAACCTTTTTCAGGAAAGTTGTGCCTGCCACACCAGTCTCCGGTGAGCAAGCTGAGAGCAGAACTCCTGCATCATCAGTACCACCCCCACCAACCTAAGCCCAGGACCATGTCTGTCAGTGAGGCAGCCAGAGCAATCATGTCGACGCCAACAAGTAGTGATGTTGAATTGGATTTGTCCATTTCGCAAAGTAGTACATAATCGTTTCAGAAAACACAGCAAAGTGGACAGCAGCTGCAGCCAGCAATGGATTTGTCTGATGTTGGAGCAGAACAGTAGGTTGATCTTCCTTCAGACCAAGTAGTTGAACCTCCTCTTTTAGAATCATTGGCTCCCAGATCTCCAACAAGGAAAAGGAAGGGTGCTACAGCACCATCTTCTCCAAGCACCCCTTCTGATGATGATGATAGGGACATGGAGTGGACTGCGACAGAGAGCAGGAGAAAACAGGAAAGGCAAGGAAAATGAAAAGTTCCCAAAAGACTTAGACGTATGGAAGGGGATGAAGAGGAGGATGACGATGACGAGGTAGTCATGATGGAAGGTGACAGAGGAATCTGACATTGCTATTCAACCAGCTCCGAGGGATGTGGCACAAGTAGCACCACCTTCTCTCATATTTGCAAAGTCCCAGCTGAGACCTGCACCAACCCCTGCCTCAGGAGAAGCAGAGAAGCAATCAATGACATGCCCACCTACCTCCAGTTCTTCTTCAGGCATTGGCAGAGGTCCGGTAAAAAAGTACTCCTCCCCAGTTGGGACTTTTTTACAGTTAGCAAAGAGGGGGAGCACATCCTACCTTTCCACCCCTTATCTATCATCGTATGACTGGGGTGCGAATACTGCTTGAATGCAATTCCATCAAGAAAAGAAAGCTAAACTACATCCCAGAAGTCATCAGGATGATTGAACCAAGCCTGTACTAAACTCTGCACGTAATGAACTTCACGTATATAAGCCACTCCCTCGGAAGAGTCCAGTGCTTGACAATCCGCTTCCTGCATTCCACTGTTCTTGCCGAACAACTACCTGAAAGTTCATTCTGTTCATGGAAGACCCAGGAAAGGGCGTTGTTCGTGTCCTAAAGTGAAGGGCACTTCCGCATTTCCTAGGAGCAGGCTGAGTTCCTAATTCGGCTTCCGGCATGCCTTCCCCATACCGAAGGGGAAATCATGGATATGGCTCTTGCTTCCTATTACGTGCAGGGGCGCAGAGGACCGCATCTTCCAGTGTAAACTTTGAAGCTAGAGGACAATCATCTCACTGTGAATTCAACTGGAGAGTGAAGGTTTCCAAATTATCGTGCAGGCAGATAAGTGCTAACCTTCGGTGCACTGTATGGTTCTTTATTTCTTTTTGCATATCTGACTGCTTGTTTTGGCATCATTTCCGTGAAGGAATTTCTTTTGAATAGAAGACTGTTCAGATACCATGGTATTTTTCACTATCTGGATTTCATATTTTGACGAATTTCAGTATTATACTTTCTTCTGCTTGAGTGGATGTGAGTATGCATGCCTTGTTAAATGAGTCCTTTGTCTTTCCAGCGGTACAGATAAAAGAGGTGAATTACTTTACATCCTCCTCTCCTTTCTTGCATCCAGGGCACTCCTACAGGGTGGTGCTCTCCCCGAAACAGGGCGTTTCTACATTCTATGAGAACCAATCGGAAGAGGCCTTCCTGCTATAGACAGCAGCACTTTATTATTTTCTCCATTCCCCATTTCCCCTATGTGTTTTCTGACAAAGTAGTGGTTGTCTCACTCTTTGAGAGTTTACACAAAGGGGAGTGGGTGGACAGTCATCGCTCCATCGCCCTGCTGGTTGGTTCTTGAAGGTCAGTGGCATTTTCAATCTGACGTAGCCTGACAGATTGTCAAGCCCAAGTTATATACCCAGCCTGGGAGATGGATACCAATACAGTCCTCACACCATCTTGCCACACAAATGTTCGTTGAGGTAAGCCTGGTACACATTATGGTACTGGAGGCCAGACAACCCATATGAAATAACACCACACAATTAAGTAGGAGGAGCACCTTTAAAACACTGCTGAATGTGGTGGTGGTGGTGGGGAGAGCCGGGGAACATCAGCTACAAGTCCAATCATGCGGGAAGGTGATGATGATGAGGAAGAAGAGGGTGAAACCTTCTTCATGCAAAGCAGCCCTGTCCCCAGCAGTGTACCAGCAGATTCCCCCACCTCAGCGACTTCACAATGGCACAAAAAGACTCAGAGTGAGATGATGGAGACACCGCGGCATACAGTGACTGCCCCACCACCACGACGCACATTGAGTCTACCACTAGCATCTACTTCTCAAAAGATGCCTGTGTCAGTGCCCCAAGAAAAGAATAATATCCAGGCTACTATTACGGGCATGTTTAGGCAGGAGGGGCCCTACAAGCGAAACCACCCAATGGCATGTTTGTACAGTGGGAAGCAGGCAAAATATTTAGCGTTGGACCTCCTCCCTTTTTCTTTTGTGGAAGGAGTGGGATTCTTAGAGCCATCTGCCCAAAATGGAAGGTACCAAGTAGGACCTATTTTGCCAGGGTGGCTGTTCCAGTGCTGCATCATGATGTGCTGCAGATGGTTGGACAAGCTTTGCAGCAGTGTTGTTCACACCATTCACCTGACGACAGACATGTGGACCAGTTGTCAGGCGACTGATTACATGTGCAGCACTGAACACTGGATCTCTTTTGCAGGGGTAAAGTAAAAGATATCTTCAGGTCTTGGCCCTGAAGAAAGTTTTAAGAGCGTTCGGTGGCATACAACAGTGGCCATGTTCGCAATGGAGAAATCACATACAGCTGTAAATATCTTGGAGGAATTTAACAGCAAGGTGTATGAAGGCCTGCAACCCAGAGGTCTTAGAATTGGATTTGTTGCCAAGTACAATGGCAGTAACATAGTCAAGGCCATGTCAGACGGAGACTATTTCAGGGTCCTGTGTTTGGCCCATTGCATTAACCTGGTGGTGCAAAACTTCCTCAAAAAGGAAGACATAGTCAGCAACATACTGACCACCTGCAAAAGAATCTATACCAATTTAAGCCATTCTTTTAAAGCCCAGAAGCAGCTCCGGGTTATTCAGCATAATACTAGAGCACCAGTTAAAGCCCTGATACAGGAGGTGCCAACATGCTGGAACTCCACCTTTTACATGCTGCAACGTCTGTTTGAGCAATACAAACAGAACAATTACTATCTCATTCAAAGAAGAGTGGATGCAGTTGGGAAAGCTATGACCATGGATGCAGACAAATGGGGCATAGTCAAATGCCTGACACAGATGCTACTCCCTTTTAAGGTTTTCAGACGGGAAATTAGCAAGGAGGACAGTACGATGGGCCAAGCTATCCCGTTGTTGCATCTCGTACATGACCAGGTAAAGAAGGTGTCTGGAAGGTTTGCCCCTGCAGGTGTGAATGAAAACACAGAAGCACATGCCTTGGTTGAATCCTTAGTCCCGTGCTTGGCTTCTATATTAAGGCTGCAACATGACATCATTGAGTCCAAAGAGTACATATGTGCTACACTACTTGATCCACGGTACAAAAAAGTTCTGCCCACTTTCATCCCTTTGTCTGAAGGGGATGTTTTAAAATACAAGAGGTAGATTGTAGAGTAAGCTTGAGACTTGGAAGAAGAATGGCTGGAACTTCGAGTCCCACCCCGCAGTTCTGGGGTGCCACCTTCAACTTCCAGAGAGGACAGTCTTGTCTCACAGTAGCCAACAACACCATCAACCAGAACACTGGCAACAACAGCAAAAGAAGGACCGGACCCAAACTCTGCATTCTTTTGGTTTCAATTGGCAGAGCTCAAGTCCTGTGCATAGGCGATGGCAAAACCGTTTGAGCAAGTGGCAGCACCAATTGCCATCCACAGGATGTACCAGGAGTATCTGGATGATCCAAAAGAGGTCTATGTGGATCAAAATCCATTGATGTATTGGTATGGGAAGATGCATCAATGGCCAGAGCTCAGCAGGGTGGCAATAAAGTATCTGGCTTGTCCTGTCACCAGTGTGTCTGCTGAACATGTGTTCAGTGCAGCTGGTGCAGTCGTCACAGTGAGAAGGACCTGTCTCTCGTATCAAAATGTGGAGAGATTGACTATGATCAAAATGAACCAACAATTTATACCACATAATTACACCATTCCTGAAACAGCATCACAGGAGGAGGAAGAGAGTGATTGGTCCAAAATTGAATCAAATGTGTTAGCTGACCAACTTCCGGGTGAACCACCTGAGTTTGAGGACAAACTCTACTCCCTGGACTAAGTATGCCAGGGCCCCATAGAACTTTTAAAATTTTCTCACTAACTTAGTTCTTTCTTTGTAAAAAACAAAAAAAATTGGCAGGAGGAACATTATTATTTTTATGTCAGATTAATGCTGCCCCACTTTTTTTATTAGCCACATATATATTGCTGGATTGCAGATGGACCAGTGTGCATTGAAGAAGCCTTCACTATTTCTTCATGACATTTGGGACAATGCCTGCCCCCCTTGCATGCCTATTGCCTAATGCCTATTCCTTTTTGCATCACTTAGCACTAGAAGGGCTGCCCCATAAAAAAAAATATTATTTTACAAGACTGCCTGCCAAGACCAAATTCCAATTTGTTGCCTGCATCAAAGATCATTGAATACCTATCTGAACTACCGGTGCTTGGATTGGATGAGGTAACTTCAACTATTGCAATGGTGAGTGACTGATTGCGTGAGTGATGATTTAAGTTGATTGATGATTCATGTGGTGGCAGACACTGAGGGAGGGTGTGTGTTGAACTGTAATATGGGAAATTTCTTGAGATGATTATTGATTTGCATTGTTTGGGGCTTAAGTGATGGGCGCTCATTTTGTTCCCTGTAGGTGATGATCAGCCCTTTCACACTTAGCCAGATTTAATTAATTGCATGGGTGTTCTTTTTTCTGGTTCTTCAGACACCAGAACAGTCACTTTAGTTAACAAACAAAAATCTATGCAAAATACTGCAATTCTGTTTCATTCTCTACTTGTTCTTCAACAGCAGTGCACTGCACTCCATGTCTATCTTACTTGAGTCATCGTGATTCATGATGATGATCATGACTGGTCTGGGACGGCGTTACTCGACATTTGCCACCGAGACTGACTGATCACCCTGGTGGGACTCGGAGTTCCAGGGTGCAACACTCCACGCGAGCAGCTGTTGAGGAGGGAGGTGTGCCCAACATGCTTTAAAGTGCAGCCTCGACCCCCACGGTGCGGGATACACGCGGGCCGTGCCCGGTCAAAGCCCGGGCCAAGGGCAGACCTGTCCGCGCCCGTCATAGCCCAACAGAGGCTGGGCTGGGCAACCCCTCTTTCGTCTGGAACCTGTATGAAGGAGAGCGATAAGACGATGAGAGGGCAATATTTTACTCCTGCTGATGGTCGACTGTTTGGATTACGAGCTGCGACCTGCCCCTCTGTCTGGTGGATTTTGAAAAAGAGGCTGCTGTCTGCAACCCCCGCAGGAAGTCCGTATAGCTGTATGACTTCGCTTTCCTGGATTGTGTCGCAATTTTAACAGTGGTGGGAAAGGAAGAGGAACTCTTTGTGCTTTGCTGTTTGAGCCTTTTACACCAAGGGGCTTTGTTTTCACAAGCTGCCCAATAATCCATCCGATGGTTTCTTAGTGTGGGTGGGGTTTGATTGTTCCTTAACCCCCCCAGGGAAAGCTCTTGCTGCAGTTTCTTTTTGTAATTTCCCTTGACTCGCACTCAGGGGACCCTGCGCTACTGAGTCCTGGAGTTTAATTCTATCTCTGTCGCACAAGTGAACTTTTAGCTTATTACATCATTGTATTTTGGTATTTCCCCTTGCTCCATATTTTTAGTAACTTGGACTGATTGAATAATGGGTAAACGTAAGACCACGCCAGCTGCAAAACCGACAGGCCCCACCTTGGATGGTTTTCTCCAGAAAGCGGTGGGAGTTATTACGAAGGAAATCGAGTAGCAGAACACAGACTTTCATTCGCCCCCGCTGGTGATTTACCCACAACACCTCTTCTAGACTCCAATAGAGATCCTAATACAGATTCTTTGGGGATGGATGCTGATAGGAGGGCCACAGTGCCACTCTCGCCTGTTGTGGTAATCAGGCACAAGGATGCTGTCCTCGTAAAAGATAAGCTAAACATGTGTGATTCCAACCAGATTCGAGAGGAGAATAGTTCTCCGCAAGTAATAGGGGGGAAGAGGAAGAGAAATGAGGGGGTGGGGCTAGGATGTAAATTAAAGGACCATTTACCGGTGACCAAAAAAACCAGACAAGACCCGGTAACAGGGGGTATGACCAGAAGGGGTCCGGGTAAAGGGCCCACACCAGATGGGGTGGACATTCCTTTAATTAAAATCAGTAAGTTAATAACTGAGGCATTGGCCCCTATTGTGGATCGCCTAGATCGTATTGATGATCAGCTTGCCCTTGTGCTTCGAGAATTAAATAAGTCACCAGCACAGGTCCCACAGAAGGTCGAGGCAACTAAGCGGAGTAGCACAGCAGCCCTATAAAACGATAGGAATGCCCCCCAAAACACAATGTCCTTAAACCCCCTGGAGGAAGCCTCCTGTGTGACCCCACTCAGAGATCACCCTGCGAACACTTGCGAGGGATCTTCCTGGGTAAGAGTCCCACCTAGGCTAAATTGCAAGGTTAGGCAAGGAGACCAACATTTTTGCAATCATGATCTGTCAATTGGGCCCAGTCAGCAACATCCACTTCACAACCCAAATTTAGAGTGCCCAGGAAATACATCTCCAAAAAGGAAGGGTGAAAAAGCTATACTGAGCTTACCACCAGATTGCACCTCCTACACCTTGGTACTCACCGGAGTCCCTTATCTCCCACCAGGCCGCCAAGAAAACTGCCAAAGCCTTATTAATAAATCAGCTTATTGGTGTCACAGTAAAATATCGCCCCAGGTAAATCTGATAGATAATATCATCATGGCCAGGCAAGTGAGCTGGGTGGGTCACACGACAAAATCAGCTAAGGGAGATTGTGTGGTTCTTAATTTTAGCGACCCCGGGTATGTGCATTTCCTTTTGAAGCTCCTTAATGATGCAGCGGGGGAGAATGACACCATAAGGGGCCACCCGTTGGGCTTTTCCTACCCACCCAGCAGGAGCAATATCCAGAGCCAAAGGCCCCCTACCCTAGGCCCAAGAACTTATGCTTGTCCACAGCAATTGTCGTTCACCCATCCCAATCGCTTCAAAACCCTATCAGGCCTTGCTGATATTGATTGATCCTAAAGAGGTAGCCGAGGAGGGGGGCGCGGCACAGGCAGGTAACAATCTAGGCAGTGTTACTGATGTGGTAGAACCTGTAGACACAGGGTGTGCATCTTTAGTATGTCCCATACCCTACCCACCCAATAATAGAGTTAGGGATACAGAAAACCAGGGGAACTATACCTCCTGCTTTAAAATCATCTTGTGGAATATTGCAGGATTCCGTTCTAAGATAGGGAATGAGGAGTGACAAGGGTATATCAGAGACTTTGACCTCATTTTCCTCCAGGAAACCTGGTCTAAAGATGATATATCCTTGGATGGCTTTCGCTCCTTCTGCGTTCCTGCATTACCTTCTGCCGCAGGAAGGGCTAAGGGTGGGATTGCGGTTTTTATATCAGTAAAATATGGATCTCTAAAAGTCATTAGTATAAGCTACATCATGTGATTATGCAAATTACTGAGAAGTGGCAGCCGCTATGCATCATCTGGGTAGGGGATTTTAACTGTACAATTTGTAAGCACAGCTCGCAACGTGTGTGTGGGTTGGAAGACACGGAGGGACAGCCCCAGCCCCATTTTATTCACTCATCCCAGGGAGAAGCCCTAAATTCTGTTCTAATAGGGAACGATTTAGGCCTTATAAATTGCTAGGGTAAGGATATTTCACTGCAGTGTCCCACTTATGTTGGCTGTGGCAAGGCTAGTGCCATCGATTTTATGCTAATATCTAGAAATTTCTTTAAGCTTGTTCATGACTTTGTGGTGCAACCTCACTGTTTGAGTGATCATAACCCCCTTATCGTCTCCCTCAATTTAAAGATCCAGGTGGGGGAGGGCGATGATCGCCCGATCTATTACCTTTGGAACAAGGGAGTCAGGCTGAATTGGGGTAAGATCAATCCCCTCAAATTTGAGGGAGCTATTATCAAAGGCAACCCCCACTTAATTATGGGGTGTTTGAAGTCAGACTCTCCTCCAAAGGATGTTGTACGGGAGTTTGGGTCACTATGCGCTGATGTAGCCATGAGTCTGACGAGGAGTTCTAAACATAGGGAACCCCAGGAGGCCCGGTGGTTTAATTCTGATTGTTCTAGGGCCCATAAAGAATTCAAAAGGTGCTTCATGTTATTCCCTGTAACAGAGATCTAGTTAAAGCATCAAGGCACAAATATAAAACAATAATAGAGGGTAGAAAAGCAGAACTGAGAAGTCTAGCATTGGAAGATCTAGAGAGAGCAGGAGCCCTAAGAGACACAAAACAATTTTGGGAAATTATAAATCGCCCATTATTTACTGAAGAAGCTAGGCAGATGGATTCACTGATCCTGGGAGACGCTTGGGTAGCCCACTTTACTGGTATCTTTAAGCCCCAAAATAAAAGGGTCGAGGAATACATAAAGGATTTGCCCGTAGATTTATTTGCAGCTACCCAACTCAGTCTATCTATCACAGTAACTGAGGTGGAGGAGGCGCTAGCCCAGGGGTCGTGTCTGAAAGCACCAAGTCCTGATGGGGTCCCCCTTGACCTTTTTAAAAATAATCCAAACCTGTGGGCACCCCTGGTGACGAATGTATTTAAGGCAGTAATTATAGGTCCAATGCTGGAGGAGGCAATAGTGGTACCCATTTTTAAAAAGGGTAATAGAAGTGACCCGGCTTGTTTCAGGCCAATTTCGCTTATTGATGCCACAGCTAAGGTATTGGTTAGAGTTCTCCACGCCCGTTTAGAGACCTGGGCATCCACCACAGGAGTGATATCCAATACGCAATATGGTTTCAGGAGGGGGCTTGCACGACCGAGCAATGCCTTAATCTGTCCTTAATTATCAACAAATACGTGAAGGCTAGGAAGGGCTTGATCCACCTGGCCTTCGTGGATTTGTCCAGTGCCTTTGACACTGTTAACCAGGAGAAACTATGGGATATACTAGAGAGTTTGGGTGTGGAACAAGCATTGGTGTCGCTCATGCGTAGGCTTCATTTTAATACTTCAGTCAAGGGGAACAAACTGAGCAAATAGCTTCAACAGAGGGTGTCCGTCAAGGGTGTATCCTAGCCCCTTTTCTGTTCTTAATATATACAAACGGTCTGGAGGCTTCCCTATTAAGTAGGAAACTTGATTTTCCCAAAATTGTCAGCAAATCTGTCCCCTTGCCATCTTATGCTGACGACACAGTGCTAATGGCCACGACAGCGAACGGCCTTCAGAATTCCCTTGATATTTTTATTGATTTTATGTCGTCACTTGATCTTAAAGTAAATTTTATTAAATCATAAATTATGGTATGCGGCCCAAAGAGTACAAAAACGAAGACTTTCGTGGCACGGGACAAGAGAATAGTAAAGGTTGAGAATTTTATGTACCTGGGGAACATATTGAACAATAAGCTAAGTTGGGACCCACTTGTGACAGCAAGAGCCCACCATACAACTAGGGCTGTGGCTGGGCTATTTCTCTTTGCTTGTAAATTAGGCCATAAGCCTGTTAGGGAAATAATCACCCTTTACAAAGCCAAATGCCTTTCGTTTGCAACATTTGGAGCAGGGGTGTGGGGGCATCACAATATCCGCCAGCTACAAATAGTGGAAAATAAATTCACTAAAAGGCTTATGATGACACCTAATAGTGCCCCTAACCGCCTATGTCATGACGAATTGGGATTAGAGTATATATTATTGTTTATTAATTAGTTTATTAGTCAATTAAAACCATAAACAAAATCACACAGTTTAAAGATACATACAAAATGGATAAAAAGGACATTTGTCATACAACTAATTCAGCCACCAGTCATCGCGCTACAAGCCCTTTGCTTTTTTCAACTTTCCTTACTAGGTATTTTAGTCAGGACACCAAACACTAAGCTACGTTGGATAAAAGTGACTAAACAGGGGCTGATCTTTACCCTAATGTCTAAAAACGCAAGCTTGCCATGCAGATAGCTAAAAAGTCCCTTAAGTAAATTATTATATGCAATTAAGGTGCATATAAGCAGGGCCGAGGCAGGTATGAATACAGTGCCAGATGGGCTGAGTCCCGCTGTTAAAGTGCAATTGTGCAAGACTTCACATAATTAAAAATACAAAAATAGACAAAGTAGTTATCTGAGCCTAACGGGATAGGGAGCTGCTGATTGTTGCAATCCCTAGCAGCCCGTCCTTAACAATTATCTGTGCATGATAAGTTAACATAAGAGGTTTCTGAGTTATCACGTTTTGAATTACACTCAGGGACCCCCTCCAGATTACACATTGCATAACCTGTTAGCTGATCATTTTCTTAAAAATGTTCAATAACTGAGTCAGTCTAATGTTCAGCATGGAGTTGTTTTGGTCCATGGACTCCACCAGTGCAGGCCTGCATGACCTAATTCCCCATTCAAGGAACTCCTGCCTTAACCCCTTCGCTGCTAGGCCTTTTCCCCTCCTGTGCTAAGCCTTTTTTTGGCTATTTGGGGTAGTTCGCGCTTAGGCCCCTGTAACTTTTTGACCACATAACGTATCCACGCCAAATTTGCGTCCTTTTTTTCCAACATCATGGGGATTCTAAAGGTACCCAGGGTTTGCGGATTCCCCTGGAGGGGACCCAGAAATTAGCCAAAATACAGCAAATTTTTGGTTTTTTGGGGGAAAATGCGAAAAAAGGGCTACAGATGAAAGCGTCTGGTTTTTTCCCTGCAAATGGCATCAAAAAGGGGTTGTGGTGCTGAAATCACCATCTTCCCAGCTTTCAGGGACAAGCAGACTTTTGTCAGAAAATCAAAATTTTTACACAGTTTTGGCATTTTTCTGGGACATAGCCTATCTTTGCTATTTTTGTGCTTTCAACCTCCTTCCAGTTAATGGTAGAAATGGGTATGAAAGCAATAATGGATCCTGGAAAGCCATACATTTCTGAAAAGTAGACAAAATTCTGAATTCAGCAAGGGGTCATTTGTGTAGATCCTTCAAGTTTTCTTTATAGAAACATACAGTTAAATATAGGAAAAATTGAAAATTAGTTGAAAAAATCAGCCATTTGTGTCAACGTTTTCACATGTAACTTCTTCTAATTATGACAGATATTTGAAATCAATATACCGTTACATCCGCTGGACCTTTCTGGTTGTGGCGATATATAGGACTTGTAGGTTCACCAAGAACCCGACGAACCCAGAGCCAATAACTGAGCAGCATCTTGCAATGGTTTTTATTATGTACCGGGTATATAGCAATTATTGTGGGAAAATTAATACATGGAAAAATCGGTATGAAAGACACCTATGTATTTCTGAAATGGGAACAAAATATAGAGTTTAGAAATAGTAGATATTTGCACATTTCCGAAATTGGGAGTACCCATACTAGCATGAGAATTATAGGACATTTTTCAAAATGACTTCTTTTTACACATTGTCTTTCATTTGGAAGGCAGAAATGCATCAAAAGTCAATAGATAATAACAGTTGCTCTACAATTTTGTGTTACCCTAAGTCTCCCGATAAAAATGGTACCTCACTTGTGTGGGTAGGCCTAGTGCCTGCGACAGGAAACGGCCCAAAACGCAACGTGGACACACCACATTTTCACAGTGAAAAATAACCCTTTTTTGCAAAGTGCCTAGCTGTAGTTTTTGAACCCTAGCTCTGCCGGCACCTAGGGAAACCTAGCAAACCTATACATTTTTGAAAACTAGACACCCAGGGGAATCCAGGATGGGGTGACTTGACTGGCTCTCACCTGGTTCTGTTACCCAGAATCCCTTGCAAACCTAAAATATTGTCAAAAAAAACACATTTTCCTCACTTTTCTGTGGTGGAAAGTTCTGGAATCTGCATGGATCCACAAAATTCCACCCACCCCGCGTTCCCCAAAGTCTTTCGAGAAAAACGGTACCTCACTTGTGTGGGTAGGCCTAGTGTCCGCGACAGGAAACGGCCCAAAACGCAACGTGGACACACCACATTTTCACAGTGAAAAATTACCCCTTTTTTGCAAAGTGCCTAGCTGTAGTTTTTGAACCCTAGCACTGCCGGCACTTAGGGAAACCTAGCAAACTTATACATTTTTGAAAAGTAGACACCCAGGGGAATGCAGGATGGGGTGACTTGACTGCCTTCCACCAGGTTCTGTTACCCAGAATCCCTTGCAAACCTAAAAAATTGTCCAAAAAAACACATTTTCCCCACATTTCTGTGGAGGAAAGTTCTGGAACCTGCGTGGATCCACAAATTTCCACCCACCCCGCGTTCCCCAAAGTCTTCCGAGAAAAATGGTACCTCACTTGTGTGGGTCAGCCAAGTGCCCGCGACAGGAAACGGCACAAAACGCAACGTGGTCACACCTCAATTTTGCAGTGAAAAATGACTCTTTTTTGGCCAAGTGCCTAGCTGTAGGTTTTGAACCCTAGCTCTGCCGGCACCTAGGGAAACCTACCAAACCTATACATTTTTGAAAACTAGACACCCAGGAGAATCCAGGATGGGGTGACTTGACTGCCTCCCACCTGGTTCTGTTACCCAGAATCCCTTGCAAACCTAAATGATTGTCAAAAAAACACATTTTCCCCATATTTCTGCGGTGGAAAGTTCTGGAATCTACATGGATCCACAAATTTCCACCCACCCCGCGTTCCCCAAAGTCTTCCGAGAAAAATGGTACCTCACTTGTGTGGGTCAACCTAGTGCCCGCGACAGGAAACGGCGCAAAACGCAACGTGGTCACACCTCAATTTCGCAGTGAAAAATGACTCTTTTTTGGCAAAGTGCTTAGCTGTAGTTTTTGAACCCTAGCTCTGCCGGCACCTAGGGAAACCTAGCGAACCTATACATTTTTGAAAACTAGACACCCAGGGGAATCCAGGATGGGGTGACTTGACTGCCTCCCACTAGGTTCTGTTACCCAGAATCCCTTGCAAACCTAAAAAATTGTCCAAAAAAACACATTTTCCCCACATTTCTGTGGTGGAAAGTTCTGGAATCTGCGTGGATCCACAAATTACCACCCACCCCGCGTTCCCCAAAGTCTTCCGAGAAAAATGGTACCTCACTTGTGTGGGTCAGCCTAGTGCCCACGACAGGAAACGGCGCAAAACGCAACGTGGACACACCTCAATTTTGCAGTGAAAAATGACTCTTTTTGGCAAAGTGCCTAGCTGTAGTTTTTGAACCCTAGCACTGCCGGCACCTAGGGAAACCTAGAAAACCTATACATTTTTGAAAACTATACACCCAGGGGAATCCAGGATGGGGTGACTTGACTGCCTCCCACCAGGTTCTGTTACCCAGAATCCCTTGCAAACCTAAAAAAGTGTAAAAAAAACCACATTTTGCCCACATTTCTGTGGTGGAAAGTTCTGGAATCTGTGTGGATCCACAAATTTCCACCCACCCCGCGTTCCCCAAAGTCTTCCGAGAAAAATGGTACCTCACTTGTGTGGGTCAGCCTAGTGCCCGCGACAGGAAATGGTGCAAAACGCAACGTGGTCACACCTCAATTTTGCAGTGAAAAATGACTCTTTTTTGGCAAAGTGCCTAGCTGTAGTTTTTGAACCCTAGTGATGGAGCAAGGTTTCAAAAATGAAACTTGCTTGTACGCAATTCTCCTCATAGTATTAATTTATTAAACTTGTATTGTCAAAACTAACCTTTGCATTCACAAACACAAGAGGGACAGAAGCTTGCCTATGTGTTTTACTAATGAATAACGCTTGTCTGTAATCCAAAATGTCCGCTAAAGCGCGGGAACCTCAATGCGCATGTCGCAACCTGATCACATGGTGTGACGTCTTTCTTTGCTTGGTGGGATACTTCTGCTTCTGCGCAGTGTGCACTAAATTGGCCGCTAAATGTTTTCACATGCTTCAGCTTGCTCTCATGTCATTATTAAATTGTCGTTTTCTTAATGCTACTAATGCAGGATAGTATTATAATTAATTGGGAATAGAGTAGGGAAAGTGGGTATACAGTGAAACTTTTTATTTGTGATTTTAATATTTTCTTCTTGCACTTTTAGTAATTCGTAAACTTGGGCCTGGGTTGGTGACTTGAAACTCGAGAGACAGATGGTTCTGCGCATGTGTCCTGTGTGCCTGCCAAGTGAAGTCAACTTGGAAGTCTTCCAAGGCCATGACCCATTGGCCGAAGATGCTGTACTTTATGTTTCCGGAGGACAAAATGATACTTTTCCCCTGTAAAATGTATAACATTTGTCGTGAGACGGGTAGGAAATAAAGCGAATGTATTAATTTGAAGGGGCGGGAACGTAAAGACAATAGGCTTTACAATTTAGGCCAAATCGATATGGTGCAAGAATCCACCCCGTGTCCCTGTCCAATCAGAAGTAGTGGTCCCATATTTTAGCAACATTAAGGGGAGGTACATGGGCGTAGAAGGGTATAGTAGAATATAGCATTAGTTAATTAGTGGGAGCATGCTTTCACGAAGAACAGGCGTCCATGCTGCTAGAGAGATCTTAGCTCCAGACTGCCATGCTGATCGGTTGCTGACTGAATCCCTGTCCAGAAGAGGTCCTGAGGAGGGGGCGGCAGAGTCCATTAGAATGGGAGAATCGAGGAGAAGTCGAGTATCAGAGAGGGGAACGGCGCAGGCGTCGTTGTAGAGAGGTCACCGGTCCTGTCTTGATCCTGGAAGAAGTCTTTGCTCTTCATCCTTCCTGGGTCCTATCTTTTCCAACTCCTTGGCCAAGGGGTTTGGTTCTCGCATTTAGGTAACTATACTGCAACCTTTAATTGCGCTGCTGTCTCTATCTTCTCCTCTTCCTTAAACACCGTCATTGATTAGCAAAATCATTTCTATGCTTTTTCTGGGGTATTTCAATCAAGTACCGTGTTTTCTGTATTTTACTCTGCTAAAACTTTAGATAAACATTTTAAAACTTCCTGACTCAGTGGTTATTTCAGGATTATGAACTATATTGAATGTCACTCATTTTAAATTTCCCAATTGGCAAAGGATCCATTGGTAAGTTATTACTCTTCAATCAGAAGGTAATTGGTAGCAGGGACTTTGATAAAAGAGTACATCTGACACCCAGCGTAAGTATTAGTGTAGTATGAATGTATGGGCCCAAGTGAGTATATGGTGTATGAATGCCGTTGGCTAATATTGCGCTGGATCAGTTTTCTGGTAGCAGAGGATGGTTATGGTTACTCTTTGTTAATTGGGTAATGAGAATTTTATTTGTATTTTTATGAACTAACATCCGCTTAAATTTTGAGTTTTGTTATATGTTGTCCAGAATACCCCGGGGTAAAAAGAATAGTGGGTGGCAAGTGGAAGCCATACTGCAGTGAGGTTATCTGTCAGGCAGAATTAGTACTGAGAAGTTAAGCAGGACTTTCAGTACTCGTTAGGGACTCTATGCGTGTGAGTAATAGCAAAAAGGGTACGCTGATAAAAATTTGATGTTATATCACCTAGTAAGGGTAACATTGGAGAAGTAACAGGTACTTCTGGAGCTTGTGTGAAGAGTAGACGGAAGTGTTTTACTCGTAGTATATGTTTTAGTAAACGGAAAGGTTTTACTAAAGTGTGGAAGAAACTATCTTTTTCGAATTTAGAAGAAACTGGCACGATAGCGAATGTTTTATGTTGTTACTGAAATTTAATTAAGATTTATAGAGAAAATAAGTTTGCGTACATTTTTGTAAAGGGAGGGTCAGTTGCCGGAGAGGGAGCTGACGTCACAAAACGCCGCGCTGTGGTAGGTTGAAACAGCGGGTGTGGAAAAACCCTTGTAAAGGAGGGGTCAGTAGTCAGGAGTAGTACTGACGTCACAGGTGCCGCGCTGGGATTGGTTAAACCAGCGAGGACAGAAAAGAGCAGATTGTAAAGGAGGGGTTGACAGAGAAACGTCATCAAAAGGCCACGCAAGGATTGGCTCGGAAATAAAAGATAGCAGACATTTGATTGGTCGAAATTATAGAAGCAAAATTCTTAGTGGATAAGGATTGCATGTTAAAACGTGATCCGACTTTAACAGGAACTCGTCCGGATAGGAGATTCCTAGGTTTTGCAGAATATAATTTTGTACACAGAAGATTAGATAGAATGTACGGAGAAAGGAGAAAAATGTCATTCTTACAAAAGATTAAGAATTATTTTAAAAAGGACAAACCAATCAAAACTAGAGAAAGAATTATTATTCCACCAGCTAAAACGCCAGCATCATTTATGATGATGGAGAGAGGTTATCATACTTGTGTATGGATGGAGAATTGGATAGAATACACCAAAAATGATGGAATATTAGCATTTCCCCAGAATGGCACGTTCAATGGGCGAATTCTTCAGAACTTGAGATTGAGGATGAATGACTTAGAACCCAGACCTAGATTAACTCAGTACGAAGCTCTAGAAGAATGGGAAACCGAAGCATTTGAGCAGGATAGATCAAGAAGCAATAGGAGTTACCCAGGATTTTTCCCCAGATATTTACGTGAGTCGAGAGAGGGTCAGATGAAACAATGGAGAAGGGCAATGATTACAGAAGGACTGTATCCATTATTCACAGAAGGAGAGAAATCAGGAGGCAAATGTACAGAAAAGACAAAACATTTAATGAGAAATGAGGAGTCTGAAGACGAATTTATGGAGGAAATGTTAAGAAATCCCCCACCATATCAGGAAGGGACAAGTGGATGCACCCCAAGTGCACCACCAAAAACTCCATTAGTGCCACAGGTAATGCATGAATTCACCACGAGTAGAATACTTCATGACAAAGAAAAAGAAGCCCTAGAAAAAACCAGAGCAGAATTAATACAGAAAATAACCCAGATAAAAGTACATCCTGATTCGTTGACCATACCTGTAACAATTGGTCCAGTAGTTCCATTATATGGTACTCAGGGAAATTGTCCTCCACCCATACTTGCACCTACTCCTGTGAGTAATCCCAGACCTGAAGCTCCAGTTATAATTGAGGATCAATTTAGTGACTGTGAATCCACAATATCACTTATGGACTTGCCTATTCGAGGTTCTGTAAATAGTACTCCAAGAAAAAATGTACCTGGAGGTTTAAAAGATGTAAGTTTAGTAACTTCATCGGGAGCAAAAAGTGCTACCATAGTAACACCTGAAGATCTAGAAAGATGGGTGCAAGGGTCAGTTAAACAGTGCACACCTCGGAAAATAATGGACATTCATAAATTAAAAGTCGAATTAGAAGAAATAATAGCAGGAAATGTAGGACTAGAACGCTTAAATACCTATGATGAAGAAGAATTATTTTTCCTATGCAGGAGTATCACCAGAAATGTAAGGTTATTTCATGAAAAATTGTCCAATTTAGCATTACAGATGGGAATAGAAATAGGGAGATCAAAGGTATTACAGAAACCCTATAGAGCAGAATTTTCAGACAAAGACTTAGAAAATATGAATGCCTCTGGAAGAAGATTACAAATAAGAGAATTAATGTTAGTTTTGCAAAAATGGGGAGACCTAGATAAATGGAAAACTAGGTGGGCCAAGAAAAAGGAAGAAGCACGAACAAGTAGAACAGCATCAGAATATGTGATGAAGGAAACAGGGAAAGCAGACCAGATGTATCCAATGCGAGAAGTTGCGGGAGGAGGATATGTACATGTCCCATGGAGCAGACAGGATATTTTGTCATTTACGAATGATTTTCCAAAATTGAGAGAAAAGCCAATTGAATGGTACAAGCAGGTTGAAAGGTTTGTGAAGGTGTCAAAGGTATTGTTGAAGGATTTGGATGGTCTGTTTGACATAATGGTACCTGCCGATTTATGGACAGATTGTAAGATCACAGTGGATTGGCCAAGTGATGAGTATCCCAGAGATCCGAAAACAGGTGCCCCGTCAAATGACGTGATGAAAAAGTATCAGCAGGTGATAACATACCTGAAAGGGAAAATACCCCCGAAAGAAACAGATTGGGTGAAAATAGATCGAACCACCCAAGAAGCCAGTGAAACAGTACATTCCTATTATGAGCGTCTATTGCAGGTGTTTAAACAGTATAGTGGATTTGAGGACATTGGAGACAAAAACATGAGTCAGTTTGTGTATCGATTTGTTTATGGTCTGAAGCCAGAGATTTGCCAGATGATTAAACAACACATGCTGTGTTGGCAGGGAAAGCCCATAGATGAAATTCTGAAATATTGTGGAGACGATATTGAGGATAGACACAAGAAATTGCAGGAAAAAGTGATGTGGGCTCAGGTGAAAATGGCAGAGAAGCAGGGAATTAATTTGGAAAATCCGAGTGAAAATCAAGGAAAAGATTCTGGAACGAGTGGTGATACGGGAAATGGTGGAAAATTTAGAGGACGAATGAGTAGAGAAGAAGCTAAAAAGAAATTTCCTTGTCATGGATGCGGAAAATTGGGGCATTGGAAGGACGAATGTAAAAAGATTCAGAATAATAATGGCCCAAATCAAAACTTAAATCCACAGACGCAGAATGACTCACAGCAGGGTGTAAATCCCCAGAGTCAATTACCACCTCCACCTGTTCAGGGTAATGTAAGCAGAGCAAAGCATGGTACAGACATCGGATACCCAGGAGGAAGTGTTAAGAATGATTATATGACATCACAATTTCTTTTGCAGGACAATTTCTGTGAATTCAACTCATGACGGTGCCTAGGAGAGGGGAAGATGTAGTGCGTACTTGGCGCATCCTTACAGGTAGATCAGTCTGGTCCATATGTTGAAGGAAATGTGAAAGGTAATGATATTAATTTCCTTTTGGACACTGGTGCTACCAGGTCTACGGTGAGATCAGCAGATATCCCAGACCTTCCTCTCTCTGGTGAAGATATCCAAGTAGTAGGGGTAGCTAATCAAAGAATTAGAACGCTTCTTACAGAACCAATGGAAGGCCAAATAGGAAACTTCAGAGAAATGCACCAATTTGTAGTGTGCGATTCTAGCCCAGTGAATTTATTAGGTAGGGATTTATTGTGCAAAATGAACTGTACAATTTTCTGCAGGCCAGATGGTGTGGCAGTTCAGACACCAGATGAGGACCATGTATATAAAATTATGGTTGCAAAACAAGGTACAGAAATAGACGAAATGTTTTCGTTAATAACAAGAGATGAGTTACCAGAAGAATTAAAAGGTACAGTAAACCCAATAGTATGGGATTTCACCGGAAAAGAAGTAGGACTTATGGCAAAAATAGATCCAGTTCAAATTATGGTAAAAGAAGGTGCAATTTTCCCAAATACCAGACAGTACAAAATGAGTGCAGAAGTAAAAGCAGGAGTCATTGAAGAAATAAATCGAATGGTAGAACAAAACATCCTAAAAGAAGTAATGAGTAGCCCATGTAATTCACCAATCATGGGACTAAAGAAACCTAGTGGAAAATATAGGATTGTTCAGGACCTGCGTAAAATAAACAAGATAGTACCAAATCCTGCAGTAATTCTATACCAGATCCCTTGGAATGCAGGATGGTTCACAGTAATTGATTTATGTCAAGCATTCTTTTCAATACCATTGCATCCAGACAGCCAGTATCTTTTCTCATTTAAATTTGAGAACAAGTCCTATGTGTGGAATCGTGTTCCTCAGGGGTACACAGAAAGTCCTTCCATCTTCAACCAGATACTGAAAAAGTGCCTGGAAAAACTAGTGATGCCAGGAAGCTCAGTCTTAGTCCAATATATCGACGACTTATTGGTGGCATCGACCACCAGAGAAGACTGTGTTGTTGACTCCATAGCATTATTAAATCTCTTGGCTGAGGAAGGGCATAAAGTCTCACCTGAAAAGTTACAGTTTTGCAGGACAGCTGTTAAATATCTGGGACATCAAATTGAGAGGGGAAAAAGAAGAATAACCTCTGAAAGAGTAGAATTAATAAAGAGAATGCAAATGCCTGTAACCCAAAGACAAGTGCGGATGTTCCTAGGAATAGTAGGCTACTGTCGACAATGGATACCAACATTTTCCATGTTAGCTAAGCCCTTAATTAACATGACGAAAAAGAAAGCAAAGGACCCTGTTGAGTGGGAGGATGAAAGTGTAGAAGCTTTTGTAAAATTGAGAAACGCACTTTGTTCAGCACCTGCCCTAGGCATGCCTGAATATAAAAGAGAATTCGCATTATTCTGTCAAGAGAGAGAAAATTGTGCACTTTCTGTCCTAACTCAGAGACATGGACTAGACAGACGTCCTATAGCGTACTTTTCTGCTACATTGGACCCAGTAGCAGCCGCGTTGCCAGGATGCTTAAAAGCAGTGGCAGCAACTTGTTTGAGCATTGAACAAAGCGAGTCAATTGTGATGGGACATCCTGTAAAAGTATATGTTCCACATGCAGTTGTGATTCTGTTGACAAGAACCCGAACTCAGCATCTTACTCCTAGTCGGCTGACTAAATATGAAAGGATAATAATGGGTGCTGAAAATGTGACCATGGTAAGGTGTACAATAATAAATCCAGCAACTTTATTGCCGGACCCATAACATGAAACAAATAAAGATGATGAAGAAGATGAACATGATTGTGTACAAATTACAGAATTATGTACAAAACCACGCCCAGACATAGAGGAACAGCCTTTTAAAAAGCCAGACAGGGAGCTATTTGTCGATGGTTCATGTCAAAGACATGAAGATGGTAAACTAACTGCTGCCTATGCGGTATGTGAATTAACTGGAATAGTCGAAGCATCCTATTTACCAGGAGTAAAATCTGCACAAGTAGCTGAATTGATTGCTTTGATAAAAGCTTGCAAAATTGGGAGGAATCAGAGAGTGACCATATTTACAGATAGTCAATATGGTTACGGGGTTGTGCATGATTTTGGCCAACTGTGGATGCAGAGGGATTTCATGACTTCTTCAGGATCCCCCATTAAAAATGGACAATTTGTAAGGGAATTGCTAGAAGCAATACAATCACCAAAAGAATTGGCTGTGGTGAAATGTGCCGCACACCAGTCAGGAGATGACTGGGTGGTAGTCGGCAACAGGTATGCAGACCTGGTGGCTCAACATTGTGCCAAAACCAGAACGTCAGTCAATAAGAGGGTGGAAAGAATGGGAATCAGCTGCCAACTTATGCTGTATATGCCACCTGAAACATGGAATGAGGTAAAGAAATTGCAAGATGAGGTTGATGAAAGTGAGAAAAATTTGTGGATTAAAGTGGGTTGCTCCCAAAGAGGAGAAGATGAAGTGTGGATCAGTGCAGATGGCAGACCAGTCATGCCAGACTGTTTACTCTCACAAATGGCTAGAATGCACCATGGAGACACACACATAGGGAGAGATGCAATGATTAGGCTGTTCAGACAAAATTGGTACAATCCCAAATTCAGGGCTATTGCAGAGAGTCTTTGCCAGAGATGTCTAACTTGCCAAATGCATAATCCAGGCAGGAAAACGATAATTGGGTTTGGAAAGATTGGAAAGGCAGAGGGCCCATTTATAAGACTCCAGTTCGACTTCATACAGTTACCACCATGCAGAGGACTAAAATATGTACTAGTCATAGTGTGTCTGTTTTCAAAGTGGGTGGAGGCTTACCCTACTAGGAGAAATGACAGTATTACAGTTGCAAAACTGTTGTTACGTGAGCTCATACCTAGGTTTGGTTTCCCAGTATCTTTGGAATCAGATAGAGGAAAACACTTTAATAGCGAAGTGATCCAGATAATCTGTGAAACATTTCAAATCAAACAGAAATTGCACTGTGCATATCGCCCAGAGGCTTCTGGAGTGGTTGAACAATTAAATGGCACTATAAAGTCAAGATTGGGAAAAATGTGTGCATCAACATCATTATAGTGGCCAGACGCATTGCCACTT
Source organism: Calotriton arnoldi (assembly GCA_963921515.1). NCBI lineage: Eukaryota > Metazoa > Chordata > Amphibia > Caudata > Salamandridae > Calotriton > Calotriton arnoldi. The sequence continues at coordinate 1,343,784 of CAWUFW010002848.1, forward strand.
GTTTTGATGGGACTCAGAAGCATACCTGACAGAACGACAGGATTAAGCCCTCATGAAATAATGATGGGAAGAGCAATGAGACAAACACATGTTCCCACAAACAAATTAGTAAATATATCTGATGATATGGTTCTGGATTATTGCAAAGGATTGGCTGACCTAGTGCGTTCTGTCTCTCATCAGGTTGGAGAAGACGCAGTTTCCAGGCAGCCTGAACTAGAACATGATCTGAATCCTGGTGATTGGGTGGTAGTGAAGAATCACACAAGAGAAACGTGTTTATCACCCAGGTGGAGCAGACCTTGTCAAGTTATATTGACTACCAATACAGCAGTGAAGTGTGCAAGATTTCCTAATTGGATTCACGTAAGCCACACAAAGAGAGGACCAGACCCTGAAGAGGAGAATTCACAGACAACACCAATCACTGAAGAAGCTGAAGGTTGCCCAGCAGAGGAATCTCAGGATCGAGGTTCGAGAGAAGCTGACGGAGAACAACCGAGCACAAGTCAGGATTGGATACCAGTGGTAGAAGTTCCTGAAGTATACCACAGAACGAGAAATCAAACTAAATAGGAAGAAATTGAAGAAGATCAGATAGGTGAAGAAGAAGCAGTTCAGGATCAAGAAGAAAAGACAGTAAAAGATCCTGAACAAAATAAGATAGGGAAAGAAAATTGGACACAAAACAGTGAAGATTTGATAGACTTTACACAGGGACAGACAGGTCTAGAAGAATCCGGTCAGGCTGCAGAAGTTCACAGTGCAATAAGCCCTGATCAGAAGCAGTTAGATCAAGAAGAATTCACTAAAGAAAAAGGAGTTGATACAAATGAACATAAAGAAATAAAAAGGAACAAGGTCAACATCTTGAAAGTCATTGTGGAGCTATTGAAGAGAAACCAATAAGACCTGAAAAAGAACAAACAAAAGAAGCAGTAATTGAAGAAAAAGAAACAGTGCTAAAAAGTGAAATTAACGAGATCCCTGAAGACGAAAGCAAAGAAACAGTGCCAACAAAGAAAACAAGAAAAGGAGATCATTGGCCAAGTGTCATTAAAAGAGTAAAGTACCACATAACAACCAGAAGTGAAGATCCAGAACAAGTACCTGAAGTAACAAGTCAAACTGATCAAGAGAAAAAGTCAGGGAAAAGAAAAAGCAAAAGACTGAAACTTGTGAATAACAAATTCAAGGGTCCTGACTGGACTTATATTATTATTGAAGATTTTGAAAGCTCAGAGTCAAGTGACAGTGGTGGCGAAGGAACAAGTGCAGAACTAACATACGAAGAAGAAACAAGACCACCCTGACTAAACAAAAGAATCCTCTAAAGAAAAGAAGAAGAGATAAGAAGAGCAATCTTCCTTGTCGAAAAATGCCTGACGATAGAGTTACTGGGAGACCAAAACGAAATTGTTGTAGGAGATGCTGTGCAATCTGCATATGTAGTCTAGTATTGGTGCTTATAGTATGGTTAGTCCTGATTGTAGCAGTTCCTTACCTTATGATAATAGATAAGAAGATTAATAATGAAACTAAAGGGAGGACAGCAAACATGAAGGGCAATAGAGTAGAATTAATGGCAGAAGATGAGGCAGAAATTCATCATGAAATAGCTGATAACGACACTAGTTTAAATGTTTTCACAAAGTTATTGTTTCAGTATGTAGAGACAATGGAAGTTAGTAATTGTTATGTCTGTATGAAGTTACCTGAATCAGTAGCGGAAGGATTAACATACCATCATTTACCACTGACATATGGCATCTCATGTAGTGTATTAACAAGTTTATTTTATAGAACAGGTAGGCTACAGTATTATTATTCAAACTTAGATGTGATATTTTCTGAGGTTCATATTCGCAAGAGTATGAACCCAGTGCTTAGTAGTCAAGACGCACAGTTTATGGGAGAGTTTTTCTTAACAATGAAATCGATAGACATAACACATGCACATAGACACAATCTAACATGTTCTTTACTTGAAGAAGAAAAGATATTTTTGAATTTAGTAGAAGATAGAAGACAAGATTTTCAAAAGAAAGCTTCTGAGCATAAGGCTCATTTACCACCTTGGGCTGAGAAAGAAGGTAGTTACACACCTGGCAAGGCTCAAGCTGCAATGGCACTGGATTTCGCAAAGACAGGGACAATTTGTCTTCATAGGTTAAAGACTGATTATAACAATGTTTTCATCGGTACCAGTGAATGTGAACACAATTTTCTAATTCTTGGAGGTTGGGGACTCAAAGGAGGAACAGATTCAGTTTTTCCTGGAATTTATTATGTATGCGGGAATAAGGCTTACTTTAGGCTTCCTGCACGGTGGTATGGAAGTTGTTATTTTGGAATCGTTTTCCAAAGATATACCACGTAAAAAGAAACACTGGAAGCAATGAAAACAATAATGAATTAATACGTAGTAAAAGAGCTAGTTTTTCAGAAATTGTAGGTGATATATTTGGTGCATTGATACCTTCAGTGGGAATAATTCTGAACTCAAGGAAAATATGTAAATTGTCTACAGTGGTTGATCGTTTATCAACGGATACTGCTGGAGGTTTTCTAATGATTAATACGGAGATGGTTGCGATTAGATCTATGGTGATGCAAAATCGACTTGCTCTTGACATTCTATTGGCAAAAGAGGGAGGAGTCTGTAAATTATTGAAGACGAAACATTGTTGCACTTATATTCCTGATAAGAGTGCAGAAATTGGAACGTATATTCAGAACATAACTAAACTTGAGAAAGAACTTAAACCACTGGAAGTTGATAGTGTATGGGAAAGATTGACAAATAGTATATCGTCAATTGGAACCTGGTTTGCTAATATAGGAAAAGGACTTATAGGTCAAATATTAGTACCCCTAGCAGGGATAGCAATAATAATATTGGCAATAACAATATGGTGCAAATGCTGTAGAAAGAATGGAACATATAAAGTGACAGGAAAAGGAAAGAAGAGAAAACTAGATGAAATAGAACTTGAAGAATGGAGAAGTGATTTATACAAAAAGTTGAAAGGGGATGTGAAAAACAGAAAATGAAAAATGAGAATGAAACGAATTGCTAGAAGTTGGCATCTGATTGAGGGTAGTATTTTTGATGGCTCAGAAACGCCATCAGAGAGGGGATTGATGGAGCAAGGTTTCAAAAATGAAACTTGCTTGTACGCAATTCTCCTCATAGTATTAATTTATTAAACTTGTATTGTCAAAACTAACCTTTGCATTCACAAACACAAGAGGGACAGAAGCTTGCCTATGTGTTTTACTAATGAATAACGCTTGTCTGTAATCCAAAATGTCCGCTAAAGCGCGGGAACCTCAATGCGCATGTCGCAACCTGATCACACGGTGTGACATCTTTCTTTGCTTGGTGGGAAACTTCTGCTTCTGCGCAGTGTGCACTAAAATGGCCGCTAAATGTTTTCACATGCTTCAGCTTGCTCTCATGTCATTATTAAATTGTCGTTTTCTTAATGCTACTAATGCAGGATAGTATTATAATTAATTGGGAATAGAGTAGGGAAAGTGGGTATACAGTGAAACTTTTTATTTGTGATTTTAATATTTTCTTCTTGCACTTTTAGTAATTCGTAAACTTGGGCCTGGGTTGGTGACTTGAAACTCGAGAGACAGATGGTTCTGCGCATGTGTCCTGTGTGCCTGCCAAGTGAAGTCAACTTGGAAGTCTTCCAAGGCCATGACCCATTGGCCGAAGATGCTGTACTTTATGTTTCCGGAGGACAAAATGATACTTTTCCCCTGTAAAATGTATAACATTTGTCGTGAGACGGGTGGGAAATAAAGCAAAAGTATTAATTTGAAGGGGCGGGAACGTAAAGACAATAGGCTTTACAATTTAGGCCAAATTGATATGGTGCGAGAATCCAACCCCTGTCCCTGTCCAATCAGAAGTAGTGGTCCCATATTTTAGCAACATTAAGGGGAGGTACATGGGCGTAGAAGGGTATAATAGAATATAGCATTAGTTAATTAGTGGGAGCATGCTTTCACGAAGAACAGGGGTCCATGCTGCTAGAGAGATCTTAGCTCCAGACTGCCATGCTGATCGGTTGCTGACTGAATCCCTGTCCAGAAGAGGTCCTGAGGAGGGGGCGGCAGAGTCCATTAGAACGGGGGAATCGAGGAGAAGTCGAGTATCAGAGAGGGGAACGGCGCAGGCGTCGTTGTAGAGAGGTCACCATTCCTGTCTTGATCCTGGAAGAAGTCTTTGCTGTTCATCCTTCCTGGGTCCTATCTTTTCCAACTCCTTGGCCAAGGGGTTTGGTTCTCGCATTTAGGTAACTATACTGCAACCTTTAGTTGCGCTGCTGTCTCTATCTTCTCCTCTTCCTTAAACACCGTCATTGATTAGCAAAATCATTTCTATGCTTTTTCTGGGGTATTTCAATCAAGTACCGTGTTTTCTGTATTTTACTCTGCTAAAACTTTAGATAAACATTTTAAAACTTCCTGACTCAGTGGTTATTTCAGGATTATGAACTATATTGAATGTCACTCATTTTAAATTTCCCAATTGGCAAAGGATCCATTGGTAAGTTATTACTCTTCAATCAGAAGGTAATTGGTAGCAGGGACTTTGATAAAAGAGTACATCTGACACCCAGCGTAAGTATTAGTGTAGTATGAATGTATGGGCCCAAGTGAGTATATGGTGTATGAATGCCGTTGGCTAATATTGCGCAGGATCACTAGCACTGCCGGCACCTAGGGAAACCTAGCAAACCTATACATTTTTGAAAACTAGACACCCAGGGGAATCCAGGATGGGGTGACTTGACTGCCTCCCACCAGGTTCTGTTACCCAGAATCCCTTGCAAACCTAAAAAATTGTCAAAAAAAACACATTTTCCCCACATTTCTGTGGTGGAAAGTTCTGGAATCTGCGTGGATCCACAAATTTCAACCCACCCGCGTTCCCCAAAGTCTTCCGAGAAAAATGGTACCTCACTTGTGTGGGTCAGCCTAGTGCCCATGACAGGAAACGGCGCAAAACGCAACGTGGTCACACCTCAATTTCGCAGTGAAAAATGGCTCTTTTTTGGCAAAGTGCGTAGCTGTAGTTTTTGAACCCTAGCACTGCTGGCACCTAGGGAAACCTAGCAAACCTATACATTTTTGAAAACTAGACATCCAGGGGAATCCAGGATGGGGTGACTTGACTGCCTCCCACCAGGTTCTGTTACCCAGAATCCCTTGCAAACCTAAACAATTGTCAAAAAAACCCACATTTTCCCCACATTTCTGTGGTAGAAAGTTCTGGAATCTGCGTGGATCCACAAATTTCAACCCACCCCGCGTTCCCCAAAGTCTTCCGAGAAAAATGGTACCTCACTTGTGTGGGTCAGCCTAGTGCCCGCGGCAGGAAACGGTGCAAAACGCAACGTGGTCACACCTCAATTTCGCAGTGAAAAGTGGTTCTTTTTTGGCAGAGTGCCTAGCTGTAGTTTTTGAACCCTAGCACTGCCGGCACCTAGGGAAACCTAGCAAACCTATACATTTTTGAAAACTAGACACACAGGGGAATCCAGGATGGGGTGACTTGACTGCCTCCCACCAGGTTCTGTTACCCAGAATCCCTTGCAAACCTAAAAAATTGTCCAAAAAAACACATTTTCCCCACATTTCTGTGGTGGAAAGTTCTGGAATCTGCGTGGATCCACAAATTTCCACCCACCCCGCGTTCCCCAAAGTCTTCCGAGAAAAATGGTACCTCACTTGAGTGGGTCAGCCTAGTGCCCGCGACAGGAAACGGCGCAAAACGCAACGTGGTCACACCTCAATTTCGCAGTGAAAAATGGCTCTTTTTTGGCAAAGTGCCTAGCTGTAGTTTTTTAACCCTAGCACTGCCGGCACCTAGGGAAACCTAGCAAACCTATACATTTTTGAAAACTAGACACCCAGGGGAATCCAGGATGGGGTGACTTGATTGCCTCCCACCAGGTTCTGTTACACAGAATCCCTTGCAAACCTAAAACATTGTCAAAAAAAACACATTTTCCCCACATTTCTGTGGTGGAAAGTTCTGGAATCTGCGTGGATCCACAAATTTCCACCCACCCCGCGTTCCCCAAAGTCTTCCGAGAAAAATGGTACCTCACTTGTGTGGGTCAGCCTAGTGCCCGCGACAGGAAACGGCGCAAAACGCAACGTGGTCACACCTCAATTTTGCAGTGAAAAATGACTCTTTTTTGGCAAAGTGCCTAGCTGTAGTTTTTGAACCCTAGCACTGCCGGCACCTAGGGAAACCTAGCAAACCTATACATTTTTGAAAACTAGACACCCAGGGGAATCCAGGATGGGGTGACTTGACTGCCTCCCACCAGGTTCTGTTACCCAGAATCCCTTGCAAACCTAAACAATTGTCAAAAAAAACACATTTCCCCCACATTTCTGTGGTGGAAAGTTCTGGAATCTGCGTGGGTCCACAAATGTCCACCCACCCCGCGTTCCCCAAAGTCTTCCGAGAAAAATGGTACCTCACTTGTGTGGGTCAGCCTAGTGCCCGCGACAGGAAACGGCGCAAAACGCAACGTGGTCAAACCTCAATTTCGCAGTGAAAAATGGCTCTTTTTTGGCAAAGTGTCTAGCTGTAGTTTTTGAACCCTAGCTCTGCCGGCACCTAGGGAAACCTAGCGAACCTATACATTTTTGAAAACTACACACCCAGGGGAATCCTGGATGGGGTGACTTGACTGCCTCCCGCCAGGTTCTGTTACCCAGAATCCCTTGCAAACCTAACAAATTGTCCAAAAAACCACATTTTCCCAACATTTCTGTGGTGGAAAGTTCTGGAATCTGCTTGGATCCACAAATTTCCACCCACCCCGCGTTCCCCAAAGTCTTCCGAGAAAAATGGTACCTCACTTGTGTGGGTCAGCCTAGTGCCTGCGACAGGAAACGGCGCAAAACACAACGTGGTCACACCTGAATTTTGCAGTGAAGAAGGACTCTATTTTGGCAAAGTGCCTTGCTGTAGTTTTGGAACCCTAGCACTGCCGGCACCTAGGGAAACCTAGCAAACCTATACATTTTTGAAAACTAGACACCCAGGGGAATCCAGGATGTGGTGACTTGACTGCCTCCCACCAGGTTCTGTTACCCAGAATCCCTTGCAAACCTAAAAAATTGTCAAAAAAAACACATTTTCCCCACATTTCTGTGGTGGAAAGTTCTGGAATCTGCGTGGATCCACAAATTTCCTCCCACCCAGCGTTCCCCCAGGTCTCCCGATAAAAATGGTACCTCACTTGCGTGGGTGGGTGAAGGACCCGCAACAGGCAAGGGCCCAAAACCTATTGAGGCGACATCAAAATTACCTATCACAAACCAACCTGGTTTTGCTTGGGGGGTCCCATGAGTTTTTGGCCCGGGGCTCGGCAGCCATCTAGGGAAACCTACCAAACACACACATTTCTGGAAAGTAGACACCCGGGGGATTCCAGCGAGGTACTGCTTCCGTGGGTCCCCCATCATTCTCCTACCCAGAATCCCCTGCAAACCTCAAACTTTTGCCGAAAAATTCACTTTTTTCTCAAATTTCTGTGTGGGAAAGTTCTGGAATGTGCGTGGATCCACAAATTTCCTCCCACCCAGCGTTCCCCCAGGTCTCCCGATAAAAATGGTACCTCACTTGTGTGGGTAGGCATAGTGGCTGCAACAGGAAATGGCCCAAATCGTACTGTGGAGACTTCAAAATTACCTACAGCAAAACTACCTGGTTTTGGGGGGGGCACCTGATATTTTGGCCCCGGGCTCGGCGGCCATCTTGGGAAAGTACCAAACCCAAACATTTCTGAAAACTAGACACCCTGGGGAGTCCAATGAGGTATGGCTTGCGTGGATCCCCCAACGTTTTCCTATCCAGAATGCCATGCAAACCTCAAATTTAGCTGAAAAAACCACATTTTCCACATATTTTTGTGTGGAATCACCGTGCCGGCACAAATGTCCCACCACCCAGCGTTCCCCTTGTTCTCCCGAGTAAAATGATACCTCACTTGTGTAGGTGGGCTAAAGGCCTGTGGCTAGGAAGAGCCCTATGTTTTATAGGGATTTAGAGTATAGCACCGAGAATTCTAAGCGCTACATTTTTTTAAAAATACGTTTTTAGCCAATTCTGCTTTGGACACCCACACAAGTGAGGTATAATTTTTCTCGGGAGAACAAGGGGAACGCTGGGTGGTAGGACATTTGTGCCGGCACGGTGATTCCACACAAAAATATGTGGAAAATGTGTTTTTTTCAGCTAAATTTGAGGTTTGCATGGCATTCTGCGTAGGAAAACGTTGGGGGATCCACGCAAGCCATACCTCATTCACACCACCAGCCGCGGGCCCATCACATTACAACACTCACACCCGCAGACAGCGCCATTCAAGGGCCCATCACTTTCACACGCCCACATTCCTGACACAGCAACTACACAAACTGATGGTTTGCGTGGAGTGGCGCTCAGCTAGCAGTGCGTGTAGTGACCAGCAGCAAGTCACTACTCGCACACCGCCAGCCGAGCGCCAGCCCATGCACACCGCCAGCCAAGCGCCAGTCCACGCACACCGCCAGCCAAGCGCCAGTCCAGGCACACCGCCAGCCAAGCGCCAGTCCACGCACACCGCCAGCCAAGCGCCAGTCCACGCACACCGCCAGCCAAGCGCCAGTCCACGCACACCGCCAGCCAAGCGCCACTCCACGCACACCGCCAGCCAAGCGCCACTCCACGCACACCGCCAGCCAAGCGCCAGCCTACAAACACCGCCATCACATTTAGGATTTTTTTATACAAAAAAAAACCACAAACAAATTGCAAATAGATACAAATCTACTAACACAAAATCTGAAACTAAATACATTGCACTAATGCCAACCTTGAAACAGAATAATTTTTTTACACAATACAGACCAGGCAGTTCACTTTACCACTCATGGATGCTCCCAAAAATTCTTTTGCGTGTGGTACGCTCTAAAACAAGCAGGCACACACAGCCCAGGGTTAGAAGGACACTCGGGGCAGAAAAGACGAGTCTCCTTCCGCAAACCTCTTCGCCAACAGACTCTACATCTCCTAGTGGGAAAGTCTTTTGAAGATGTGGGAGGAATGTAATCAGGAAAGTTGCGATCTTTCAATCGAGCCACATCCTCCACCACTCCAACTCTAGGAACACTTGCCTGTTCCACTAAAACAAGGCTGCCTATTACAGACTCTTGAAACTTAGCAAAAGTCATCTTTGACTCAGGACAAGAATCCTTGAACACAACAAAAGCATTAAAGGTTGCCAAGTGGAAAAGATGGATAGCCAACTTCTTATACCAAATGTAAGCCTTACGAAGAGCAGTGTAAGGTTCCAACCTCTGATCTACTCTGTCAACACCACCCATGTGCCTATTATAGTCTAAAATGCACACAGGTTTGCGCACTTCAGCAACCTGACCCCAAACAGTCACAGGTGCAGTGCGTTCATCATGGATGGTAGTCAGCATGTAGACATCTCTCCTGTCTGAAAACTTCACAGCTAGAAGCTCCTCGCAACGCACTGCACTGTCCCCGCACAAGCTTTTGATAAACAAGTTATTTTGGGAAACCTTTACGGTTACAGCGGATTGTGCCACAAGCAACAGTGCCCACTTTTGCCAATTCCCTGAACAACCGCACACCAGTGTAGAAGTTATCTACATATAAATGGTGGCCTTTGTTAAATAATCCTCTACCAAGCTCCCACACAATTTTCTCAGTCACTCCAAAAGTGGACGGACAACCAGGGGGTTAATGTTGGATTCCTTACCAGTGTACACCCTGAAATTAGAGACATATCCAGTCCCACTGTCACACAGCATATACAGCTTAATTCCATAGCGTGCCCTCTTACTAGGAATGTATTGCCTAAAAACCAAGCGCCCCTTGAACAACACCAAAGACTCATCCACTGCTATTTCTTTTCCTGGAGCATAGATCTCAGAAAATCGATCAACAAAGTGATCAAGGACAGGCCGAATCTTAAAAAGACGGTCACAATCAGGGTGAGCTCGTGGCAACGCTAAACCATTATCGACATAATGCATCATCCGAAGCAGAAGCAAATACCTATCACGACTCATGACTGCCGGAAATATAGCCATTGCCATCAAGGGACTAGTAGACCAATATGAAGACATTGATGGCTTCCTTAGCAAGCCCATCAAAAAAGTTAATCCCAAGAACTTCTTCATCTCTGCAAGATTTGTGGGAGTCCACCGGGTAGCTCTAGAATAGGGCTTAAGGCTGGCACTGTTGTCCCTCAAAAACTGTTCGGCATACAAAATAGCCTGCTCAACAATCTCTGCCAAAAACACATCGTCCATAAACAACTGAAAAAAATGTATCAGCAAAAAGTTCTCAGTATTCACTCTACACCCTGGAACACCAGTAAAGTCTGGCAATGCCGGCTGCACCATGCCAGGGGCAACCCAGAGGTCAGCACTTTCAACGGGAAACCTTGCAGCCCCAGCCTGCAGCCCAGATGCCTCTTGCCGCACTACACCAACGGGAAGCCTTGCAGCCCCAGATGCCTCTTGCCGCACTACACCAACGGGAAGCCTTGCAGCCCCAGATGCCTCTTGCCGCACTACAGCAACGTGAAGCCTTGCAGCTGCACGCTGCAGCCCAGATGCCTCTTGCCGCACTATCGGCACATCAATGTCCTCTTCTAACACAGGCACTTCATCCGCACTGAGAGAAGCTTCATCATCCGATGAGTCCATGTGGAGAGAAAACTCACTGCCTGAATCATCCCCTCCCACCTCTGCCTCAGAATCAGAGTCAGTCTCTGAACCACGGTCAGAGGAACACTCAAAAGCATACCAACAACCTGCTGAGCAGTAATCCTGCAGCTAGCCATTATCCTTACTAAGAAAGGAGACTGCACAAACAAGTCAACAACAACCAACACTGTGCAAAATAAGTAGTAAACAAAGTGTGGCTTTAGCACAAAGATCTATATACTCAAAAACAATATAACTCTTACCAAAGATAGCTACACTCACCAGCACCTACTCTGCAGAGACACAGCAAAAATCAACGATATCCCACTAGAAAGAAAAAACAAAACCAATTACTCATAAGACAACAAAGTACACATCAAGCACTAATGCAAAAAGATTTTGACACTCAAAACACAGAAGCCAAACATACTGCTATTACTACACCATTTGCAAAAAACACATTCATGTAGGGAAATTAATCTAATTTACAGTAAATAGTACGAAATAAATTTGCTTACCAAGCACATGCAACAACACAAGCTGCAAAACCAGCAGTAACAAAACCGCAACCTGGAACAGTGTAAACAGCAAAAGCCTTGAACTAGAATAAAATAGAGAAATAAAAAAATTACAAACAATATGACAATTAAAATTATAACCCACAATGTCGCTACCCAAATGATCATTCGGTCACATGGGCCTTCAAATAGGGCTGAGAAAAATGGGGATTAGGTGAGGTTTTCCACCAAGCCACTCTATCTCCCAGGTGGGGCAGAAAACAGACAGATATTTGTCGCCCCCTGGAAAAAAAAATAGATCCCTGGTGCCTACTGGGGATTTCTGCCCCCCCCACCCGGGGGCAGTAAGGACAAAAAAAAGACCGACTGCCACCAAGGGGGGCGGGCAGAAAAACATCAACAAAAAATGCTCCCCTTTGGTCGCTTCCATGTACATTTAAATGCCCCCAAATGGAAACCCTGGTGGCTAGTGGCGTTTTCTGCCCCCCCCCCCCCCCTGGGGGCAAAACGGCCGAAAAAATGGGCCAATTTGCGGGCAGAAAAACATTCCTAATTACATGCCCCCTCTAGGAAGTGACCCTTGCCCAAGGGGTCTCTTCCATAAAAAAATAATGGCCACCAAAGTAATCCCTGGTGCCTAGTGGCGTTTTCTGCCCCCCCCCCGGGGGCAAAACGGACGAAAAAACAGGCCGATTTGCCCGCAGGGGAGGCAGAAAAACATTCCTAAATAAATGCCCCCCAAGGAAGCGACCCTTGCCCAAGGGGTCGCTTCCATAAAAAAATAATGGCCCCCAAAGTAATCCCTGGTGCCTAGTGGGGGGGAAACTCTTCCGCTGCCATCCCCCTTTGTGGGGGCGAAATTGGACACCCGTGGGGGGAGCGCCAGCGCTTCCCCCGTGGGTGGGTCCCATGACGAGCTGGACTCGTCATGAGCACCCGTCCACTGTGTGCCATGACGAGTCCAGCTCGTCATAAGCATGGAAAGGGTTAATAGATATCTTCGTTGAACCATCAGAACAGGACAAACACATACAATGTGAAGCAGTGTTTCATTCCCCAGGTGGCATAGACGGCAGGACCGATCTTCACTTAGACCGGACATCTTCCATTTTGGCATGAGGTCTAGCGTGGGTATTTCTCCAAATCTTAGGGCCAGAAATGACTGTTTGATCTTCCGGTGGAAAGGTACGGCTAGCAGGGCTGATTCTCGTAGAGTGGAATATGATTTCAATACCAGCCACCCATGGCGACGTCCAGACAGGCTTTCTTTGTCTGCCACCCAACTTTGCAGTTTAGTAGATTTCTTTACTAGTTTCTTAAAGGTTTACCCAGAGATAGTAGAGGTCCAAAGGTCACCCAGTTCAAGCGTCCTAATGCTGTTTTCTAAATATTTCTTGTGAGCACCATTGCCCCGTTGCAAGTTAATTTCGATCCAGACTAGATTAGCCAGGGTGTTTTCAGCTGCTGCTCGCAGGTTATGACAAAGCTTTACAAATGCCGCATGTCTAGCAAGTGTCCGTTTTGTAAGCAGAAATTCTAGCTGGATTTTCACAGGAGAGGCTGACTTGGGGAGCCTAAAGGTTTGTTTATAGGCTCTTATCATCAGTTTTTCTAATAAAAGAACATCAACGCCCAGCATAATCTCCGTTCCGTATGCAAGGGTTGGCAACAGTTTGGCTTTCATAACTGATCCCATGGGCTTTAAATCATGGCCTTGAATAGATCTGGCCAGTGACAAGAAGCTATAATTGAGGGCCTGGGCTTTCGCCCTTATCGCCTTCTTCTGGGAAACAAAGGAGCCATTTGCGTCCATTTTCACTCCTAGGTATACATAGAGTTTGACCTCATCAATTTTGTTTCCTTTGATAAGCCATTTTTGATTGATCTTAGAAGGACGATTGCACACCATCACACTTGTTTTCGAAAAATGTATTTCCAGGCCATTCTTTTCGGTATAAACTCCAAGAGTGTTAAGCAGCCTTTGAAGTCCTATTCAAGTGTTGCTGAACAGCACCAGGTCATCAGCGTAGAGGATATGTGACATTTGCTGTCCTCCAACGGTCGGAGCGTGAGCCTTCTGTTCGTCTAGCTCAGTGGAGAGATCTGCCAAAAATAGGTTAAAGAGGAAGGGGGCTAGGACACAGCCCTGTTTTACGCCTAAGGTTGTTTGCACCTTCCGTGATACGCACGAGCCATCTCCAATTTTAATCTTGACCCAGGTGTCCGAATATACCAGCCTAATTGCTTGTAGGATGTTCGGTGGGATGCCCCATCGCTGAAGCTTGACCCATAATTTGTCCCCGGGGACACTATAAAAAGCTGCTTTAAAATCTACAAAGCACAAGTAAAGGGGTGTCCTAGTTGCGTTTGCTCTGTTCCTGATTAGGCTCAGGGCCATAAGATTGGTTGAAGTACCTTGGCCCCTTTGGAAGCCAGTTTGATTTAAGGGGATTCTTCCATTGTCGTGCGACCAGGATTCCAGATCATGGAGTAGCAACATTGAAAAATATTTTAACTCAACATCCATCAATGCTATTAACCTATAGTTGCTAGGTGAACATGCCAAGCCTTTTTTAAAAATGGGATGAAGTATGGAGCCCCTCCAGCTATCAGGAATAACGTTGTTTTCCTAAATGAAATTAAACATTGACGCTAGGAAGACCGCCCATTGTGGGGAAAGATGTTTGAGTAATGCCTGTGGCAGCCCATTTGGGCCGGGGGCACAGTCGGCCGGGACTTTTTGATGACCTTCTCTACTTTGGTTGCTGTAATTTTCCGCTGTGCCACAGTGGTTTTATTAGGACAGTATGTACTAGCTGAAGGAGTCAAACCGCTCTTGAAGTGTGACTTTAAGTAATGTACCCATTCTGTCTCACTGATATTAGCGTTGTTTGCAGCTGCAGGGCCTTTCTCGTTCCTATTGATTATCTGCCAGAATCTTTTCGACTCGTGCGTTTTAGAGGTGTGTCGTACTGAGCCCATAATGTTTCTTGTTTTGCTTGTTTATGCTTCCAGATCTCTTTTTTTAGCCGCCGTCTTTCATTGCGGATTTGTTGTAATAGATCCAGGTCTCCTGGTTGTTGACGTGATTGCTGGAAAAGTATGCCTGTTTCCTTTCTTATGTTCCGAATATGGACGGGCATAATTCACGATTTGCCATGATCAAGTCGAGTTCCCTTCTTGTGGCTCGTCTCACTGTGGATTTTAGTCATATTATTGGCAAGAGTCTCCCATGTCACTATTGGATTGAGATCTAGTTGAGCTAGGTCATGTAGACTTGAGACTGCATCCTTTGCTAATGAGTTAATGGAGCTGGGGCTCCACTTCAGGTTTTCTGAGTGTGTTTCTCCCGACAACGTACAAAATGCCTCAAGTTTGCGCAGGGATGCATTCACCCTGATGACCTGAGGGTTGTGATCGCTTTCCACACGATGGCATATACTATAGTCGCAAACCTGATGGTAAAGGGACATTGAAACAAGGGTATAATCTATAATTGAAACCGTGTTACCACAGTCCCTTGACCAGACAGGTGGAATGTCAGATGGATTTTGGCCATTTAGTGCCAGCAGACCCAATAGTTCACAGGATTTTATGAGTTCTTCTCCTGAGTTGTCCCTCCGCAAGTTTGATGGTACTGCTTGATCTGGGAGGGGGCCCACTGCGTCCATATGTTCCTCCGAGGGACAATTAAAAAGGTTGAGGTTAAAGTCACCGGAAACTAGCCATTGTGCCTTGTTATGGCTATCTTTTAAATGGGATAAGTGAGCTACTATTCTCCTGGAAGATGTTGCTTTTTGCTTTGGATTGATGTACAGATTTACGACAATAATTGGTTCTTTAAAATTATTAGCCCAACCTTCCAGATTTAATACCAGCATATTTGGGTCATCCATGAACACTTCCACCATTTCACTTGTTATGTTAGTGTTTATATAAATTGCCAGGCCCCCTTTTGCCCTCCCATAGGTGCTCTTTCTTTCTGCTGGTTTCGTGTATTCTTTGTAGCCGATGAGCGGGATAGAAGTCTGCGCCCAAGTTTCCTGGAACATTAAGATATCAAAGGATCTCAGGAATCCTATGAATTCTGGATCCAAAAGTTTTGTCTGCAGACCATTGATGTTCCAAGAACCGACTACCAGGCAGCCAGGAACCTTTTTTGTTGGTCTTCCCTCGCCTCAGTCTTGACTGCTCCTAGTTCGAGACAAAGCCTGCGGTAACCAACCCCAAGAGGATTGTTGCTAATTGGTTGTTACCAGTCTTCACGGCAGGCCGGCAGCCATTTCGTTAATTACTTTGATAGACATTTTAGTGAAGTCTGAGTCCAATTTGTGATGGACCGCGGGGGGGTCCTTCCGCCAGCTCCTCTTAGTACGGACACGCTGGGAGCCAGTTGCTCACTTGTTGATGACCCCGCAAGGAGCACATGAGGATATCTATCCCCATGATAGGAAGTTACTTCGATGCCCCAGGCTTTTAGATGCTTTTTCTTTTCCAAAATCATAGCCGGAAGCACCGAGGATGAGAAGGTGACTAGCGTGGGGTCCGTGAGCTGATGTCTTCTTGCCGACAGGAACTTAATTGAAAAGATGTCATCAGACTTTACATGAGCCAGGCCCGGCAAGGCTTTAAGCAATTTTAGGATGTTTGAGCGATTTAAGATGTCTTGCGAGCCCCTCGATTTAAATTCTGGGATCCACAGCAGCATCTGACCAGAGTTGTTTAAACCAAGAAATTCATCGGGACCGACACTGCCTTTTGAAGTCAGCTGATTGCCATCAGTTGCTGTCTGCAACTGAGGTTCCACGAGAGGCTGTTCACTTGAGGGTTGTGTGAGGGATTCTTCTTCCATGCATTCTTTTCCTTGCGGATTCCCTGTGGATGATATTTTGTCCTCTCGGCCGGCATGGTGGACTCCAGATGTTCCCTCTGGTTGGGAGCTGCGTAACAGTAAGGGTCCACTGGGTATGGTACAAGATGCCCTTAGATTTTTAGGGGATACTACCTTGTTGTGAACAACATTGTGAGATGGGGCCGTGGTGGAACCATGTGACTTCGAGTCCATTTGAGTCATCCCTAGACAATCCCGGTCTTCCTGTTGAGGAATTTGGGAGGGATAAAAGCTCTCTAAGTTACCCGAGCAGATTTTGTTCCTTCTTACTCTCGCACATTTCCTTTCCCTTTTGGTTTGTCGTGGTAGGTCAGGAGCATTAGTTTTTGTGCTACCATCCACAGATGATTCATGGTGGACCCTGGATGGAGTTTTGAGATTGACCTCCACTATATCCACGAATTCTTCTTCTGCTGGCCTTTCGATGGAAACCACTTGGCTCCATGCATTCTTTGGACTGGGTATTTCCTCTTTCAATGTTGTACCGGGCCGAAACTTGGGGCCGATGTTGTTTTTGGCTTCACCCAGTATTGCTTGCATGATAACCGGGAGTTGCACTTGTTTCTCGACTACCTCCTTACAGGAACAGACTTTAAAATCATTTAAATGGTTTGATTGGGCCCTTGTGACTAGTGCGTTTGGTTTTTCGAGTTTCTTGTCAATTCCAGACACGAATATTGCCATCGTGTTCAGCAAGTCCACCTAGATGCCATTTTGTTTGAGTGGTGAGTTAGGGCCAGAACTGTTGCTTGCATAGAGTTCAATATAGCAGACCACAGGTACGGGGGATTTTCTCCGGGTGTCACTATCCATGCCCTTTTGATTAACTCTTCTTCTATAGTAGCTTCCTGGGTGATTGTGTTGGGCCCCTCCTCGGGGACTAAGGGGGGAAGGGAATCCTCTTCGCTGTTTAATTTAAATTCAGGAAATACGAAGAATTGAGGTACCCACCCACCTGCACCTTCTGAAGCTGAAGCTGTATAAACCACATCTTCTGGGGCATACGCAGGTGACCTACTTGATGGATGCTCGTTTGATAGAAATACTGAGTTGGGAGGTGGAAAGGTCTGAACATGGCAAATAGCGTCCGTCACTTCTGGTTGACATTTATCGTTCTTATTTAATTGTTGAGATGTGTCGTGTTTGCTTGCTGGCCAGAAGTAATCTGTTATTTTTGACAGGTTATGCTGATCCATCAATTTGTTATCTTCTTTGTTACTGTCTTTGTCATCAATCTGGCCTGGCCTCAAGCCCACAATGCGGTCTAGAGTGGTTTGAACCTTTGGGCTACCTTCTGGGTGAAGCTCCGTGCTCAGGTCCAGGTCCAAGGCTAGGTCCGAGTCATAGGAGGCACTTTGATTCCTCTGAATGGGAGGGTCATCCACATTGACAATGGACCTGCATGATTGAATTTGTGGTTTCCTTTTTGCGGAAAGACTTCCCGGAGCAGTGTCTCTTTCTCGCTTCCTTTTCAGTGGGGCTTGTGCCTTACACCGCACCTTACCGGATCTCATCCTTGGTATAATTAGTAGACTCTTGTTGATTTCGGGCTAACGGCCTCAAAAATGGATCGTGGCTGCTGTCTGTCTTGCTATGTTAGCTCCACAATTCCACAATACCACGATTACTCAAAGAGGCACTCCAAAAATAACCTTGGGTGCCTTTTTCTAGTGATTGACTGCCTCTTTATGTGATTGCTCAGGGAATAATATGGCTCTTTTTCCGGGCTGTTATAGTTACAAGATGGCCCCCTGGACTGTAAGCCTGTAAGCTTGAGGCTGAAAGCTGGAAATCAAGTGTAACCCCAAGTGTTCTCCAGGGGCCCGGGAGTGTGGGGTTGTAGCAGGAGTAGGAGCAGAAGGTCTGTGTGAGGAAGAGTTGAGGGACTTCAAAAGGCTTCAGGGGCTGAAGAGGGGCTCACGAGACACCACTGCAGGCCACACACAAACCTAGCTGGGCCGCTTCCGCAGGGTCCTGGGCTCACTCTCTGCAGCGGCTACTAAAAGCTGCCGCGCTCGAGGTATAGATACATGCCACACAGACTCACGTTTGGCCCCCACTTTAGACCACTTTAGACCACTTTGTCCACCTGGTCACACTTAGTGCCTCACAGCAGATCTGCAAGTAGTTGCCGAAAAAATGTCTGCTGTCGCTAGGGTGCTGCCGCTGAGGAGACTTTTTAGGCTAAGTTAATCAGTGCCAGATAGCAAATCAAAAACATAGAATGGAGGAAAGGTCCATCGGGGGGGCCCCCTACACTTCTACACCACCTCTAAACAGCCTCTAAACAGCCTAGGCACCTAGCACCTAACACCACCACAGTCCACAATCCACAACAGTCCACTGATATGGGCCCGGCTGGCAGCTCACCTCCATCTCTCCGCTGATCCGCTGCTCTCTCCACGCTCTAGAGCATAGCCTGTGTGGATGAAGGGTGGTGAAAGTGGTGGGGGTGTAGTCATGCAGACGTGTGGCCGAGTGAAAAGCTTTACTCTGAGGGCCCTCGAGCAACACGGACAGTGCGGACCACACAGGGGCGACTCCTGGCTCAGTAGTGGCTACCGGAGCTCTGCATTTCAAGGGCTCGCCGTTCACCTCCGTCCCCCTCTCTGTCTCCCCCCGCCACCGCCTCCGCCCCACCGCCGCGATTCTCCAAACAGCTACAATTGCAACAGCAACGGCAACGGGGGCTTGGTGCTTGGCTCGGCGCTTGGCTCAACGCTGATACTCGGGGCTCGAAACTTCTGGACAACCAGACTCGATCAGTTAGAGTATATAGAGGATCGCATATCTTGTGCCCCTCTACTCCTATGGCGAAAGGTTGGCTATCTGAAGAACTAATATTCTCACAAGAAATAATTAAAGATTGTCAAAACTTGGCCAATGCCCTAAAAATACCATGGCTTCATTTTGTGAAAGATAAATATTATGAAATAGGATTGGGGCATTTCTATGATAGTCCTGAAAGCATCCCACTGAACGCCATAGTCATTATCAAAGAGGCGTTAGATTTAAGGGGAAACAGGCGTTATCCTCAGCAAGATGAGATCAGTCCCATGCACTTGTCCCCCACCCCATTGCAATATTATTTAACAATCACCACTAATCTGCAGATTAGATTTTATTTGACTAGATTTCATTTAGGTACTGTGCATTTTTTGCTGGCCTTTCCATGCCAGAGTGGCTGGGCGAATGATCTTTCACCTTGTCCATGTGACAAATTACAATATTACAAGCCAAAGCACTTTGCACTTTATCTTATTCTGCACTTTATATAAAACAGCAAGGAGTAAATTTTTAATCCCACTGTTAAAGAAAATTCGCCCTTGTACATATGTTGATGGTTTTAAATTCTTGCACTCGCTGGCTACCCCCGAAATTTGTATTGCAGTAGCCAATTATATAAAAGTATCTTTGGCCATTAGGAAACGTTATGAGTAAGAATTCCCTGAGTTGTCTCACCGTAACTACCGTATTCAAAGAGTTGCATGTCCCCGGTATTTTATTAATTGTTTTTAACATATTGTCCAGAACTGTTTATATCTTGTGATAATGTTTTTGTAATGCCTAATAGTGTTATGAACTGATACTAGGTTGTTTTTATTGAATTTTAAGTAATTTGTATTTTTGAAGGTTATGGATTTTAATCAACCTGGAAATTCTGAAGGTCTGTTCAGCTGCCATAAATGCCACTAGAAAAGCACCTTATCTTAGGAATTGACATGTCTCATGTCATGGTTTACCTTCGTGATGTTTGTACGGGTCTGTTTAATTGTGGTAGGTTGGCATTTGAAGCCATCACGTTTGACCCAGTGAATTAATTTTAAGGAAGTATGTAACATTATTGTACGGCCATTTGCTCTATACTGGAAATCGCTGCTGCTGTTGTTGATGCACTGAATGCCCTTTTTTGTACCCTTTTATGGATGGTTAAGCCGAATAAAGACTTATTGATGGAATAATGTTTGATGATACTCTGAGTCCCCCTTTTGTTTTTTTTGCACTACCTCTGAGTTTTCTTGATACTCTCCTCATGAAGCTTACCTTTCTTCTGTCCTTCTCATTGACTCTAAATACAGTTTCTCTTTTACAATCCACAGGCCTTCTTCTAGTTTCCTTCATGAATAAAAGGTGAAAGCTAGCTGAGTTCAACACCACTCCTGCTTACCTACCGGACCAGTGCAGATAGGTCCCAAAGAGTGGACATTCCTGAGGAGGATGAAGATGCACCACCCAATTTTGCAATACATTATCATTTTTCTTTTAACAATCATATTAACTAAGAGAAGTGGGTAGGTGGGTTCACTCCCTAACCTAGAAGACAGAACATTCAGATATATGGTAAATTGGGTCTCGGCCCGGGGCAGAAGGACTGTTTGCAATGCATGTATCTGTCATACTCATTCCTTTGTTTCCTTCTAACAACAGATTGATGGCGAATGATGTGCTGCTGCTTATTGCCCCGATGAATGTTGGCCTTGTGTTGTAGTGTTTGTCTTTGTCAAACCTTTCCCCAAATCCCATTACCCATCCATTCATCAAACCCCTAACCCTCTTCCCTCGAGCTGTGTGATTTATTGAGGTGTGGCTTGAATTACACCATCAATGGATCACACACTTGGTGGGGCGGATGTGGTGAAAGCAACACCAACTTACTGTAGAATCTTCTAAGTAGTAGCCCACACCTGCCCATTACCAACCCACGCATTAAAAATGATCCATATTTTTTTAGATATAGAATGAAGAACATCAGTCGTCAGCATCATCATCATTCAGGCCTTGTGTTGCCTAACCATAATGCCTAACCTAAACTTGTCAACTCCAGACTTTGAGTCTATTTTTGATAACTTGAGGATTTCACAAATAATACTGCTAGCTCTACATAGCCAAAACTTACTAGCATTGCTATTTTTCTATTTTAGCACAATCAGGCATTCTCATTGTGTCATCACGTAGTGCTCAGGTGGTGTCAATTCTTTGTAAATCTTTGATAAATATATAATCCACTCACTCAGTCTTTCTACTTCCATTTAGTTGCCTACGATGGATAATCAATTAATCATTCAGATCAATCCTACAGTTGGAGCTCACCTGGGTGGAACTGGAAGAGGGACCTCGCATGTGAAGTTGTGATGCCTCCCCTGTTATTGCTGCATGTATATTCAGGTAAGAAAACTAGTACGGATGAAATTTAACTTAGTAAAAAAAAAATTAACTGCTACTGTTTTTTATCTAGATAGTTTAGAACTTCGACACAATATAGGTCATCATGGCAGCATTCCCCATAATGGTCAAGATAGTTAGAGAAATATAAGCCTAGACTCAGGCTGAGTAAAACTACTTGAAGGCAGCAGTGCAAAGTAAAAGTAAAATAAACTACTTCAGGCATAAATTTAGATTAGAAAAAATAATTTCCCCCTTTATTTATTTACAAAGCAACCAACCCTCTCCACCCAAACAACATGCCCACTCCTCTCCCAAACAAAACTGACCCAAGCCTCAAAATTCAAAATATCCAGTCCCAACTTCCTTCCCACCGTCTCCACCCAGCCCCAACAAATCCCTCCCACCAAAACAAAAAATAAAAAAAGGCTAAAAGAGGGCATTATAGACGTCGGTACGGAGCAGGTCCATGCTCTGCTCCATCTAGGTGAGCCGGCCCTTGATGGTGTCCAGCCGCTGCAGGATGCAGCGCAGTAATGGCCTGTTGCTATTGTGGCTGGCGGTGGCACCGGCGATGGGATGGCCGGGAGGCTGGAGGCTGAGGGGGACCGGCTGCACTGGGTTACGGCAGCTGTGCTATTATTTCTTCCTTCTTCTCATCAAGGTTCACCAGCCACTGGTATTCCTACTGGATACGCTCCAGCCTCTGCTGCTGCAAATGGGCCATTCTCTCCTGCCTGTTGGGTGGTCTGGCTGGCCCAGCAGGAGCAGTTATATTGAGAATTTATTTGATATGATTGTGATTAGGAAAATCACAAGGCTAATTTTATGTTTTCTTTTACCCACACATGTTGCCAAACATAAAAAAGCACTGACTGTGTGGCAGAAAAGTAACAGGCAGAGAATAACATCACAGGATTAAAAAAACAGTGATGGCATTACTTTTTTTTCTAAAGGCTTTTCAAGTAACTATAAACAGAGTCAGACACTTTGGGGCCGATTCCGATTCGGGCCAGAAAACTCTCCGACCGAGCCGGACCCGGAGAGATTTCCGGCCAATTCGGACCCGTGCAGCCCGACCGAACGAGTACGATGCGCACGTATGCCATCGGACTCGAGTCGGTCGGACTCCCATTGAAGTCAATGGGAGCCTGTCGTACAACGTGTACGCGGGCTCCCATTGACTCAATGGGTGCGAGGCGGACAAGGGTGCCCCCTACAGCGTGTACGCGGCAAAGCGACTCGCGCCGTACACGCACAGGTAGGGGGGACCCATGGGTCCCCCCTGTGTGCGACTCACGCGGCTACGCGTACAGGGGGGTCTGACATGGACCCCCAAAGTACGGCTCCGACTGCTCTTTGGAGCCGGAGTGCGCGGCTCGGTCGGACTGCTCGCGGCGCGCATCGTTCTTACCCGGCCGGGGAACGTCTCCATTGCGCGGTGCGAGTTGAGTCCGAGCGAGTCGGTCGGTGCGGTTAGGCCCGGGAACGAGTCGGTCGGAGCGGTCGGGATGCCCGGATGAGTCGGTTGGCGATTTTGCATCGTACTCGCTCGCCCGGACGCACGTACGAATCGGTCGGGCAATAGGGCTCCGAATCGGATCCGGTTAAGCCGAATCCGATTCGGAGCCCTACCGGCCGAGATCGGAATCGGCCCCTTTGAGTTGAAACATAAATGACTTCTTATTGATGAGTACGGCATTATCCACTATATGGAGTACAAGTTGTGTGTGGTGCAAAAATAATGAAGCCATGCTCATTACTAGCCAGTGCCTCTCCTAGTTTGCTACTGTCTGCAGCTGTAATTGACAATTATCTATTTTTAATTCCAATGGCCCTGCTCTTCGCCAAATGCATATCTCTTTCTACCCTGTCTCCAAAGAGGCAGATGAATAATAAATAAGATACTACGTCAGTCACAAACCTCATGTATGAAATGCGGATATTAATATATTATCCTGTCCGCCATAAGTAGACGTTGAGGAAAATGAATCTAATGGACTGCACTACAGATAAAGGAACAGATTATGTAGATTTTGTTTGGCACATTTGTCACTGTGTATCTCATATGCCAAACTTGATATCAAATCATGCACTTACTCCCAATTTACTCTGTTGCCTCGCCCAGCACTACGTATTTCGAACAAATTCATTTGCTGGGCAGTAACCAAGGAAAGGAAACTTGATTTTCTCTACTGCAGGGGGTAGGGTAGAGGGATTAGACAGGTAGGGTAGAGCTTTTATTACATATAATAGAGGGGCCACTACACTGATCATCGATTCATCATCTTTGGCTTTTTCAGTCATGGTTCAATTCAAAAGGGAAAAATCTTAACAAGTCTAAATTAATCTGTTATGGGAAACCGTGATATATGTTCTGGAATCCCTTCACATGGGTATCGCATGATTAAATGTGGCACATGCCAAGAATGGATTTTCCAATTTGGTAGGCTGGGACGGAAGAGGTTAGGAAAAAAAAATAAAGGAGTGAAGTACTAAGAGGTGACTGAGTGGGCGAAGGGACAACACACCTTGTGTGTTCGGTTTGCAATGCATTGAAAACATTATAAATGGTGCATTAACTGAAGCAGACGGACATTACACAGCCAGCATTGCAGTCACAAATTGATTGCCCCATTCTGTACTTTGGTCATAGTTGGCAAAAAACGCCATGGGCGGGGTGGGGGGATGATGAATGATAGGTAGAATAAATCTGGCTCACTTAACAAATACAGCGAGTCGAGGAAGTAGAACAAAGAATAAAAATAAATAAATAACCCCACTTAGAAAAACCATAGCTTTGAATGATAGTGATAACCCTACATAAACCAAGTAAGCAGAGTAGGTGAGCAGCAGCACGCTCCTCATGAGAACTGAAGAAGAACTGCCTTGCTTATGCATCCAAACAATCCTTTCATTCTAATTCAACCATAGCCACCATGATTAAGCTTTACTTTCTCCCATCCAGTCTTTCACCAAAATTTCCTATACATTATCCACCCATTCAACACAAAGCAACCCTTTCTTCAAACCACCCTTTTGCCCATCCACTGCGCACCCTTTCACCCACCCACCCTTTCACTCATATATCATTTCCTTTCTTTCAAGTTACCTTCCGTTCTTTCATGTATCCCTCAAGCCATCAAATCTCATTATGTGAGATTTTGCTGCATTGCAGATAGAACAGGCCATAATAAATAATAACTCAACCACCGGTGTGGCTGGAAAAGCTGAGGGGGGGGTTTAACCTTACAGTCCTTTTTGATGATGACGAGCGACACCATGGCAATAGCTAGTGGGCATAATATTTGCAAGAAATATGTGACTTACCAGTGTCAGTCCCTGCTGCCGCCTCTCCCCCTCCAACTGACTTGTCGCCATCTCCTCCTGCAGGAGCACTGGAGCCGGTATCACAGATGTTCTGTGTGGCTAGAATAAAACATTACACATAATTTAGATCCCAGATACGCAACCCCAAATACAACAATGCAGCACTACTGCTCAGTTTGCACTTCAGTATCTTCCAAATATCACTCTGAGCAGTTGATTGGTTAATTCACAAAATTAGACAAGCCAGGCATGGAATTATGGTCAATGAAAGACATATGGTGTTGGATGGCAGATGCAATGGGAGTGGGACCTCATACTTTTTTTCCAAGCCGTGCTGCACTGTCATTGGAAACTGCTGGTATACTGTAACTATAAATGAACGGGTCTGCAGCACACTACATTGGGGGGGGGGTGCCATGATGACCATGGCCACTGTCTTGTGAACTGAACTGTGTTAGAGCTAGGCATAAGCAGGAAAAGGAAAGCCTCCTGAACAATCATACATGGCGATTTGCATTTAAAATACTAGGGGCCAGATGTACGACCCTATTTTGCATACGCAAACGGGTTTGCGACCCGTTTGCACATGCAAAATATCACAGGGCCATGTACAATTTCTAAATAGCGAGTCGCAATTTATTTGCGACTCACTATTTAGGAATTGCGAGACGCTATTAGGAGGGGGCGTTCTCTTCCTAATAGCGACCCCAAAGCCATGTATGAATGTTTTCCGACCGCAATTGCGGTCGCAAAACACTCGCAAATTACTACCCTCTTCAAGAGGATGGTAATGCACTCGCAAAAGGGAAGGGGTCCCCAGTGGACCCCTTCCCCTTTGCAAATGCAGGGGAAAATATTTTTTAGGGGCAGGCAGTGGTCCCAGGGACCATTGCCTGCCCTTAAAAAATGAAACGAAAACGTTTCATTTTTCTTTTTTTAAATGCATCCCATTCTCCTTTAAGGAAAACGGGCAGCATTAAAAAAAAAAAAAAACCTGCTTTATTGAAAAGCAGTCCCAGACATGGTGGTCTGCTGAGCCCAGCAGGCCACCATCCCTGGGAGGGCCAGCCATTCCCAATGGGGTCACAAATTGCAAGTGGCTCATTAATATTTATGAGCCTTGCATTTTGCGACCCCATTGGGAATTGCAATCAGTGTCTCTGACACTGTAGTACATTGTAAATTGCACCTCGGAATTTGCGACTCGCAATCGAGCGCAAATTGCGAGGCACAATTTACAAGAGTCGTACATCTGGCCCTAGAACCTTCACGAATTATGATAGATAGCACCAACATTCCAATAGACCAATGTACCCCAAGATTCTACGGTTCTACCCTAAGAAGTCCAAAACAATCATAAAAGGACTTACTGGGTTCAGCAGAGTCCTCGGCAACGGCGCTAGTGGTCAGCGCCGGCTGACCAGCTTGCCCCGGGCTCTCCGAATTGTCCCTCTTCTTGCCCTTGGGTGCTGATGAAAGTAATTAAGAAGATAAATAAAAATAGATTAGTGATTCTGTTAATAATCTCCACAAAATGTTTTATGAAAAGCAAATGCAGTCACTAAAACAGATCACCTATAGTACTACTAGTTTTGACTCGAGTCTATTGACTGTCGTTAAATCCATATTCCAATCTCCTTAATAAAAACTACTTTTGAAACTAATGTATTGCAGTGAATGATCTTTGATTTTATTCTATTCCCATTTCTCAACACCCTTGATGAGCCAACTCAGTCTCCCTTTTTTTCAATGCATAGATGCATATTTCACATCATCACTGTGAATTCAATAAAATATCCTGGAACTGTACGAGCTACATCAACAAAGTCACAGAGAGAACGCGCTACTCAGTGATTCACTATAGTGACAGAAGAAACAGTCTGCAATGGCTTCTTAATTAATCAGCCTAAGCGAGCACCTGATGAATGCGATTAGGTAGTGGCACCTGCCTAGCAGAAGCTAGAAACTGGATCACACAATAATATACCAGCATAAACTTTACCAAACATATCTTACCTCTGAGTTTGAGCAGCATGCTATTCGGAATTTGTTTTGCCTTGTAGAACAAATACACAACAAATATTTAATACTTACAGAGCCCCAGAATCTCAACGCCTAGCAGGTCAAGCAGGTCCAGTTTCTGGTCGAGAATGTCCGCCCAGCGGTGCCTCAGTTGCTGAGCGGTGCGCTGAACCTCGCTGGTGCACCACACGCACCAGTGCACCGTCTCCCTGCATCACCGGCGCTCCCACAGGGGTAGCCGGACCGCTACCCGACATGCCGCCTGCTGTCAGCATAGAGAGGAGGTGGCACTGTACAAAAAAAACTAGTGCTGCCACCTTCGCCCCTCCAAAGTTCACCTGGGGCTGCACACATGGGCGGCTGCGCCGCCCGCATGGAAGTCGCCCCTCTGCTATGGCGCTGGGTGGGGAAATAATTACTAAGAAGGAAAAGGAAGGGAAAGTAAAGAAGAAAGAAATAAGGAAAAAAGGGGAAATAAACGAAGGAAAAAAAATCACAAAAACTCGACAAAATGTACACAACAACGTAAAATAGACAAACACAAAGACACACACTATTGTAAAAAATACAAATTAGGGGTAGAAAAGTAATAAAGGAGGAGGATCACAAAGATTAAGAAGAGATAAAAAATGTAGGCCCAGCACCATAACAGAGAGCATAAAAACAAGATGGCCAGGCCCATGCGGACCATGTGGTGCTGTTCGCACATGATTTAGAATGCAAGCACACTTCAGGACCGCATAGTGCCGTTCCCGTGCAATTTTGGAGCGCGTGGACGCATTCCGCATTCCCAACGCAACACGAACTGGCGCACTAGCAAACTCAGCTCGGAAGGGGAACTCCGCGTAGCGCTGCAGAATTTTTTTGCGACTCTGCAGAATTTCATGTAGTAGGACTCCGCGAACTCCGCACATCCCTAAACAATTGCTCAAAGACTACTATAATATACTGTCATACAGTTCCTACTTTCTCAGTAAGACTGTGCATTTAGGCAACATAAGCTTCAAAACTATGTAGGACTGAGTCCACTCATACCATCAGAATATATGGACTTAATTCCTGGCTAGCTCACAGTGCGCCTTCTGGGCCTCTAAACTGACAGGGCACCTGATGGTGTGTGCAACCTCAAAACATGACCCCTAATTTCCTCAAGGAAATTGTGGAAACAGATCTTACCCTTTCGTTAGTAACTCAGGCATGCCCAAAGGGAGACACAAGAGGTACACAAATTGGCATTTCAAACATTTATTGAAGCAATTGTGCTCTAGTGTGAAATAAGTGCGCTGCAATGATAAATAGAATGGAGCAAAACAATGTTACCAGCATTACAATAATGGTGAGAAGAATGAATAGTTCAACCATTGTGCATTTACAATGGATTATATGAAGACATATAATTGTACTCCTGCCTACAGTCATGATTTCCTCCTGCGCCTTCTCTGTGATGACCCTTCCTTCCGCCCCCTGCATAGTGGTCTAGCGTGCAGGGCTCATGTTTCTTTATTCCTATGGCACTTTATGGCACGCTATATTATCATGACTGATGTTTCCTCAACACCCTCATGACTGATGTTTCCCCAGCATCCTCATGACTGATGCTTCCCCAGTACCCGCATGACCGATGCTTCCCTAGCACCAGTAATTTCGTTGTGCTTGAATCCCTACAGGTGTTCCCCAAATCCCATGAAACAATGGATTAACTGCTCCCTCTGTTACTAGGCCCTAGAGGTGGTTTTCCATTGAATCCCTGCAAGCTTCCCCCAGAATCCCATGAGTCAATGGCAAGCATTGCTCTCTCTGTCACTGGTGCCTTGGTTAGTTTTCCATTATGAAGGTCTGAGCGAAAACTATATATTAATTTCCTGTTATTGGGTTCTGATAAACAAGTTGCACCTGCCCATTCTGTAAGGTCAAAGAGAGTGTACTAACATGTGTTTTCTCCAAGGTTCAAGAGCCTTCCAGATGGCCTTGTGCCACGTGTCCTGCACGTGATCTAGCTACATCCATTGAGCCTTTGAGAGGGTATATAAACCCTGCCCAAACCCGAATCGTGGCTTGGCCTCGCTCCCTGCGGAACAAGCTTCACCATTTCCACTCACCTATAGAATCCTATCAGTACCTAGAAGTGCTCCAGTCTCCTTCAGGGTCAACCGGACCTGAAGTTACTGTGGCACCAGCTCCCTTGACTTCTTCCTCCTCACTCCCTCCTGAACAGCTAGTCTGGACCCCAGTGACTCCCTGATTCAAAGCCTTGAGATCTTCTTCGAACTTCAGTCAGGTGGAAGAACTTGATATCAGGTTAGTGCGCACTAAACCTCCTATAGTGGTAAACAGTACTGAGTATCCCTGTCTTCAAACACTATAGACTTTTCCTCCATGTCCTCTCTGTGATCTACAAAAGGAGATGATGGACGGAGTGCTGAAACTTTTCAGACACCCCCAGTCACAGATCTGGGTTGAATCCATCATCGTTCTTTAGCTCACTTTGCCACCTCAGTTCAGACCCAGCCATATGCAAATCAGTCTTGACCCTGTGCCTCATGGGAACAGTCCAGCCCGAACTGCCAAGCCAGGTCTTCCCTGAACCGGAAACAAGCATCCTGGGACCGGTTTCGGGCTAACAGCCCTCATTATCCAGGCTAGCTTGACTCCAGTGGCAAAGTGAGCAAGGGACCCACGTCTGGGCATACCCTGCCAACTTAGGGCGAACAAAGCAAACATAAGGAGATGATGGACGGAGCGCTGAAGCTTTTCAGGCACTCACCCCCAGTCACAGATCTGGGTTGAATCCATCATCGTTCTTTAGCTCACTTTGCGACCGCAGTTCAGACCCAGCCATATGCAAATCAGTCTTGACCCTGTGCCTCAGGGGAACAGTCCAGCCCGAACTGCCAAGCCAGGTCTTCCCTGAACCGGAAACAAGCATCCTGGGACCGGTTTCGGGCTACAGCCCTCATCAGCCAGGCTAGCTTGAATCCAGTGGCAAAGTGAGCAAGGGACCCACGTCTGGGCATACCCTGCCAACTTAGGGCAAACAAAGCAAACACAAGGAGATGATGGACGGAGCGCTGAAACTTTTCAGACACTCACCCCAGTCACAGATCTGGGTTGAATCCATCATCGTTCTTTAGCTCACTTTGCCACCTCAGTTCAGACCCAGCCATATGCAAATCAGTCTTGACCCTGTGCCTCATGGGAACAGTCCAGCCCGAACTGCCAAGCCAGGTCTTCCCTGAACCTTAAACAAGCATCCTGGGACCGGTTTCGGGCTATCAGCCCTCATCAGCCAGGCTAGCTTGAATCCAGTAGCAAAGTGAGCAAGGGACCCAAGTCTGGGCATACCCTGCCAACTTAGGGCAAACAAAGCAAACACAAGGAGATGATGGACGGAGCGCTGAACTTTTCAGGCACTCACCCCCAGTCACAGATCTGGGTTGAATCCATCATCGTTTTTTAGCTCACTTTGCCACCTCAGTTCAGACCCAGCCATATGCAAATCAGTCTTGACCCTGTGCCTCATGGGAACAGTCCAGCCCGAACTGCCAAGCCAGGTCTTCCCTGAACGGGAAACAAGCATCCTGGGACCGGTTTCGGGCTAACAGCCCTCATCAGCCAGGCTAGCTTGAATCCAGTGGCAAAGTGAGCAAGGGACCCGCGTCTGGGCATACCCTGCCAACTTAGGGCGAACAAAGCAAACACAAGGAGATGATGGACGGAGCGCTGAAACTTTTCAGACACTCACCCCAAGTCACAGATCTGGGTTGAATCCATCATCGTTCTTTAGCTCACTTTGCCACCTCAGTTCAGACCCAGCCATATGCAAATCAGTCTTGACCCTGTGCCTCATGGGAACAGTCCACCCCGAACTGCCAAGCCAGGTCTTCCCTGAACGGGAAACAAGCATCCTGGGACCGGTTTCGGGCTAACCGCCCTCATCAGCCAGGCTAGCTTGAATCCAGTGGCAAAGTGAGCAAGGGACCCGCGTCTGGGCATACCCTGCCAACTTAGGGCGAACAAAGCAAACACAAGGAGATGATGGACGCAGCGCTGAAACTTTTCAGACACTCACCCCAAGTCACAGATCTGGGTTGAATCCATCATCGTTCTTTAGCTCACTTTGCCACCTCAGTTCAGACCCAGCCATATGCAAATTAGTCTTGACCCTGTGCCTCATGGTAACAGTCCAGCCCGAAGTGCCTAGCCAGGTCTTCCCTGAACTGGAAACAAGCATCCTGGGACCGGTTTCGGGCTAACAGCCCTCATCAGCCAGGCTAGCTTGAATCCAGTGGCAAAGTGAGCAAGGGACCCACGTCTGGGCATACCCTGCCAACTTAGGGCGAACAAAGCAAACACAAGGAGATGATGGACGGAGCGCTGAAACTTTTCAGACACTCACCCGCAGTCACAGATCTGGGTTGAATCCATCATCGTTCTTTAGCTCACTTTGCCACCTCAGTTCAGACCCAGCCATATGCAAATCAGTCTTGACCCTGTGCCTCATGGGAACAGTCCAGCCCGAACTGCCAAGCCAGGTCTTCCCTGAACCGGAAACAAGCATCCTGGGACCGGTTTCGGGCTAACAGCCCTCATCAGCCATGCTAGCTTGAATCCAGTGGCAAAGTGAGCAAGGGACCCACGTCTGGGCCTACCCTGCCAACTTAGGGCGAACAAAGCAAACACAAGGAGATGATGGACAGAGCGCTGAAACTTTTCAGACACTCACCCCCAGTCACAGATCTGGGTTGAATCCATCATCGTTCTTTAGCTGACTTTGCCACCTCAGTTCAGACCCAGCCATATGCAAATCAGTCTTGACCCTGTGCCTCATGGGAACAGTCCAGCCCGAACTGCCAAGCCAGGTCTTCCCTGAACCAGAAACAAGCATCCTGGGACCGGTTTTGGGCTAACAGCCCTCATCAGCCAGGCTAGCTTGAATCCAGTGGCAAAGTGAGCAAGGGATCCACGTTTGGGCATACCCTGCCAACTTAGGGTGAACAAAGCAAACACAAGGAGATGATGGACGGAGCGCTGAAACTTTTCAGACTCTCACCCCCAGTCACAGATCTGTGATCTACTCCAGTGCTTCTTGTGTGTTTATCCTCCAGACCCTTCTTGCAACCTTGGCGCTAGAAGTATATCACGCAAGGATTAAAGACTTGAGTTTTGTGTTTCTCTCATGAACAGTAGTGCCAAGAGAAAGCACTTCAGAGTCCTTGATATATGTATGAACCATGTACCCCACCCTATATTCCGAGTGCATCTTTGGGAGTACAAGTAACTTCAACCTTTGCTCCGATTATATCCTTGGGTGTGCAAGTTACTCCAACCTTTGCTCCGAGTGTATCCTTAGGAGTGCAAGTAACTCCAATCTTTGCTCCGAGTGCATCCTTTCGAGCGCAAGTAATTCCAACCTACGTTCTGAGTTTATCCCTGAGAGTGCCAATAACTCCAATATGTATTTCAAGTTTATTCCTAGGAGTGTCACACTCCAATCTGTGATTTTGGTTATTCTACTCTCATGCCGAGCTGCTGATGACACCTGTAAGTTGATGTCACTGAATTTAATGCATGTTCATTGAATGTAGAGCCCTGTTAGTGTATTGATGGTAACTGCCTCCTCTTGTTATTTCCAGCGCATAGTGTCATTGTAAAGCCAGAGGTTCTGGTCCAGTGCACATTTACCTCGCAAACTTATAAGGTCTCAGAAATGACAAATCCTGTTATGCAATGTCGCATAGCTGCAGAGCACATCCAGTGCCGCAAGTCTCTCTTTTTTATTGTTTCCCAACCCCCCTACCCTCCAGTGGAACAGTGTGAGATCAAAGATTTCAGTTTCTTGACTTGCATTGTCCTCGGGAGGGATAGGAGGTCCAGCATCGGCTCCAGTGTTGTCTCTGTGGTTGGGACCAGGTCAGTGCATGACACCTAGTGCTGCCTGTCATATAAAGCATAGGATATGCGGGTCAGCCTCAATACCTTAGAGTGGTCTAACTCTCCATTTACTTGCCATGTGTCATCTGGCAGCAAGCCTTGGTGTAGAACAGACTGCTGTCCTCTTCAGGATGGTGTTGGAATTCAGCTGGGCTAAAATTCAGGCACTGGGCGATCTTTAACAATTCATCAAGATGCTCCTCTGTCTAAACAGCGGCAAAGTGCGGTTTATATAATGAACTGGACCCATTCATTGTGTGCCTGAGTCCTGGTTCTGTTGTCATTGTTTAGTCTATCCACCTAGAGCTGTCGGCGAACAAACAACAACAAACAACAATGTTTTGCACAGTGTACTAAGTCCTTGTACAGAATGTTCTTTGGCCAGATAATATGCGTATGAATAGATGTAACTGTAAGCAAACCATTTCTATGTAGATTATCTCATGAGGCCACGCATGCAAATGTGTGTTAAAGGTCACCGTCTAAAAAGATGCCAATTTTAAACGTGAGCATGTAAACTGGAAGTGTTTGTGCCTAGGGCCTATGCAACCATGTGGTAGGGCACCTTGGAATCAATTTTGCTATTCCTAGAATTTTTATGGTATTTCTAGTTCTTTGTAAGCTGGGTAGTTGTTGGGAAATGCAACTATGGTATAATTGTGAAAATGTCTTGATTGAGCATTTGCTGCTAGAAATGCTACCCATGAATATAATACCTATTTTCTGTACGCTTCATGTGCCTCTATCATGAAGGTAACTTCCCCACCCGTAAGGGCGAGCCTATGTTGTTGTAGCATTTATGTAAATACATGTCTGCAATTTACCAGTATATTTACTGGTGCTGCATTAGCCATTTTAATTCATGGAATTCATAGAAGGATAGTGGGGTATCCTTTGAAAGCTTCAAGCTTGAACAACCTACAGGCAAAAATAGGGGTGCCTTATTTAGCTGAGGACGATTTATCCCTAACATCACAGACGTTTCTGGTTAGTTGGTGAATAGGGTCTTTGGGCACACGTAAGAAAACTATTTGGGAGACCCGTTAAATTAGTGCCCAAACTAAAACGTTGGTGGCGCCATATCGTACGGTTCCTACTTTCTCAGTAAGACATCATAAGCTTCAAAACTATGTAGGACTGAGCCCACTCATATCATCAGAAAATGATGACATAATTCCTGGCCAGCAAACACAAGGAGATGATGGACGGAGCACTGGAACTTTTCAGACACTCACCCCCAGTCACAGATCTGGGTTGAATCCATCATCGTTCTTTAGCTCACTTCGCCACCCCAGATAAGACCCGTCCATATGCAAATCAGTCTTGACCCTGTTCCTTATGGGAACAGTTCAGCCCGAACTCCCAAGCCAGGTCTTCCCTGCACCAGAAACAAGCATCCTGGAACCGGTTTCGGGGTAACGCCCCTCATCAGCCAGGCTAGCTTGAATCCAGTGTCAAAGTGAGCAAGGGACCCACATCTGGGCATACCCTGCCAACTTAGGGCGAACAAAGCAAACACAAGGAGATGATGGACAGAGCGCTGAAACTTTTCAGACACTCACCCCCAGTCACAGATCTGGGTTGAATCCATCATCGTTCTTTAGCTCACTTCGCCACCCCAGTTCAGACCCAGCCATATGCAAATAAGTCTTGATCCTGTTCTTTATGGGAACAGTCCCACCCGAAGTGCCTAGCCATGTCTTCCCTGGACCGGAAACAAGCATCCTGGGATGGGTTTCGGGGTATCACCCCTCATCAGCCAGGCTAGCTTGAATCCAGTGTCAAAGTGCGCAAGGGACCCACGTCTGGGCATACCCTGCCAACTTAGGGCATACAAAGCAAATACAAGGAGATGATGAACGGAGCGCTGAAACTTTTCAGCCACTCACCCCTGTCACAGATCTGGGTTGAATCCATCATCGATCTTTAGCTCACTTTGCCACCCCAGTTCAGATCCAGCCGTATGCAAATCAGTCTTAACCCTGTTCCTTATGGGAATAGTCCAGCCTGAACTGCCAAGCCAGGTCTTCCCTGGACCAGAAACAAGCATCCTGGCTAGCTCATAGTGCACCATCTGGGCCTCTAAACTGACAGGGAATCGGATGGTGCCTGCAACCTCTGAACATGACAACCCTAATTCCCCCAAGGAAGTCATGGCAACAGATATTACCCTTTTGTTAGTTACTCAAGCATTCCCAAAGAGAGATACAAGAGGTACCCAAATTGGCATTTCAAACATTTATTGAAGCAATTGTACTCTTGTATAAAATATGTGCACTACAATGATTAATAAGATAGAGCAAAACAATGCTACCGGCATTTCAAGAACGGTGAACAGAATGAATAATTCAACTATTTTGTGTTTGCATTGGATTATGTGAATACATATAATTGCACTCCTACCTAGAGCTGCCTATCCTATAAAGCATAGGGTCTGTGGCTCTTCCAGAATACCTTAGGTGTCCAGCATCGGCTCCAGTGTTGTCTCCTTGGTTGGGACCAGGTGAGTGCATGACACCTAGTGCTGCCTATCATATAATATTACAAAAACACAAGAGCGACCCATATGTCCCTGTGAGTTGGGTATTAGCTGTATAGCTTGCAACAATTGTTCACAAGGAACTCATTTTAAAATACAATATTTTTCATTTCTGCAGGTTTTGATCAATTGCAAAAGATCTAATCATAAACTCAAAAAATGTTTTTAGAAAGAGAGTGTGTCTGAGATAAGGCACAGTCTCTAAACCTAAATCGATTGAATAATCGCAGTATACTTGCTATTGTCAAGAAAGTAGCCCGTAGAATCTATTGATTTCTACTCACTTCAGCTGAAGTGAGTAATCTATTTATTCATCATCATAGAAAGATTGTTATCAAAAACACACACACTTGTTGAAATATATTTACAATGCATTTAGCAGTGTTGGAAAATCAGTGACAATTGCAACCCCAGTGAAGTGACCATAACCAAAAACATAAGGTGACTGTGTTCATTTTTAAAAAGAAGGGTTATTGGAAAGAAAGGATGTCTTTGCGATTCTGATTTGAATATTCCAGCTCAAGGACCAGATTCTTTTCCAGTCCTTATCAGACTATCCTTAACAGTTGTCTACGACGTTTCGACCCACTAAATATATGGGGGTCTCTTCAGGACGGGAAATTCCTGGGGACTGCAAGGCATTAATTGAAATTAGTAAAATGTATTAAAAATAAGAGTGTGTGAGGGCTACTAAAAAGGTATATTTAAGGCTGCTCACCTAGGGGCACTTAAGCTCCTGTAGCAAGCGCTGGATTAGCTACGACACTGGCTTCTTATTCACCATATCTTTCATTGTTTCAGGCAGTTTAGGAGAATTTTGTACCTGAAAGGGGGATGGGCCAGTTAATAATCCTATCCAGACAAAGTAAATCTAGTGACATGGATTCTCTAGGGACTCACTAGGCTGTGACTAGCAATGCCAACCCCATATCGTCACACGGTGAGGGCCGAGTCTGGGTTCTGAGGACAGAATCGTTTGTGGTGATATTTTAATCAGAGAGCCGATGGTGCCAAGATCAACCACTGACCGTCGTCGGGTGATGTAACGGCTCACGAGCAGGCGTAATCTAAGGATAATTAACTCAATTAGTTATTTGAACAAGGCGGGATTAGGTCCCTCGTCTAAAAGCATAAACTTACTTGGATAAAGACGTGGAGCCCCGAGAGAGGCAATGCTCCATCTGTGTGTCGGGTTCTGTGATTTTACAGTAAAAATAGAAGAAGAGTGCGCTAATTGCTCAACGTGCGCATAGGCACGGGGGAGTCTCCTAGGGGAGAGTGTCGGCCATCTTAGAAGGGAGAAATGCCTGAAGAACTGTGTGTTCTATCGTATTTTCATTTAGATCGGACTGTGTGGTAGGCCACTGATTAAAATATCACCACGGACGATTCTGTCCTCAGCACCCAGACTCGGCCCTCACTGTGTGACGATCTGGGGTTGTCATTGATAGTCACAGCTTGGTGAGTCCCTAGATAATCCATGTCACTAGATTTACTTTGTCTGGATAGGATTATTAACTGGCCCATCCCCCTTTCAGGTACAAAATTCTCCTGATCTGCCTGAAACAATGAAAGATATGGTGAATAAGAAGCCTGTGTCGTAGCTAATCCAGCGCTTGCTACAGGAGCTTAAGCGCCCCTAGGTGAGCAGCCTTAAATATATCTTTTTAGTAGCCCTCACACACTCTTATTTTTAATACATTTTACTAATTTCAATTAATGCCTTGCAGTCTCCAGGAATTCCCAGTCTTGAAGAGACCCCAATATCCTTAGTGGGTCGAAATGTCGTCGACAAATATTAAGGATAGTCTGGTAAGGACTGGAAAAGTATCTGGTCCTTGACCTGGAATATTCAAATCAGAATCGCAAAGACATCCTTTCTTTCCAATAACCCTTCTTTTTAAAAATGAGCACAGTCACTTCTGTTTTTGGTTATGGTCACTTCACTGGGGTTACAATTGTCACTGATTTTCTAACACTGCCAAATGTATTGTAAATATATTTCAACAAGTGTGTGTTTTTGATAACAATCTTTCTATGATGATGAATAAATAGATTACTCATTCGGCTGAAGTGAGTAGAAATCAATAGATTCTACAGGCTACTTTCTTGACAATATCAAGTATACTGCGATTATTTAATCGATTTAGGTTTAGAGACTGTGCCTTATCTCAGACACACTCTCTTTCTAAAATCTTTTTTTTGGTTTATGATTAGATCTTTTGCCTATCCTATAAAGCAAAGGGAATGTGGGTCGACCAGAATACCTTAGAGTTGTCTAACTCCCCATTTACCTGTGGACATGTGCCATCTGGCAGCCAGCCTTGATGTAGAACAGGCCGCCGTCCTCTGCAGGATGGTGTTGGAATTCAGCTGGGCTAGAATTCAGGCATGGGACAACCTTTGACAATCCAACAAGATACTCCTCTATTTAAACAGAGGCATAGTGCCGTTTATATAGTAAACTGGACCCATTGGTTCCGTGCCTGAGTCCTGGTCCTGTTGTCATTGTTGATTCTATCCACCCAGAGCTGTAGCTGAACGGACAACAACAAACAACAATATTTTGCGCAGTGTCCCAAGTCCTTGTACAGAATGTTCTAAGGCCAGATAATATGCCTACGAAGAGATGTAACTGTAAGCAAACTATTTCTGAATATATAATCTCATGAGGCCACGCAAGCAAATGTGATTTGAAAGTCATTGTC
Source organism: Calotriton arnoldi (assembly GCA_963921515.1). Taxonomy (NCBI): domain Eukaryota; kingdom Metazoa; phylum Chordata; class Amphibia; order Caudata; family Salamandridae; genus Calotriton; species Calotriton arnoldi. The sequence continues at coordinate 1,381,656 of CAWUFW010002848.1, forward strand.
TAAAATTATGTCAATTTTAAACTTTGAGCATGTAAAATGGACGTGTATGTGCCAGGGGCCTATGGAACCTCACGACAATACTCCACCATAAGCATAGAACCGCCAAGCTAATCAAAGCAACAAATCAATCAATCCATACAAAACTCCTTCATAAAATTCAAATTTATATTTTACCATTCCCAAAATATAAATAAATCTGAACAGTGTAAAATAAATTAATTTTTTAATGTGGAAAACATTTATAGCCATATGGAAAACATAGTTAGATGCTAAATATTGTTTGAACATGCAAGGATATAGTGAGTTTTTAAAAATGATTTAAAATTAAACCAAAATAAAAGATTTGAAAAATAATACAATCATCATTTTAAAATAAAACAAAAAGAATACAAAGCAATGACAAAAATACTAAACTATTCCAACATATAAAAACAGACACCATCATAAATATCGAAATTAAAAAATATAACTCTGTCCCACTCAGCACTCTGACTTTAATAAAATACGTAAAAATGATTTACAGTTTAGTAGCTGACGACCCCTCGAGGCAGAAATACTATTCCCATTGTTGAAAATCCAAGGTAAATAAAATCCCCACAAAGTGCAAAACTATTCTCCAGCATAAAAAAACGAATTCACAGAAAACATGTATATCAAATCATTTGAATCAATCCAATACACCAAAAAAAACAACAACAAAAAAAACGCCCCAGGAATGCCAAAACAATGATAATGATTGTTAAACTTTGGATATGAAAGAATCAAAACCATTTTCTCTGAAAAATAAAGCTCTCTTGCTTAACCAAAAAATCACTTCCAATAGCCGATGTTAACTGCAACCAAAAACATACATTCTCAAAAACAAAACAAACAATGCCCAAAGTGAAAAACCCAGCATACATGCACATCCAACATTGCAAAATGAGAATAATTTGGAATAATCTAAAATACACAATAACAGAAAAACACACCCAATGCTACCCTAGGCCCAAATGTACTTGCAAAATATAATATAAAAATGTACTCAACTCGACTAATCAAACTACATTGACTAATCCCACTAACCGTATTGTAGACACAACAAACCTGGTGCTATTACTTGATAAAATAAATGGCATTTCTTAAAATGGAGAGTTGCATCGCAAGAACCACCATAATTGTCACTAGAAATTGCATACAGAAAAAGAAAACAAAAAATACATTTGGCTTAAAAAAATGGTCGCATAATGGAGATTAAAAACTTTACTTACATTGGATTAAGGCAAACTTTATTTAAACAAGTGTCTATTTATGGGAAAATGTTTGCAAAATGTAAATACTGTTTATAACAATGCTAATTATTACAAAATCAACATATTAATCTATTATAAAATAGTGCTCAATGAACGCCTAAAAATGTATTATCAGGCTTTATTAAGGAATGATTGCTGTACTATATTTTCTCAAGACTATTTTTATTTCGATATTTGTTGTCTTCCAAAAAGGAATGTTATATTTTTTTAAATGTGCATAATTTTCTGATTATATCTAAACCTACAAATTTGTTACAATTATGTACCACTAACTTAATGTCAGGGCCACTGGAATTATGCAATTGCCGCATTTGTCACATCTGCCTCATAATCTGCAGATTTTAACAAAAAAATTATTTTTGTTTCGACCTCCAACGGTTCAAAAGTTACTAAAAATGAATTGACATGTGTTGCAGCACAGTGGAAGGCCCTTTGCAAAACTGGATAGGTCACCTTTCTGTTGCTTATTTCTATATTTGGGTGTTAAACTGGTACTAATGAGGTGCAACCAATGCCCAGACAGTGTTACCAAGTTTTACAAGCATTGGTAAATGCATTAGGTTTCACCTATGTGATTAATAATAAGCTGCTTTTTGTTGCAAGTTGTAGCTTGCTGAGTAGTTATACAATATGTTTCAGAAAGTCTGTTAAAGTGTTGTGACTTGTTTATGTACCAAAAGGCAATATATTGTGCTGTTACTAGTGGTATTGTGTGGGTAAGTAATAGCAAAATGTTGAAAAATGAAATGAAAGAGGGAAGTAATATAATTAATTGATGTAATAGCAATATTATGTGTTTAGAGGAGTTCTGACAACTTTTGGGCCCAGTGCCACTGTACCTGCTTCACCATTCAAATCATGCCCCAAGTGCCTGCGAGATAACTGCATTTGTGACTGCCTGTTTAGTAGTAAAATATACCAATATTTGGTGTTTAGAGGAGTTATGACAACTTTTGGCTCTGGTGCCACTACACCTGCTGCACCATTCAAATCATGACCCTATGTCCTGTAACGTAACTGTACTTGTGACTGCCTGTTTAGTAGTAAAACATTGCAATGTTTGGTGTTTAGAGGGGTGCTTAGAGCTTTTGGTCCTGGTGTCACTGCACCTGCTGCACCATTGAAATCATGACCCTATTGTCTGCAAGGTAACTGCACTTGTGACTGCCTGTTTAGTTTGACATTTTAGCAATAATCTGGGTTTAGTGGGGTCCCTAGAGCTTTTGGCCCCGGTACCACTGCACCTGCTGCACCATTAAAATCAACTTAGCAACATTGGGTGTTTAGAGGAGTTCTGACAACTTTTGGGCCTGCTGCCACTGCAGCTGCCACACCATTCACATTATGACCCTGTTATCTTCAAGCTAACTGAATTGTTACTGCCTGTTTAGTAGTCAAATATAGCACTATTATGTGTTTAAAGGAGATCTGACAACTTTTGGGCCCGGTGCTACTGCTCCTGCTGCACCAATCAAATCATGACCCTGTTGTCTACAAGGGACTGCACTTTTGGCTGCCTGTTTAGTAGGAAAATGTAGCGTAGCTCTTGTATATTAACTTTATTTTTTACGTGCAATGTTTGTTTCAACGTTTAGGGGCCTATTACGATGGAGGTCGGAAAGCCTCCTTTTCCGACCCCCATCGGCCGTTTCAATTCCGACCGGCTGATTATGTATCAGCCGGTCGGAATTGAAAACGGTTGGTCATTTCGACTGTGAGCCCTTCGGCCAGTCGGAACCAGCTCGTAATCCCAAAGGGTGGGCCTTTCCGCCTTTGGGATTATGATGCACGGTTTCCGGCATGGTTTTCATGCCTGCCTGTCCGACATGGAAACCATCGCAGAAAGCATGTTTGGGGGCCCCCAGCAGGGCCCCCTTGTGTATGCAGCCTCCGGTTGGGGGTCGAAGGGGCACTGATCTCTGAACCCTGTGGCAGGCACCTTGAGGTGCCTGCCATGGGGGGGAAGGATGAACAACACCTCCCATTTCCCTATGGGAGCATATATTACGGACGGTTTACGTCCGTAATGCATGCTCCCATAAGGAAATGGGAGAATGCGACCAAACAGTGTTCGGTCGCATCCTAATGAGGCGAGACGGTGTCAGGCGGAGGCAAGTCCACCCAACATCGTAATCGCCCCTTAGAATTTGACCATAATGACCAAATAGATTAAGATGAAAAAATAAATCTGATAATGCCAAGAAAGGTACTGAGGGATGAATAGGAAATGCCACATACGTTCTAAGACTAAAGCTTCTGCTTTACACAACTAAGTAATAAAAAGCAAGCATTCCAGCAGCTCTCTGCCTTTTCCGTGGGAAGAGATCTTATCTTGACAGTGAATAGCACTTAAACAGTGCAAACAGCTTTAATAGAAGTATCGTTAATGCATGCAGCCAGGGGAAATTAACAGAAAAAAGGTCCACACAAAAGCGAATGAACACAGTAATTCGGCTTTGGAAACTGAGAAGAGCCCCTTTTAAGATTTAGTAAATACAAGAGATTTCACAAGCACAGTGCAAGCGCTGTGCAGGCGAAACCTAAAAATGACAAACCACTGAAGTAATAATATTACAAAATGTGCTGCATTATGCCATATAATTTGAGCCCCTCCTGTCGCATAATTCCAGTGGCCCTGTTTAATGTTTCTGTTCCTATGCAAATATACAATTATTTCAACACAAATATATTTTTAAATTAAATGTGTCTAACTTATTATATGCTTATTTGATGTACTTTTAGAAAAATACATATCTATATGTACTTATTTATTTTAAAATCGTAAACTATTTAAATGTTCAAATACATTTCAATATTAATGTATGTTAGTTGGATATTTTAGAAATAATTACTAACCTGTAACAAAATGAAATGATTTATTTCATAAACACTTATCAATATTATTTTATTTATTTTAGCTCCCTTCCTGAAGTTATATAAACTTTTAAATTTGTAGATAATTTACTATTACAGCTTAAATCTACCTCTGACACCAAAAGCTATACCTATGTGAATTAAGGAAATTAAATATGCTGACGCCAACCTAACACCCACTGGGGAAAGTGTTTAATTCTGGGAAGTTCAGATTTACTAATCAAACTCCAAACCCACCCCCATTGGAGAAAGATTTTAATTTTGGAAAGTGCATATTTTCTATTTTAAATCCAACCAAACACATAATTGTGTAAGTGTTTAATTTTGAGTAGTTCAGATTTACTATTCAAACTCCAAACCCACACACTTTGGGGAAAGTGTTTAATCCTAGGGAGTTTCGATTTACTATTCTAACACCAAACCAACACACAACCACATTGAAGAAAGACACCCTTTGGGGAAAGAGTGTAATATGAGAATTGCAGATTTCCTATTCTAACACCAGTGGAACTCCCATTGGGGGAAGGCATTTGATTTTGAGTTGTTCAATGTACTGTTCCAGAACACAACCCATATCCATTGGGCAAGTGTTTAATTTTGAGGAGTGTAGATTTACTGTTCTAACTTCATTCCAACACCCACTGGGGATACTGCTTAATTTAGGGGGGAGGTTACAGTCACAATTCTAACTCCAACCTTACTGGGTTTAATTTTGAGAAATTCAGATTTACTAGTCAATCTCCAAACCCACATGCATTGGGGAAAGTGTTTAATTTTGGGAGCTTCCAATATATTATTCTTACTCAAACCTAATACTATTGGGGAAAGTGTTACATTTTGGGGAGCTCTTAATTACTAATCTAATGCCAAACCCACACCCATGGGGGAAAGTGAATAATTTTGGGGAGCCTATATTTACTATTCTAACTCTAACCCTAGTGCCATTCAGGAAAGTGTTCAGTTTTCTGGTGTTCAGATCTACTATTCTAACTCAAAACCACAGACATCAGGGAAAGCTTTTGCTATTGGACTGTTCAGATATTCTGTTCTAATTCCACCACTGCCACCATTTGGAAACTGTTTAATTATGGGGACTTTGGATTTACTATTAAAATTCCAAATCCATACCAATTGGGAAAAATGTAATTTTGGGGACTTCCAATATACTATTGTAACTTGAACTCTGCTACCATTGGGTAAAGTATTACATTATGGGGAGTTCAGATTAACCATTCAAACTCCCAACCCACCCACTGGGTAACATGTTTAACTTTGGGTAGTTTAGAATCATTATTCTAACTCCAACACTACTTCCTTTGGCAAAAGAGTTACATTTTGGAGAGTTCAGTTTTACAATTCTAACTTCAACGCAAACAGATTTGGGAAAGTGTTTGGAAAATCTACTCTCACACCAACCTTTCTACTATTGGGGGGAAAAAATTTTTGGGGGAAGTTCAAAATTACTACTATGGGGCCGATTCCGATTCGGGTTGGAAATCTCTCCGACTGAGCCGGACCCGGAGAGATTCCCGACCGAATCGGACCCTAGCAGCCCGACCGAACGAGTACGATGCGCACGTATGCCATCGGACTCGATTCGGTCGGACTCCCATTGAAGTCAATGGGAGCCAGTCGTACGACGCGTACACGGGCTCCCATTGACTCAATGGGCACGACGCGAACAAGGGCGCCCCCTACAGCATGTTCGCGTCGATGCGGGTCGCGCCGTACATGCACGTGTAGGGGGGACCCATGGGTCCCCCCTGTGTGCGACTCGCGTGCCTACGCTTCCAGGGGGGTCCGACACGGACCCCCAAAGTGCGGCTCCGACAGCTCCTTGGAGCCGGACTGCGCGAGTCAGTCGGAGCGGTCGAGGTGCGCATCGTACTTACCCGGCCGGGGAACGTCTCCATTGCGCGGTGCGAGTTGTCCCCGTGCGAGTTGGTCGGAGCGGTCGGGTCCTGCGAACGAGTCGGTTGGAGATTTCGTGAGCGCACGCATCGTACTCGCTCGCCCGGACGCACGTACGATTCGGTCGGGAAATAGGGCTCCGAATCGGATCCGGTAAATCCGAATCCGATTCGGAGCCCTACCGGCCGAGATCGGAATCGGCCCCTATATGTCCAGACCCATGCTCATTGGGGAGAGTGTTTCATTTTGCAGAGTTCAGATTTACTATTTTAATTCCAAAGCCCTACCATTTGGGGAAAGTTTTAATTCTAGAGAGCTGATATGAAGAATTCTAGCTCTCCCTCCACTACCATTGGAGCAGATATTTTATTTTGAGGAGTTCAGATTTACTTTCCTAATTCCAATTGAAATACCATTGTGGGAAGTCCTTCATTTTGTGTTTTTATCTGCACAAAGCACTTTTTGGTATATGTTCCCTTTTTACTGGTGATAACTCTGGAATATGACCTTGGATGCACTTTCTCGCATATCTGTGTTCTTATCAGTACCTAGCACTCTTTTGATATGTGCTCCCTTTGTATTGTTGATAACTTTGGTATATGTTTTTGTATGCTGTGAGGATCAGCCATTGTCATCACTTATTTTGTAGCATTTTTGTTGTTTACATTTGTAATGCTATATTGTGCCATGAGAACTAATACTTTCCTGTTTGAATCTTTTTTTGGATTATATTTGTTTATAAATTATGTATGAATGTTGTCTTTTATTATGTATCTTTGGTATACTGAATAAAGTTTACTTGTACTTGTGGACTTCAGATATACTATGCTAATTTCAAATAGATACCGATTGGGCAAAGTGTTACATTTTGGGGAGTTCAGATTTACAATGCAAACTCCAAATCTGCATCCATTGGTGAAAATGTTTAATTTTGGGGATTTCCGATACAGTGCTCTAACTGAAATCCTACTACCATTGGGTACAGTGCCACATTTTGGGGAGGTCAGTTTTACTATTCTTGCTCCAAAACCCACGAACACTGGGGAAATGTTTTCAATTTAAAAATATTTATAAAATAATTTTGACAAATTTTCATTTTAACATGCAATCTCCTTACTTTTCAATGTTCATTTATATATTGTAATCATTGTAATTAATGCAATCTATGAATTTCATAATACATGATTAATTTAATTACATCTATATCTTGATATAATTGTAGATTTTAATTAGATATTAATATAACATTAATAAGTAACATACTTGTTTTATTTTATTATCTTAATTCTAAAATCCTGTACACCCTGTTCCCGTAAAATAAATGTAATCGGCTTAATTAAAGATTAAGGGCCTGTTTATGAGTTTGGCAGTGTGGCAGCGGGCAGCCACGCCACCGCCCAACCTCACCACCGGCCGCCCACCAGATTATGAGTTACTTTGTGGTCTGGTGGGCGGTCCTTTGGCGTTCCCACTTCGATACCTATCAAAAAAGGCACCACAACGAGAGTGCCAAAGCCCGTTCCTGCACAGCATGGACTGTGCAGTCCTTGCCATGCAAGAAAGGGGGTGCATGCAGACAGGGGGGTACACCATGTGCCCCCTTGCATGCATCCCATGGCCCTGAAACAAAAGGGGTCACTGTAGGCCCCCCTTTGTTTTGTCACCACCACAGTTATCATGGCGGCCTCACCGTCGTGAAAACTGTGGTGGTGAAGAAACTCTAAATAGGCTTGACAGTGCCACCGTGGCATCACCAGGCATATTGGAGTCTCTGCCTGCCGCGCCACCGTCAGGGATCACGGATCCCTGACAGTTGAGGCGGTCCTATGGCAGTTCGACCGCCGTAGTTGTAATACAGTGATAGGACTGCCGGTGTGGCAGTCCCCGACAGCCACCGCACCTCCACCGCGAGTTTGGCAGTCCAATGGACTGCCAAACTCGTAATTAGGCCCTAAGTCTTTGTTTCAAGGAGCTTGCACCCTTTCGCCATGGATGGGAAGGTTCTTCCTACTATATACAGCAATCATAACCCACTAATTCTCTCTATAAATGTTCCTGCTAAGGGCTTGAAGATTTATAGGGGGAGTATGCAGGTTCTATCTACAAAAGACAGAGGGTGCAGCTTTGTTAACTGCTATAGGACACCTTACCTGACACTCTTTGCTGCTCCCTTGTTGTTATGCTTCATACATTTTAATTTATTGACTGCTGTGTTGCTAAAATATTGTGTTTGGGCTCACTTTGTTCCACGTTGTCACGGCTAGGCTGAGGGCTGATTGGTGTTCCTTGTCCAATCGGGAGCTCGACCGGGAGGAGGCAGTTGTGCCCCCGGCCATTTAATGCCTGCCATGCCGCGGACGTGCAGCGGACGCGTGCAGTGGGTGCGCCAAAGACGTGCCACAGGCAAGCCCGTCTGCGCCCGTCTGTGCCTGGACGACGCCAGACACCAGACATGCTGCTGGTTCGGTCTGCACTAAACGGGCATACTCTCGGGATGACCTAGTGGCTATTAGCACGGGGGTAAGTCCATGTGCTTATCAATTCTGTGTCTAAACCAGGGGGTCCCTTCTACTGTAGGTGCTGCGGTTGTAGCTTATTGGCAGCCGCAACCTCCATACCTCCCTCCCCGCCTACTATTCAGCTTCTTAGCATGAACTGCTGTTCCCTGATCAAGCACTTCGCTGAAGTGTTTGACCTAATCCAGGATGAGGCTCCGGATATCCTCTTTCTCTCAGAGACATGGCTCACTGCCAATACGGAGGCGGAGCCTGGTCTGGCCCTTCCCCAGGGTTATAATATTGAGACACTCAATAGAGGGGCCCGGGGTGGTGGCATTGCAATTATTTTTAAACCTAGCTACACCTGCATCCTGATTAAAGAGGCCCTGGTGGGTTGTGAATGTGCTCGTTTTAAAATCTCCCTTAACGCTAATTTCATACTGTCTGGGCTCCTGATTTATTGCCCCCCAGGGCCCTCCAAAGATTTCAGGGATGCCCTTATTGCTGCGTCTGGCATAATAGCCATCAGATCGGCTAATTTTAATATCATTGGTGATCTCAACCTGCATTTAGAAGCAAGTCAAGACAGTGAGATTGGCAATTGTTTAGCAGATCTCGCTGCCTTTCAACTCACGCAGCGTGTCCCAAGCCGTACACATTCAGCTGGGCATTTGTTGGACCTTATTTTTTCCAATATACCTGGTATTACAGTCAATCCACCCCTTCCTATGAGCTGGTTCGACCACCATCTGGTATCCATGGCACTACAGGGAGCAGGGCCTCTCCAGGATGTTACTTGTAAATCTGTCCTAAAGCGCCCCTGGCATAAACATGATGCCGATCATTTCTGTGCCCTCCTCCTCAGCCAAACACCCAACCTTCCAGACAACCCTGACAGGGCTGATAGCATCCTGTCTGATTGGCTTACGCACTCCCTTGATACCCTCATTCCCGCCAGGTGGTCCCAGAGTCATAGAGCCTAGTCGAGCCCGTGGTATAATGACAACCTGGCCTCGGCCCGGAAAACTTGTAAAAGCCTGGAACGGGTGTGGAGACGGCACTATGATCCAGTTCTGAAAGTACAATATCGAGTAGCCATTAAGAACTATCAGAAGTCCATCCAGAAGGAGAGAGCTGCCTATTTTGCAGATAAAATTAGAAACAGCAGTAACCCTGCTAAATGTATCTTTGTCTTGCTTAAAGATCTAAAATCCTCAGGGCAACCTAAAGCTTCCCCTCTTTCCTCTAACCAGCAATGCGAGGCCCTCGCCACTTTTTTCATTAAGAAGGTCGAGGACATTTACAGAACTTTCCCCCACACTGCGATTAAAACAGGCCCTTCTCTTCTGCCCAGATGCACTCCCACACTCTGCTTTTCTGGCGCTCTCCCAAGAAGTGATGCGCACCATCTGCAATAAACGCAAATCAGGATCCCCAGCAGACCCTCTCAAACCGGATCAATTTCAGAAATTTCTACCTCAGCTTCTCTCTCCTTTCTGCGATCTCATTAATCTGTCCATGTCCTCTGCGGTAGTCCCCTTGTCCTGGAAACATGCCAAGGTTGTTCCTTTACTCAAAAAACCTACGCTGGATGTTTCAAAACCGGAAAATTTTCGTCCTATCTCTCTTCTCCCTTTGGTATCTAAGATTACTGAGGCCCACATTATTTCCATTCTTACTACATTCATCGAAGATATCAACCTGTTGGACCCCTCTCAAAATGGCTTCCGCCCTCGTCACAGCACTGAAACTGCCCTTCTGGCTGTAACAGAACATCTGAGGTGTTCTCTAGATGTTGGAGATACTTCAGCTCTGATTCTACTGGACGTAAGCGCTGCATTCGATACAGTGTCCCATCAGATCCTACTGCAGTGCTTGGAGGACATCAGTATTGACGGCCCGGCCCTGGGCTGGTTCACCTCCTTTTTATCTGAGAGATTCTTCCAAGTGTCTGTTCCCCCCTTCTGCTCTCAGGTGCATGCTGTGTACCAAGGGGTTCCTCAGGGCTCCTCCCTGAGCCCTACTCTATTTAACATCTACATTCAACCCCTGGCAGCAGTAGCCAGGAACAGAAGATTAACTGTGGTATCTTATGCGGATGACACACAGTTGGTGGTTGCATTATCTGACAACTCTGCACAGGATGTGCTCAAATTCAAAGACGATTTAACAGCTATCATAGACTGGATGACCGCCAACTGTCTTCAACTGAATGCCAGTAAATCCGAGATCCTGTTGGTGGGTAAAGATACTCATCTGTGCAGTGAGCACTGGTGGCCATCCACTCTGGGCCTTCCGCCTGTCCCGAAGCAGACAGCTAAAACTCTTGGAGTATGGGTTGACACTGCTCTGACCTTTCAGGCTCAAACAAAAGCAGTTGCGGGTGTCTGCTTCGGGCTCTTACGTGGTCTCAAACCCCTGCTGGGTTTTTTTTATCCTACCATCCGTCAGGTGATCATTCAGGCCACTGTACTATCCAGGCTGGCTTATGCTAGCTCCATGTACCCAGGGTCAAACAGAGCAGAGATACATCGCCTACAAAGGGCACAAAATGCTGCGGTTCGGATGCGCCTCGGCCTACCGAGAACCTGCTCCACCTCCAATTCCATCCGCAGATTACACTGGCTTCCGGTGGAGAAACGGATTCAGTTCAAAACTCTCTGTATTTCCCATAGAATCGCGAATCATCAATCTGCTGACATTTTAGCTAACCTCCTTACGCCCTATATACCCACCTGCCAGCTGCGTTCCATCAGTCAGCACCTGGCAGTCGTTTTTCTTCGGGTCAAGAGAGCACGGGCAGGAGGGCGCTCCTTTCGTGCTCTTGCTCCTAAACTTTGGAATTCCCTCCCTGTGAATATCAGAAGTATTCAAAACCATGTGTCATCCGTAAAGCCATAAAAACCTATCTTTTTCCTACATAATCTGCTCTTCTGTGCGTCACTTGGTCTGCCCTATGTCAGTTTGCATTTTAGCACTGGGACTTTGCTGGGGCAGCTACGCGCTTTATAAAATTTATAATAACATAACATTTGGCACTCCACAAATATGAAGACAATAATGAATCAGATTACCAATGGGCTTGGTTAACTCTTGTTAATCGGAGGATTTAGGGCCCGCTGTAGCATTGAGCAGCTTTGTAGAATGAATCTCTTGTATAAGAGACATGCTATCTAGGCCCATAGCAAAACATGTGGCACACAATAAGTCATGGTTTGGCAAAGCCTGTAGAATTGCAAATGCTAGGTTGAGAAGGGAATTGAAGCAATCTCCCAGGGACCAGGAAGCAATCAGCATGTGTAGGAAAGCCTATAATTTGGATCTAAAGACAAGAAAGGTGAAGCTTAAGGATGAGAAATGGCAAACTCTTGTAGCTGCCTGCGAGACCGAAGACCCCCAGGCCTTCTGGAAGGCAGTGCGTGTTGGTCTTGCCCCAGGGGTACCGCCTGATAAAGTGAGCACCCATATCGACCCTGAAACCTGGATAGACCATTTAAGTGTAATTTATCGTTATAGTATTTCAAACTCAGAGGAAATATTGGCTGATTGTCCTCTGCCACATAATTTTCACTTCTCCGCTAAGGAGGTACTTAAAGTCATTCTCAATAGCCCCTCAAAAAAGGCTCCTGGGCCGGATGGGATCCCCATGGAAATATGTAAGGAAAATCCAGGGTTTTGGTCCCCCTTGCTCACCAACGTCATAAATTCTGCATGTAAGGCTGGGGTCCCTCCGTCTTGGAGTAAGTCCATAATTGTGCCAGTCCTTAAACAGGGAAATGTACACAACCCCAAGTGTTATCGCCCAATTTCACTTATTGACTCTGTGACCAAAATAATTGGGAGAATCATACTGAATCGTCTGCTCCTTTGGACTACGGAGAAACATATTCTCTCTCCGGTTCAATATGGGTTTAGAAAAGGTCTTGGCACTATTGAACAGTGTTTAAATCTCCACCTCCTTGTGTCTAAATACAAGTTTGTCAAGAGCAGCTCCCTTCAGCTGGCCTTCATGGACCTAACAAGAGCTTTGCCTATGTAAATAGATCCAAGTTATGGGACATCTTAATCTCCCTGGGCCTTGAAGTAGATCTGATTGCCTTTCTAAGACATCTTCTCTGGGACCTATCGGCATCTGTAATGTATTGGGACAATGGAGAGTGTTCTTCACCTTTTTTAGTCAATTGGGGAGTGTGCCAGGGGTGTGTGCTGGCTCCCATTTTATTCTTACTGTATGTAAATGACCTTGAAGCTGGTGAATGTGGAGGCCGGTTTTCCTATGGTCAATTGAAAATCCATGCTGGCACTTCTATATGCAGATGATGCTGTGCTACTTGCTAGGACGGCCAATGGTTTAAAGTTATGAATCTACACCATTGTTGCGTTTATGAAAAAACTTGACTTGGAAACCAATTTCTCAAAAACCTTCACCATGGTATGTGGACCAAAAAATACTAAAACACGTTCAACATGTATTGGGGGAAGATCAATAGAGAAAGGGAGACAGTTCCCATACCTTAGGTTGATGTTTGATGATGCAGGTACTTGGGCTCTGTGTGTACGGAATAGGATAAATCACTTTTTGCATGCTTTTGGCTCTATTTTCTCATTAGCTGCCTCGATAGGCATGAGAAAAAACCCATAGGCCCTATAATAGAGTACTACAAGAGAAAGTGCCTTCCCACCTTGACTTACGGCTTCAGGGTTTGGGGCTATAGGGATGTGGGAAGAATACAAACTGAGGAAACTAAAGTTTGCAGGCGTGTGTTTGGGGTCCGCTGTCTACCTCACATGATCAAACTTGCTCCACTGTTGCTATGGTGCTCAATCTGGTCGAACGATGAGGCCGATCTAAATTGTGCAATTATCCTAGATTGTCTCTCCTCTTTATACTGACCCAAAATCCCCTGGCTCCAATACACCAGGGAGACAACTCTTGCCCTAGGCTGTTCCTATAGAAGGGCCCAGAGGGAGGGTAGGCAAGTAATGAAACCTGCTGTTAGAGAATACTGCTTTTTACAGACTACTTAGATGGTGGCTCCATATTTGAATCTGGTCTCGGGTACATGGGAACGGATGTTGCTGACTGTTTCAGATTAGGTTCTATTAGGTAGCTCCTATGTTTCCTGCAAGGCCAGTTTGCTCCCTCTGATATATGTATTTGCCCATGTGATGAGTTGTCCCCTCAGACCCTCTTCCACCTCCCCTCACCAAACAGTTTTTATTACCTCTGTTTCGAAATAGCAAGTTTAGCAAGTGTAGAGTATCATTGATTTTTTTTTTACAACAACTAGAGAGAGAGCCATGTTACATGTAATGCAGTAGGCTCCTTTTTAGGTCTCGCCTAGCGTTGCAGCGCATGCGCTGCATGCTTTGCGAGTCATGCAGTATACAATAAAGCGTGGAAGCTTTGTGGAAGCTCCACCCACTCTCCGCCCATCTTTTTGATTGGCTTACATCCTAAATGGTGCCTTCTGATTGGTTTTAGGCTTGTTAGTCCCTCCTCCTGACGGCCATGTTGTCATTTGTATACTTCCCTGGCTACTGGCCCCTTTACTCCAACACTATTTTCTTCCCTGTGTCCCCCGCCCCACCCGCAGTCCGTGACTTCTCGCCCCCCTCACCCCACCCCACTCCCGTTTGTGCCTTCTTGTAACGTCCTCACTCCGGTTTCCAATGCAATAGGTCTCACGTAAATGCGAGTCCTATTGCATTGCAAATGCTTGTTTTTAAAGTAGTGCGCAGTCATTAACATTTTACATGCGCACGCTGCCTTACTACCAACCAATCAGCCGTTTATGCACTAATAGCGTCAATGTTAGAAAGCAACAAGACAAATGTCTGTGTGGCAGCCGTACTGGGCGTTCATAAACAGCAATAAAAGGGATAAGACAAATGTACTGATAATCAATTATTCTCAATAGAAACGGGGCATTATGTATTTAAAGCGATGAAATACGCTCTGACAACACCAAAAAGTAATTGTATTTCTGTAAAGTAAAAAAAGAGCACTATGCTATTGGACAAAGGCAAACCCCGTTCGGATGTCCCGAAGAGGTGGATACTTTAGATGCAGGTTTGAAACGTGTAGTATTTCCTCTGGCTGCAGTTACCACTCATGAAAAAGCTTACCAACTTCCGTAGTTGCCGAGTTTCACTCCTTGGAGGGGGTGCAGCGCTCAAGTCAACCCACCTGCTCACGCACAGAAACGGCAAGCAAGGAGCAATGGGTAGTCCGTCTTTTTTGTCTAGCTACCAGTCCTTCCAGGGCAGTTGTGCTGGGAACAGTAACTAGAGCTATGGCCTCGCAGCCCCCGCCCAAGCCGTGGGAGTCCCAGCGGGGTCCGCCTGCCTCCAGCGCCTTTCAGTGAGTACCGACACAACATCTTCTTCAGTCTGTAAGGAGCAGCTGACACGCCGCTCTCTTAGAAAACATGCCCTCCACCCCAGCAAAAACATGACTTCTGTAATCTTAGTTTATCCATCCGTGTTTTTTTTTCTGCCCAAACTCTAAGGTGCTTGTCCTGTCAGTTCTACTCACATGTGTATCGCTTAAGGTATGGATCCCCCCCGCCTTTCAAGAACAAGTGCCAGAACCTTTGAGTATAGCCCAGGGCAGTCGAGACATTAATAAACATTGTAATATGGACTTTTACGTGGCTGGCAATGTGATCTACTCTTGTCTGTATTCTCAGACTTACTGCCTTTTACAAAAGGGGTTACACGGACATCCTGCTTAGCCACAGGGATAGTCAACATACATACAACAGCCTCCAACATTTTGACCACTCAGATAAGGGAGAAACATTCATCACACCTAGTACCCAACAATTCCTGTTCACGTCTAGCTTGACTCCGATGGCGCACTAGGTCCTTTAGAATACGATTCCAAGCAGAGTGTTTCATCTATCAATGTGACTGGATCACTTCTACCTAGCGGGTTCCTACCCTAGTTAGCTAAGTAGGTGAGGCAAACAGGCTTGTGATCTAATGTGTGGTAAGTGTTCCATCAAGACCCTCATAGACCACTGGTATCCAGGCGATCCCTTGTTCCATGAAAACGGTCGGTGGGTAGGGCCTAGTAGTATTAGAGGTGTGCAAGCCTGTAAAGTTAGGGGTCTGGCTTGACATTAAGAGCCAAACCGAAAGCTGAGTCATCGCAACATTTATTATGTAAAGTTCGGAGCAGATGCCATGGATACATGTTATAATTCTTTAAAATTTGGGATTATATATATATGTTTTTTTTTCATCAACGTTTGTGTTTCAGTAAAATACAATAGATTATATCAGTGTATTCAATGGCATTTGTTGAAAGTAATTGTTTCTTAACTTAAACATAGGAATATTCGAGAATACTTCTGCTCTGTGACCATGTTGTCCTGAGTCAGCCAAAGAAGATATCAGTTTGTCATGGGAACTGCAGTGTTGCTATATGTGAAAAAATATTGCTGCCTACTAAACCATACATAAGTGACTTTCTTGTAGCACCCATCGTTGGCTGAATGACTTCACGGTGCCCTCTTGCTTGCCGCTCTTGAAAAAATAGGCATTATAAAGTAAAAATATTTGATAAGTGAAGGAGCTGGGGTTTGAACCCTGGTTTCCTGGTTACATATTGCACAATTCAGCCTCTTAGATATTGTATTATATTGTAGCGCAGCATATATATAGTGCCTACTACCCCTATGCGGGGTGCTAAAGTTCTTGCCTACATGAGTAGCACACTACAGTATGTAGGGTATGTGGTTGGAAGTATGTTATTTTTGTTTAAATTGTGTTTGTTCTTTTTTTTCATGTCATGCACAATGACCACGGAGTTGTGGTTATCCTGATATAGAACGCAGCGCATAGCAGTTTGTTGGATGGTAAAGTGTAAGAGCTCTGCAGGTCCCTTTATGGTAAATCATGATATAGTGTGCCTAGCTGGTTACTGCACTGAGTTGTTCAATCTAAGATTTTGTGTTTAGTTTTGGTCCTAAGCTGGCATGGTTGGGGAGAGAGAGAGAAGTGATCTGTTGGGATGGACATTTTTATTATCATCCCATTTCTGAGTGTTTATGTGAGACGTAAAGAAGTATACATATTTGGGTCCTGCAGTAAATGAACTATATTGAATTCCTCCAAAATTGTGCACTAATAGGTGACAGAACTCGTTAGTATTTCATACATGTTCATTTAGTTGCACAGTGCTGGTGATGGACAACCCTTTTAGCAGATATGTGTAGTTAATAGATATACTTTTTCTTTGTACTTGGAACTGCACATGTTTGAAATATCTAAATGACAAAGCCCTACGTTGGTAAAAGAAAACATTATCTATTATGTGCCCCCAACAAATCTGGGGGTGTTCCCATACCTGGCGTGTCACGCAGTTTGGTGCTTACTTTCCCTCCATGTTAAAGAACAGTAGATGTTTCAGCACCCAGGCTAATGTGCTGCATAGCTAAATACATATAAGGTCCCAAAGGCGAGACCGATTGCATTGCAAATGCTTGTTAAAATGTGCACTTCGTCTGCAAAAGTCTATGATATTTTAATGATGACGTTTTTATCGTTTTTATTTATACGTGGTGATAGCGGCCCTCTTTCTTTCCTGATCAGTGCAATTTTCTTATAAACTGTGAATCTATTAACCCTGTTTTTATTTATTTCATTGTGATTGCATTTTTATTTTTGAATTTATTACTTTTGCCTTGATTATTCATGTACTGTTTTTATACATAATATTTCATTTATGATCTGCTTTTTCAAGCTCAAATAAAAAAATTGAGATTTGATTAAGTATAAGAAAATGTAAATACATTAATATAATTGCAGAACATTTATTTTATTACAAATAACTTCAAAAACATTTCCTTGAATCTGCAAAACACATTTCTTTCAACATAAGTTAACAGAAAAGGAAATATTTTATAAAAATTAATATTAATTATAATGATTACATTAGTTCAGCATATTTTTACAAAATAATTTCTACAGTGCTATCCGGATAGACATAGCAACCTATTTAATTTTATTTTAAATGAATAAATATATTAATTAAATATTCCAAGAATTGCATTACTTAACAAATTAATAAAAAATCATAACATATATAGTAAAAGTATTTAATATTTATACTTCCCAATCTATCCCCCTACAAACCCAACAACTCATTTAAATCCATTTCAAAATAATAAATTCCTCTCATTATTTAATCATTCTTTTTAAGACACTTCCCATATTTCTCCCCTAGAAGCCCAACAAACCATTACAAAATAACATGTCAACTAAATTTGTGATTCTTTTGAATAAATCTTTGAGCTTTTTGTCGAGGTGTCCATATCTTACCTGACTCCATTTGATATTGTTTTACTCCATCAAATTAGCCATAGATTCCTTCTCTCATTCCTCTGATAATATAATGAAAGCCCATCCATAGAAGCAGCCCCCTCCAAGGGTGAATTATAAAGTACTGTGGGGAGTCTCTTTAAATACTGCCTGGTCTACTAATGTGTACTTCTTCATTTCCTTTATCTGTATCTACATCTGAGTCCCCACCTGGGGTTTCACCTTCTAGTGTGATCAAAGGATTTTCAAAGGAGAGGTCTGTGTGTATTTGCTCAGTAAGTACCTGAGTAAGTTGGTTGTTTCTCTTGGGGTTTATCTTAGGGATAGCTCCTAGCTTTTAATGTGACCCTACCCATTTTAATTCCTCACTAGTGGTTGTGCATTTACCACAAACACACTGAGCTATTTTAAGAGTTACCTCAGAGACAATTGCTCATAGGCGTGTCTCTGTGGCTGAGTTCATGTCACTGATGTGTCTGTGTAAACAGCTGTGTAGACAGAAATGATTTTGCCACCTTAGAATTGTCACCCATTTGTTAGAGTCTGATTTTCTACTCACTAATACTCACTAATAGCCCTGTGCATTGAATCTGTAGTGTCAAAGTCAAAAATATACTTTATTTAGACAATCAAGTCCATTAAAGTGGTGCAAAATAAAAAGAGAGTAGAATCAAATGCATAAAAAGCAGCATTGTTATGTACATCACAGTCAATTCTTTAAAAATTGAAGCATCTGTGATATAAAATGATCTGTTATAAGAAAACATCAATCAGGTATCAAGACATTTTGTGGTAGTTTTGCACCAAATGCTAAAATCACACCAGACCCCACTGAGTACACACGTAACAGATTCTGGATCATGTAACTAGTGATCTCCTAGCTGTGGCTATGAGACAACTGTTATTGGTTTAATAGTGACTAGAGCTGAGCATAGTGGTATTTCATTATTGAGTGACACATTCTAAAAATAAAGATTTGATCAAAGACCAAAAGTTATACTAAAACGCAGAGTCATAAAGTGCCTTGTGGAATTGTTAAAAATACAGAGATCACAAACAGCTGAACTAAAAAGGTTTTTCCGACATCAGAATCTGGACAGTAAATTTCTGAGAGAGCAAGATGGTCGAAGTTCAACAAAGGGTGAGCAAAAAATGATGAGACAGGCAGTTCTTTGCCAGTGGTTGAAGTACAGTAGTTAATTTAAAGGTTGTTGGGCTAAATATTGTGACTTTTCATTGCTGTGCGTATATTCTAAAAGGAAGATCCAGGTCATGACCCCCAAAACTGTTTGTCCTGGCTTTGGACGCACGCCACAGTCATAACCTTAGGACCCTAAGGAGGTTGGGTGTGTGACTAAATTCCTTAATTTTTTATCCGCTTTGTCCAAAATGTTTGTAAGTTGGCTATGACTTGTGGCTGGGCATCATTCAACAGGAAATCAACAGCACCCAGTATTGTCCCAGTCCCTTGTTTGATGAAGCAGTGACAGAGAAACCTTCTACATTTGTGAGTTAACGCAGGACAAATACAGAGAAGGTGAGTTAGTGACTCCAAAGATAAGCCACAGAGGCGGCAAGTGTTGCTGATAGGACGCATGCCCATGAGGGCAGAAAGTCTAATGAAGAGAAACAGCCCATGTGAAGATCAGCAGTTAGACACGCCACCGAACTAGCCGAAACGATACTTGAGGACAACATTGACATTGCATTTCTGACCGAATGCTGGCTCAACAAACACTTTACCCCACTACTAGACCTGCTACTTCTGCCTGGCTACTGTTTCCTTAGATGAGATAGACCAGGACAAACGGGGGGCGGGCTAGCGATCAACCACAAAGAAGAAATTCACCTCATCGCACTACAACCCATTAACTTCCGTATGTTCGAATACCTTGGGGTGTACTCACAACTAAAGCCACCACTCCTATCAAACCTTATACCATATACCACCCCCCTGGCAATCGCACAGGCTTCGCTGATGAACTGACTTCAGCATACAGCATACAGCACTCCCTTACTGACTTCAATCACATTTTTCCCCGGTGACTTTAACCTGCACTGGAACGATAACGCTGATACCACAGTCCGTAACTTAACAAACTATCTTGATATCAATGACCTCAAACAACCATGCAATGTCCCGAACCCACGAGAAAGGCTCTACTCTTGATGCCATAATCTCAAAAAAAGAGCTTGTCTCTCTCTGATGCGTCAAGCCCGTCGATTGGTCCGACCACCATCTCATACTGTTCAATCTCAATGCCCCCCCCAGACTCCATCCAGACCCCAACAACAAACCCACGCACTGGGCAAGGAACATCAAACACACCCCCTTAACAGACCTGGAAGCCATGGTCCACACCCAGCTACACTCGCAACCCCTTCCTCACACTGTTAATAATCTTACTGCCCACTATAGCTCAGCCATGACCTCTGTGCTCGACCAAGTTGCACCGCTTAAACTTAAGCGATCCAGAAAAATTCAATCCAGATCCTGGTTCAAATCTGACCTCAACATCGCAACGAGACAATTAAGACAAATGGAAAGTTCCAGGAGACAAAGCCCCTCTCTGGCTCACCTCTCACTCTTAAGATCTGAACAGCTCGCATACCAAAAACACATCTTAGGAGAAAAAGCCACCTTCTTTCGCAGTCAACTGGATCGTGCAAAGAACAGACCCAGGAAGCTCTTCAACATAATCAAACATCAAACGACCACTACCTCACAACCAAATACACCATTGAACACTGTGAAAACATCGTTAACTACCTCACTGACAAAGTTGCAAAAATCCAGCAAACTGTTATCCATGATATCAGTCTGTCATCCCTGCCCAACTGTGTCATTGACCCCTCTGTCGCCACTGAAACCCCCTCCCTGGGCTCAACCAACGATCAGCACATCCCAACAAAACCTGAATTTAATCAGGATCGCCATCAGCTAAAAAATAATGCCAAGTAGACAGATTTCAAACCTATGACTGAAAAGGAAGTCTTCAAAATAATAGCAAACTTAAAGCCTACTACCCACACTTCCAACCCATTGCCTTCCACCTTAGTACAGAACCTCAACCATATCATCTCCCTGTTCTGGACCAAAATCATTAATGCCTCTCTCTCCTCAGGCTGTGTTCCAAACTCCCTCCAAATAGGTCAAGTCACTCCCATTCCCAAAAAAACAGGAACGGACCCCAATGACTTCAACAACCTCAGACCTATCATGAACCCTCACTTCCTGGCCAAAACGCTGGAGAAATGTGTCCTCCTTGAACTTAACCGACACATTGAGGAATGTAACCTCCATGACACTTTCCAACCAGGATTCAGGAAAGGTTGTAGCACCGAACTGCTATGCTCAATATTTCGGACAACATTCACAGAAGCCTGGATGAAGGGGATGCCTGCCTCCTAATCCTACTCGACTTATCAGCGGCATTCAATACAGTAAATCACCCAGCTTTACTTGAAACTCTCAGATATCGCACAGGTGTCAATGGCAGAGTCCTGAAATGGTTTACATCCTATCTGCAACATCGCTGTCAGCAAATAAAAATCCACAACTATCTCTCTAACCCAACTCCTGTAATGCAAGGCATATCCCAAGGATCAATTCACACCCCAGCCCTATTTAATCTCTTCATGGAACCCCTCACCTCCATTTTGAACCAAACAGGGGTCAAATACCACCTATATACCGACGACATACAACTCTACTGCAAAATCAAATCACCCGGTGACCTCCGACAACTGAACAACACACTTATTAATATACAATCATGGCTCAAAACCAACCATCTTAAACTGAATCCTAAAAACACAGAACTACTTCTCTTCTACCCCAGAACTAATCTTTTACCTATCCTAGAATTGATCAAGAATCTGGACGCTCTCAACTGCGCTACATCTCTCTCTAACTCCGTTAAGTCTCTGGGCTTCACCCTAGACAAAAACATGTCCATGGTGGAGCACATCAACAACTCTGCTAAAGGAGTGCTTTGCACACTCAGACACCTCAAGAAAGTAAAGTTGTTTATCCCCCCAGAAGATCTTAAGATGGTAGTGCAATCTCTTGTCATCTCAAAACCCGACTACGGCAACTCCCTCCTAACTAGAACTCCTAAATGCCACCTGGCGCCCATTAAAGCTGCTCTTAATGCAGCTGCCAGACTCCTCACAGGTACTAAAAATGTGACCACATCTCCCTTTTTCTTTTTTTTTTCACTGAGTTTTATATAGCGCGAACTTGACCCGAATCGGGTATCAGAGCGCTTTACATAGCACCAGTTGCATTACATGAGGACACATTCATTTTTGTTAGGCACGGGGAGATTAAGTGATTTGCCCAGAATCACAGGAGGTTCAGCGTCATTGCCGAGACTCGAACCCAGTTCCCCAGATTCGAGTTTGACCGCCCTAGCCTTTAGGCCAACTCCTCTCCTCTTCCTTGCCCTCAGTGGTCTTAAATGGCTTCCCATCAAAGTAAGATGCTTTTTCAAGACAGCCTGCATCACCCACAAAGTGCTTCATACAACAAAAAAAAACTTAGAAACCAAAATATCAAGAGCTGGAAGAGCCCGAACACCGAGAAGCTCTGACGCTCTTCTTCTCATTCCTCCCACCTTCAAGAAGAAATCATCTCAGTCTCGCTCCTTCTCAGGTAATGTTCCGCAGATCTGGAACTGGCAACCTAGGGGTCTCTGCTGTAACTCCTCCTTCCCCTCCTTCAAACAGGAACTCAAATCTCTACTCCACAACAGCTATATCAACAGGCACACAAACTGTTCTTTTTTTCCCTTATTGATTAACGCCTTCTAGATGGTCACATTACTTGCTCAATCGCCTTTTAATGTTTCTTGCTCATTCGCCTTTTTGTCCCTGATGCCTTTCTCCTCCATATGCCCTGTGTTATTCTTTGTGACTCTAGAACCATTGTGTGCTGTACTGTCTTGTGACTTTCAAATTACGAATTCCCTCTTGTACCTCTTGTAGATGTATTTATGTATTCGCATAACCTGTAAAGCGCTCTGATACACTCAGGTCCAGCAAGCGCTCTATAAAACTCAAAAAAATAAATAAAATTAGGAGGCAAAGCTTGACCTTGTACTGGAATGAGAGTGATTCAGTGATGTATTTTTGTACCCTTCTGTTGGCATAGCTCCTGATGACTAAGTCAGAATGTTTTCTTCTCATGAGGGTTTGGCGGTCTGAGACGAAATATGCCTTGTGAACCTCTTTATTAAGAGCTATTTTGAATTGCTGGTGAGGCAGGTTCGAATTCCAGAAGGGTGCTGCACCTTTAAGCTCCAAGGTTTTCGAGAGAATATTCTTCTAAGCACTAAGGGACGCCGAACAGTTTGCCGATATCACTTCCGGCCAGATTAGGTTCTTCAGTGAGCCTTCTTTTCTGGCGTGGGCTGAGTGCATGTATTTCAAGCTACTGGCCTTCTGTACCAGGAGTTGGTCGCTCAGCATAAACTCTAGCCTGATCTGGGCTGGTGAGGTGTGTTGGCAAAGATTAAATAGTGACCTGAAAACGGCGCTCTGGGCGTTGTCCAAAAAGGCATCCAGCTTCCCTAGAAAGGCTCTGTGCCGTACCCCAAATAAGAATGAGTGTGCCCTTTACTATCTTCAGAAGTGGTTCAAGAGTAGGATGTTTTGTGCATTTGTGAATAGCTTGAAAAGCAAATTGAAGTGAGGCGGATTTTGGCTTTAATAAATTTAGATGAGTTGAATGGCCTCCCTTGTCATCCAGCCAGCATCCCAAGTATTTGTATTTATTTGATTTAATCAAGCAGTTGTTGTTCAGATACCAGGCACCCGTTTTTTCCTTTTTCTTCCCAAAATCACTATGTTTGTTTTTTAACAATTTACCGTCATTCCATTGGAGCTACTATGCGTGTGTAAGGCATTAATCAGTCTTTGTAGCCCCATCATTGTTTGGCTTAAGAGAACTATGCCATCTGCATAAAGCAGTGAGGTTATAGGCGGATTTGCTAGTTTTGGTACGTCACTGATTACTAAGTTCAGAGAGGGGACCAAGTCGCACATTAGCAAATTAAAAAGGGCTGGGGCTAAGACACACCCTTAATTGACGCCTTGTTCAATTTTCATATTTTCGGCTGAATTGTTTCCCAATTTGACCTTGGCCCAGGTATCCGAATAAAGTAGTTGAATGCAGTGAAGTAGTGCTTCTGGAAAATCCTAAGCTTTGACCTTGGGCTAGAACTGCTGGCGATTGAGGTGGTCAAAAGCCTTGTGTTATCCACGAAGCAGCAGTAGAGTAGCTCCTTTTTTAGGTCGAGCCTCGAGTAGCGCGCAATCGCTGCTCTGGCAAGACTTTATGTTAGGGGGTTTGAAAAGCTGACCACACGCTCGTGCGTCATGGCCTTTTCCCTGCGGTTACGCGCAAGCAAAAGGCCATGGTGCACGAGCGTGTGGTCACGCCTGCTGCTTGCAAGCGCGCGCGCACCACTCGCGTGCTTGTTATCTTGTCTGACAATCGGACGGCGCACACATCCTGCCGAGCTACAGATGTGATCCAGAGGTTCTGCAGTTTGTTGCTGGATTCCTCAGGCGTGTGTCGCTTGAAGGCGGTGACTTCCTGTCAGCAGGGTGACCCAGCACAGTGCAGGAAGTGGCTGATGAACTGTCTATTTCGTTCCTGTTAGTTTAGATTACGCTTACACCTGCATTCATATATTGTTTATGACATCATGTTTCTATCTTCACCTTTCCTGATCCGCCCAAAAGGGGTGCCCAGATGGGGCATCCGCTAGGAAGCCTTAATAATGTTGGTTGGCGCTATAGAAAGCCGATTAATAAAATATAGCAGTGCAGCCCAGTTATGTAGCGCTTCGTAAATCGTATTTACTTTGGTTCGCGTGCACCGCTTGCTACAAAGGACGAGCTGCCCTAGACATCAAGGGGCCGGTGAAAGTATTGACGGGTCCAAAGGTTCGTATTTGCAGTCAGAAGTCGACTTCCAATCCCGGCTCAGCAGTTCTGCTTGTGTTATCTTTGGGCTGGCCATCGTCTCCTCCCTTTTCAGGAATCATGTTGACTGGCTGTGGCTCCTGTGTCTTTCTCTGTAAGTGCCCGAGAGGGTGAGCTCGTCCGGCTGTGGGGTGTGAAATATTCCTGCTGGTGCAGCCTTGAGGCTCCCTAGCGGACCCGGAAGTGGGAGGCACGAGCGTCTGGTCAGCTTTCAAAAGCCCAGGCTGCCGCGCTCGCTTCGCCCCGCTCCTCTCTTGTTTTTAAAGGCGTCCTTGATTACGTTCCACGTGTTAAGTCAACTTTGTCATTTCTCACCTAACAGCTAAACATTAATTCATACTCGTAAAGTCTTAACGTCATTTAAAATTGTTGATGTCTCCTTATCACAGAAAAGTCACAGTGAAGATTATTTTACGCTAATCACTACTGCAGTGTGTGGTAGCTGGATTTCTTATGAGGGAAGAATATGCTGTTTATGTGGCGTTAGTGAAAGTGTAATCCAAATACGTTTGTAATAGACACATGTTCCTGGTTGCCATGTGAAAAACACATTCTAATTATTGCTCAGTGGACCGGGAGGTCAAATAATTTTGCATAAGATTTTCATTCTTAAGTGTTTTAAATGGAAATATAATGAATTGAAGTACTTGCGTGTTCAACAACTTTAATTTTTTTCAAACTGAATAATCGATTTATATATTTTTTAAAGTTTGCAACAGCATGCCCGCTCCCACCTATCCCTACAACGCTGTTTGTTTACATTATTTATGCATGTTAATCATGTGAAGGTTTTCAAGCGTTTTCTTCTCGTGCCCGTCTTTTTTGCAGCGTGCACTCTTGAGTAGCGCTTTTTTATTTACTTAAAGCATGTCTAAAAACATCTAAAAACACATTTGCCAATAATTGATATTTATGTATTGTAGGGTGCTGCATGTCTAAACACTTGTAAGGTCCAAAGGGCGAGACCTATTGGCTATGCCAATGCTTGTCCTTATCTGCTTTTTCACCAACATCCTGATGGGCACGAGATTGTCTGTGGTCCCTAGCATAGGTTTAAAGCCAGTTCGGTTCAAAGGTATCAAGTTTTTTGAGCTTGTCCATGCATCCAAGTCTTCCAATAGAAGGGAGGCGAAGTATTTAGCCTCAAAATCCAAAAGGGCTATGAGACGGTAGGTTTTTGGGGTTCGCCACTGGGCCCTTTTTAGGTCTCGCCTACGCAGCGCGCATGCGCTGCTTAGGCAAAAAAGACCTTTTGGAATCGCTTCGGCTTTTCAGCCAAAAACGTGCACGCGTTTCATTGCCTTCAATGGCAACGCGTGCACGTTTGGCGATTCACTTGCGGGAGCGAGCGGCGCCATATGGTAGCAATTATCGCTCCTGGCGCTGCTCGCTCCCGCAAGTGAAACGCTTTCACTTTTTTTTTCTTTTTGCGCGTGCGCGCACAACTCGCGGCCGCAAGTCTTGCTTGTTGCGCGGCCAATGCTTGTTTTAGCACTTGTGCCCTGATCCTGAGGCATATGAATGTTACATAAACACGCGGAAAATATGGAAATGTCACGCATACGCCGCCTGTAAACTTGGCAGCTATGCTTGACTGCCCCGATGGCATGCAGCTCTAAGTAACGTAAAACAGAAAAGATGCCGTGCTCCCACCGAACATCAAAACTCCCAAGCCGTTCATCTCTCATTTGTAGTCTGTCCCGAACTTTCACATTCGACAAACTTGATATGTTCTTAAAAATGCAATAGCATGACGTGTGCAGCTTTCAGTCAGGGTCTACACACACTGTACTCAAAACTGCCCTCAGAGAGCAGCTTCCAGTGTTCGTGGAACCGGCACCGCGCTACTCACGGGCACGCATCGTGTGTAGTAGGTTGTTTCACTCCCAGAGTGCCGCGCTTTTAGCGCCTCTGCTTTAAATTCAAATTCTGAAGCAAAATGCTGGGCGTCAGAACGTTTTTCAGCAGTAAGCTGAACCTATACATTCTGTAGAATTCTGAGGAGATATGTCAGTGTGTAATTTCTACCTGTGCACTTTTCAACTCGCACACCACCTCTTTAACCACAGCTCCTCTCTATATTTCTAAAAACACAACATCCGTGCTGTTATCTGCCAGGGCAGTGCTGGGCAGGGCTGCTGGGGTGAAGGTAGCTGGGATGAAGGCGGCTGCCCTGTTCACGTCTTGCCCGCTCCTCCATCTGCCAGATTCCGGTCCGGTGCCGGCTTGTTCGGGCTCTGCTCAGCCAGGAGGTACTGGTTCGGCCAGGCTTCACCTCGGCTTGTGTGTGTGGTGAACACACTGGCCTGTTTATCCCCACGACAGCAGGCCTCCTGCAAACACTGCTCCCAGCCCGGGAGAGGTTTTTAGTGCGCGGCATCCACTGAAGAACAGGAAGGGGAAGGAAAGTTAATGTATGTGTATGGTCTAAGGTCTGGTGGCAGGGATCGGCGAACGTATCCTACCTTTGTAAATGCAATTCACAACTCCAGCTACGAAAATGTGGGTTGTAACACTTAGTGAATATTCAGAGCTTAAATACCAAGCATCGACTACAGAAATAAGCAGAAAGGCGCTTCCCTCACTGAAGTCCAAGAAGGGCACTGGACGTCAACGGAGACTCATTTGCACAACTTTCTCCAGATTTCAGCAGAGTACAAGACAAATTAATTTTTTTTTTTAAAACAACAACAACAAAAAACTTTTGCTATTTCCGGCATTGGAGGTCAACAAAGATCAACACAAGTTAATGATGAATCACAAATCCCTTTTTTCCTTATAAAGTCAGTTACAGTCACCCCCCGATCCTTTTTCCACAAACGGAGCCCACACTTTAGGTCTGTGGGACACGGACTGAAAGTCATCATAACCTTTGCAGAAACGTTACACAACTGCATACATAGCTCTGCCCTGAAGCTGGGGCTTGGATCTGGTCAGGTGAACTCAGCATTCAGTGTGTGAGAATAGTGGCACCAAGAGGGCCCAGCCCTGCGCACTGTGCCTATGCCTGCTGCACTGTGGCATTGGTATGGCACCTCACACCCCTGCCAGAGTCCTACGGCACTCCTGGGTGGTGACTAAGACTGGTCAGCCCTTCGTGCTTGTTTGCTAGTGTGTGGCTTATATTATGTGGCCTACATGGGAAAGATGTTGGTGTTGTGAGTTGAGGCAAGTTGTGTGGTTTTGCGTGCACACTGCGTGAAGTGTAGAAGAGTCCCTTTTAGTGTATACTTGTCAAATCTGCATGTGCGGCCAATCTTTGTATTGGGGGTTGAAGGGATGTGTGGAGAGGCCACAGAGGAAATGTTTGGGGGCCTGCTTCAGTGTTGGGGAAGTAGACACCCTGTTATGGCCAGTAGTTGCTGTGCTTAGGTCATTAGAGTGGATAACGACCTCACCTCTATCACAGTTTTCTTTACATAACATCTCCCTGTGGGTCAACAGAACGTAATCGAGTTAACAACAGCGGCCAGGATAGTGCATAATTATGCACAGCTTGTGATAGGAAAAAGTACAAGTCTGCCCATTTTCCAGTCTACTCGTAACATTTACATTTCATGCAAGCTTCCAATTTACTCTTGCTTAGAATTTAATTGTCTAAACATGCTGCGTTTTAACGGAGTCAGGTAAACAGAGTGGATCGGACATGCTGTAATCAAAAAGTCACAACTGAGCCGATGCTCTCGCGTCGCATGTACACACACACACTCCCTCCCTCCCCTCTCCCTCCCCCCGCCCCCCGTATGGCAATGCAATGCTCCTAGTAGTCCAGAATCGGATTCTGCTTGCGAAGAAACTGTGAACGGGTATGTTCCTATATTAGGTGGATGTGTCCCCTTCAACGAGTTGTTGGAGACTGTTCTCTTTGTTTGATGGCTGGCACCATTTGATGTGAGAATGTGTACTGCAGAAGCTGCAGTGGTACCAGCATTTAGCAATACGTTAGCGCATGAGATCTAGGCCCATCGAGTAAGATTTCTAGTCATCTACAAAGGTTAACTACTGGAGGCATTTTCATGGTTTAAGCCAGATTGCGAATTTGTTGAATTATAAATATGGCAGGTTTAAAGTGTGGGTTATCATAGCGGAAATAGTGGTGCCACATATGGGTTAATAGTAGATATGGGGGTAAATGCTACATATGACATTATACCGCCAAACCTTATGTATAATGTAACTCTAATTTCTGGTGTTAAGTCTGGCAAGACGCAAAACTGGCAAAAATTAAACATGCAGATATATTCAATGACAAGTCAGGGCAGCCATACTCATCACTTCTGCCCATTTCTTGCATTATCATTGGACCCATGTCTTGCTTGGTCTCCAACTTTACTCTAGGCGAGCAGTATTAACCCTTAACTATTTCAAGCTTTTTTTAACTCTTTTGCTGTTTTTGTCTACACCACTCTCCTAATGAGTGAAATATAATATCTACTGAAACATTCTCAAACGTTTGCCCCTAGCCTCCCTTCCTCATCTTCTTAATATAATCTCTAATTATAAAAGTATCCCTTCAGTCGAAAAAAACGTTTGCCTTTAATACTGCATTTTTTACTCCACTCTGACATTTTAAATTCTCCGTTATATGTATCCTTGACAACCTGACCTTCTGTGTATACATATATAACATGCCTGAGTGTTGCTATAACGATGTATTGGTCATTTTCCTTTCAACATTTGTGGCGGCATTTAGCACACATCTTTAACTGATTTTACTATTAATACCCTGCTACTGCTCTTAATGTACATCAATGTTAAAAGCAGAGACGTTTTCAGGCATGGGCAAAGCAGGCAATTACTCAGCACAGCAACCTTCCAAGGGGCCCTTGGTAAGGCGTTCTTTCTCTCCGTCTCACCTCTGAATATATAATTCATCACAACCACGTTCCCTCTTCTTACCTGCATTTACCTCCCATTCCCTCTACCCAGGATACTCTTAAGGATTTTGGGACACTGTCCAACACATATTTCATCTGTTTTTCTGTGACCCCATTTCTGAAAGTTTAAATTTAATTGCCTTTTGTTTGGCATCAAGCAGAAAATGTGTAATAATATTTAAAGTTATTCCAAACAGGGGGCCCCAAAATGCGCTGTGCTCGGGCCCCAAAATCCTTAACATAAGAGTGATTAAAAAGGACCCTCGCTACACAAAGGGCCTTTGGATATTTCCAAACTCTATGCCTATTCAGATTTAAAGATGGTCTTGAGAAATCCCATCCATGTTTCAGTTACCCAGCAACAGCACTGCTTGTGTTTTCCACGTCTCAACCAGACTACATATTCCCACATTTCCCGCCTTGACACTGTACACAGCAGTGGATGAGACTTTGTGGACCAATGCAGCTAACATTTCTGACATAGGAAATATGCCATCCAATTACCCACATAGCACCTTTTCCAGATAATGGCGACCTGTATGAGTTTCTCAGCAAAAAGCACCCTGCTCTGACACGTGCACAGTCGCTACATCAACAGAGAAGCAACAAGCTGAAGAAAACATTTGCAGACCATCGCTAATGACACTAAACAGCCTCTGACACTTCACACCACCTTCAAGCACTATGGCAAAAACACAGTCAATAAACCTGGAGCTGGGACTGCATCGGAACCCTACTCCTCCCAAGGCAGGTGGAGACCTTAATTCACCGTGCCAAGGGATACACTCGCCCTACTATAATCAAAACCATTTGAAGGGTATCCAGCTCCAACTCCTATTTCACATTTCTTGTACCCTTCATAAATGCAGGCCTCTTCGAACGGTTTCTTATTGCTGAGAACAAACACTTATAGTATGCCACTAGAGGGGCATCCCCCTCCCATGTGGTGTGGTAGGATTCCTAAGTAGGGTAAGTCCACCATTTTTAAGTGAGAATGCACGGGTGTTTTTCACAGAAAGATGCCACGTCTACCTGTGGTGCATGGTATGCTGGTTGCCTTTTTAAGGCATAAAACTCAAGGAAGCACAAAGTGTGGCATAATGCGCTTTCACAGCAAGTTGTTTGCATGGATCCAGAACGGTTGCCTAATTGCATATTGTTAGTCTCACCACAGCATTTGCACAGTGTGAGAAGCTTTGGGTGATAATCACACAGAAATCGCACAGAAACGCCCTCCCCAACAACCTCCCCCCCCTCCACACACACACGCTACCCTATTCTCGGACACTTCAAGCTCCCAGCTCTGGGGAGCTGCCCCCTGTGGCGCTTCCTACGCCTCTCCCCCGCACCAGCCCAGCACCCACACACACACTTTCTCTCCGTCCATCCCTGGAAGACAAGGGTCCTACTCTGCAAAAGGACAGAGGTGAGCAGTGGGAGGTGAATGTGAGAAGTCTGGAGGGCAGAGAGGAGGTAAACGGAGAGAGAGGGAGTAAAGCGAGAGTAAGAGAGGAGGACAGTCATGACTGTGGCGCGTTGTAACTAGTTCTACCCACGTGTCATTGTGGAGTGTACATGTAGAGTACCTTTGTTGTCAGTCTTCGCTACATTGTAGCCATCGACGGAAAAGAACCCGCACTTACATCTGCCCTGGGGGGGGGGGTTGCAAAGGCTAGGCAGCAAAGGCGCACAGGAGGTGGCCGTCCAGTAGTAGCAGTATGGGTAAGAGTACAGTACTGGGGACAGCGGATGAGAGTGCAGTGTGGGGCACAGCGGGTGATAGTTCAGTGTGGGGCACAGCGGGTGATAGGTCAGTGTGGGGCACAGCGGGTGAGAGTGCAGTGTAGGGCACAGTGGGTGAGAGTGCAGTGTAGGGCACAGTGGGAGATAGTTCAGTGTGGGTCACATCGGGAGATAGTTCAGGGTGGGGCACATCGGGTGATAGTTCAGGGTGGAGCACAGCGGGTGATACTTCAGGGTGGAGCACAGCGGGTGAGAGTGCGGTATTGGGCACAGCGGGTGAGAGTGCGGTATTGGGCACAGCGGGTGAGAGTGCAGTGTGTTGCACAGCGGGTGAGAGTGCAGTGTGTGGTCACAGCGGGTGAGAGTGCGGTATTGGGCACAGCGGAAGAGAGTGCAGTGTTGGGCACAGCGGGTGAGAGTGCGGTATTGGGCACAGCGGATGAGAGTGCAGTGTGGGGCACAGCGGGTGATTGCTGTCTTTTTAAAATACCTCATCTACTCAATCTGCATTATGTCGCTGACGTATAGGTGCAAGCATGTTGCATTGATCTTCGTGTATGCAAATTGATAATGCCTCTCTGTGAGGGGCAGATTAATACTATGGATAATGTGCTGCATGGCTAAATACTTTTAAGGTCCCAAAGGCGAGACCTATTGGCTATGCCAATGCTTGTTGTAAATGGGATGCAGTATTAATCCCTGCCAAGACGGAGGGATGGATTCGATGGTAAGGCAGATTTTAAACAGGTTTTCCATCAGCAGGGACCAAAACTTAGCATTCTGCTTATATACTGAGGCAGGAATGCCATTGGGGCTGGGGGCTCCATCAGCTCTATTTCTCTGTATCTGGTTTGCAAGCTTTTGACTGTGAAGGTTGATGCATATTGAGGGGTTTGTGCGTCTGTTTCCTCAGCGCTTTCGTGGGGAAATTTGAGATTGCTAGAACCAGGGTGCAGTTTGGAGCATTCAAATTTGGTTTTTATAAAGATTACTAATGTGTGTGATCCCGTTTTCAGAGGCTACATTATTCCCATTATGGGCCCGATTCTGGTGTGGTTAGGAAATCTTCCAGATTGAATCGGTTTGGAAATGGTTTCCGACCGACTCGGATCAGGAGAGTCCGACTGACCGAGTATGATGCATCCGGATGCTTCCAGATACGATTTGGTTGGCCTCCCATTGACTTCTATGGGAGCCTATGTTCCTAACCGCATCGTAATCTGGCCCTCGGTCGGGAAGACACGCTCCCGATCCGATTTGGAAAGAGCAAATGCCATTAGGAGGCCTTCCTAACCGCATCATAATCAGGCCCTAGGTGGGAATGCTTTCCTAATCGCATCAGAATCTGGCCCTTAGTGTTGTCCATTTATTGTCTGCCTCTTGTACTTTACTTAGCATCTCAAAGAAAAGCCTCGCTGATGGAGTGTCATTTCTTCGCCTCTTCCCTACTGTCTGATGCTCACTTTTATTATATTCTATAGGACAGGTTTTTCTTTTTGATCTTTTAAAGTGTGTATTTTGAGATTATTCTAAGCGCTGGTCTACATGGGCATAACATTTATTTCTCATCTGCTCTTCAGCTTACTATGATCTGGGTCAGCATTCAACCTTCCGGTCCTTTTGAAGACTGTACCTCCTATTTCCCTTTTATAATCAATCCTTCTCGATTTTTCACCCACTTTCACTAAACACATTTTTCATCTTACAGTCTGTAACCTGCCCTTTACCTCTACCCGGAAGCCCTCTAGCTTGTTCTACTCTGGGCTCCAGTACCCTATCTCTCTGCTGCTGGAGTCTGAGTGGCACGTCCAATACACCTCCTAAGTGAGGGATTTCTTGATAATCCTAAACAGCTGCTAGTCGGCCCTTCTATGATAATGTTTTTTAAACGCTTGTAAATATTTTTGCATTATTATGGACACAGGTTAAATTAGATTTTTTTAAAATATTTTAAATCTATGTTTTGTGTATCTGTGGATTTGTGTGTATATGTGCTGTGGAATCTCATTAATGTGAGTGATGTATCTTATTGTTTGCTGACCCTTCACCGAAATTGAGCACCTTCTCGGTTCCAGGGGTGTTGAATATCTAATTTCCATATTTATGTGTAACGCAGCACAGCATTTTTGGCTGCTGCGCTTCGTGAGAAATGAGTAAATCTGGCTCTTAGTATCTACCATCTCCAACCATATTAGCTCATTTCCTAAATCAGCGTCTTTTCCCTTAGCTACATTGCAGTAACACACTGATGTCCCTTCAGTCTACATCACACACTCCACTGCCTCCTAGGTACTTATTGGAGGAGGGAGGGTAAGCAATAAGGAGTTTTCAGGTTTCTTATATTGTTGTTTTTCTCTATACTTTCTCTTCCTAATACCTTCCTTTTCTTCCAATTTCCTTTCTTTTCTTCCACATCCTAACACTCACCCACCTTTTTTCCCACCCCTGAGGGGGAGCTGCAATTTAAACAAGCATTGCCAATGCAATAGTCCTGGCTTTAAAGGAATGTTGTATGGTAATTTGAAGCATTACAAGTAGAAAGCATGGGAATGGATATGTAACATGTGGATGCAAAGGTATAAGTTTGGGCTGCATTCTTCTCACTGCTCTTCCAGCAAATTGTGCATTTCCATTCAATCCAGTGTTTGCCTAGTGCTTAGAGGTGAGTTATTGTACACTGTCACATCATATACATTCCGCAATCAAACTGTCAAACTAATAAAATGCAGGCAAGCATCAGTTGCAAGGAATTCGCAGGAAGTACTGGATTGTATTAAAATACATAGAGAGCAGGAAGAGATAGGAGCTATGCCTCTGTATGTAGGTTTCTGAAGAGAAAATATTAGAATACTAAGTTCGTTGTATTGTATTGTAATTGCATTTATATAAGGCCTACTGGTGTGGCATTGAAGTGCTTTTTTCAGCGACTAGAAGACTGCTCCAAGAAACCCAAGTTAGGTGGTTAATCTATTGTTTAGTTTGTTAGTACGCTCACATGCCAACTTTATGCATTAGGCTGAGATTCCTGTGGTTGAGGTTAATAGTTTTTAGTTTTGTGTTCTTAATTAAGGTTCTCATGGGAGAAATCGATTAAATGTATTTTAAATGGTTAGGTAGGAAATATGATTTTGGTGATTAATCAGTTGCAATGGAGTAGCTGGAAACATGAAGCAATTCGTAGTTTTGTAGGAACATGCAGCTGAGTAGTGAAGTGAGTATAGCATTTGGAGGTATTGAGGAAATGTTACAATCTAGGGTAAGAGTGTAGATAGGACTAGAAAGGCATAAAGCATTAGAATTAGCATTAGCATTTTTGGTTAATAGGGTTAGAACAGTTAAGAAAGTTGATAGTGACAGGAGAATCATTCAATGGGGGATGTCAAAATCATTTTCATGCAGCATCATGCAAGGTCCATGGTCGTTACATGCAGAAAGGTGCTGTATCATCTTAGGTAGTTGGTTTGACTGCCGATGGTAATGAGCTGTGTTCTTTGATACATAATGAAGTAAAATTAATCTCATACTTCTTAACTTGGTTCTTTGTGTTTTGTATTGTTTGGTTATGCAGTATGTGGGACTGGTAGCACATGGAATTTTGAGAAGGACAAAGAAGAGTGGACCATCTTTGAAATTTGCATAAGTCATTCCATTATGTTCATGTTTGAAGCAAATACATTTGTCAGGTGATCAGGTTGATCTGATTCTCCTGTGATCGTAGATGTTGAGAGTAGGGGCATCTGCCGGCAGACAGAGAGGCCAGAAATTGCATCATAATTTGTCTTTGTGGACAAAAGTCAGTCAGATATTCTAGATTAATCATTTTGGGACTTACCAACTATTAACCATTCTTCTGAATTCCAAGTGATTCTGAGTGGCTCTAATTTTAGCTGGTAGGGAATTCCATAATTTACTGGCTTGAATGAAGAAAGTGGTGCCACCAATGGTTTTGCTCTTGTAATCTGTAATTATTAGACGCTGTGAAAGGTAAATTCAAAGGCTAGGAGTGCTTCATGATTGTTGATATAGAAATGTTAGTCCTTTTCGGTTTATCACCTTGTGAATAATGCATAACAGCTTGAAAGAAGATCGTTTTGCAATTGGAAGCCAGTGGATAGCCTTCAAGACTGGACAAACGTGTGTATCTTTACATGTAGTAGTGTTGTTGTATTCAGAATTTTCTACAGCTTTCTCAAGGTTGGCAGTGGAGTGTCATGATGTAGTCCATGAGTGATGTAGAAGGTTTAATTTAGACAGATTGTCCACTTGTGTGTTCCACCAGGATGAAGAGTCCATGACAATTCTGAGCTTTATACTATAGCACTTTTATATGACCATCCCAGTCCATCCATCCACAAGGCTAGAGGATCATGGGTGGTCCATTCATCACAGGTCAGTATTTAAATTTCTGGGTCATCTATCTTACATGATTCCAATTCAGCCACTAATTAGCTGTTCATTTTTTGAATCTCCTATGTCCTTGGGTTTTCTAATTTGCAAATTCTCTGCATGTCATCCATAGAGTTATAGAAGGTAAGATTGAACCTGTTCTTTAGGTCGAGTAGTGATTTCATGTAAATGTTGAAAAGAAGACAAGATGACAGATCCATGTGGAAATCCTGATTTTATGTATTTGTAATTGCACATATATAGCACTTACTACCCCTGACGAGGCATTGAATCGCTTTTCGGCGAGTAGTATACTACTCCGGAACCCAAAAAGGATTAGTGGTTAATTAGTATAGGAAAATGTGAATCAGTATGAGCGGTGGATATGTGAGTCTGTTAGTGGGATTAAAAAGGATAATGGAGGATAAAACAGGAAAGGGTCTAGAAAGTGTTTATTTAGAGATCATTGCAGTAGGAGGAGGTTTGGGATGAGTAAATGAGCGATGGAACGGATCTCTAGAAGTGGA
Organism: Calotriton arnoldi; assembly: GCA_963921515.1. NCBI lineage: Eukaryota > Metazoa > Chordata > Amphibia > Caudata > Salamandridae > Calotriton > Calotriton arnoldi. The sequence continues at coordinate 1,418,087 of CAWUFW010002848.1, forward strand.
TTAGGGAGAAAGATGATGAGGTATCAGAGGAGTCTAGGAGGGATACATGAGGAAAGAGTTTAGAAAGTCTTGTTTGGGAGATCTGAATAGTAAAACGAGGTTTGAGATGATACAAGGAGGGTTAGAGGAGAGAAGAGTCTAGAAAGGGTTATTTTGGGGATCATAGTAGTAGAATGAGGTTTGGGATGAGTCAGAGAGTAGAGTTAGAGGATATATTGAGAGAGGTGTAGGGTGAGATATAGGGTAGTGCATTGGAGGGACAACATTTGCTTTTAAAGAGTAGGAGTAAAGTAATAAATATATAGATACATAAGTACATGGAATGTAGATATGTTTAAGGAAGGTAATATATCAATATTTAAGTTGTATTTAATAAACTCAGCCTTTCAAGTATTGCTGTACTTTAAGCTAATTTATTTGTGCGGATTTATGGATTTTTTTTTAAATTTCTTTCTTTTTTTCTGTTCATAATTCAATGGTGAAGCAATTGTACATAAATACTTATGATACAATGTACATATTGTGATAGATAAATAAATGGGGAACCATAAGCATCTAATCAAATAACTTGTATGAACACTATGCAGTGACCTATATATATGTTAAGCAGAGAATAATATAACCATAAGTAATATATACATTTGTTAAGCAGACCTAACAAACGTCTATATATTTATAAACATACTCATTATGCACACATAAACAAAGATATACACATATCTACATACATACATATAATCAAATTAAATGCTTATATACACAGGGATATGCTGTACATTTATGTTTGAGTATAGTGGTTATGTAGGGAAGAGACAATTCTTGAGTAGTCTTCTGAAGATAAGATAGTTATCCGTGGATCTTATGTTTGGGGGTAATGAGTTCCATAGTTTGGCTGCTTGAACAGAGAAGGATGTGCTATCTACGTTTTTTCTCTTGTATGGTAGGATTTTGAGGTGAGGTGCAAATCTAGAGGGTAGGTTCCTTTGTTGAATGTATTTGGTGATTTTATTCCTGATGAAGAGTGGCCCTGTTCCATGTATTGCTTTGTGATTGATACGAAGCAGCTTGAATGTGGATCTTCTGGCAACCGGTAACCAATGTAGGGCCTTCAAGGCAGGGTAGATGTGGGCTTGTGGCTTTACATGTAGGAGTAGTCTGACAGCAGAGATCTGAATCCGTTGTAGTCTTTTCATAGTTGATAAAGATGATCCGTTGTAGAGGCCATTGGCGTAATCAAGTTTAGACAGTACAAGATAGACAGTAGTCTGGACCTTGTGTGGAAATCCCAGGTGGGGGTAGATGCGTCACAGAGTTTTTATAGAAATGAAGCTTGATCTTGCTAATTTGTCCACTTGGGCATTCATTGAAAGGTTGGAGTCCATGGTAATTCCAAGGTTTCTTACTTCCTTAGATACTTTAGGAGGTGTTCCCAGATCATCAAGCCAGGCGGCGAGTGGGTCATACTTTTTGCAGTCAGCACATGTGAGTATTTCCGTTTTGGAGGCATTCAATTTGAGATGGCTCCATGTCTTCCAATAATCAATGGCTCTGAGCCAATTGAAAATTTGTGAGTTTCCAATGTCTTTGGGGCTTTCCAGTTTAAGGAGTATTTGTGTGTCATCTGCATAGTTATAGCATGTGAGGTGAAATTCATTGATCAGTGTCGGTAATGACTTCATGTAGATGTTGAAAAGCATGGGTGAGAAGATAGATCCTTGAGGGACCCCTGCTTTTGTGAACTACGGTTTGAATGAGAAAGGTGGGGTATAGATGACATTTGTTCTGTTTTGAAGGTAGGATGTGATCCAGTTGAGAGCAGTCCCCTCTACGCCAGCTTTGTAGAGTCTTTGTATTAGAGCGTCATGGTCAACTGTGTTAATGGCAGCTACGAGGTCCAAGAGAAGTAGTGCAGCAACCCCGTTCTGGTCTACTGTATTCTTAAGGTCATCCCAGATGGCAATGAGGGCAGATTCTGGACCTCTTCCTGGACAGAATCCTGTTTGGAAGTCTGAAAGTATGGGGTTGACTTCAATGAATTGTGACATCTGGGCGAATGCTGCTCTTTCTATCAGCTTGCCTAGGAAAGGTCCATTTATAATTGGTCCGTAGGTGTCGGGGTTAAGCAGGTCCAGGTTTGTTTTCTTTAGTAATGTGAATATGTATGACTTTTTTAGGTCTTCTAGAAATATTCCCATAGCTAAAGAATTAATGATGATTCGTCTTACTGGTGTGGCAGCAGAGGTAGTTAGAAGAATTTTCTTGAAGGTTTGTGGTGGACATGGGTCAGAAATGCTGCCGGCAGGCCTGCTTGCTTTGACCAGATCCATAAATTCTCTTTGTGATATTTGTTGGAAGGATTGCAGAGGCTGTGTTAGCCTACTCTTTGAGAGGGTTTTTGGAAAGGGGTGGTGCTGGTAGTTTTTCTTTGTTTTAAATAGGAGTCCAACATGTCTGCTTTGATTGTGTAATGATTTGCCAGTTTGTCAGTGAATTCTTGAATAATGGGATGAGTTCCTTCTAGGCAATTTGGTTTATGAAATTCTGTGAGAAGTTTATAAAATTCTTTATTTGCAGATTTAGCATTTTGAATTCTATCTGAATAGTTTTTTGTTTTAGCTTTTTTGATTGCTGACTTGTATAATTTGTTAAATTTCTGGAGGTGAAGTTTGTCTTGATTGGTGTTTGTTTTGAGCCAGGTGTGTTGCTTCTTTCTAATTTGCTGTTTTATCTCTTTTATCTCTGTATTTCTCCAGGGTGCCTGTTTTCTTTTGTTCTGTTTTGTTGTTCTGAGTGGTATTAGGCTATCAAAAGCTTGCTGTAGCCACTTGTATAGTTATTTTTAACTGAATTTAGTGTATCTAGATCTGTATTGGATCTTAGTTGTGTTTCTAAGAGTTCAAAATTGAGTTTGTGCCACAGTGGATAGGATGGTGCATGTAAGGTGGTTTTAGGTGTGTTGCTTTGTGGTGTTTTATATTGGAAAGCAAGCAAATGATGGTCTGGCCATGTGACTGGAGCAATCGTTTGCAAGGTAACTAGTTCTATATTTGCAAAAATGACATCTAGGACAGTAGCGGCTCCTGGTGGGAGTGCTGCCGGGCGGTGACGTGGGGCGGGGAGGGGCAGGGTGGGGGGTAGTAAACTCTGGAATACGGCCCAAAAGAGGTAAGTAAACAAATAAATAAATAAAACGAAATTCGTTGCGCGCGCTGCATCGCATTTGGCGATGCAGCGCGCGCAACAAATTCGTTTTATTTATTTATATGTTTACTTACCTCTTTTGGGCCGTATTCCAGAGTTTACTACCCCCACCCTGCCTCCCCGCCTCACGTCACCGCCCGGCAGCACTCCCACCAGGAGCCGCTACTGATCTAGGATGTGTCCAGCGATGTGTGTGGGTTTGAGGACGATCTGATGTAGGTTCAGTGTGTCTAGGCCAGTGATGATTGTTTTCGGATGGGGCATATTGGTTTTGTCAAACCAAATGTTTAGGTTACCAAGAATACATAGGTTGGGGTGTAGTTTTATTAGGTTTGAAACTGTGTCTAGAAGTGTGTCGGAGAATGTTGCGTTGCTAGGTGGAGGTCTGTAAAGGAGTAGGAAGTTACAGGAGGAAGATGGTATGGGGTTGCATTTGTTGAGGAGGGCCTCTCAATCTTGTATGGAGATGTTGTCAGCTTTAGTGATATTTAATGTTTGTTTGAATACAACAGCTAGGACACCTCATCTTTTGCCTATATGATTTGGTGTGATAGTTTGATAGCCTAGCGGAACGGCTTCATGCAATACTGGATTCATGTCATTACCCAACCATGATTCTGTTATGAGTACTTCAGGTTGCGTGTCAGTAAGAAAGTCGTAGATGTGATGCTTGTTTTTAGAGAGTGATCGAGCATTTATTAGTAGGCAGTTTAGAGACTTTGTTTTGTAGAATAGTGAGCAGTATTTTGTGGAGTTGTAGCAGGTGTGTCCTTAGTGCTGGTTTTAGCTCTATGACGATAGAAATAGTGTAGCTTTTCGATATCGTATTCCTCGTCCAGCAGGCTAAGACGGCATTTTAATGGGTCTGCGTTTGTAGGTGGTGGAGATGGTGGTTGAGAGTGAGTTGGTGAGCCGTGTTGCTTTTGTAGAGTAGCCTTGTTGTGCAGTAGACGGAGATGTGAAACTGTGAAGAGTGGCATGTTGCTTATTTTGTTTACGTCTATTTAGGGTGGTAAGTGTAGGCGTTAGGGGTGATGGTGCAGCATATGGGTCATGTTGTAAGGCTCTAAATTGTCCAATGGATGTGAGGCGGTTGAAAGAGAGTTGTTGTGTTGCTGTATATGTGTTAGGTATGGGGGAAGAGAGAAAGCTTGGCAGTAGAGTTGGTTTAAGGTGTGTATTATTGGTGCAGTCAGGCGGGAGGGGGTGAGTGTATGTTTCTAGTTTGTGACGGAATGTATAACGAAGTAGTGTTTGTGTGAGATTTTGTTGTGCTGATAATTGTGTGTTATGTTTTGATTTTGAGAAGTAGTGTTAGGTGGTGATGATGTAGTTGTTTTTTGAGAAGTATTTGTATGTAAAGTACTGTTGGTGAGTGGAAGCTGAATGGTAAAGCAGGTAGTGATGTGTTTTGGAAAAGAGTGTATGTGGTGTGTGAGGGGATGGACAAGAGTAAATATAGTTTGTGTTAGGTTTGATCACTGGAAGAGGTAATATGTGTGGTACAGTAAGGGTTGTGTGGTTGTGTTTTTTTGGTAAAAAAGGGGGAGGGTGTTGGTGGATGAAATGATGGAAGGCTGAGTATAGGCTTAGTGGTGGCAGAAAGGGGTCTTTTAGGAGTAAGTAGAGGGTAGAACTGGTACTTTGTATGAGCAGAGGGTATGTGTCTGGATGGAATATAGTTATGTATAGGGTTGATTTGTGTTGTGTTTGTGGTATAGGATAGAGTGGTGTTTTGTGTGTGAGTGAAAGTGCCATTGTGTGGTAGTTGGGGTGGAAGGGGGTATAAGCGTGGTTTGTGGGGGTTTTTGGTGGTTGTTGAGATAGTGAATTGTGGTTAGTGTTTGTTTGTAGTAAATGAGAGGAGTGCATTTGCTGTGTATGTGTTAATAAGTTTGTGGTTATGAAGGGATTAAGGTGGGTGCTGGTGAATGGAAAAAAGGCAGCATTTAAGGCCCAAGGCCCGACCAGTCCTGAACAGGCCCAAACAGGCAACTGGCCTTGTCCTCCCTGCCCTTAGCCCAACGCCTGGGCTAAGACACCATGAGCTCTAAGCTTAAATAGCCCTAGTGATCAGGTGACACGTTCAGCTAAATGGAACCCTAGCCCTAACCATAACCAGTCACAACACTAGCCCTAAGCCCTAGGTCCAATAGGAGACCATGCCCTTACAACCATTCACAGTCCTAATCCTAGCAGCAAATCAAGAACCAAACCCTAAGCACTAAGTCCAATAGAGACCCTAGCCTCAGGAGTCAATGAAAACCCCAGACCTATCCACAAATCAGAACCTTAACCCTAAGCCCTAAGTCCAATAGAAACCGTAGCCCCAGGGACCAATCAGAGCACCAGACCTATCAGTCAATTAGAAACCTAACCCTAAGCCTAATAGAAACACCGGATACCCGAACCAATCCGAGCACAGATGTAACTTCCAATAGCTCCTTGCGACATGATGCACCGTACTGTAAATACGGCGCATCCATGGTGTCGAAAGGAGGGCACACTGAGAAGTGTCTCATCGCTGCTTTGATCTTTCACAGATCCAAACAGGGAAGATATCCTTGTCCTCTCCGCCCTCTGCCTTCAAGCCAAGACAAACCCACCCTGGAAGGATGGGCTAAATAAGGTGATGCAGGAGGCCATGTGGCCTTGGCCCAGAGTCACTTCCACCCCAGCCAAAAACGTTTCCAGGTAATCCCCATAGAGAGCTACCAGAAACAGAGGGCATCTTCGGACTTTCACTGTCCCAATAAACTAGTCTTGTCTCAATAAATACCTCCAGGGACACGTTATTGGGAGAGAGGTCCGAAAGACAAGATGGGTGGAGGGAAAGAGAAAAGGACAAATATATTGAAGGAAGTAGCCTTGCTCTACTTGCACGAGTAATATAAGTTATACCTGCTTTTTATCACAATACTACAGGCTTCCAATGTTAACAGTTGGCAGACAATTAATTTCCCACACAGTCTCTCTAGCGCAGCAAGAAAACAAAAGAATAGTTAAGTCCCTGTGTAAAACACGATCATGCAAAATGCACTATAAAATGAATGTGAAGACAAAGGTAACTGGGCAACTTAACTTCAATTACTTAACCGCACAACCCCCTTGTAAGTACAGGAAAATGTACAGCAGTTAATTTCTCTTTAAAAGATTAACATAAAAACAAACTATGTGGTGAATGTGAAGAAGGAAACATTATCTGGTCAGTATTACTTAGCATTCAGGTTTCAAGTTTCTGCAGCACTCTGTACCTTGAAGTGTGTCTCGCCAGTTGCAAGACTCACTTCCGGTTGGGTCTGGAGGGGTCCGTAGAGCCACTGAATTTGGTGAACACTTCGTCACATAATGTCCCGGCTCAAAATGCTGCATGTGATTTTAAGCCTTGAAAGGGGAGCCCAGTGGTGAGGCAGGAAGTTACAAAACTGTAGCATAGGCACACTTCACCCCAGCCAAAAACATGGCCAGGCAGCCACTCTAGGTGACAACAGTTTACAAATATTAAAACTTAGACATTAATTAGAGAAAGCAATAGAGTTAAAGTAAGGGTTAAAGACATTAATAAAAGGAAATACTTGAAAGAATTTGAAATGTTACACCTTAACAAATAACCCTGATAAAGGGAATAATATGAATACATGCTGAAAGGTTTAAGGGAAGAATAACAAATGAGGGCTTTCTTTTACCTAGTGCAATATATTTTAATGCAAGAAGCAATGTTTCAACAACACTGAAAGGAAAATAGGTTTCGGTGTTAGAGAAATTTTACCATTACTATGGAAATGATCAACTGCTGAAATGTGGTGAATGCAGCGAAAGGCGCCAGTCATAACCTTTATAAAGTAATAAGTGTAATAGTACAGTTAGGACTTCTACTTCACAGAGGGCGCTAAAATCCACGCTCCCTGTTCCAACTCTGCACTCCTGGGAACCCGTGACCCTATGGTTCTATGCAACAGAGCTGTAATAAATGAGGCTTCACTCCCTCTCCTCTGTGGATTGTATGAGGTCACAGAAAGTCTCAAGATCCACAAACAACTTAATTGAAAACATGATTCTCGTCTGCACTTTGTGCTGCAGTATTTTATTATATCTGGCCACAGTTAACTAGAAACCCCCACTTCACAGTTAATAGTTCACAGGTAACCAGATATGATTCAGTTGCTATCATCTTTCTCAAGAAATATTTGCATATGTTGTAATGATGAAACGGTGCCAACTGTCCAATTAGGGGTCAGTGTTTTGTCTCTAGTTTAGTGATGTCACCTTTTTACTTATGTAACTCTTGCTTTAACACTGATTTTAGTGAATTTATTAATTGGCTGTAAATAGTGCGCATTAAACTTATGTCATTTGGCTGAGAGCTCACCCGATGAGTGTGACGCCCTAACCACCCTACTTAGAGATCCCCTTCTGCCTGGCGGGGACCCCTTTTTACTTAAAGTTTATCCTCCAGTGCCATGGATGTTCTATGGGCAGAACTAAATGAAGAGCTGTCACCATGAGTTTTAGCCCTGATCAACATTAATTTTTATTTTTCTGAAACAAAACTCCTAAAGCAGACGTTTCTTTCAGTTTACTCTTTGCATGTCAGGGCCAATGTTTTGTTTCCCTGCCCTGGACCACCATGCCTTGCATGGCACAATCGGGAATGGTGACTTCCACTCTGATACAGCAGTTCTTTGGTCTACAGCCCCAGGGTCAGAGATTTCCACCAGTAAAGATGACAGATGCTCCACCGGCATAAACATGATCTTTCCCACAGCTCTACATGAAGGAAGGAACTGTGGGTTTAGCGGTATGGGAGAATCAGCACTTTACAGTCGTTTTCTCATTCTGCTAAATCCTAGCCCGTGTATTGTGGCAAAAGGAAAGAAGTTATTTGTGTACTTTCTCGCAAGACCATACTGGTGTACTTTTAATCTCTATAAAGATAAGCAAGGTAGGGCCATCCTTCACATATTTTTCTACTTGGACGATTTATAGGCAAACTAGGTAACCACCCTGTGCGGTGAGCTAGATTAGGAACTACATAAAAGAGTCCTAACACTGGTGAATGCAGTTTGTCCATGGCAGAGAGAGACGATCACTGGAGTACAAGATGAATCAGTCCTAGGGCCCACTCTGGGGAAGCGGGCCCTCAAAACAGGCAACATCTTGATTTGCAACAAACGTAGTGTTTCAGAAATGGGTGTTTTATTTTTTAAACTCCAAGAGAAAATCCAAGTTATCTTTTCAAGAAATCTCAATATAATATATGTGAAAGGCAACAACACAGGCGAATCCCATTGGAGTTTATTAATGTAATTATTAATTTAATTATAAAAACTTGGCTGTAATTTGTTTTTGGTGACTTACCATCCCAACCCTTTCTAGAAGAAGTGGATAACAATTCAAATAATTTAAGAAACTTCGTGTGGTCGGAGAGAAGATGACTAATATTCAATGCAATCAAGCCGAATTAGTTAGAAGGATAGTGATGAAACCCTGGGAAGCACCACTCTATAGGAGAAATGATAAAACAATTGCAAAACAAACCCACTCTAAGCCAATCCTATCCAAACACCTAAATGAATATATATAGAGTGAAAAAGTAATGCAAAGATGTGTGGGAAAGTTGTGGCAGCCACGACTGAGATGAAATGCTTCTGACTGAAGTTAATGTGTAACAGTATGCCTCAAAGGACTGCTGAGGAGAATGAAAGTGTTTGTCATGCTTGGAAATAGATAAGCACTGACATGTGTTAGCAGTTCCCAAATGCCTAAGTGAGAAAGAACGAAAAATACCATCCCTCATATATTTCCTGTGAATTATATTGCCAAGGTTCTCTGCAACCCATTCAACTCAAGGACTGAAAATGTATCTAGAGCCACCTGGTATTCTGCTATCTCCTCATACCAGACTGCACTGTTGTAATCAAACATCTGGTTCTATTACAGCAGTGCAGTGCATCCGCTAATGCAGCCAGCTCTGATGTGAAGGACATAAAGTAAATCAACTACTGCTATGCCACTGCATCACAAAGTTCTAAAAAAGAGAAAGAGTGGCGAATTAGTACTTAGAATTTGCCATTGGTTTGACCTGCCCCTGCACAAACAGCTTGAAAATCCTTCATATATCTATAGAGCATACTGAATTTGAGAGCGAAAACAGCTGCTTGTGTGTCCTTGTAGCAGAGTTAACTTAAATATGTTTGAGGCTGTAGGTACAGACAGCTTTTGAGTCCTTTTTTCCAGAACGTTTACTTTGATGGCCTCATTCCGAGTGCAGAGGTAACAGAACCAGTACAAATTCAGCAGGCTTCCTGATCTACCCACGTTTTATTTCCCCACCTTAATTTTTGGTGGGGAACCATTTAGTTTCTGACAGCGATCCCTCAGCCAGCTTGGCTGACAGAATCATTTTGCTGGCTGGCTAGCCACCAGAAAATCACAATCGCAAGAGTATTGGAAACCACCCCTTATTTTAGTGGTGGGGCTTCTGGAGTTGCTTTTCCTGCCTGAAATCACTATGCAAGGCATGGTAGTCTTTGGCATGATAAATGGAATAGTACCCACATTGTGCTAGGATAAAACTCCAGCAGGACAGGAACATTTCTTTTTTACTGGGCTGCCTTAACATGGTTGCCAAGTGGCACTCAGTCGTGGCTCCTGGAGGGAGTGCTGTGGGGCGGTGGGACGGGGGAGGGGCAGGGTGGGGGGTAGTAAACTCCGGCATACGGCCGAACGGAGTTAAGTACATAAATAAATAAATAAATAGAACGAATTACATTGCGCGCGCTGCAACGCCAAATGGCGATACGGCGCGCGCAATGTAATTCGTTTTATTTATTTATTTATGTACTTTACTCCGTTCGGCCGTATGCCGGAGTTTACTACCCCCTCAAATGTCAGTTTTTGATGTTTCGAGAATAAACAAATTTGTCCTCAACATCATTTTTCCTCGTTTTCTAAAATGTACCATTTTGCCTCAGATATTAGTATTTCGTAAATAAACAAATGTATCCTCAAACATCAGCTTGCGGTTTTCTTAAAACACAATAAATTCCACATCAAAAATCCGTTTTTATTTATTTTTGGTTAGTGACATTATTGGTCTTCAAGCTTCAGCTCCTTTCTGAATGCACATTATTTTGGTCTTTATTCTTAATTTTTTATTTTTGATAAATTAACTAGTATTTTTTACAGCAGTATGAATTTGCAGAAAACTGAAGCTGTGGTTGGCTACACTTTACTAGCAATGGTCACACTATGCCATAGATGACAGTATTATACTAGCGCTGACCTTATATCAGTGGTGGCACCTCAAAGCAGACATTTTCACATTATGCTAGAGATGGTCACCTTATACCAGGGATAGCAATTATATGTCAAGGAGAAGCCATGACAATGTTAAGTATCTGATGTACATCTTTTACCAGGGATCCCCTTATAGCAGAAATGGCCCATAGACACCAGGGCTGACCAACAGATGTCATGGGTATAATATGTGTCTCACATCGGGGATCTCTACATTATCACAGGATGACTACCAAATACCTGGGCTGAGATGCCTACGCTAAACCAGGGAGACCTAGTTCATGCCAGGCAAGGCCTCCAGATGCCAAGAATTGAAGGCCAACCAGATGTCAGCAATTTCTATATTATGCAAGAGATCCCCACCCCATTCCAGATGCTCATCTTATTCTAAGGATTCTAACCTTATGACAGTTGGGACTACTATATCCTATTGATCCTTGCTTTCAATCAAGGATCCACATGAAATGCCAGGGCCCCTATTTGATGCCAGAGCTCAATCACCTGATGCCAGAGACTTTTCTAGTGTGTGGAGTGGTAGGCACCTTATGCCAGGGATTCTCACTTTATGTTCAGTGTCCCTCACTGAAAGTGATAACCATCCTGCCAGATGCCACAAATGTTTACCATGTGCCAGGGTTGTCCCAGCCTTTGTTTGAGATGCCTAGACAAGCGTGTGTGACACACGCATGCACACATGCACACACTCACAACCGCCACTTGGTATCAACTCTGTGCTGTATGTCTGGTCTTTGCCAGGCTGGATGTGGGGGGTCTTACCAGTCATATAGAAGGGCGCCAGACACCCGCCCTGTCTCAAAAGACAGAGCTGAAGAATGCAGTTCACCATTTTCTGTACCTTGAGGATGCCATATCACTTGAGCACCAAGGTAGGCAAGAAGGCAGGACACACCTGATAGCTCAGATTGTAAAAACTGTCACTCTAACATAGTTTTGAAGATTTGAAGACTTTTTCATGCAGAACTATCAGAACTCGTACTTAATACTTTGAAGTAAAAAAAATGTCACTCTGAAGAACCGGGAAAACCTGAATGTCTAGTCAAATCAAGATGTGTTCTCAGCAAGTTTATCTTAGCAGTTTTTCCCTTTCGAAGCACTTGGCAAGAGGTTTAAGGTTACCATGTGAGTCCTCAACCAAAATATTCGACTTCCCTGAGCACTTCTTAGCTGCCTGGGAAAAAGCTTTTCAGTAGGGCCAACCAACAATATTATACCTGGCAGTAGTAACTCTTGGGTCAGCCACAAAGGATGCCCAGATCCCCTTTCAACTACCTGGAAGACACTTTGACATATTTTCAAAAGTATCTGCATTTCCTATAGAATATCATTGAAGACCAAGACCTTTTTTGAATGATTTGCCATGGGGCAGTTTAGAGTAAGATTGGCATCTGGAATGGGATGGGATCTCACACAAAAATGTAGAGATAACTGGCATCTGGTTGGCCTTCAGTCCTTGCCGTTTGGAGGTCTTCAATGGCAAACACTGGGCCTCACTGGTTTAGCATGGGCATCGCAGCCCAGGTATTTGATAGGCATCCTGTGATAATGTAGAGATCCCTGACGTGAGACACATAATCCACCATGACGTCTGACAACTTTACACACAACATGTGACCAAGTATGACATCATGCAAAAGCAAACATTATATATCAAGAAAGGTTATGCATCAGAGGTTGGGGGTCATGGGACATACGTCAGAGGTCACAGAGGCCTGACCAGGTGATTAAATGCCCTACAGTGTTTGTAGATTTATGCATGTACTCCAGCAGATTTTTGTCAGCCCCAGAAATCAGTAAATGCAAGAACACTATAAGTGTAAGATGTAGGATTTTCTCTTTTCTTTGTACATTGATCCATTCATCTCTCTGATAGAAATGGAGGTTGAGGCCCGGGGGTATTTTATCAGCATCATGTGGTATTCTTTCACATTACTTCCACTGAGTGCAGGTGAGTTATATAGTAGCCTCCACGCTCATGCTTCAAAAAGAGAAGTACTGTGCATATGGACTTTTTTATCAATAGTGACATCTATTACTTATTTTACAGACATTGGTGAGGTGTCTCGAGATCCTCCACCTGTAAAAATTAGCAATATTTGAGTAAAAGTGGCCTCTGCAGAATCCCACAATAGAAATGGAAGAAATACAAAAGATAGACAATTCCAAAGAAGAGTGCAAGAGGTGGTACTGAGTTTTATTTTATTTCTCTGCCTTCTCTGCACATCGATATTTTCACACATACAAGTTCAATCACCTTTATCCATATTGTAAGTTTAAGTGGCATATGCCCTTCCGACCCCCTAAGCACTTTTTTTAGTATCTGCAATATGTGACCTTATGACCAACGCAGAGTACCACAATGCATATAAGACTTTTGTCTTTGTGTGTTTTATAAAACGAATATTTAGTGGCCTGAAGTCCAAGTCAGTTCCTTTGGTTAATGTATTTTTCCCTTCATTTAGAATATATTGAATAAAAAACGTCCAGCTATTATTTAATCCATTCAATCCTTCTGGCTTACTGTGTTTCAAGCGCTAGCGTTCCCGTCCTTAGTAGCAATTTCAATGATTCTTTGTAAACCAGCAAGGGTGGCTCCTCCGTTTGAGTGGAGGACCGTTGTCACACTTAAAAATCCCCAAAGCCCCAGAGATGAAAAATAAAATGGTAATTGATTACCATTTTATTTTTCATCCCCCTAATTGGGCGTCAGGACGGGGGCGGGTCGCTGCTAAATGACAGAAGCAGGGAGCATGGTGGGCTGGTATTGCACTGTATAAAGTGGCCATGTCTTTTTGGCCAGCTGATTTGCAACAGCCAGCCACACATGAGCACTTTAAATATCTCTAATACAGCTGTCTTAAGACAGCTGGGTTAGAGCAAACCAAAGCCTCCAGAACACTGTGAAATGCCGAGTGAGGCTGCTTCTATCCAATCATATCACTGCACTCATGCTGGTGAGAGCAGTGCAAGGACTTGCCAAGGGAGTTCCAGCATTTGGATCCTGTGTCAGCAAAAGAAGAGGTCTAGAGCGAGGATATCGCCGAGTTAGGTAAGTTTTATTTAATTTTATTATATCATTTTACACATGTGCACACGCCTTCCCCCCTTCCCGTAAATGCCACCCGCCGCTGTAAACTAGTTTTGCAATAAGGAATTATACAAAGTAACATAAATCTCTATTACATACTTCAACTGTGCAGATCAAACACTTTAGTCAGTTCACTCAAACTTGAAAGTTCCATATCAGTCCCATATCATCCAAATCAAACACTACTTGTGGTTCCTCTATCCCTCCACCATTAGCGGACCTCCTTGCATCACCTCTTCAAAAAATTAGGCGGTTTGCTCATAACAAATCTATCCCTTGATCACAACATGTGATTCTATTTCCTGCTCTCACGAAATTACTTTTTAGTTCACAAAAACATCTCATGTAACCTGCCGTTGAACATGTGGGAGTGTATCGTGCATGATTTTTTTAATCCAAAATATTCCCTTTTGCAGTAATTTTCAAATAGTATCTCCTTTGCATTATGTTTGCATTCTTTAAAATATTCTGCTAATATGGAGTTTCTGTTTTTTATCCAAATGTAACGTTTAGGGCACAACATGATCTAGAATCAATATTTACATATATTTCCTCTGATGAGTTAGCCCTTTCTTGACATTATGGGGGCATGGTAAAGAGGTTACAGATGCTTGCAACTTCCAAAATTAACATTAAATAGATGGTGGTCCATATAATTTAATGTCTCTCTTTCTTATCTTATTTCACTGCTTTTTATTATCATTACTTGTCATTGTATTATGGTTTTATGTTTTAATGTTTTTATATTTTTTCCATGTTAATTTATATTGTATTGTAATTACAATACCCCTAACGAGGAGTCAAATATGTCATATACTTTTTTACTAAAGATTGGAAAAGGTTACATTGGAAGAGCAAAAAAGTGAATAACTCAATATACAACTAGGAACAACATGCACTTTCTAGGCACATGTGAACCAGATAGTCAGAAAAAAAGCCAAGCACTAAGTGTAACACCTACTCCACTCTTTGATTTTAATCTGGCTCTCTGTCAATGTCTGTTATACCCACATTTCAGTTCCATTATGTAAACTATCAATAACTTGCATTTCTGTGTAAAGATACGAGATGTTTAGAAAGAAGGTTTTTACCTTTTAATGTCATGGAAGCCCTGTCAATTAATACAATTTTTATTCCAACATTTTATTAAACATCCTCCACAAGTGTTTAGTCAGTTGTCAATAAAACACAATTCTGTAAAAAGACATTAACTACATCCTTAATGGCAAACAATATTATGACTGCTGCAGTTTAAAAATAATGAAAACATAGATTGTCTCATACTTTGGTATCAAGAACTTTGCAATTTTGTTGGACACAAATGACTTTCATTGCAGTACTTAAGGACACTTCCCATTTCAAGATGGCCTCTTCATTGACAGTAATGAATAAGTGGGACTGGAAGTTACTCTCACTCAGCAAGGTTCAGAACTCCCTGCTTTCATCTATAACTGCTGAAGTATGATGCACTCTTTCAATGAAGGAGCATCATATAAATATTACTTATCCACATGCCCTGTGTCATTACTATAATAATGCTTTAGTGTTACCATATGCCACTATGCTAAGGCACAATAATGTACAAAAGCAAACCGATAGACTGGGTGCGAAATTGAACTTTTTCATGGTTTGTTTGTTTCCCAGCATATTCTTCTTTGTGCAAATATAGTAGTAATTTAATGGACCAAAATACACAGATAGATCATTCCAAAGTCACAAAAAGCCTACAAAACTGTTAGCATATCTTCCAAAGTCACACAGCATAGGAGTACCTTTAATATTTAGTAATTTTGAACTGTTGCTATAAACCCTTATAATGAGCCAGGCCTACTTGTTTTTCTTAACCTGTGCATGCAGTTGCAGGTAGTGGGTATCAGCACTCAATTTTGGAGACGAGAAATTATTTTGCATCATCAACCTTTGGCAAAGAAGAAGAGAGAGGAGGACAAAAAGGGAAAAAGATGGAGGAAGAGGCAGATAGGAAAGGGTTTTGTGGAGGCTTGGAAGAAAATGTTATTGTTCTAACTCCACTGCTAGAATATTTGGAGACAGTGTAACTTCCCTCAAAATAGTCCTGGAGGCTTATTAATCTAACTCAAATGTTTGGATATTTTAGGGACAGTCACCCAAGTACTTTACAAAAGCGTTGAAAAGGTATAATTTTGCATTGCTGGGAAATGCTGCCCTGAGTGCGTTGTTCAAGCAAAAAAAAATAGGAATACCGAGGAGCACAGTGGCAAAGAGAGAAAGCAGGGATGAAAAAGAGCCTACAAGACTGAGGCAGAAATAGTAGGTGGTGGTAGAAAGAAGCATGAGGTGAAATAAAACTATGTTTTCTTGGTGTTAAGGGGGTGAGGTTTCATGCCATCCCTGAAGGAGAATACGTCAGACATGTCCTCATGACACTATGGCCAATGTGGACCACAAAACTGTGCAGATAGAAATACATCTGCCTATACAATGTTCTGGCCCTAAGCCCCCGTCCTTTTCCTGACTTCCTGGACCCACCCCAGCCCATATCCAGAACCCCATTCAATTTACAGGGAAACTGCTGCCCAGACACTCCCAGCACTATCCTTGCAGGTACTGTCACAAGGTTGTGTTTTTCTGACCTCTTATAGACTGGCTGCAGCCAAGTCAGCTCCTGAAGCAGGGGCATCAGCAACTTTCAGGTGAGTAGGGAGCCGACCAAACACACATGCAAATCAGTGCCAAAGGCCCAACAGGACAGACACCAGGGTGTAAAGGAAGATGAACACATAGGTAGGAGTAACTCTATTTATTATTAGCGACACCGAGTTCCAGGCAGCAACTGCCATACTGGAGCTCCACACCACAATTCAAGCCCCCAGGATTCCACCCATGACATTCTACTCAAAATATCCCCAGAGAAGCTAAACCCAACAAAAGGTTACCATGTCATAATCACAAGAAAAAGGAAGGGCGTTGGCACTATATAAAGAGGGAGGAGCAAGTGCCTAAGTCAAGTCTCTAACAAATAGGAAGCCACAAAAGATGAAAGAAAGTTGAGGATTCCTCACACCACACAATCTGAAAGCTGACTGTTTAACTGAGAGGGAAGTCCGATATATAAAGTAAAGAGAATGAGCAACCTCACGGAGTTAAAGGATCCTCTCTAATGGAAGCTTTTTCCTCTGCACTGCAGGTGAGTGAACATCAGGGTTTCTGAGAATTTTCTTGATGGCATAGGAAGGGCTTTAGTGTAAGATAAGACAGTGGACAGTCAGTGGGGCAAGAAATGCGAAGGAACTGTTGGAGCGAAAGAACTCTCTTTATCCTGCCGTCCAGGGTTTAAAACCCTATCAATAGGATCTCTATGACTGGGAAATACTGGAAGATCAGAGCCCAAAAAAACGTTACAAGACTCAAACGATTGTGAAGCCTTAAAATGCATTGAAAGGAAAGAGACTATAAACAACTCATACTCCTACATTGTCCTTAATGTATTTAAGTTTGAAGTATTACCCAAGATTTTTAATAAGTATGATGGATGCACTAATAAAAACACATACCTACCATCTTACAAGGACCTACCATGTGTCATATAATAGGTCATATGGTGAAGAACTGATATCACACAGTGACCCAGAAGGGGAGTCAGAAATCCCTGCTCTGAGTAGGTTTCCAGCTTGTCTTTGGAGGCTTGAAGTTGTCAATGTATATTTTGGGGTGTGGAAGCACTTAGGGGCATCGGCAGCAGGCTCAGCAAGCTTTTTATTTTTTTTATTTCAGGGTGTTAGGGGATTGATGGTGGCAGGGGGCAGAACTTCCTCTCAGGCACTTCTCTGCATGAACCCTTCCCCTCCAAGGCCAAGCCCCCTCCTCACATTATGAATTTTTTTAAAGTTAAGTTGTCAGGTCTGGAAACACCACAGAAACCAATTCTTGTATCCTACTTTTATTTGTACATCCATATACACCTGGTAAATGCCAACCATGACATTCACCAGAGCAGTCAGCATGGTCCTAAAAACACATTGGACCATTTCACGAATTTATTTTTAATTAATTATTTATTAATATTTACAAATTAAGCACGCCCACTTGATTAGAGCAAGGCACACCTGCACGTTATCGTAGAATTTCACCACCAAATGGACACTGAATTGCCACTATAAGCATCAAAATGTGCCCTGTTCTTAAGTGGATGACATGTCACTTGGCAAATGATGAAACATCATTGCACCAGTCCTGTTATAAGGTAGTGAGTACCAATATCAATCCTTCATTCAGTGTTTTTTAAGTCAAAAGTAGTTGCATTTTGTTAAACAGCAAAAATTCAGAATGTAAAAATCTTTTTGCATGAAACCCACAATGTGCAATCCATACATGTAACACTTATGCCTTTGCTGGGAAGGAGCTGGAAAAGCATGTTCTAGATCTACTCTAGAACCTCGAGTCAATGATACTTTTTCTCAGCATGAGAGCGTAGAGGGGAGAGAAATCGTTAACAATGTCAGTCGATTCAGTTACAGTTCTCTAGGACCATTAGGAATGACAGACTACTAAATATGGTTAGTTAATTTATTACAAAGCCAAAAATAACTGGACATACAGACACCTTAAGGTGAGGGTGTAGAAATACATTGGAACCAATATAAAGCCAAACCTACGAATAAGGTTAAGGTGGTGCAGCATACACAAGACAATTAATTCAAGAATCAGGATGCAAAAGATTAAAGACCAAGAGTCCAGGTTCCCCTGCATCGAAGGTTGATGGAAATAAAGCATTAATCTGTCCCTACACTAGCACTAATGTGACATCCCTAATTAAGAATTCTTCTGGGCAGTATCGGTTAAGGTGTCACCGTGTGGAGTTTCCTCAGAAGTTTCTCCACTTCAGTTGGGTCAAGTAGCATGAAGCTACTAAGAAAGAGCTCGTTCTAAGATACTCTCTCTCCAAAGGCAGAGAAGAAGTGGGCTCTTTCCCTACTCATAATGCTCCAAATATCACAGGTGTCTTGCCATGATTCCTTTCAGGTCACGCCATCCGATCAGGCCACATTCTCATAGTTAGTTTTCCATGGGATGGAGATTACTCCAAAACAGTAAGACCTTGATTCCCAAACCCTCTCGGGTGAGAAAATACAACAGTTCTCCTTATTGGCGTTAGCTCCCAATGTATCCCTCTCCTTGCCTAACTTCTAAACAAAGACATTATTCTAACGAGCAAGGAAGCTTCTTCCAACTGCAACATAAACGTAAGAAAGAATAGAATCTAACATGCACATCAAATTCGACTATTAATTCAAATGCGAGAGCTTCCAGGGAGAATGCATTTCAGGCCTACAAATTCAGCCAATATAAGAGAAAAGAAAATGGAATCTACGAAGTTATATAGAAATTGAGACATATTCGGTTAATATTTTCATCTACATATAAAATGACACGATTAATAAGTACATTCAGTAATGAAATGATTGTCAGTTGCACAATACAAGTGTTAGTGTTTTTTTTCTCTGGTTACATTTGATTTTCTGCGGAATTTTTCATGTATCATTCATTTGGCCTATACATCACATTCATGTTATTACATTACAAGATCCTAACACTTAGGGTAACACGACAAAAGATTATATGCCGACGCAATCTACATGTGTGATTATAATGCACCCCTACAGTAAAATTGATTTGTGCGCTACATCAGCTGTAAAATGATTAACCACAATGGGTGATGGTAATTATATGCCATTGTGCCAGTCTTTGCGAATATACCATTTCTTCAACCAAACTACAGCCTTTGTCTATAAGCGGCACTCTTTGAAATGAGCAGTGAGTAAACAAGTGTTGGCTGATTGCATAACTTACATGGTTATATTGATCCAGCGGTGTAATAACAACAGATACTCCGCTACCATATACTCACTTGGGCCCATACAACTCGCTTCCGTTCTGCTGCTAAGTATACCACTGGAATCCCTTTTAGTTTTTAGTGTTTCTCATACCTCAAGATCTAGTTATTGCTTCTTTAACTGAACCCTCCGCTGATCAAACAGTTCTTTTCTCTGGTCAATGGACCAGTTAGGTGGAACTAGTTGATGGCGATAATTGACATAACTCAATATATAATTCTTAATAATAAATAAATAATACCAGACTCAGCAAGTTTTTAAAATCTTTATCTAAATTAGGGGTTTTGAACCATCTCAAAGCGTTTCAGTACAAACACCCTCATTCACGGGAGTGCCAATTCAAAAATATTTCAGATAACATTTATCAAATCAGATCCACACACCAACTATGCTCAGAAAGAAGAGGATAGAGACAGAAGAGCATTTGTTAAACGATGAATTTCATAATTACCAAAGTATGGTGTGAAGACCAACCCCCTGGCCAAAGGGCTGGTAAGGGCCTCCCAGGACAGATCAGGAGACAAAGACTTCAGGACAAGAATCAGGACAGGATACTTCACCTCTCTAGATACCGATGACTACGTCGCACCCCTCTCTGACACTCTCTTCCTCCTCGTGGTTCTTCCGCGATCTTCTTTCTAACCCACGCCAAATTAAGTAGATGGTTCTGCATTCGGTTTCTTCATCAGTATTTCAGAGCATCAACACCACCCCAGTACGCCCTGATCTCTGGCTTCTTCAACGCGCTCCAAAAGCTTCTTCTTAATTTTCCCAAAAGCCCGCTTCAAAAATACGCCCCCAAAGCTTCTCTTCATCTAACTAAACTACCTCAATTATACCTTTCTATAAGCCATGTACCACCCATTAATGTTTCATTTTTATGGAAATACTGACTTCTGATTGGACAGGCAAGGGTGGGGATGATCATCACACCACGCTTATACTTCATTCATTTCTTTAAACCATTGTTCCCAAACTCCTCCCCTCAAATTTTTATTCCGCCCTTCCTTTCCCATACATCTTTAAAACTTTATTAATACAAATGTAACAGTTTTCTCGAATAAGTTCCTTCATATGAACTCTTCATCCTCATTTCCCAGGGCACATCTCCGCCGACCTTGGACGCGTGACAAATCCTTAGTCATCCTCCAACCTTCCATACCAGGGCGCATGCGTTGGATTACATCAGTCTGCTCGACTCAGACAACTTTAACAGGCCCAAATACGCACTAATAATAAAGTCAAAAGGAGAAATGTTATTCTCAAAAATAAATGATTTCACTGTATACCACCAACCTGTACTCTGACCCATACCCTTTATTATTTCTCTTTCTGCTTTTGCGTTAGTTATAAACTCATTTTCTAATTTCAACAAAGCAGGTGCCATGCATGTGAGCTTTCAAGCGGCCATTTTATAGCTCTTTGCGCAAGCGCCAGAATTTCCCTCCAAGCTTCAACACGTCATACTACGTAGATGCAGTAGACGCATGCGCAGTAAAGATCCCGTGTTAAAATGCATTCTAGTCCTACGTCCGTGTTTATTGTAGTTAGTAAACACATATGCAAGCTTCATTCTTTTCCCGCGTGTAATGAAAATGCATATTATTATTCACAAGACACGTCGTTAGTGATTCGCTAGTAAGTTAAAATGAGAGAATTGCTTCCGAGCAAGTCTCATGTCCGAGACCTTGCTCCATCAATCCCCTCTTTGATGGCATATTAAGCCATCACAAAATTTCCCATCCATCGCAGATACCAATTTTAATACTTCTCAGTTTTCTCCATTTGTCCTCCCAATTTTTCATCAACTATCTCATTTCCTTCTAAATCTTGCATCTTCTTATATAACCTGCCTTTCATTTCTTCCAAGCGTATTTCCTCGTACTTTCTCTTACGTGTCTGTCCCTTTCCTTTTCTATTCAAGTGTACCTTTTCTTTCGTACCTTTTCTACAACATCTATATGTAAGCACTATTAACATTACTATTGTTATTATCATCACTAATGGTATTATTATTTGACCTAGAAAACTTTTCCCAAACCCAACAAACTATTTCCCTATTGATGTTATACTTCTTGTTAGTCTTCCCCACACACTGTCAACCTCCAGTTGGGACAATTCTTTATGCATTCCCGTAATATTTTCAATATATCCTTTAATTTTTCTGCTCTCGTTCGGAATATAGGTGCAGCAATGTTGAACTTTCAACATGCCACAAACTCCACCTTCTTTTGCTAACAATATGTCAAGAGCAAGACGGTTCTGTAAAACCATTGATCTAATTGCAACCATTTCTGTGTTAATCATTAAAAATCCTCCTGCAGTATCTGTAGAAAGACTATCAACTATGGTTGATAACTTACACATTTTCTGCAAATTTAGGATGACTCCAACTGAGGGTATCAGTGCACTAAAAATATCTCCTACAATTTCAGAAAAACTAGCTCTTTTTCTTCGTGTTGGTCCATTAAAATTTCCATTGGTTCCACTAATTTTATCTACATGATACATTTTTGGAAAAACTATTCCAAAATAACAGCTTCCTTACCATCTTGCAGGTAACCTGTAATAGGCATTACTCCCACAAACATAATACACTCCTGGAAACACAGGATCAGTTTCCCCTTTTAGTCCCCATCCTCCTAATATTAGGAAGTTATGTTCACATTCACTGGAACCAATGTAATTATTGTTAAAATCTGTCTTTAATCTATGGAGGCAGAATTTTCCCCTTTTCACAAAGTCCAGGGACATCGCAGCATGAGCCTTGCCACTTGCATAGATTCCCTCCTTCCCAACCCATGGAGGTACATGGGTTTTCTGTGTAATTGCCTTCTTCATTAAATCCTGTCTCCTTTCTTCTACTAAATCTAAAAAATCTTTTTCTTCTTTTCTTAATGTACATGTTAGATTATCTTCGTGTGCCTGAACTAAATCTATTGAACTCATTGGTATGAAGAACTCACCCATAAACTGTGCATTTTTACTACTAGCTACTGGATTCATATTCTTTCTAATGGGTAATTCAGAAAATACTACATCTAAATTAGAATAATAATACTGCAATCTCCCTGTAGTGTAAAATAAACTTGATAAATACTACATGACACACCATAGGTTAAAGGTATATGGTGATATGTAATCCCTTCTGATACTGATGAGGGCAATTTCATACATACATAACAGTTGTTAATTTGCATGGTGCTAACATACTGAAATAACAATTTAACAAACACATTAGAGGACGTATTATAGTTTGATTCATTATGATAGTTTGCCTCATCTTCCACTCCTATTTCTAATTTAGTTTCTCTTAATCTATCTACCTTAACATTAGTTTCTGTATTATTCTTGTTACTTGTTTTCATTATCAAAGGTACCACTACTGTTAGAAATAACCATCCTAATACTGCTAATAAAATACTACAAAAACAAAATCTACAACACTTCCTTTTTACTCCACAATTTGGTTTTCCGTTAACTTCATTGTCGGCCATTTTATTGCTGAGAAAATTTCTTTTCTCTTATCTTTTCCCTTTCTTAGTCTTTTTTGTTCTTCTTTCTATTCTTAAGGAGGTTTCAATTTGCTCTCGTCAATTTGTGCAATATGGACTTCTTCTGTCTCATCAGACAAATCCAGGGACTCAAATTCTTCAAGAATAACGTATGTCCACTCTGGAGCATTATATTTTCTATTTAGATTTCTTAATCTTGGACTTCTTCGAGTTATTTTTGCTAAAGTTTGTTTAGGTCTTGTTTGACTGGTTATTTCATTCACTTGTTCTGGTTTCTTATCAGTCTTTCTCAGATGATATTTTAAGTTCTTTACTCCAGTTGGCCAATTGTCTCCCTTTCGGACTCTTTTGATTTGTACTGCATTTTCACCTTCTTTATCTTCTTGTAAAGTTCTTTTTATTTCATTTATTCTGGGCACAATCTGTTCTATTTCTCTGTTTTCTGTGCTTGTACCTTCTTTTGCTTCTTCCTGCTCAGGTTCTACTGTACTCTGTTCTGCTTCTTCCTGAGCTTGTTCTTCTAATTCTGTCTGATCCTGCTCAGGTCTTACTTCAAATCTTTCTTCTTCTGCCTGAAGTTCTTCTAACTCTATCTGGTCCTGTTCAGGTCTTAATTCAAACTTTTCTTCTTCTGCCTGAACGTGTTCTTCTCTTTTTCCCTCCTCAGGTTTGTTTATGTCTCTTTCTGTTTTCACCTGAGTGTGTTCTCTTTCCCCTGTCTCTTCCTGACTACTTTCTTGTCTCTTCAGTTCTGTTTTTCTTCTGGTTTCAATGGCATCATCAATTATTTCAATCACTGGGATCCATTCTTCCTGACTTAGCTCGGACTGCTCATCATATGGTTGTCTTTCAGAATCTATCACTCTAGATTCTTCAATTTCACAGTTTACAACTCCTGACGCTTCAGCCTGCTCAGTCAGCGGTGGCTCTTCTTGATTTAATGGGCTCGGTACTCTTCTGGTATGACTAGCGTGAATCCAATTGGGCAAACCTGCACACTTCACTGCTGTGGTAGTGACTAGTATGACTTGCCTTGGTTTGTCCCACCTTGGTGCTAGACACGATTTCCTTGCGTGTTTCTTCACTAGCACCCAATCTCCAGGATTAAAATCATGCGCTTGATCTGGCTGTCTTTCGACTGCGTCTTCTCCAACCTGGTGAGAGATAGAACGCATCATTTCAGCCAATCCTTTGCAATAGTCCAATACCAGATCATCAGTTATACTCATTAGTTTATTTCCAGGAATGAACGCCTGTCTCATGGCTCTTCCCATGAGTACCTCATGTGGACTCATTCCTGTTTTTCTGTCTGGAATGCTTCTGAGACCCATTAATACAAGAGGCAATGCATCTGGCCATTTCAGCTTTGTGGATGCACACACCTTTCCCAATCTTGACTTGATTGTACCATTCATTTGTTCAACAACTCCAGAAGCCTCTGGACGATAAGCACAGTGCAGTTTTTGTTCAATGTTAAACGCAGCACAGATTAATCAAATTATTTCATTATTAAAATGAGGGCCTCTATCTGATTCCAAAGTGACCGGAAAACCAAATCGTGGCACCAACTCCCTCAACAACAATTTTGCGACTGTAAGACTGTCATTTCTCCTAGTAGGGTAGGCTTCCACCCATCTTGAGAAAAGGCACACTATGACAAGTACGTATTTCAATCCGTTGCAAGGGGGTAACTCAATGAAATCTAACTGCAATCTGGTGAAGGGTCCTTCTGCCTTTCCGATTTTTCCCCAGCTTACCACTGTCTTTCTTCCTGGGTTCTGCTGTTGACAGGTTAAGCATCTTTGGTAAAGGCTCTCTGAGACTACCCGGAACTTCGGATTGTACCAACTCTGTCTGAATAGTCTGATCATTGAATCTCTCCCTATGTGTGTTGCTCCATGGTATACTCTCGCCATTTTTGAAAGCAAACAATCTGGCATGACTGGTCTTCCATCTAGATACACCCATACTTCATCATGTGGTCTCTTGGTACAGGCTGCCTTTATCCAGATTCCTTTTTCCTTTTCCTCAACTTCTTCCTGCAATTGTCTAATCTCATCCCATGTCTCTGGTACTGAGAAGTACATAAGTTGGCATCTGGTTTCCCCGTTTCAATTTTTCTGTTTATGGCTACTGCATTTTTAGCGCAGTATTTTGCCACTTGGTCAGCATAATTTTTGCCAGCAGTCACATAGTCATTTCCTGACTGATGTGCAGCACATTTTACAACTATCTCTTTTGGCAACTGTAATGCTTCCAACAAATCTTTTACATTTTTGCTGTTTCTGATTGGAGACCCTGAAGAAGTCAGAAATCCCCTTTGCATCCAAAGCTGGCCGAAGTCATGCACAATCCCGAAACCATATTGACTATCCGTAAATATGGTTACTCTCCAATTTTTCCCCTTTTTACATGCCATTGTCAAGGCAACCAATTCAGCTACTTGTGCAGACTTGACCCCAGGTAAACAGGATGCTTCAATTACCCCCGAAATTTTGCAAACAGCATATGCAGCACTTAGACCTCCTTCTTGTGTCCTAAGGCAGGAGCCGTCTACAAATAACTCATGATCTGCTTATTTTAGTGGTGTCTCTCTTATATCCGGGCGGGGCTTTGTGCATAACTCAGTCACGTCTAAGCAATCATGATCACTTTCATCTTTTACTTCCTCATTACAGGGGTCTGGCAATAGGGTGGCTGGGTTCAGAATCGTACACCTTATCACAGTCACATTCTCAGCTCCCAAAATTACTCTTTCGTACTTTGTCAAATGACTAGGGGTGAGGTGCTGTGTTCTTGTTCTTGTCAAAAGAATCTCAACCGAGTGTGGAACGAATACCTTTACCGGATGTCCCATCACTATCGACTCACTTTGCTCCAGACTCATACAAGTAGCAGCTACTGCTTTTAAGCAGCCAGGCAATGCTGAAGCCACCGGATCCAATGTGGCTGAAAAATATGCCACTGGGCGCCGACTCAGTCCATGTCTCTGTGTTAAAACTGAAAGTGCACAATTTTCTCTTTCGCAACAAAACAAAGCAAAGTCTTTTGTATAGTCTGGCATACCCAAGGCAGGAGCCTCACACAGACAATTTCGCAATCTCACAAATGCCTCTAGGCAGTCATCATTCCAATCAATCGGATCTTTTGCTCGTTTTCGAATCATCTGGATCAGTGGTTTCGCTAACATAGAAAATCCATTTATCCATTGTCTGCAGTATCCAACCACTCCCAGAAACATTCTCATTTCTCTCTGAGTCTGAGGCAATTGCATTTCTTTGATTATTTTTATTCTTTCCGGTGTCACTTTTCTAACTCCTCTTTCTATTTTATGCCCTAAATATCTTACTTCTTGTCGACAGAACTGTAATTTTTCTGGAGACACCTTGTGTCCTCCTTCAGCCAAATGGTTCAGCAACGCAATTGTATCTGTGACACAATCCTCTCGCATTTGTGATGCCATTAACAGGTCATCAATGGACTGAACTAGAACAGAATTTCTAGGCATAATCAATGATTCTAGCCACTTTTTCAGAATCTGGTTAAAGATTGAAGGACTTTCTGTGTACCCTTGAGGAACACGACACCATGCGTAAATACGATCTTCAAATTTAAACGTGAAAAGATACTGGCTGTCTGGGTGTAACGGAATAGAAAAGAACGCTTGGCATAAATCAATTACTGTGAACCATCCTGCATTCCATGGTATCTGATAAAGGATCACTGCTGGATTTGGCACAATTGGACAACAGGGAATTACAATTTTATTTATTTTTCGTTGGTCTTGCACTATTCTGTACTTTCCGCTAGGCTTTTTCAGTCCCATTATTGGTGAATTACAGGGACTACCCATCACTTCTTTTAGAATGCCTTGTTTAACCATTCGTTCAATTTCTGGAATAATTCCTGCTTTTACTTCTGGACTCATTTAGTACTGTCGGGTATTTGGATACACTGCACCTTCCTTTACTGTCACTTTAACTGGGTCTATATTTTTCATTAGCCCAATATCTTTTCCTGTAAAATACCACACTTCTGGATCGACTGTCATTCTTAAGTCTTCTGGTAATTCATTTTCGGTTATTAATGAAAACATTTCATCTACCTCTGTTCCCTGTTTGGCCAGCATCATTTTGTAGACTACGTCCTCATCGGGAGTTTGGAAAGTGACACCATCCGGTGTACAATAGATCGTGCAATTCATCTTGCACAAAAGATCTCTTCCCAACAGGTTTACAGGACTGGAATCGCAAACTACAAATCAATGCATTTCTCTAAAGTTTTCAATGTGCTCTTCCATTGGCTTTGTGATAGGGGTTCTAATCTGTTGGTTAGACACGCCTACAACTTGGATAGTTTCTCCCGAGAGGGGTAGGTTTGGGATGTCTGCTGTTCTCACAGTAGACCTGGTAGCACCAGTATCCAATAGGAAAGTTATGTCTTTACCTTCTACTTTCCCGTCAACAAATGGACCTGACTGATCTACCGGTAAGGATGCGCCAAGCACGCACTCCTCTTCCTCCCCTCAGGCACCGTCATTGTGCAGTATCTGAACGTTCTTCATCATTCTGCAAAAAATATTGTGCAATTGTTTGATTATTCTTACCACTTTCTCCTTGAAATCCGGTGTTCGCACTGAAACTTTGATGGTTCACAAAATTTGGCCTAGGAGCGGGTGGCACCTGATATTGTGGAGTGACTACCTGTTGTTGCTGATTCATAAGTACTTCATTCTGCATCTGTGGGATTAAATTTTGATTTGGCCCATTATTATTATTATTATTCTGAGTACTCTTACACTCGTTCTTCCAATGTCCAAGCTTTCCGCACGCATGACAAGGAAACTTCTTTTTTGCTTCTTCTCTGTCCATTCGCCCCTTAAATTTATTACCATTCGTTCCTTGATTATTCTGACTCTGTTCTTTTACTGGATTACTATTTTGCTCATTTGCCTTCTCTTCCTGCTGCTCTGCCAATTTAACTTGAGCCCACATCATCTTCTCTTTCAGCTTCCTTCGCCTCGCCTCTATGTCATCTCCGCAATATTTCGCGTACTTTAGAATTTCATCCACTGTCTTACTTTGCCAACACAACATGTGCTGCTGTATCATCTGACTAATTTCCGGTTTCAAGCCATATACAAACCGATACACAAAATGTCCCATATCTTTGTCACCAATATTCTCAAAACCACTATACTGCTTGAACACCTGCAACAATCGTTCATAGTACGCATGTACAGATTCATTCGGTTCCTGTGTTGTTCTATCTTTTTTACCCAATCTGTTTCTTTAGGAGGGATTTTTCCTTTCAAATATGTAATCACTTGATGATACTTTTTCATCACTTCTTCTGATGGTGCTCCTGTTTTTGCATCTCTAGGATACTCCTCATTAGGCCAATCAATTGTGATCTTACATTCTGTCCATAAATCAGCAGGTACCACTATGTCAAATAGACCATCCAAGTCTTTCAATAACACCTTTGAGACTTTCACAAACCTCTCTACCTGTTTGTACCACTCAACTTGCTTTTCTCTCAATTTTGGAAAATCATTTGTAAACGATAAAATATCTTGTCTACTCCAAGGGACATGAACATATCCTCCTCCAGGAACCCTCTCATTGGACACAACTTTTCTACCTTTCCTGTTTCTCTTACTGGAAATGCAGCTGCTGCCTCTCTCCTGCACTTCTTCTTTCTTCCTTATCCATCTAATCCTCCATTTATCAATGTCTCCCCATTTTCGCAAAATGTTCATTAATTCTTTTATCTGTAACCTTTTTCCTGAAGCATTCACACTTTCTAAATATTTATCAGTAAAATCCACTCGATAGGGCTTCTGTAACAATTTTGATTTCCCTATGTCTATTCCAATCTCTGAAGCAACTTCAGTTAATCTCTCATGAAATAGTCTTGCTCTCCTGGTTATACTCTTACATAGGTACAATAATTCTTCATCATTGTAAACGTTTAATCTTTCCGTACCCAAGCATCCTGTCATCATCTCTTCCAATTCCACTTTCAATCTACTGATATCCAATAGTTTTGGCATTGGGTTCCGATTATCCCTTTCCTGAGCCCACCTTTCTAATTCTTCAGAGGTAACTACTGTTGTACCTGAAGTTCCAGCAGGAACCAAAGGTCTTCTCTCTCTCAAATTCATAGGCGTAACTTTCTTTTGAGTTTCCACATGAGGTTCTACAATAGGGAGATCCATTAATGAAATAACCGACTCACTTTCACTAACTTGATCATCTGTGATTACTACCTCTTTTCTAGAATCACTTAATGGAAGTGTCACGAGTTGTGGTTTCTGGCAAATCTTATTATCCCCATAAAATGGGATTACTGGACCAATGGTTACTGGTAGTGTTAAAGCTTCAGTATTTAAATTCAATTGACTTATCCTTTGAACTAGTTCTTCCTAGTTTTGTTTAAAGCTTCTCTTTCATTATCTTCCAACCCCCTGTTCTATGATGTCTCATGTAAAATCTGTGGAGTTAATGGTATTCCCATTATGGGCGCACTTGGGACAACCTTACTAGCTGCTTCTTGATATGGTGGTGGATTTTTAATTAAAATATCCTCTAACAATTCATCATCTGATTCTCCATATCCTGTCGAATTCATGTGTTTCGTTTTCTCTTTACATTTTCCTCCAGATTGTTCCTCAGCCATCAACACTGGATATAACCCTTCTGATACCATAGCTCTCCACCACTGTTTCATCTGCCCTTCTCGTGTCTCATGCAAATGTCTCGGAAAGAATCCTCTATATCTTCCACCTCGGCATTTCTCTCTTTCATATGACTCTCTCTCTTTCATATGACTCAGTCTCCCATTCTTCCAAAGCCTCATATTGAGTTAACCTAGGTCTCGGTTCTAAATCATTCATTTCCATTCTCAAATTCTGAAGAATCCTCCCATTAAACGTACCATCTTTGGGAAACGCTAACACACCATCATTCTTCGTGTATTCTACCCAGTTTTCCAACCACACGCAGGTATGATATCCCCTTTCCATCATCATAAAAGATGCTGGAGTCTTTGGTGGCGGAATAGGAATGCCCTCTCTAGTCAACACAGGCTTATCCTTAGCAAAGAAATTCTTTATTCTCTTAAAATTTGACATCTTTCTTTTCTCTCCATACATTCTCGAAGAACGGTGTAAGAAATTGTATTCCGCAAACCCTTGAAATCTTCTACCTGTACGTCTTGCACTGACAGTCAAATCAAAATCCTGCATACAATCTTTCTCTCCTCCAATCCTAGCGCGGCTTCTAACTAAGTGTCCAATCAAATCAGGCTCACACTTTGACCAATGACAGCGCGGCCTTTTCCTGACGTCAGTTCTGCTCCTCACTACTGACCCCTCCTTTACAAAGCTGCTCCTGTCACACGCCCGCTGCTTCTACCAATCCCAGCGCGGCTCTCTGTGACGTCGATCCTACTCAGGCGATTTCTCACCCCTCCTTTACCAAGCTCCTCCTGTCACACGCCCGCTGTATCTACCAATCCCAGCGCGGCTCTCTGTGACGTCAGTCCCACTCCAGCAACTGACCCTCCCTTTGCAAGGTAATACGAAATTTTATTTCTTCAAAAATTCTTTAAACTTTTTTTTTTGTTATTAACAACGTAAAAACATTCGCTACTCTGTCTCTTCCACTAAATCAAAGGATAGTTTATTTTCTTTTCGCTGCGACTAAAACCTTCCGCTTACTCTTCACCTAAGCTCCAGAGAACCTGCTACTCTTCCGGTATCTCCCGTTAGGGAATTTTGAGACCGGTATTTCACCGAGTTCCAGGCAGCAACTGCCATACTGGAGCTCCACACCACAATCCAAGCCCCCAGGATTCCACCCATGACATTCTACTCAAAATATCCCCAGAGAAGCTAAACCCAACAAAAGGTTACCATGTCATAATCACAAGAAAAAGGAAGGGTATTGTCACTATATAAAGAGG
The DNA here is from genome assembly GCA_963921515.1 of Calotriton arnoldi. Lineage (NCBI taxonomy): Eukaryota > Metazoa > Chordata > Amphibia > Caudata > Salamandridae > Calotriton > Calotriton arnoldi. The sequence goes on from CAWUFW010002848.1 coordinate 1,449,049, forward strand.
GAGGAGCAAGTACCTAAGTCAAGTCTCTAACAAATAGGAAGCCACAAAAGATGAAAGAAAGTTGAGGATTCCTCACACCACACAATCTGAAAGCTGACTGTTTAACTGAGAGGGAAGTCCGATATATAAAGTAAAGAGAATGAGCAACCTCACGGAGTTAAAGGATCCTCTCTAATGGAAGCTTTTTCCTCTGCACTGCAGATGAGTGAAGATCAGGGTTTCTGAGAATTTTTCTTGATGGCATAGGAAGGGCTTTAGTGTAAGATAAGACAGTGGACAATCAGTGGGGCAAGAAATGCGAAGGAACTGTTGGAGCGAAAGAACTCTCTTTATCCTGCCGTCAAGGGTTTAAAACCCTATCAATAGGATCTCTATGACTTGGAAATACTGGAAGATCAGAGCCCAAGAAAAAGTTACAAGACTCAAACGATTGTGAAGCCTTAAAATGCATTGAAAGGAAAGAGACTATAAACAACTCATACTCCTACATTGTCCTTAATGTATTTAAGCTTGAAGTATTACCCAAGATTTTTAATAAGTATGATGGATGCACTAATAAAAACACATACCTACCATCTTACAAGGACCTACCATGTGTCATAAATAGGTCATATGGTGAAGAACTGATATCACACAGTGACCCAGAAGGGGAGTCAGAAATCCCTGCTCTGAGTAGGTTTGCCGCTTGTCTTTGGAGGCTTGAAGTTGCCAATGTATATTTTGGGGTGTGGAAGCACTTAGGGGCATCGGCAGCAGGCTCAGCAAGCTTTTTATTTTTTTTATTTCAGGGTATTAGGGGATTGATGGGGGCAGGGGGCAGAACTGCCTCTCAGGCACTTCTCTGCATGAACCCTTCCCTCCAAGGCCAAGCCCCTCCTCACATTATGAATTTTTTTAAAGTTAAGTTGTCAGGTCTGGAAACACCACAGAAACCAATTCTTGTATCCTACTTTTATTTGTACATCCATATACACCTGGTAAATGTCAACCATGACATTCACCAGAGCAGTCAGCATGGTCCTAAAAACACATTGGACCATTTCACTAATTTATTTTTAATTAATTATTTATTAATATTTACAAATTAAGCACGTCCACTTGATTAGAGCAAGGCACATCTGCACGTTATCGTAGAATTTCACCACCAAATGGACACTGAATTGCCACTATAAGCATCAAAATGTGCCCTGTTCTTAAGTGGATGACATGTCACTTGGCAAATGATGAAACATCATTGCACCAGTCCTGTAATAAGGTAGTTAGTACCAATATCAATCCTTCATTCAGTGTTTTTTAAGTCAAAAGTAGTTGCATTTTGTTAAACAGCAAAAATTCAGAATGTAAAAATCTTTCTGCATGAAACCCACAATGTGCAATCCATACATGTAACACTTATGCCTTTGCTGGGAAGGAGCTGGAAAAGCATGTTCTAGATCTACTCTAGAACCTCGAGTCAATGGTACTTTTTCTCAGCATGAGAGCGTAGAGGGGAGAGAAATCGTTAACAATGTCAGTCGATTCAGTTACAGTTCTCTAGGACCAGTAGGAATGACAGACTACTAAATATGGTTAGTTAATTTATTACAAAGCCAAAAACAACTGGACATACAGACACCTCAAGGTGAAGGTGTAGAAATACATTGGAACCAATATGAAGCCAAATCTACGAATAAGGTTAAGGTGGTGCAGAATACACAAGACAATTAATTCAAGAATCAGGATGCAAAGATTAAAGACCAAGAGTCCAGGTTCCCCTGCATCGAAGGTTGATGGAAATAAAGCATTAATCTGTCCCTACACTAGCACTAATGTGACATCCCTAATTAAGAATTCTTCTGGGCAGTATCGGTTAAGGTGTCACCGTGTGGAGTTTCCTCAGAGGTTTCTCCACTTCAGTTAGGTCAAGTAGCATGAAGCTACTAAGAAAGAGCTCGTTCTAAGATACTCTCTCTCCAAAGGCAGAGAAGAAGTGGGCTCTTTCCCTACTTATAATGCTCCAAATATCACAGGTGTCTTGCCATGATTCCTTTCAGGCCACGCCATCCGATCAGGCCACATTCTCATAGGTAGTTTTCCATGGGATGGAGATTACTCCAAAACAGTAAGATGATGACCTTGATTCCCAAACCCTCTCCAGTGAGAAAATACAACAGTTCTCCTTATTGGCGTTAGCTTCCAATGTATCCCTCTCCTTGCCTAACTTCTAAACAAAGACATTATTCTAACGAACAAGGGAGCTTCTTCCAACTGCAACATAAACGTAAGAAAGAATAGAATCTAACATGTACATCAAATTCGACTATTAATTCAAATGCGAGAGCTTCCAGGGAGAATGCATTTCAGGCCTACAAATTCAGCCAATATAAGAGAAAAGAAAATGGAATCTATGAAGTTATATAGAAATTGAGACATATTCGGTTAATATTTTCATCTACATATAAAATGACACGATTAATAAGTACATTCAGTAATGAAATGATTGTCAGTTGCACAATACAAGTGTTAGTGTTTTTTTTCTCTGGTTACATTTGATTTTCTGTGGAATTTTTCATGTATCATACATTTGGCCTACACATCACATTCATGTTATTACATTACAAGATCCTAACACTTAGGGTAACACGACAAAAGATTATATGCCGACGCAATCTACACGTGTGATTATAATGCACCCCTACAGTAAAATTGATTTGTGCGCTACATCAGCTGTAAAATGATTAGCCACAATGGGTGATGGTAATTATATGCCATTGTGCCAGTCTTTGCGAATATACCATTTCTTAAACCAAACTACAGCCTTTGTCTATAAGCGGCACTCTTTGAAATGAGCAGTGAGCAAACAAGTGTTGGCTGATTGCATAACTTACATGGTTATATTGATCCAGCGGTCTAATAACAACAGATACTCCGCTACCATATACTCACTTGGGCCCATACAACTCGCTTCCGTTCTGCTGCTAAGTATACCACTGGAATCCCTTTTAGTTTTTAGTGTTTCTCATACCTCAAGATCTAGTTATTGCTTCTTTAACTAAACCCTCCGCTGATCAAACAGTTCTTTCCTCTGGTCAATGGACCAGTTAGGTGGAACTAGTTGATGGCGATAATTGACATAACTCAATATATAATTCTTAATAATAAATAAATAATAACAGACTCAGTAAGTTTTTTAAATCTTTATCTAAATTAGGGGTTTTGAACCATCTCAAAGCGTTTCAGTACAAACACCCTCATTCACGGGAGTGCCAATTCAAAAATATTTCAGATAACATTTATCAAATCAGATCCACACAACAACTATGCTCAGAAAGAAGAGGATAGAGACAGAAGAGCATTTGTTAAACAATGAATTTCATAATTACCAAAGTATGGTGTGAAGACCAACCCCCTGGCCAAAAGGCTGGTAAGGGCCTCCCAGGACAGATCAGGAGAAGAAGACTTCAGGACAGGAATCAGGACAGGATACTACACCTCTCTAGATACCGACGACTATGTCGCACCCCTCTCTGACACTCTCTTCCTCCTCGTGGTTCTTCCGCGATCTTCTTTCTAACCCACCCAAATTAAGTAGATGGTTCTGCATTCGGTTTCTTCATCAGTATTTCAGAGCATCAACACCACCCCAGTACGCCCTGATCTCTGGCTTCTTCAACGCGCTCCAAAAGCTTCTTCTTAATTTTCCCAAAAGCCCGCTTAAAAAATGCGCCCCCAAAGCTTCTCTTCATCTAACTAAACTACCTCAATTATACCTTTCTATAAGCCATGTACCACCCATTAATGTTTCATTTTTACGGAAATACAGACTTCTGATTGGACAGGCAAGGGGGGGATGATCATCACACCACGCTTATACTGCATTCATTTCTTTAAACCATTGTTCCCAAACTCCTCCCCTCAAATTTTTATTCCGCCCTTCCTTTCCCATACATCTTTAAAACTTTATTAATACAAATGTAACAGTTTTCTCCAATAAGTTCCTTCATATGAACTCTTCACCCTCATGTTCCCAGGGCACATCTCCGCCATCCTTGGACGTGTGACAAATCCTTAGTCATCCTCCAAGCTTCCGTACCAGGGCGCATGCGTTGGATTACATCAGTCTGCTCGACTCAGACAACTTTAACAGGCCCAAATACGCACTAATAATAAAGTCAAAAGGAGAAATGTTATTCTCAAAAATAAATTATTTCACTGTATACCACCAACCTCTACTCTGACCCATACCCTTTATTATTTCTCTTTCTGCTTTTGCGTTAGTTATAAACTCATTTTCTAATTTCAACAAAGCAGGTGCCATGCATGTCAGCTTTCAAGCGGCCATTTTATAGCTCTTTGCGCAAGCGCCAGAATTTCCCTCCAAGCTTCAACACGTCATACTACATAGATGCAGTAGACGCATGCGCAGTAAAGATCCCGTGTTAAAATGCGTTCTAGTCCTCCGTCCGTGTTTATTGCAGTTAGTAAACACATATGCAAGCTTCATTCTTTTCCCGCGTGTAATGAAAATGCATATTATTATTCACAAGACACGTCGTTAGTGATTCGCTAGTAAGTTAAAACGAGAGGATTGCTTCCGAGCAAGTCTCATGTCCGAGACCTTGCTCCATCAATATCATCCCTCCGTGCTTTATTTGACTCGTCTGTCTCTGCAGTATTCTCTTGAACGCTTTGCTCTGCAGCTCTTTGCCATTTTATTGGGTGGGTCCCTTGAAAGCTCAAACAGAAATACAGAGTTGGCTGGATGTTGTTTTTCTTGTAAATATAAACATAACTCATAGCAGGAAAATCTGAGAAAAGGGATTACATTATTTTCATGATATTTTAACTATGCACATTTCTCCGATTGCTTCATTTTATGGTTATTTCATACAGCAGTTGAAAACATTAAAGCTGTTTTACTATCCAGTCCTTTCCAATTTAATTGTAGGGTAATTTACATAAGGGGTGACATTGTTATTGTGTTCTTTCTGGATGTTAAAAGCACCAAGATCTCCTGAAGACCTTATTGCATTCTGAACTCAATATGGCAAAAAGATACCATAAAAATAAGTCATCTTCAAGGAACACTCCACAAGCAACAGAAAGAGGAAACATGTGTACTTAAGGAGCGACAAGATAACAATAAAAATGACGACTTATTTATATAGGACAAAATCGCACTTTTCCCTCCCAACAACTCATGCTTGGAGCGCATATATTATGTCCCAAAATATGTGTAAAATTCCAATTAAGACTTTTGGTAATATTAAAACCTTCCCTTAATTAAATACTGGTCCGCATTACCAGGACTTTATCTGTCTTCCTTCTTCCTCTTACACCGCCTAAACTAAGGTCAGTAATGGATTGCACACTGGTGAGAATTTGTCAACTCCTCATGGTATATGCTGCCAGCGCATGAAGAAGATACCATAATGACTTGCTATCAGGTGCAGAGTGAGCATGACTGAGAAGGTTCTTCTATCTCCGTTAGACTCACATCTGTGAAGCGGTCACCAGCGTTCTGATGATGTCCTGACCAGATGCTTACAGTGCTGGCTACACACCCTCAAAATGGAAACCATTAAAGAGCAGAGAATCCAAAACTAGGCTATGAGATCACAGGAATGGCTCCTGGTAGAGCAGACAATCAGAATCAAGACAATGTGAATTAGGTGCAAAACATACAAGGCCTTTGGTGAGGAGTACCTATTGAAGTTCACCTCACATTAAACCTGCACCTGCACACCAGTGCCTGGGGCTCTATGTCATATGTGTAGGTTAGGCCCGGGAAAAAACACTGCCATTTTACATGCTCACGTTTCTTAAGTTGTCTTCTTTCCCACACAATGACTTTTGATACACATTTGCTTGCGTGACAGTGCCGGATTAGTTTCTCTGAAACCATATTGCTTATATTTCCACTTCGTAGGCACACTATCACAACACCTTGATCATTTAGTACAAGTACATTGTACATTCATTTTCCTACACTCTCATTTCCATCTGGACCAATCTACTGATCAAGAGAGATACGATCCTTCACCTCTGGCATTTGATCCCATCTGGTATGAGGAGCACTGGATCACCAAAGGTCTATCCACTGAGATGTACGAAACTTCAAACTCTCCTCGAAAACCTTTACTCCACTAATAAGAATCAAGGAGTGAACCAGGTGATGTGAAGATGCTGCAACATACTGCTGCTCTACAAAACACTAAAATACCATAAAACTAAATTAAATTAAATGGCTTTCACCAATCGATGCACATTTCTGATAGAATATATTCACTCGTTATTTAAATTGTGCAAGTCTAGTTCTCTGTTCTTGTTAATCTATCTACGCAATCCATGCTTGTAGTGTTCACATTATCCCTACAATTACTAAGGGAGCAGAAGAAATTGACAGAAAAAACTGCATTCACTAATTGCCTTCTTATCCCAGGTTTAGGATTGAAATTTTAACTAATCTGACATCATAGCAGTATTTCTGTACTCAATGTAATGGCATGACAACAGCAAATCGTTATGTCAACAAAGGGAGTGCCTCTTCTACAAATTTATTAAAGAGCTGTGCTGTAAAGAACCTTGGGGTATATTTACAAGAAAAGTAATGGAGCGCGGCGTTAGTCTTCTTGGCTTAACGCCGCGCTCCGCCACTTCGGAAACGCAGGGCTGCACCGTATTCACAACAATACGTTGCAGCCCTGCTTTTCCCCCTGCGCTGGCACTAATTTCAGCTGCCTAGCGCCAACGCAGGCACCCTTGCACTATAGTGTAAGGGTGCCTGCGTTGGGGAGAATGATTGTTTATGTGCAGGACATTAACAATCTTAAATGGCAATTTGTAACTTCTAAGTGTGCTGCTTTGTGCAGCACACATAGAAGTTGCAACTGGTCATTTTTAAAATGATTGTTTATATGCAGGAAGGGACACCTTCCTGCACATAAACAATCATGCATGGCGTTTTGCTGTTTCTATGTGTGCTGCACAATGCAGCATACATAAAAACAGCAAAAACGAGGAGAAAAATAAAGCATTTCTCCTCGTTTTGCCATGTCAAGACCAGGTTTTTTTTTTGGTCTTAGTTTTGGCACTGCCTCCTATTTACGCCACCCTTGTAAATAGGGTGCAGCGTAAAAATCAATGGGCATTGCGGCGGAACGTCCATCACAACACCCATTGCCCACCCCTTTTGCACTAAGTATAGCGTGAAAGGGTGCCTTATTTACAAGGCAGCGTTAAGCCACGTTAAGTGGCTTAACACTGTCTTGTAAATGAGGCGAAGTCCGTATCGCCACAGGAACGTCTTTAAAAGTGACATTCCTGGGGCGTGGCTGGGCAAGATGGCCGAACGGACGTGAACCGTCTCGGCTCCCGACACACGCTGGCGCCTTGAGTATGTAGAGCCCTGTCTGAGCACGCCAAACTTGCTCCTTCCCTGCCTTAGCGACTATAGAATGACTAGCGGGGGCGCGGGGCCCGGTGGCGCCGCGGTGAGCGAGGGAAAGCCGGTTAGGGGCCCGCCGGCCCGGACAACAAGCATCAGCAAAATGGCGGCCGCCTGAGGACGTCGGCATCGGTGACCAGCCGCGGATACCTTTTCGCTGCAGTTTACCCCAGCGCCGCACTTCGTTTGAGGGTCCGCAGATGCCCCGCACCTCACACCGGCAGAGGCGGCGAGATGAGATCTGAAACTTGGTGAGCCCTGTGGGTGGAGCTGAGGGGATCGCGCTGCCGAAGCGCTGCAACGCACCGTTGAAGGGGATTCAGAGCGGGGACTCACAGCGGGGACCCCGGTGCATACATTCAGGCAAGCGGTGACCAATTGGAGCCCCCAGGTGATATTGCAGCACCCCATGGCCCCGCATCTGATCCCCGCCTGACTTTAAGATGGCGTGCTGTGATTACTAGGGATGGTGAGGAACGAGGGGTGTGAACGCATGATGGCTTCTTTCAGCATGCACAGGGAGACTGTGTCCCTCCAGCGCGGTGATTCATATCTGCGGGCTGCCCCCAGGTGAGCCTCCTGCTATAACCTTACACCGCTGATGCTGTTCCTGCTGGGATCCCCCCTCGCCTGCCGCGTGCGATGAGGCACCGCTAAAAATCAACCGAAGAAGCTGAGACCCTGAGCTGTCACTGATCGCTACTGAAGGTGTCCACCAACATCAGTAGGACATCCCCTGCCTTCCAAAATAGACTATAATACTCTAATTGAAGCGGGCGCAGAGGAGCAGCCCGCACTTATGCCACCAAAGAAGCCACCCCCGCCACCCAAGGTCACAAGCTATTTCCACCCATCGGACAAAAGGCAGCCTCCTGAACAAGGAGATCCTCCAACCGAAATGGCCCTCACCAAGGATGATTTACAGTCCTCCTTACGCGATTTTAAGGCCGAGCTGCGAGCGGAGTTGAACCAGGACATGAAAGCCTCCATCGATCAGCTGCGGACGGACTTATCCGCACGTATGTCCACACTCCAGCAGGACATTGACTCCGTGGGCACCAGAGTGGTGGACTTGGAAACGCAAAACCAGGGGCTGGAACAACAATCAACAGAGGCGCACGAGAATCTACAAGACCTTCACCACCAGCTCCATCTAGCTCAGCTCAAAACCGAAGACCTCGAAAACAAGGCTCGGCGGGACAACATACGGATCCGAGACTTGGCGGAGGGAGCGGAAGGAACGGACCTTGAGGCGTTCCTCGAAGGCCTGTTCACCGAGATTGTTAGCCCGCGCCAGCTCAAGATCAAAATGGAACGAGCCCATCGAGTGGGGGGGCGGCTGGTGGTGAGACACGACGGACACGCGACATAGTGGTTAAATTCCACTCCTTCACGGTCAAAGAAACGGTTCTTCAGGAAGCTAGGAAGAAAGGAGACGTCTCGTTTCAAGGCCACAAATGCACCCTCTACCAGGACCTGGCACCAGCAACCCTGCAAAGCAGGCTCCAACTTCGACCCCTCACAACGAAGCTCCGGGAGGCGCACGTGCGATACAGGTGGACATACCCGTTTGGCGTAAGTTTTGAACATGACAACAAACCCCGCCATGTCACTGAGCTTAACGAGGGCCTGCGCCTGTTAGGCCTTCCTCCAGCTGAGGAAGAGAAACCAACGGGACCACATAGGGGAAAAGATGGCAGCACCGCAAGAAGGTCTCCATGGTCCACAAACGTGAGGGGAGCTCACAAATGACCAGGGGGAGGAGGGCCTCCGCCCTAACCTGGGCCTGCCTACGAAGGGTGTGCGCTTCCATATCTCACGGACAGAGGGCGGCTATTCTGAACAATGCAGAATAAAGGTCAGTGACTGTACACAATGGGGTAAGGAGCACATAAACACTTCCTCAAGTTTATCAGAAGATGGCGAACTTTCTGTTTGAACACTCAAGGGGAGCGTGGAGGGGGACTTCGGCCCGACCTCCGCAGACACGCCCGAAGGGGCGCTATTGTTTGTAGTCAGACCATAACATCTATCTGGCTCTCATTGATGTTGATATTGTTGGGGTTTCTTTTTTGGGGCGGGGGGAGGGGAAGGGGGGTGTTGCATGGTTGGTGGATGGTACAGTTTAGTCACTGGACACACAAACACCCTTGTCTCAGGTGCAATCCCATAAGGGGGTGGTCGCACGGACGGGGGACGTGGGATGCAGGCTACACTAGCGCTCGGACCCGGGGAGCCGCAATAAGGGGCAGATTTGAGCGGGGGGGTCGGAGGGCCACGTAGTCATGGTACTCTCAGTAACTTCATGGAACGTGAAAGGGTTAAACTCGCCACTTAAGCGCCAAAAGGTATGGAAATACATCACTGATCACCATTTTGACGTTGTGGCCCTTCAAGAGACACATTTGAAAAGGGGCGAGGAGATGAGGTTGCGACACAAACAGTATCCTCTCATTTACAGATCCTCGGCGGGGACGAAGCAGCGAGGGGTCGCCATACTTTTCCATACAACAACAAAATTTCAGCCAGAGGCGGTCCACGCTGACAGAGAGGGTCGTCTAGTCATGGTAAAGGGCAACCTGAAGGGGAAGCGATGCACCTTTGTGACAGCGTATGCACCCAACACGGGCCAATCAGCCTTCTTAACCACTCTCTTAAATAAGGTGGGGAGTTCGCGGAAGGCCCGACAATAATGATGGGGGACTTCAATCTCACTTGGCAGGCGGACATTGATAGTACACACGGCCATAGAGCCCTGTCGAACTCTTTCCCTGCAGCAATAAAACAAACCATACATGACCTGGGTCTCAGAGACGCGTGGCGCACACTCTTCCCCACGACTAAAGACTACACCTTCTTTTCACATGTACATCGCACCTACTCAAGGCTAGACTATATTTTTACGAGTCAGAGTTTGTTGGGTTCCCTCCAAGAAGCGGAAATTTTCCCACTCACTGTCTCGGACCACTGTTTCTATCTGTCTCAGATGGAACGGCGCTACACCCAAGACTGCTAAATGGTATTTCCCGGCTTCCCTCACTAGAGATAGGCTGATGAGAGATGAGTTGAGAAGCTCGATCACAGAATTTTTTTATCTTAATTCCCCACAAGACACAACCCTGTTCAACAATTGGGACGCATTCAAAGCGGACATGCGGGGTAAATGCCTAGAACTCAATGCTACGCTTAACAGACAGAGAGCCAAGGAGCGAGTGAGCCTGGAGACAGAATTAGAAGTAGCAGAAAAGGCACATAAGATCACTCCAACCAGGGAAACACGACACAAACTCACAGCCCTGAGAGGGAAGCTTAAAGCAATTTATAACAATAGAGCTGAATATACTCTCTTGAGGCTCCGTCAAATCTCCTATACACACGGAAACAAAATTGGCACCCATCTAGCTAGGCAACTAAGGGAAAAAAGGGAACGGGAGTACATTGGAAATATACAAAATAGTGAGGGAGGCTTGGAACCCTCAGACGCAGGGAAGGTCGACATTTTTAGAGAGTTTTATGAACATCTATATACGGGGGAAAAACTAGACCCCACAGCACAGCATAACTATCTGCAGGCACTGACTTTCCCAAGGGTAACCCAGAGCCATAATGACACCCTTACGGCCCCTATCACCAGTGAGGAGGTGTGTAAAGCGATCAAATCACTTAAACCCAACAAGGCACCAGGGCCCGATGGCCTAACAGCCCTCTTTTACAAAACCTTCGCCTCTGATCTCATACCCCACCTTACACAACTCTTTAACAAAATGGCGGAGGCTGCGCAGGTTACCCCCATGATGGAGGAGGCGGTCATCACAGTGCTCCCTAAGCCTGGGAAAAAGACTCATTTATGTGCCTCTTACCGTGCCATAGCCCTTCTTAATTTAGACGCCAAACTTTACTCAGCCATACTGGCCGAAAGACTAAACGATCTTCTGCCAGATTTAATCCACCCAGATCAATCCGGTTTTATAAAAGGCAGGCAAACCCACGATAACATCCGACGAACGGTTCATCTGATTGAGAAGGCGTCCAAACGGAAAATACCGGCGGTGATAATAGGCTTGGACGCCGAAAAAGCCTTTGATAGGGTTGATTGGGCGTTTCTTTTTACCACCCTCAAACACTTTGGCTTTGCGGACGGATTTATTAATATGCTCAAGGCAAACTACGCTGAGCCTCATTCCAGAGTACAATTTAACGGTACATTGTCTGATTTCTTCCCACTCACGAGGGGGACAAGACAGGGCTGCCCGCTGGCCCCCTTACTATTTGCTCTGAGCATTGAGCCCCTTGCAATGTATATACGGGAAAACCCCGGAATTACGGGGCTTCCCTTTAGAGGAGATGATCACAAACTTTCACTTTTCGCGGATGATATCCTTCTATATCTAACTCAACCGGCGACCTCTCTCCCAACGTTGCAACACAAATTGATTAGATTTCAACAAGTAGCGGGCCTCAAAATTAACGTGGATAAATCCTTTATTTTGAACCTCACATTGTCAACACATGAAGTAGAATCTTTGAAGGAATGCACTCCCTTCCAATGGGCAAAACATTCTCTTCAATACCTGGGGGTTCAGTTGACTTCGAACGTAGGGGCCTATATAAAGCTAATTTCCCTCCACTCCTCCGTCAACTTCAGGGTGACCTTAAGCGGTGGAAACTAATGTTCATTTCTTGGTTGGGCCACATACACGCAATTAAAATGACAATACTCCAAAGCACTGCCTATACAATTAGACGGAGACCTCCTCCCCAAATTACGGACTATAGTTACCCACTTCATCTGGCAGGGCGGAAGAGCACGCCTACCGTTTCATGTGCTAAGGAGAACGAGGGCAGAGGGGGGCGCGGGGTTGCCCGATTTCGGCCTCTACTACAAGGCCGCGCAACTCAGGATAGCGACGGAGTGGTCCAAACGGGCATCGGAAAAAGATTGGTTACATACGGACAGGGCCATCGCAGGGTGGTCGATATGGGACCTACTTTGGAAACCTAAAAATGATAGGCCGGCCAACACATATATTAGCACTTCCACGCACACCGTTTTGAGGGTCTGGGACTCTGTTTCTAGGGGAGCCGAGTGGACCACGTTCCCCTCACCGCATACACCAATACACTTCAACCCGGCCTTTCCACCAGCTCTTAGCGAGGGACCCTTTGATGCCTGGAAAGAGGGGGGTTGCCTCATGTTATAATACCTATTTCACAATTATGACATCTTAACCTTTCAGTCCTGTAAGAGAGAATTCCAACTGGGCCCGGAGGAACACTACCTCCAGCTTAAACACTGGGTGCTCACACCTCAGGTTCACGATGCTGCCACACGAGGGAAGACTAAATTTGAAAAATTCGTACAAACAGCTACCTCTATGAAGGGGGCGATATCCGCTCTATATAAGCTTCTCCTGGCATCCACCAACTCACCGAGACCTAGATATATGGCCATATGGGAAGGGATAGCTCAGAGGGACATAACAGAGGGGGAATGGGCCGGGGTGTGGTCGGACATAGCTAAATTCAACCACTCCATGGCGCTGCGGGAGGCGCACATGAAAACCATGTCTGATTGGTACCTGTATCCCACCAAACTTAAAAGAATATTCCCAAACACATCCGATCTGTGCTGGAGAGGCTGTGGCCTCCTTCGCGATTTCCAACACATCTGGTGGGATTGTCCTGTGCTGCGTCCCTTCTGGGAGGAGATGCTAGCCCATATCAAAACCATGCTGGGTTTTCCCATCCAACCACTATTGAGGGAGTGCTCTTGGGCATCAGGGACCCGTCCTTGACACACCAAACCAAAGCGGACAAGTCCATTCTGTGGTCATGCTTAGGGGCAGCTAAAATCGCCGTTGCGGCGGCTTGGAAGAAGACAGCGGCCCCCACCCTTTCGATGTGGCAAGCCCGACTTTGGAGGATACACTGTCTGGAGAGAGTGACTGATATCTTCAGAGACGACTATAATAATTTTGAATATAAATGGGGTCCGCTAGTCGCCTATCTGACTCAGGGGCTGCCGCTGGCAGTGTGCCCGCCCTCCATTAGGGACATGCATCTCTTTCAATTTTAGCTCCCAGAACACCAACGTTATGCTGATGTCCCATGGAGCAAACTTCGATAGCCCCCTAGGATAGATAGCCACTTTCCACCCTGAGAATGATATATTCATTGTAACCATACGTACTGGTCCAGTGCATGACACATCTGACACCACCACCATTAAATTTTCTTTGTTACTAGGGGGAGGGATGGGGTTTTCGGGATTTTTAGGATTAAGGTCCCCTCCACGTTGGTAGGGGTTAGTTTGCTATTGGTTGCAAGCAGAGAAGTGAATGGAATGCCTACACTAAGAATAAATGTCACACACTGTGTCCGTATATTAAGGGAAACTGTGCATATACTGTTACACCTCAACTAGAGAACGGTACAGGATGATGTGAGCTAAACTCTAGTCACCTCCTCTGATTCGGGCAAGACAAATATTCTGTTACAGGGTGACGGATTAAGCATTGCTGTGAGTCACAAGAATATAGTTGGTCGTTCCACGCTCGACACAGACCAAGTTCAGATTTGCAGATAGTACGAGGAAAGTACTGGTTATGACATTATGACGGATCTCATGTCATTCTCTGTAACTACGAATTAGCCTCATGTAAGCAATATCCGTAAATTGTTGGAAATTGTATTATCCTGCTTGACTATTGTTATTGGGCAAACAAAAAAATTCAAGAAAAATAAATTAGAAAAATAAAGTGACATTCCTGTGGCGATAGGGGCTTGTAAATATGCCCCTTAATTAATGTGGGATGTAACTTTACAGAAGTGAATCAAATTAGAAGCAGAGAAGTTAGGCCTCCTGTGGTCTAAGATTTTGGTAGCACATGTGTAATTTTCAGCTTCTATCAGGAAAGAAGGCAACTTCAAACTGCAACTAGATCTCTGGTAGCATGATCTGTAGCACCCAAAATATTGTCCATGGGGTATTCCACCTTAATATCGACTCCAGAATATCATACTACCAGAATATCATGGTTAGAATATTGTGAAGGTAAGTTTATAGAGGTAACTATAGGTTTACTTTACTTAACTCCATATAGATCTACATTGACAATATATATGTACATAAATGGGGAGTTAAGAATAGTAAATCTATGGTATTTAGACAGAGTACCGGAAACAGAAATGTTTTGGACCAAAATATTGTGTCAAGAATATCAAGGACACAAGTATCATGAAGGTAAGTTTCTATAGGTAAGCAAAGTTTTACTATATATATACCTCGACATATATGTACCTTGATGGTATATATATCTTCAAGGTACATAGATGTGGAGTTAAGAACAGTAAATCTATAGTTAGTAATTTGCACTTACCTTCTCGATATTTTGGTCCTCGATATTTTTGATACGATATTATGTCCACACTATATTTCTGTTTCCAATATTCTGTCCGTGATCCCTTACCTATATGCACTTACCTACTGGATATTTTAGTCCTCGAAATTTTTGACATGATTTGTTGGTAACAAAATGTTTCTGTTGTCGCTATTTCAACATGCAAACTTACATGGAAGGATGTCTTTGGAGGCTTGGAATCATGCAGCCATACCTAGCACTCCTTTCAAGTCCCAAAGAGTAATCCTTGAAACAGCTATATTCAACATCGTGGAGACAGACAAGATAAAATGTAGCTAGCCTGTGTTTCTATAGTGCACACATGTACATAGGCCATCATTACCCCTAGGTCCTTCCTGCCCTCATTATTATTATTATTATTATTAGTATTAGCTTTTGTAGAGCGCATAGCTACCCGAGGGCATCCCAGCGCTAGCGTCTAGACAGGGGTACGTTGGGTTTATGAAGCGGATTGGTTAAATAGCCAGGTCTTAAGAAGTTTCCGGAAGGGAAGATGATGGGATTCGCCACGGATGAGTGTTCCAGAGTCTAGCCACATTGTAGGTGAATGATCTGCCTCCGCTTCTTGCCCTTTTTATTTTCGGTGTGACTGCCAGATGAAGATTGGTGGAACAGAGGCATTTCCGAGGGTGGTAAGGGGTGATAAGTGGTCTATTGATAGCTGGGCCGATATCCCTGTAGGTCCTATGGGCTATGTACAGGGCCTTAGATTTGACTCTGTCAGAGACAGGTAGCCAGTGAAGAGTCCTTAGGGCTGGTTTGGCCGACTTGTTTTTAGGTACCCCCAGCAGTAATCTGGCTGCACAATTCTGTGCAACTTGAAGTTTCCTTAGAGTTGCTGTGGGTGCTCCCAAGTATAGGGAGTTTCCATAGTCCAGGCGTGATAAGACCAGGGCCTGTATCAGGGTCCTCCTGGCACTCATTGGAAGGAGGGGGAGGATCTTACGCAGTAGTCTGATGGCACCAAAACATGCTCCTGTTACTCTTAGAGCTTGGTCCTCAAATTTAAGAGAGCTGTCCAGCCAAATGCCCAGGCTTTTTATCTTGGTCTTTGGACCCATCCCATTCATAAACATAGTGAGATAATTCTATCTCCCCAACAGAAAAAAAGAACGTAGGAATGCTGTCCCTACCCCACCCCCTCCCACTGGGAGTACATAAACGTACCTATCCCAGCATTCCCCCTGTTCTTTTTTTCTGTCTACCGACAGAATGGGACAATTCAGGAGCTGGGAGGCTCCTGGTATACTTACGTTTCTGCTACCGGGCGGTGGGGGAGTTACTGGTGTTTCATGTCTCCTTCCCTGCCTGACTAGGGGAGACATGTGGATTTCCTCCTATGTGGTTCTTGATATCGCTGAAGGAGTCCGGACCATGCCTCCTGGGTTGCCGGGCATGTCGGGAGGCATGGCGTCTCTTCGCTTCGGCAAGATGGTTCCCGGGAGGAGTTCCCTTCCGGGTCTTGTTGCCTGACTTCTGGCTTGGAGGCGGTGCCGGAAATCAGGTGCTGGTTTGCCGGTCAGCTGCGGGGCTGCTTTCTGTACCCTTAAGGCGGCCGGCCTGGGTGAGTACCGCATAGCAGTTTTTGTGTGTATCCTTGCGGTACTGCCTTGGTGTTGTTCAGAGCCCTGATTACTTCTGCCTTCTCTGCTTCAGTGGATCGGTCGGGTTGGGCTGGATCTGTGCTTCCATGGCCCCCTCATGAAGGCTGCCTGGTTCTCGCATGTCCTCGGCTGTGGGTCGGTTTGGGCTGGTTTTCTTGCTGTTTTGGCCTCATCTGGCTGGGGAATAGTGCCTGGTGTGCCCCTGTTCAAATTGCTTTTAACTCCTACGGCCACACTTCCCTCTTGCTCCTGAACCTATCTGCAATCAGAAGATGAGAAGGGTCAGACCTGGTTAGTACCTAGTAGGGTGACCGCCTGGGACTTCCTAGTGCTGTTGGCGATTGGTGGTGTCTTGGTGTTAAGCAAGACATGTGGAAGCATTCCAGGAAGCGCAAGCATGTGGAGCACGCCTCGTCTTCCTCTTCAGAGTCTTCTTCCTCTCCTTCTCCAGCACAATCAAAACGCCGCAGGGAGGGTGATGATGCTAGGATCAAGAGGTTGATTAAGGAAACTTTGCATGAGATGAGGGGGCTATTCCAAGGGCTCTCTTCCTGTTCCTTCCTCTCATTCTTCCGGTTCTGAGGAGGAGGATTGGATGGGGGGTGAGGAACATAAAGGAAGATACATTGGCAAGGATATGTTCCCAGACTTGCTAAAACATGTAAAGTCCAACATGGGTTTTCCTATTGACGAGGCACCCAGCAGGTCTGGTGGTTCATTGCTGCAGCAGTTTCAGAGTTCGGCTGCTGTGGATGTGGTAGTCCATCCCTACATCCATGAGGTTCTGAAGCGGGAGTGGAGGGATCCTGATCGTATCATGCTTCCCAGGTTCATGGCTAAGCTTTACCCTCTTCAAGACATGTCAAAGGATTTGCCGGACTCCATTCCAATTGATTCTTTTGTGGCTAGTCTTGCGGGTCGGGCTTCCATTGCTGAGGATGCTGTGATTAAAGATCCTGTGGATAAGAAGGTGAATGCTTCCCTTCGGAAGGTGTACTCTGGTTCTCATCTGGCCCTGCGAGCTGGCATTTATGGTACTTACGTTGCCCAGTCTCTGATTTCGGATATCAAGACCCTGTATCAATAATTGGATGATACGTCTGACTGTTCTGGGCTTTTGGAGCATATCGAGCAGCATGTGGAATTCCTTTCTGATGTGTCCTTCGATGTGGTGAGGGCTTCAGCCCTTTCGGGGGCGCTGGTGTGGCGGCCAGCTGCAATCTTGTTTTGAAGGACTGGAAGACTGATTCCGTTCAGAAAGCTTCAACCCTGCGCTTGCCTTTTCAGTGGACTATGATGTTTGGGGAGGAGTTGGAGTGCAAATTGCATAGGCTTTTTAAGGAGAGAAAGCACTCTTCTTCATTTAAGCAGCTCTCCGCTGCGGCTGTTTCTTCCAAACCTAAGTCCTTTTTTCATCTTCCTTCTCGGAAGCAGTTTTCTAGGGGTCATGGGGGGTTCTCTTCTGGTCGGGTCGGGATAGGAAGGCTAAGTCCCCCCCTTCCGAAACCTCGTTCTGACTATATGGCAGCAGTTCCCCGACTGTTGGTCGGAGGTCAGCTTCAATTCTTTCTCCCGGCCTGGTTGCAGTCCTGTTCCGATGTCTGGGTTCTGGACATTGTGCGTCTGAGTTATCGCATTGAGTTTTCAGGGCCTCCTCCGGATTCAGGGATTCGTCCGACTCCTTGGCCATCCAGTCAAACCAAGCGGGCCAAGCTGTCTCTGGGAAACAAGTCTCTCTTGGAGAAGGGGGGTTCAGGAAGTTCCTCCTCTGGAGGTGGGGGGGGAGTTTACTCCCTGATTTTTCTGATTCCCAAAGTGAAAGGGGGGTCCCGGCTGGTCCTGGACTTAAAAGCCCGGAACAAGTTTGTGGTTCATCTGCCCTTCAGATAGGAAATTCTTCAGAGGGTGATTCTGTTGGTTCTCCCGGGCCATTTCTTGTGCACCCTCGATCTCTAGGATGCTTACTTTCATGTCCCGATTCACCCGATCTCACGCAAGTTCCTGAGATTTTGTCTACAGGCCGTCATTTTCAGTTTTGGGTCTTGCCTTTTGGCCTGAGGTCCACCCTTGAGGGTGTTCACCATGGTGGTGGTGCCATTGGTGGCATCATTACATCTTCAGGGTGTCCTCGTCTACCCGTACCTAGACGATTGGCTGACCCATGCTCCATCTCGGGATCAGTTGTTGGTGGATCGGGAATTGGTGTGTTCTGCGTTGCGGGCTCATGGGTTTCTGCTGAACCTTCCCAAGTGTCAACTGGAACCCTCACAGGACTTGACTTTCATCGGGGCACGCTTTCGCACCGATCTGAACAGGGTGTTCTTGCCTGTCTCTTGGGCGGTGACCTTGGGTTTCCTTGCTCTGAAATTCTTGATGGGGTTCTCTTTCCAGGTCCGTCTCTGGTTGAGGATTCTGGGTCTCAGGGCGGCGACCGTAATCATGGTGACTTGGGCACGGTTTAATCTCCGGCCTCTGGGGTTACATCTGTTGGCCCATTGGAATTCTTTGTCTCGCAATTTGGCCCTTCTGGTTTCGGTGGCTCCTTCGATCCTCCCTGCCCTGCGATGGTGGACGGTGTCAGACAATCTTTCCTGGGGTCTGCCGTTACAACCCTCTCCTCCGGCGGTCCTGAAAACAGATGCCAGTGTTTTCGGGTGGGGGGGCGGCGTTAGAGTCCGGCTTGTTTCAGGGTCGTTGGTCCCTTCCGGAGGGTTCGGCGTTCTTCGAATTGGCGGGAGTTGATGGCAGTATCCCGAGCTGTCATGGGATTCTGCAGTCGGTTGTTGGGGCGCAATGTGGTGGTGAGTTCAGACAACATGGTGTAGGTGGCCTACTGAATCATCAAGGGGGATCCAGGTCCAAGTCTCTGACTGCGTTAGTGATTCCCTTGTTTTGTTGGGGGGAGGGGCATCTGTTGTCTCTCATGGCTGTTCATATCCGGGGTGTGGACAACGGGGTGGCGGATGCCCTCCGCCGTTATTTCCCCACCTCCCAGGAGTTGTCTCTGACTCCAGAGGCATTTCGGCTTGTGTGCAGGAGGTTTGGTCTTCCCTTTCTCAACGTCTTTGGTTCCCAGCACAATGCTCAACTGCCTTGGTTCTGCTCCCGTCTCCGTCAGAAGGGGGTGTGGTGGGTGGATGCTCTGACCATTCCTTGACCGTTGCGCCTGCTGTATACATTCCCGCCCCTTACGCTGATCCCCTGGTTTTTGGCTTGCCTGGGGCTAGAGTCCCGGAAAGTGGTGGCTGTTGTACTGTTATGGCCTCATCGGTCTTGGTTCCCCACTCTGAGGCTGTTAGCGGTGCAGGGTCCCTAGTTTCTCCCATGCTTTCCATCTCCCCTGTGGTCTGCTCCAATGTTGTTTCTCCCACTGCTGTGGCTGTCGGTGTGCAAGTTGAGAGGCAGGGGTAGCGGCATCGGGGTTTCCCAGAGCATTTAGCCTTGGCTCTACAACAGTCTCGTAAACCTTCTACTTTGAAGTCCTATGGGCATCATTGGGGGAATTTCCAGCGCTGGTGTCAGGCTCTGGATTTGTCCCACCTGGATTGCTCTCTGCCTGAGGTACTGCAGTTTCTCTGGGAGGGGTTTGAGAAGCGGTTGTCTGTTTCTACTTTCCGGGCTCAGAGGGCCACGATTAAGGCGTTCCGTTCCCCTTGGGGGAATTTGTCAGATGTGGAGGACTTGGTCTCTCGGTTGTTGAAGAGTTTTTCTTTGACCCGTCCTGTGGTGCGGCCGTCCTTTCCCTTTGGGGACCCTCCCCTGGTGTTACGGGCTCTGGTGGCTTCTCCCTTTGAGCCTTTTCCAGAGGTGGACATCAAATTTGTAACGTTGAAGGTGTTTTTTTTGGTGGCCATTACTTTGGCCAGGCGCTTTGGGGAGTTGGGGGCTCTAATGGCACGGGAGCCCTTTTTGTCTTTTTTGGATGATGGAGTGGTCCTCCTGTTGAATTCCTCTTTTGTCCCCAAGGTGCCTTCTCAGTTCCATCGTTCCCAGGAATTGGTGTTGCCTGCTTTGAGCGCTGATCCGGTGTCTGTCGATGACCTTCCCTGGTCCTTGCTTGATGTCTGCCGGGCATTGCGTATCTATCTTGATCTCACGCGTTCTTTTAGGAAGTCGGACTCCCTGTTTGTGTCTTTTGGGGTTTCCTCTCTTGAGGGGAAGGCTTCTTCTTCTTCCATTGGGCGCTGGTTGAAACAGGTCATTATGATGGCCTACTCCCTTTCGGGTTCCCCTCTACTGGCGGGTGTGCAGGGGTGTTCTACCCGGGGGGTGGGGGCCTCCTGGGCTTAGGTTTGGGGGTTTTCCCTGTCAGAAATCTGTAGGGCGACTACTTGGGCGTCCTCTAATACTTTGTGAGGCATTATTGGATCCAGTATTTGCTGGGGGATGATGCTAATTTTGGTTTGGGGGTACTGCGGGCTGTGTGCTCCTGACTTCTTGTTTTTCTGTGTCAATAAATCACTGGGTTTTGCTGTCTGCCTTGTGTCCTGGTGGTTTGTTGTTGATGAATGCCGATTGTTGCTTGGGTATTCTCACTTTGTTTATGAATGGGACAAGGACAGGAGGGACCTGGGGGTAATGCCCTATTACTTACCGGTAATCTTCATTACTCCTGGTCCCGTTGTCCTCTTTCCATTCATTACTACCCTCCCTCCCCGACTTGCCGGGCTTCATAGGGGGCTGGTAGTTCAGAGGGAATGCTGGGATAGGTGCATTTATGTACTCCCAGTGGGAAGGGGTGGGGTAGGGCCAGCATTCCTTTGTTCTTTTTTCTGTTGGTGAGATAGGATTATCCCACTTTGCTTATGAATGGGACGAGGACAACGGGACCAGGAGTAATGAAGATAACCGGTAAGTGATAGGGCATTACAAGGGGCCTGTAAAAAATGCCTGTTATTTCCCTCCCGAATTTACTGCTAACAGGGGCCCCATTAATTTAGAAGGGGAAGAAATAACAGGATTGTTAGTTTAGGAGCGTCATAGTAGAGCAAACTGCTGCGTATAGTAAGGTGTGAAAAAAAATAGCTTGAAAACTGTTAGGAAGAACTGAAGGAAAATCTAAGATCATTGCTTCCTTGGAAACCTGGAAGAAAGACAAGCCCAATCAGCCTAACTTTATTTAGTACTCTCCAACCCCATGTTCACCTACCAAATGTATAAAACACAAACAAAAGGTATCATCACAGGAATATCTGGTGAAACAAATGATAAACTTGAATGAGTTTCAATAAGCAATAAGGACTCAAAAATAAAAGAGAAACCCCAGACAAACCAAGAAATCTGAGATCAAGGAAGTCAATTTCAAGGACAGGCCTGGAGGTAAGGACATGTCCATAGATAATTGTGGAAGAAGTCACGAATAATTAGAAGGCCACATTATTCTATATGAAAATGAAATATGAAACTCTGAATGTTGACCAACAAAGAGAAATCTGATCAAAATTCCTCGAAATTCTGAGAACATAACCGAAGATCCAAAGTGTGCCCTGCTCAAACAATCTCAGGTGCTGCTCAAGGCAAGGCAGGTTCCAGTCACGTGTGGCTCCATGACTAAAATATTCCATGAGGATTAGAATTTTGAGTGGAGATATGCTGTACTAGTGTGAACCTAGAGGAATTTTCTATATTTCCTCAAAGGGTTTCACAGCCTTGCTAATGTCAATATGAATTGACTTCCATGGCATCCTATGACACAAACTTTGGAATATTAACGCCTTAAAGGGGACCACCTCTCCACCAACCAAACTGACATTATCCAGTAGTCTGAAACTTTTGGGGGGACAATGAATGAGATGGAAGAAATAAATAGCACCATGTTCAATGGACAGGCATATTTGGATCTCACAGGGTTCTGATGAATAAAGTCAAAATGATGTTGTCAACATCTTAGAATTGTAGTAACCATCAGTCCATTTCTGCTTAATTGTGGCATCCATTTTTCCTCAACTCCCCAACATATACTGCCAAACAATGCTTAATTTGTAAAAGATGAAGTGCCCGCGCCCAAATTTGTGTTCAGAAGTCCGTGGCCAGCATCATTGACGGTTGGGGTGATGAATTCCAAGACTGTTTAGTCTTCATACCACATCATGCCTCTTTCATCCACAATTAGACACTCCCTGTCTCTTTATCTCACTCTTGCAGGTTCTTTTTCATCCCTACTTCATCCATTTGTCACTTTATTTTTCATCTTTCTTGTCCTCCTTCTTTCCCCCTTTTGTCTTTTCGCTCTCCTGTCCTAGATTAAAGTCTGCTGAAGAAAAAATAAGTGCCTTTCCCCAACGAGTGCCAGTGGGCCCCACCTGCAACCACCGGCTCAAATTAAGCACTGCTTTCGGTGCTTTTCCATACACTGAGGGGTATATTCACAAGAACGTGCGATAACTACCGCAAGAGTAGCGTAACGCAACTTTCAATATCGCAGCCTATCGCGGGAAAATAACCCCGTGTCAACGTGGAATTCACAACAAGGCGGTAGCATACGATAGTCAATAACTTAAGAGGAATACAATAAATAGCAATGAAAAGACAAGAAGCATGGGTAGTTAGGGTCCATTTTTGATATTTTGTAGGTGTGACTGTTGAGTTGTGAAGAAGTTCCATAAGAAAACAAGTTCAATCTTTAGGATTTATCAGAATATTAAGGAACTGTGTTTGGCTGTCAAGGAGGGATTGAGGGCATTGCACAATTTGGGGTCCTGAACTTTCCTACCTCCCTGTCTCTTTCTCTTGAAATATTATTGTTGAATTGCGTCAATGAACGATGATCAAAGGTTTCTGACTGGGATGCAATGTGCAGCCATTTTCTGCAGGCATGTTGGTCCTTTGCCCACTAGGCATTGTGAACAGTGCAGAGAACCTTTAATTTGATCTTGGCTTGCCTCAGATGCCCTTAATCTACCAGTCTTCACCTGGATGCCAGGTTGGACACCCTTGGAGGACAAGCAAAATAGCCCTGGGGCAAGTGAGGGGCCAGAATTGTGGCCAGGCTGGTCTTCAGGCCAGTACGAAGTCCTAACCCAGCCCATAAAAGTAGCCAGTGGGTAGGGGGTTGGACTTGTATCTGTGGATGGCAGCCAGAGGGAGGAGAAGAGTGACATAAGGCAAGGGCATTAAGAGAGAAAACATACTACAGTCTCAATCCAATACCACCACCTGAGACTTAAACTGGAAGCAAGTGAGAAGCTTCCAACGTGGGCCTGATGTGGTTGCATTTGCAGGGTTTTAAGCAGCTTTTGTGGATGGAAAATGAGTTCCTTGGGGAGACCCATACAGGAGATGCCGCAATTATACCAGCAAGCCATGTTGAGAGCTTTTGCCAGTTACATTGAGGATCAGTTTGGAGAAGTGAAAGGATTTTATGGAGTATAAAAGGCTAGAGATTTAGTCCCTTGGCTACTGCATTGGCTTGTAGAACTACAACAAATGTCCTTGGGGCATATTATCAAGAAACGGCGTTAAAATTATCGCCGCTTTAGCGGCAGAAAACTGCCGCTAAAGCGGCGATAATGGGCTTGATAATATGCCCTTGAGAATTCCAATAGAAGCCCATGTTCTGGTGTCAACATGGGCTTCTATTGGAATTCTCAAGTTCATATTATCAAGCCCATTATCGCCGCTTTAGCGGCGGTTTTCTGCCGCTAAAGCGGCGATAATTTTAACGCCGTTCTTGATAATATGCCCCCTTGTTTTTAGTTTTTTATGGGGGTGGTTCTTAGACCATGGGGCCAATCAAAAGATAGAGGGGCAGGATAATTCCCAACCATTACAAATATCTTGGTTTTGTTACAGTTAATTCAAAGTACATTCTTCTTCGTCCAGTTCAGTATATGGTCTACGTTTGCAGGATGTTGGTGGGATTATCTGGATGAATCTGCAGTCAATATTGCAGTTGTGTGTTATCTGAATACATTTGGAAATTGACTTGATATTAGTTTAGAAGTTGAGATATTCAACAGCAGGCAAAAAAGGGATGATCCTTGGGGAACACCGCAGTGTTTCGGGCACATTGAAGATTCAATTGACCCAGTCCTAGCCTTTTGGCTGCAGTTTGAAATAAAGGATGCGGTTCAGTGCTGATCAGATGTAGATATTCTACCAAGTGTTCTAGCCTTTGCTCTGCTATTGTATGGTCAACAGTGTTTTAGGTCACAGAGAGGTAAAGGAGTATAAGGACGGTTTTCTTGCCGTCCTCCATGGAAAGGAAGAGTTGCTCTCTTAAGGTGGCTGGGTAGTTTCATTGTCTTTGGAATGCCTATATCCGGCTGGTAACCTTCATTTGGCTTGGCACCTCCCTTTCCTTGATATTGTTGAAAAAGGGAGGTTGGAGATGCATGTTTCACAGGGGGCAGGCACAAAACACAAGTGGAGGGAGACGTGTATCATGAAAAAGGGGAGAAACTGCTTGAAACAGGGGGCAGAGTAGAGGTCCATGTGTTAATCATATGTTTTTGTCTCGGTTGCCAGGTTATTCGACTCAGCCATCTCCAGATATCTGAATGAGCAGAAGGCAGATTGTAACAATGGTGGGGAAATGTTTGTGTTAAGAGCAGTATTTCCAAAACATTGGAGATTGACTGACAGCTTTGTCAATTTTGGATTCAAAGAATTGAAGCAGGTCTTTACAGTGTTGTTTGGATGCAGTTGGGTTGTCTGTCAGGCTATGAGAATTAGATTGCTCATGATAAATGTTGAATATGTCTTTGATTTTATTGGGTGCTTCATCGGTGCATTTTGTGAAATGCTCTTTTTGACTGGCTTACTTGCTCTGTATTGTATCTTGTATCGGGTATTATTATCTTCAGTTTTGTACTTGTGCCATTTCTATTCCAGGTTTTGATTAACACATCTCAAGTTATCTGCTAAACCACTTATTCGATGCTCTGATACCTTGCTTGGATTTTTATGGTAGAGCTGAGACCAGAATGTCTAAGGCACATGCTATGTTATTGAGGAGTTAGCCTAACATGGTTTCAGAATCTCTTGATTCACATTGCTTGATCTTCACAGTATCATCAGTAGATTCACATTTTTTATTGGTGATGTTTCTGATGCAGGATGGAAGAGCTGAAGGTATAGTTTTGCCCAGGTTTATAGACTAGGTTATCAGTTTGAGGGAGAGGGGGGAGTGATCCGACTTTACCTCTGGTTCTTCCACCAAGTTTGATGTTTCAAGGTTATCAGTAAACATGAGGTCTAGCGTGTACCTAGCATTATTTGTTGATATTATCACTCCTTGTGAAAGGCCCAGAGCATAGATATTCCCAAGGACTTCAGCAGCAAGTTTTGAGTCTGGCTGCAATGAAAGAACTATTTACTTGATGAAACAGCAGGCAGCTTTGCATCTGAATGATAAATAGGAAATGTCTGAGATATTGGTGTAAGATAAATCAAGTGTCAGCTGGTGCTACCTCACCCTCTCTTTTAAACTCTCTATTGCTTATCATAATTTTTTTTAATCGAAGCAATGAGATCATCTAGAACAATTATGAAGTAATCTCCAAGTAATGTAACAGTCACTATAGTTTCACAATCAATCCTTTGGGGTCTCTTGCATAGAAAATAGGTGAGTCCACTCTCAATAACACCAGCACCCTTGTTAACTGAATATAATCAGTTACTTGGGGGAGAAGAGTCGGCATTCTTATGAACATTATATATAAATTAGTCCAACTCACCACATCAGAAATGTTCATATCCCTAAGCCAACTACTTGCTGCAGTAAAAAGGCTCCTAGTTCCCAGGATCAGGGAAAATATATGTTGTTTTATTAAGTGATTGCAGCTGTGGGGATTTCAGTCTTGGAGTCATTCATACCTAGGTGGCTCTCAGGTGCTTCAGGCTAGAGGTTGTCTGGTGTATTATTTTCTTTGAGACTGAGTCAAAGTTGTGTTGGATATCATCAGACTACATTTGTAATTGGGTGTATTTTTGAGAGATGATTGCAGCCAGTGCTCACATATAAGGGAATAAAGGTGAATATATAAAGATTGGCACCATTGGAAAGTTGTCCATTAGTGCCAGGGCATGTTTCCAAGTAGTCCGGTAGTGTTTTATGGTCGTTGTTTCACAGATTGCTGTCAGATTTACTAGGATCAGAGTTTCAGCTTGATCTTCATCAACAGAGCTAATCAAGTCTTCTCCACCATTAGCTATGTTTCATCCTTCAATCTGGTTTGACGCCTGATTGTCTTTCATGCAAAATGGTGTTTGCTTCCATAAAGACAGTGAGTTACTTCCCTTTCCAGGATTTTACTCATAAATGGGAGATTTGTTATGAGGGTTATCATTTTTTGGGACCTGCTGCTTTGCTGATCGTTTCATCAGCAGCAGGGTCGTCACAGCATTTCTTAACATATTAGGTACCATCTGTTGGTGGAGTGAAGCATTTATAATTTCTGGCATCTCTTAACCCAGGGTGGGGATGTTAACCTTTATTGTAGAGTCCAGGCGTACTCCAGAGTTAACGCCTGTAGCTTTCAGCTTGCTGACAAGTTTGAGTACAGGCTACGTCTGGTGGCCCAGTGGACTAATGCATCCACTCCAGGGATCTGTGTGTGACTCCATGGTCATAGATTCAGAACGGGTCACGTCCACTCCATCTTTCATCCTTGTGGGGTTGATACATTGAGTATCACTGACTTGAGTAAGAATAGCCATATGCTATTCAGCACCAAGATTCTCAAAGGGGTGAGCATGTACTTAATGTGAGGTGGTTCTATCAAGTCACAGGCTGATTTCTCTGTTCTTTGAACAATACATCTTGGATCAGAAGAATTCTCTTTCCTAAGAAAGTCATGACATTCTCCTAGTGTTGAGAGACAAAATCTGAACCTCTTTAACATTTCGGCACCACTCTCTCTCTGCATTTCTAAAAACTCAGCTATATAAGCACAAACGTTCTCTCTAAACAAAATTTCCGAGGGAGGAAGTTACCCAGATCTGCGAATATGTTGGGAAACAGTTACCACCCTCGAGAAAAAAGGTCCACCTGCTTGATGGATACCGACTCAATGTGCACGAGGCATTTCTGCAGCACTGGAAACTGAGGACGTCTGCGAACGTTCAGCTCAAATGATGCTCTCTTCTTCTCAGAAGTGGCATCTCTGAATTACCCCGGGGGAGAAGAAACTCCAGACTAGCAAAGCAGATGGAGGATGTTCACTGATTAAAACCATTTACCTTGTCAGACGTCTTGGAAACTTAAATGTGGTATTTTTGCATTTAATAGGAGCTTTCCTCTGCCCTACCTTACAGCACTTATTTTCAGCTTTACTTCAGCAAGTGTCAATTTTCAAATCCTGCTGCACCGCCAGTTTTCCTCCTTAGCTTTGTTTGCTAGACAACATTTACTCAAGAAGAACACATTTTACTCGATGCAAAAAAAATTACGGAAAGAGACGTTGGAGGGGTGTCCACGTACTGCGCATCATCCCCAGTTATAGGCATATGCTTATAATTTTCAGAAAGTTAATCATTTTTGGGGTTCAACAGATAAATATCCTGTAGGTTACAAAAAGAAATAGATGAAATACATAGGGGCCATATTATTAAGAACGGCGATAACATTATCGCCGCTAAGAAACTGCCGCTAAAGCGGCGATAAGAGGCTTGATAATATGCCCTATAGAATTCCAATAGAAGCCCAGGTTTGGTGTCCTTCACACCAGAACCTGGGCTTCTATTGGAATTCTATAGGGCATATTATCAAGCCCTTATCGCCGCTTTAGCGGCAGTTTCCTGCCGCTAAAGCAGCGATAATGTTATCGCCGTTCTTGATAATATGGCCCAAGGTTTTCAATACACGTGTAACCATAAATCAGCGCTAACCTTGTGCTTCTATCGCTCACCACTTCCACCAATAACCACATATGTACGAATGTTAGGACCGTGAAAGGGGAATGGAATAAGAGGGAAAACAGAGACACTGGGCTCCACCACTCTGACATCACTTTGGCTGGTCAATGATAGAAGAAGGATGTAGTAGAGACCTAAAGGCAAAGAGCTATCTTTAGTAACTCGTCCTGAACAAATCCTATTCATAACTGTAAAAGTGAATGGACAGGCCTGTGCAATATATCTACATGCCTAAATCTCATTATGTGGATGTGGAACTGGTCATTCTTGATACTAAACATACAACTGATGAGTACCTCAAATATGTGTTTGCTGACTCTTCTGTTGGTGAATAGAATACCAACCTCAGGCTTCGTCACAGTGCATTTTCTGTGGAAGATGAATGATAGTTTCTACTTGATTTTAGAGCATTGCACGATAAGTAACAAAATTAAAATATTGACTGTTCTGGAATTTAGCAATTTGTATAAACATGCTAGAACTCTAACGCCTTGTGCATAATAGTTGTACATGATATGAACAGCATTGTGATGGATTAAAAGTCTCAGACAATCTAATCAGTGCTTAATTTGTAAAGCTAAGTGCCGGAGTCCAAAGTTTTGCACAGAAGCTGTACTGCTGCTATCGAAGGCCAAAGTGCTGAATACCAAGGCTGTGTCGTCTTGACTCCTCCTCATTTCAGTTTCTTCCACAGCCAAACACTCCCTGCCTCTTTAGCTCACTCTTGCAGGTTTTATTCGGCCCTGGATTCCCCTGTGTCTCCAGTTTTTCCATTTATTTTTCCACCTTCTTTTCCTCTTTCGTATTTTTTTCTCTCTAACTCAGGATCACAGTCTGTTGAGAAAAAATAAGTGCTGGTTCCCCAAAAAGAGTACTGGTGGGCCCAGCTGAAACCACTGGCTCACGTTAAGCGCGGAGGGCATTGTTTCCTCCTATGCAGTATTGCTAGATGGATCAAACGTTTCAAGAAATCTGATCAGGCAAAGAAAAACATTATGAAAAGCGAAGAGAGTTTGCAAAATGCTGCAAGAAATAGGAGATATGGGATCATTTCTATTGCCACAAAAAGTGCATTTTAAGTTTAGCATTCCTCTATTGATATAGGCTATCATTAGGTTAAAACAAAAATGAAATAGACAGACATTTATATTAAAGATACGTTTTACTTTATTCCCAAGCAGGGATAACACGATCCTTCAAACCACACTTTCTGAGGGGCAAAGTGGAGGCACCCACTGTGAGCTAATATTTTTATGGCTATAACTTGTTGCTGATATGATTACAAGGCATACATATTACATTTGGTGCTAGTATTAATCTTATCTTTGCCATGCCCTTGTATCAACGTAAAAAGTGCTTAGGTTGACTTATTACAGTGGTCAGAAAAGGCAACAAAGTGGAAAGCTGCTTTACATATAGGGTTGGGAGAGTCAGACCACTCTTGACGGGTTGAACGAGTGTATGGACTACGGCATATCAATCATTCCTACATTCAAGTCCACAATGCTGATAAGCAACTTCCACATACATCCACTTACAATAAAGTGGTCTTACTAGCAACTTTACATTTCAGTGGTTAGCTTGCAATTTGCCCAAAGTGACTGTGGTGATTTTCAAAAATCCCACAGCTGTACGAATAGTGAATATTTCTGTGTGTATGCATGCGACTAATTCAGGGGATTAAGGTACAAGTGCATGTTAGCTATTTTCATTAGTAATTGAGTCTAGGTATAGATGATACGATTGAGTGTACAAACCTATAATAAAGACTAATATTAATGAATACCCACAAAGGTACGATTTCGTGCGTGGTCACGGCATTCTCTATGGCACCCCGGTTCCACTCTCCTGAAAGCCCTCACGCTTCCATTCCATTCCAAGCTTTACATTTACAATTGTGAAAAATATACCACATTTGAAAATGTTATGTGGCCATAAGCATCATCTGAGGATCTAAATCCCAGCACATTCATAATCTCGAAATAAGAAACCAGATTTATAAAATCATATTGCAGTCACAAACCCTACAGTTCATAAAATCGCGCAAATTATGATCTGAAAATGGCATTTTCCAAAGCACTAGACCTCTTTTGTGATTTTGAAAGCCCTTTCGGAACCACAAAAAGAGATTTCATTCTGAAAGGGTGCATCCCCTTCTAATTGCAAATTACAATGAGATGTACAATGGTATTGATCAGAGGTACGATTGCATGCCATTGTTAAGTTGATGACTTTCTCAATGGAGGTGTAAACCCATTCTCAAAAGGGTATCTGTCGCGGTTGAACAGCTTCTCCTTTGGGAATTGCATTGGGGGACTTTGGGGGGGAGCAGGCAATGGTATATTTTAAAAAAGAAAGAAAGAAAGAAAAAACAGCACTGATTCCTTTAGGGAAGATGGGCTGCTTTAAAAAACAATTTCCCCTTTGCAAATGGAAATGCAGGAATGATAGTCTGCTATTCCCTGCAAGCCACCAGCCTTGTGTTTGTAGCCAATGACAGTGGGTCACAAATAGCGACCTGCCTCATTGTAATTCATAAACAGGTCGTTCTATGACCCACTGCAACTAGAGATCTTGCAAAGTGACCTATGAATACATCAGTTGCCATGTCATCTTAAGGATTTTTGGGTCCCAGGGCAAGTCATATTTTGGGGGCCCCTATTTAGAACAACTTTGAATATTATTACCCATTTCTGCTAATTCAAGCCCACGTGATGCCTGCTAAATGAACTTTCAGAACTGCAGTCAAACAAAAACAGTTCTCATTTGGGGGGGGGGTGCACAAATCCTTAAGATGACACCTGGGTAAAGAGAAACAGTCAGAGGTAAAGGTAGGAGGCGAGAAGGAGAGAGATTGAGATGTAAAAATAGAGGTGAGAGATAGAGTGTTCATTTTCCCAGGGGCCCATTGGAAGGGGGTGGCTATGGGCAATTGCCCACTTTGCCCATGCCTTAAAACGTCTCTGTTCTGTTATACAAAATTACAGACAGGCAACAAAAAGTTGGTTCACAGTTTGTAACTATTGTCTGTGCATCAGGCCCAAGGTGCTGTCATTTGCAGACTGTACTTTATGCGTAAAATTAAATTTAAATACTTGCCATTTAAACTTCGTATGATGGCGGGTGAGTGAGGAGTTCATTAATCATTCATCCTGTTGCTCACAAGCATGTACCTGTAACAGGACTCAGTGATGCCAGTATTAACACAGGACTTTTGTAGGAAGTCAGAGTCAAAACACGAACATGTCATTTTCTGGAGATCAGTTAACATGTGAGGTATTGCACCTTTTGAGAGCAGACAAAGACACTCTATTCCTAAGGTTAGGTTGTCAAAACCACCACATTTATTTCAGAATAAATAAAAATGCGTCACCGCTTGTCGTGAAACCTTGCCACTAGCCTCGAAAAGTGACATCATGGCAGAAATCAAAGGAGCAGAGCATACTCTGGTAAATTGTGTTTTCTTTTTAAATACACAGGTCGGAGTTGTGGAGTTGCCCCAAAGTACTGTCAAGTATGCTGTGCTATGTCTGGAGCTGTCAGAAATATTTTACTTAGAAAGTGAATTACTGCAAAACATGCCATTACCTCAGTTTTTAAACTCTACCAAATTACACCTGTCAAGAATTCCACCTCTTACGAACTGATGGAAAAATTGCAGACTTTTACAAACATGGAACAAAATGGGTCACTCAGTAGGGTTTGGCGAGGCATAGCTGGTTAAATCACGTGAATATGGAAGAAAGGGGGTCTTTATTACTTTTATGTGGACAAAAAACCTTCATCCCTGCGAAAATTAAGCTGTCAGCGTTAAAGCGGACTCTATATTTATGGCCGTTAGCGGTGGCACAGCTGTGGTACACTTATGTCTAACTCTCCTCCCAGTCTCAGTCACGATATTTCTATATATTGATGTCCTTTGCATCCAATCAGAAATTTCCAGAATGGGAAAAATAATTGTTAGTTTTGTGGAAAATCACCTACATTGAGTTAGGCAGTAGAGTATGCCAAGGGATTGCCATCTCAAAACAGTTCATACCTAGAACATGATAAAAACACTCTTAATTCTCAGTTAATTCAGACATGTTTTTTATTTTACCAATTACATTTTGAAATGTATATCCCTTCCCCAATACTTCTAGTAATGAAGTTAAGAAAGATATAGCTTTAAAACAGCTCACACTAAAAAAATCACCTCATGAGCAGAAAAAAAAGCAACTGGGAAAAAGGTGAGTGTCTAAAGCACATTTCAAATCTGCTGTCCCCACTTACAGAAGTAGGCACGAGAGGAGGAAGAAAAGCAGCAAAAATACATTTTCTAAGTAAACCTTTGTTTACAAAAATATTGGTATGAACTTATGAGTCCACTAGCTAAGAGACACCGGAGTGAATATTAAATTTGCAAAACTACACTCGCATATATTGCTTCTTTAATGACTCTCACTTCGGACTGAAGAGGGTCCACCAGGGCTGCAGCACAACTTATGCCACCCTAGGGACCCCCCACCATGACCATGCATACTGCCATTGCAGGCTGTGTGTCTTGGTGCAGAGAAAACTGAAGAGTCGGTATGACACCCATCCCTGCGTGCCATGCCCATGGACACTGCATGAGGTATAGGTAAGTCACCCTTACTGCAGGCCTTACAGCCCTAAGGCAGGGTGCACTATATCCCATGTGTGGACATATCTGCATGAGCAGAAATGACCCTGCAAAATCTGAGCCATTCTAGGATATTGTAAGTGCACAGGGAAGCCATAGAGAGTACATGGGCTGGATACTTGTCATCATGGGTTTCATAGCTCTGTGATGGTACCCTTAGATGTTTGGCACCAAACATCTTTTTTAAATAAGTCCTTACTGGTGCCAGTGTTGAATTTATTAATAAATGCACTCAAGGGACACCTTTGAGGGTCCACTGAAAACCTACCAAGCACTGGTGTGCCCTCTGACTGGTCTTAATCAGCCTGCCACCAACAGAAATGTTTCTGACCTCATGGGATGAAAGTCAGAAGCTCTCAGAGGCAAGGAACAAAGCCTACTCTGGACTGAGGTGCTTCACATCTCCCCCAGGCCAGGATGGCCTTCCAAGGCGGGAAGCTTCAAAGGAGATGCTGCCTTTGAAATGCGACCCAGGCGTCTCTAGATAGTGGAGGACGCCAACCCCCCTTTCAAGCTCCACATTTGGTGGGAGGACAGGCGGGAAAATTAGTTAAATTAGGAAGTGGGTCCCCATTCAGCCAGCACCACCCCTAAGGTGGGGCAGGTAATGTGGAGCCCGCTTTTCATTTCCCTCCATGTTGGTTTGTGAGGGAATTAGCCAATTATAGTCAAGGTATTGCCCCTTCCCACAGGAAGAGGTCACTTGGATGGTGTAGATACCCTAAAGGTAGGTAGCCCATTGGCTTCTACCTGTCACCCTTTTAACCCCTTCGATGCTCATGACGGAATGGTTCCGTCATGAGCATCGGTGCCCCTGTGCTCATGACGGAACCATTCCGTCATGAGGCCAGGGGCACGAAATCCCTCTGCTGCAGACAGCAGAGGGATTTCCTTTTCTCCCCCACAGCTCCCGAGGCCCCCCCTCCCTTTCAGTGAAATGAAGATCAGCGCGCACGTCGCGCTGACTTCATTTCACTGAAAACGAAACTAAAATGAGCCTTTAGGCTCATTTCAGTTTCACTTTCTACGTGCTCAGGGGGCTATCTCAGCCCCCTGAGCATGTAGAAAGACGGGAGAGGTATCATTGGATCCACCCACTAAGGCACCAGGGAGGGGGGAGCGGCCCCTTGGGCAAGGGCTTTTGCTCCCCCCAAACAAATTGCCAATGTTCAGTCTTTCTGCCCCCTGGGGAGCAGATGGGAGCAGTAGCCCCCAATCTGCCCCCCGGGGGCAGAAAGCCCACTAGACACCAGGGATTTTTATTTGGTGCATTTTTTAGGGTGGGGGCTGCCCGAAGCGGGCACGCCAATGCCCCCACCCCCCCCAGCCACCACTACAGCCTTTCTGCCCCCTGGGAGGCAGATGGGGCAGTAGCCCCCAATCTGCCCCCCCAGGGGGGCAGAAAGCCCACTAAATGCCAGGGATTTTTTTGTGTGCTATTTGTTTTAGGGTGGGGGCTGCCCAAAATGGACACGCCAATGCCCCCACACCACCCGCCACCATTACAGCCTTTCTGCCCCGCCCGGGGGGGGCAGGTAGCCCACTAAACACCAGGGATTTTTTTGGACGCATTTTTTTTTAGGGTGGGGGCTGCCCGAAATGGGCACGCTAATGCCCCCACTCCCTGTCACCATTACAGCCTTTCTGCCCCCCCCTGGGGGGGCAGTAAGCCCACTAAACACCAGGGATTTTTTTTGTGCAATTTTTTTTAGGGTGGGGGCTGCCCAAAATGGGCACGCCAATGCCCCCATGCCCTTGCCACCATAACAGTCTTTCTGCCCCCCTGGGGGGTAGATGGGGGCAGTAGCCCCCAATCTGCCCCCCGGGGCAGCAAAAAGCCCACATGACGGCAGGGAATTTTTTTTGCGCATTTGTTTTTAGGGTGGGGGCTACCCGAAGTGGGCACGCCAATGCCCACATCCCCGCCACCATTACAGCCTTTCTGCTCCCCCTGGTCTCCCGATAAAAATGGTACCTCACACGCGTGGGTGGGGCAAGTACCCGCGACAGGCAAGGGCCCAAAACCTAGTGAGGCGACATCAAAATTACCTATCACAAACCAACCTGGTTTCAAGGGGGTCCCATGAGTTTTTGGCCCGGGTTCGGCGGCCAGCTAGGAAACTTACCAAACCCACACATTTCTGAAAACTAGACACCCGGGGGATTCCAGGGAGGTATGGCTTGCGTGGATCCCCCAATGTTTTCATACCCAGAATCCCACAGAAACCTGAAATTTTGCTGAAAAAAATCACTTTTTTCACACATTTTTGTGTGGGAAAGTTGTGGCATCACCGGGCTGAAACAAATTTCCTACCACCCAGTGTTCCCCCAGGTCTCCCGATAAAAATGGTGCATCACTCGGGTGGGAGGCCCAAGTACCAGCGACAGGCAAGGGCCCAAAACGTATTGAGGCGACATCAAAATTGCCTATCAGAAGACGACCTGGTTTTGCAAGGGGGTCCCATGACTTTTTGGCCCGGGCTCGGCGGCCACCTAGGAAGCCTACCAAACCCACACATTTCTGAAAACTAGACACCCGGGGATTCCAGGGAGGTATGGCTTGCGTGGATCCACCAACGTTTTCTTACCCAGAATCCCCAGAAACCTGAAATTTTACAGAAAGAAATCACTTTTTTCACACATTTTTGTGTGGGAAAGTTGTGGCATCACCGGGCTGACACAAATTTCCTACCACCCAGCGTTCCCCAGGTCTCCCGATAAAAACGGTGCATCACTCGGGTGGGAGGCCCAAGTACCCGTGACAGGCAAGGGCCCAAAACGTATTGAGGTGACATCAAAATTGCCTATCAGAAGACGACCTGGTTTTGCAAGGGGGATCCCATGACTTTTTGGCCCGGGGCTCGGCGGCCACCTAGGGAAACCTACCAAACCCACACATTTCTGAAAACTAGACACCCAGGAGATTCCAGGGAGGTATGGCTTGCATGGATCCACCAATGTTTTCTTACCCAGAATCCCCCAGAAACCTGAAATTTTACAGAAAAAAATCACTTTTTTCACACATTTTTGTGTGGGAAAGTTGTGGCATCACCGGGCTGAAACAAATTTCCTACCACCCAGCGTTCCCCCAGGTCTCCCGATAAAAACGGTGCATCACTCGGGTGGGAGGCCCAAGTACCCGCGACAGGCAAGGGCCCAAAACGTATTGAGGTGACATCAAAATTGCCTATCACAAAACGACCTGGTTTTGCAAAGGGGGGGTCCCATGACTTTTTGGCCCGGGGCTCGGCGGCCAAAACGTATTGAGGCAACATTGAAATTGCCTATCACAAAATGTTTTGGGCCCTTGCCTGTCGCGGGTACTTGGGCCTCCCACCCGAGTGAGGCACCATTTTTATCGGGAGACCTGGGGAACGCTGGGTGGTAGGAAATTTGTGTCATCCCGGTGATGCCACAACTTTCCCACACACAAATGTGTGAAAAAGTGATTTTTCAGCAAAATTTCAGGTTTGCAGGGGATTCTGGGTAAGAAAACGTTGGGGGATCCACGCAAGCCATACCTCCCTGGAATCCCCGGGTGTCTACTTTTCAGAAATGTGTGGGTTTGCTAGGTTTCCCTAGGTGGCCGCCGAGCCCCGGGCCAAAAGTCATGGGACCCCTTGCAAAACCAGGTTGTTTTCTGATAGGCAATTTTGATGTCGCCTCAATAAGTTTTGGGCCCTTGCCTGTCGCGTGTACTTGGGCCTCCCACCCGAGTGAGGCACCATTTTTATCGGGAGACCTGGGGAATGCTGGGTGGTAGGAAATTTGTGTCATCCCGGTGATGCCACAACTTTCCCACACAAAAATGTGTGAAAAAGTGATTTTTTCAGCAAAATTTCAGGTTTGCAGGGGATTCTGGGTAAGAAAACGTTGGTGGATCCACGCAAGCCATACCTCCCTGGAATCCCCGGGTGTCTACTTTTCAGAAATGTGTGGGTTTGCTAGGTTTCCCTAGGTGGCCACCAAGCCCCGGGCCAAAAAGTCATGGGACCCCCCTTGCAAAACCAGGTCGTTTTGTGATAGGCATTTTTGATGTCGCCTCAATACGTTTTGGGCCCTTGCCTGTCGCGCGTACTTGGGCCTCCCACCCGAGTGAGGCACCATTTCTATCGGGAGACCTGTGGGAATGCTGGGTGGTAGGAAATTTGTGTCAGCCCGGTGATGCCACAACTTTCCCACACAAAAATGTGTGAAAAAAGTGATTTTTTCAGCAAAATTTCAGGTTTGCAGGGGATTCTGGGTAAGAAAACGTTGGTGGATCCACGCAAGCCATACCTCCCTGGAATCCCCCGGGTGTCTACTTTTCAGAAATGTTTGGGTTTGCTAGGTTTCCCTAGGTGGCCGCCGAGCCCCAGGCCTAAAATTCATGGGACCCCCCTTGCAAAACCAGGTCGTTTTGTGATAGGCATTTTTGATGTCGCCTCAATACGTTTTGGGCCCTTGCCTGTTGCGGGTACTTGGGCCTCCCACCCGAGTGAGGCACCATTTTTATCAGGAGACCTGGGGCAATGCTGGGTGGTAGGAAATTTGTGTCAGCCCGGTGATGCCCCAACTTTCCCACACAATAATGTGTGAAAAAAGTGATTTTTTCAGCAAAATTTCAGGTTTCTGGGGGATTCTGGGTAAGAAAACATTAGGGGATCCACGCAAGCCATACCTCCCTGGAATCTCCCATGTGTCTACTTTTCAGAAATGTGTGGGTTTTGTAGGTTTCCCTAGGTGCCGGCAGAGCTAGGGTTCAAAAACTACAGCTAGGCACTTTGCCAAAAAAGGGTCATTTTTCACAGTGAAATTGGGGTGTGTCCACGTTGCGTTTTGCGTCGTTTCATGTCGCGGGCACTAGGCCTACCCACACAAGTGAGGTGCCATTTTTCTCAGAAGACTTTGGGGAACGCGGGGTGGGTGGAATTTTGTTGATCCATGCAGATTCCAGAACTTTCCACCACAGAAAAGTGAGGAAAATGTGTTTTTTTAATACTTTTTTAGGTTTGCAAGGGATTCTGGGTAACAGAACCTGGTGAGAGCCAGTCAAGTCACACCATCCTGGATTCCCCTGGGTGTCTAGTTTTCAAAAATGTATAGGTTTGCTAGGTTTCCCTAGGTGCCGGCAGAGCTATGGTTCAAAAACTACAGCTAAGCACTTTTCAAAAAAAGGGTCATTTTTCACTGTGAAAATGTGGTGTGTCCACGTTGTGTTTTGCGCTGTTTCCTGTCGCGGGCACTAGGCCTGCCCACACAAGTGAGGTACCATTTTTCTCTGAAGACTTTGGGGAATGCGGGGTGGGTGGAATTTTGTGGATCCACGCAGATTCCAGAACTTTCCACCACAGAAAAGTGAGGAAAATGTTTTTTTTTTTTACAATTGTTTAGGTTTGCAAGGGATTCTGGGTAACAGAACCTAGTGAGAGCCAGTCAAGTCACCCCATCCTGGATTCCCCTGGGTGTCTAGATTTCAAAAATGTATAGGTTTGCTAGGTTTCCCTAGGAGCCGGCAGAGATAGGGTTCAAAAACTAAAGCTAGGCACTTTGCAAAAAAGGGGTAATTTTTCACTGTGAAAATGTGGTGTGTCCACGTTGCGTTTTGGGCCGTTTCCTGTCGCGGGCACTATGCCTACCCACACAAGTGAGGTACCGTTTTTCTCAAAAGACTTTGGGGAACGCGGGGTGGGTGGAATTTTGTGGATCCATGCAGATTCCAGAACTTTCCACCACAGAAAAGTGAGGAAAATTTGTTTTTTCTGACAATATTTTAGGTTTGCAAGGGATTCTGGGTAACAGAACCAGGTGAGAGCCAGTCAAGTCACCCCATCCTGGATTCCCCTGGGTGTCTAGTTTTCAAAAATGTATAGGTTTGCTAGGTTTCCCTAGGTGCCGGCAGAGCTAGGGTTCAAAAACT
This sequence comes from Calotriton arnoldi, assembly GCA_963921515.1. Classification (NCBI taxonomy): domain Eukaryota; kingdom Metazoa; phylum Chordata; class Amphibia; order Caudata; family Salamandridae; genus Calotriton; species Calotriton arnoldi. The sequence continues at coordinate 1,487,918 of CAWUFW010002848.1, forward strand.
ACAGCTAGGCACTTTGCAAAAAAAGGGTCATTTTTCACTGTGAAAATGTGGTGTGTCCACGTTGCGTTTTGGGCCGTTTCCTGTCGCAGGCACTAGGCCTACCCACACAAATGAGGTACCATTTTTATCGGGAGACTTAGGGTAACACAAAATTGTAGAGCAACTGTTATTATCTATTGACTTTTGATGCATTTCTGCCTTCCAAATGAAAGACAATGTGTAAAAAGAAGTCATTTTGAAAAATGTCCTATAATTCTCATGCTAGTATGGGTACTCCCAATTTCGGAAATGTGCAAATATCTACTATTTCTAAACTCTATATTTTTTCCCATTTCAGAAATACATAGGTGTCTTTCATACCGATTTATCCATGTATAAATTTTCCCAGAATAATTGCTATATACCCGGTACATAATAAAAAACCATTGCAAGATGCTGCTCAGTTATTGGCTCTGGGTTCGTCGGGTTCTTAGTGAACCTACAAGTCCTATATATCGCCACAACCAGAAAGGTCCAGCGGATGTAACGGTATATTGCTTTCAAATATCTGTCATAATTAGAAGAAGTTACAGGTGAAAACGTTGACACAAATGGCTGATTTTTTCAACTAATTTTCAATTTTTCCTATATTTAACTGTTTGTTTCTATAAAGAAAACTTGAAGGATCTACACAAATGACCCCTTGCTGAATTCAGAATTTTATCTACTTTTCAGAAATGTATGGCTTTCTAGGATCCATTATTGCTTTCATACCCATTTCTACCATTAACTGGAAGGAGGTTGAAAGCACAAAAAATAGCAAAAATAGACTATGTCCCAGAAAAATGCCAAAACTGTGTAAAACATTTTGGTTTTCTGACAAAAGTCTGCTTGTCCATGAAAGCTGGGAAGATGGTGATTTCAGCACCACAACCCCTTTTTTGATGCCATTTGCAGGGAAAAAACCAGACGCTTTCATCTGTAGCCCTTTTTTCGCATTTTTCCCCAAAAACCAAAATGTAGCTGTATTTTGGCTAATTTCTGGGTCCCCTCCAGGGGAATCCACAAACCCTGGGTACCTTTAGAATCCCCATGATGTTGGAAAAAAAGGATGCAAATTTGGCGTGGTTACGTTATGTGGTCAAAAAGTTACAGGGGCCTAAGCGCGAACTACCCCAAATAGCCAAAAAAAGGCTTAGCACAGGAGGGGAAAAGGCCTAGCAGCGAAGGGGTTAACACTCTTAAATTTAGTATTTAGGTGGCATCCCTGAACCCTGAACTCAAATTCAATGGGCATAGAGAAGAAAAGGACAAAGAAGAGCTGCTGACCCGAGGACTGAAGCCATGCTGCAGAAAATTGGCGCCAAACCCTGCCTGCTGCCTTAAGGACTTGACAATCGCTGTGTCCTGTCTCGTCCTGCAACTGTGAGGCCTCCAAGAAACCCAGAGCTCCTCCAGCCTTCTACAAATCACCAAAAAACTCCCTTGGAGTGGAGGTACTGCTATCCTGCAGCCGCAGGCACTGAACTGCAGAATCCGTTTTTACCGACTTGCTGCTCCTCGGTGACTCCAACGCAGCACCCAAACCAAAAGTGGTACACCAGCTCCAGAGGATTAAATCTGTCTCCCCTCAAAGTATGAAGACACCAGGCTCTACTGGAGCTGTGCAGCATCAATACCTGGGGTACCAGATAAACAGTCTAATCCGGAGTCCAACTGCCCAGGAAGCAAGCACCCATTAAGGGACATTGAGACCCCTGAAACCCACTTTGTGAGTGGCCCAGCTGTCCCAGAATCGCCTCTCCAAGCTGTCTGCTCCTGACCGCGAGGACAACTTGATGCGTGGTGTGCAGCTGACCTATCTACTCTGCATCCAGCCTGCCCAGCCTGTGTACCAATGAACCAGCTGTGCTCACATGGTCCTAGGGCCCTTGCGACCTGCTTCCTCAAATGGGACACCTCGGACTTACCTTTAAGCATCCTTGTGCAGTGTGTTTTCAAGTGGCTCCCTTCTTCATGCATCAGCTACCAACTACCTCAGTACCCTGCTCCTGGCCAAATCGGGATGCTCCAGAGAATCTGCTGGTAGGACATTGGGTCTGGCTTTGCTACTTACCTAAAGCCCAAAGCTGAACCTCGAAATCCGACTGTACGATTTTATATGCATTTTTCTATTTTCTCCCTTTGACTTCAATGGCGTGTAATTGCTCACAAGTGTAATTTATTTTGCGAACTTGAAAAATTCATATATATTAAAATATACTTACTGTACAATGAAGTTCTTGGTCTGAAAAATCACATTAAAATTGGTGTTATTTTTGCAAATTGGTCTTGGATTTATTCTTGAGTGTGTGTCTCATTTATTGCCTCTGTGAGTACAACAAATGCTTAGCACTACCTTCTGATAATCCTAACTGCTCGCCCACACTACCACGAATAGAGCATTAGTATTATCTACTGTTGCCTCTGTATACCAGTCTGGGTCTCACTGGACTCTCTGCACAGTGTACTTTATTTTAGGGCATTATATAGTGAGCTAGCGTCCTACATTCAGTGATTCCACATCAGAGGTCTTCAAACTGTGTGGTACGGCCCCATGATTTCTGTGGCTGTATTCCCAGGGGGGCACAATCCCTTAAGAAGTACTTGTAAATGAAGAGGGTCTGGAAGCACGACCTTGATTATTTGGCACATTTCCAGGCTGTCTTAATTTGATTGCAGCAGTTCTCCACTAAAAGTGTGAGAACTGTAACCCTGAGTGACATTGTGAAAGAGTCAAAAGCATGGCTAAAGAGATCACACTATTTTCTCACCTTCTGGTAACTGGATATAAAACATCACACACATTTTAAATGAAAAATAAATGCAAGTTAAACTAAAGGAGTGGAAATGCACTCTTTTTCATTACAAAATTGCAGTTGGTCAATGTGATCACTGCAGAGGTCTCTGTGTGTGATCAGAGTGTCACTTAATTAAATCCTGGTTAGCACAGTGAGGGACAGTGACTTGTGTATTTATAGTGCTGTGAGGTACCAGCCTGTAACAGAAAGCACTGTGAACAAGCAAGTCAATTGGATTACACTCAGTTTAGGATAGGTTGATGCAAAATTATTTAGGGCCCTATTACTAGTCTGGCGGTCCGAGGACTGCCAGATTCCTTGTGGCGGACCCAGCCACCGCCACAGCGGCGGTCTGACCACCCGATTACGACTTGGGCATTCGGACCGCTCTTCCTCCATGTAAACCTTGGAGGACAGGAAATGGAGGGGGCCCTACAGGGCCCCTCTGTCCCTCACCCGCATGTGCATGCACACAGGGGGGCATAACATGTGCCCCCCAGTGTGCATGCACAAAGGTTCCTGAACGGCATGGACTTTCGTGTCCATGCCGTGCAGGAACCTTGTAGTGCAGTCCCATTGCAGTGCCTTTTTTAATGGCAGTGGCGGCTCGCAGAGGGAGTGCTGCAGGGCGGTGGGGCGGGGGAGGGGCTGGGTGGGAGGGTAGTGGAGTCGGACATACGACGGGCAGGAGTAAAGTAAGTAAATAAATAAATAAACTATTTACCTTGCGCCCGCTGCATCGCCGAGTTGTTGCTTTTCCTTTACGCTGTTGATGTAGCGAGATCTTCTTTTCCTGTCATTTCGAATGTCTAAATAAACTATGATATATGCCAGTTTTCTGGGTTGGTTTTTTAATTAATTTAATAAACAATACCAGATTAATAAATACAATCACATCTTGCAAGAGAAATTGAATTATCTTTTTTTTAATGGGGAATCTGGGCCCTAGCAGGTTCCATGGACACTAATCTTGCTGCATGTAGTAAGAGTTTGGATGTTAGTTTATTATACAAATTATAGTAGCAGTAAGGGTCGGCTCTGTATGATTATTTTAAAAAGTTGTAAAATTCAGAATGCCTTAACTTTGCTCTTGACTGCCAGCAACGACGAATAATATACTGCAGAGTGACTGCTCCCCGGCATTCAGTGAAATAATATGGACAGCACAGCTTTCAAACCAACTACTGCACTTTACTACTTAAAGAAGTACAGCAGCCCACCTCCCACCTGTTATCTGAGAGCTTTCTTGCAGGGCCCATCATTCTAGCATTTAATATATTTGTGTGTGAGGTTGATGGCTTATTTGACAAAGAACAGAACACTAATAAATTGTGGAGTCATTACCCTTTATGCATACTTGCTCTAATAGGTGTCACAGATTCCTGCCTCCTAATAAGGGAAGGAAGCAGAAAAACGTATAAATTCTCCCTAGGGAGTCAGACAGCCCGAAGCCACGGCTGACAGCTGGTGTGGTTACCATGGGAACCACGAGTCACAACACACAACGCTGAAAATGATGCACTGGCAGCGCTTTTGGCAGGAGTTTCTTGGAAAGCGAGCCTGTTTTCCCTGCACCACTTGCACAAAGTAGCAGTCTTCTGACATCATGCAAATGAAATTTGGGATTAAATAAATACTGAGTTTAATTAGTTCAAAAGGGAGCTGTTTAATGTGTGCTGGGTTTGTTTCTCTGTAGTTTGTAGGCCATGTGTAGTTGAAACTCTCATGTCTGTGCAAAACCCGAGGGAGCAGCTTGTTTGCCGACATACTTGTACACATGGCTAGATGGGGTAATGAACTATACAACTCGCACACTTAACGTTTCTTTGACATTTCACTTGCTGTTCTGGGAGAATCTATACTGTCAGAACAGAATTTAGCTGTATTATTTGAACAATTAAACACAACAATTGAATTAATTTTTATGTATCCTGTTTTTTCACTATATTTTGTTGGGCCATTAGTTTTAGGTTTAGCACTCGTGAATCCAGAGGAATGTGGTAGAGGGCCGGCGCTGGTATAGCAAGGAAGAAAGTGGGTATGATGGGAGAGGGGAGGATTATAAGTCAGATGGAATTGCTTTGTGGCTTAGGGCCTTATTACGATGTTGGGCGGACACCGTTGCCAAAAGGAACCGCCCGACCTCAGGTCGGCGGTTCCGACCGCAGTATTTTGAAGCAACCGCCCTATGGGCGGTCACAAACCTCCATTTCTCAATGGAAATTTGTGCGGCGGGCAGAAAAGTCCCACAGCACAAGCTTTCATTGGGAAATGGAGGTTTTAAAACATCCTAGCACCGTGGGGCAGACCCTGCGGTGCTAGGATGTTGAGGGGGGGCCATAGGTGCCCCTAGGCCCCATTACGGTGGGCCTGGGGTTAGTTTCCAACACCCCACATGTCGGAAAGGCCGACATGGATTGGCTGTCGGAAACCGACATCGTAATCCCGACGGTGGAGCCGAGCCTGGCTCTGCCATCATTATATGGATTACTATTCCGCACCTCTTCCGACGGACTCACAGAGCCCGTTGGAAAAGGAGCTAAATCTCCCCGCTGGTTTCCATACGACCGCGGTCATTGAAATACGGCGGTCAGAGAGAAACCCAGGATGTCGGGCGGACAGCCTCCGACTACTGGTCGAAGGCTTTCCACCCGACATCCTAATCGGGCCCTAAGTGTTAAAAGGACTTATGTAAAATAATGACTGAAGTCATGTCCACCCACTTGTGCAAAGTCCCACCACAATTTGAGTGCATGCAGGTAGCGATGGGGTAATTTCAGGTACTTGAGCCATTGCTGCCCTGACATTGGGAAGAACATCAGGAAGTCATGGTGGTTGTATGCCACTATTATGCAAGACACTACAACGCAAGCCATTAGAAAGCATCCATTGCTGCAAAAATGGCAAAAGGCTTTGTCACTCTCAATCTCGATGTGGATGGCACTGTGCTAATCCTATGCTTAAAAACTCTGCTAAAGAAAAGACGTTTAAGGTGAGCAGAAGATTTAGAGTGGTGGTGGTGTAGGATGTTCCATATACAGGAGCTGTTGTCCACTTAAACTTGAGAACTATCCAGAGTTTCTTGCTTCCTTTTTTGCATAATTTATGTGTCACTCTAAGCCTGAAAAGGTATGGCCTTGTCGGATACTGGGTGCACTCTTGTGTCTGGACATAGCTATACCTCTCTGATGAGTTCTAACTAGAGTAAAACAAATGTGTCATGGGTTGCTTTTATTCATTTCAGGTTGGCATAGATGGCATTTTATCGATCCAAAGCTGTGAAACTGTGCCTGAAGTGGTAAAAGGCTTTTGTCCTATTTCAGCTCTGGTTGGATGGCACTTGCTTATCCTATGCTTAAAGACCTTGCTTTTAAAATGACAAAAGGCTTTGTCACTTCCTAGCTTGGCGTGGATGATGCTGTGCTAATCCTATGCTTAAAAACTCTGCTAGAGAAACAGACTTTTGAGGTGAGCAGATTCAGAGTGTCGGTGATGTTGTAGGGTGTTTTTCTATACAGGAGCTGCTCGCCACCTAACCTTGGGAACTACCCAGATTTCCTTGCTTCCTTTTTAGCATAATTTATGCATCACTTTAAGACAGAATTGTCTTGACTTATGATGTGTGCTCTCTTGTGTCTGGACAAAGTTATACCTCTCTGTTGGGCTCTAACTAGAGAGAAAAATGTGCAGGGGTTGCTTTTATTAATTCCTGTTTGGCTTGGATGGTATTTTATCAATTTAAATCTGTAATACTTTTCCTCGAGTGGTAAAAGTCTTTTGTCATTTTTCAGCATGGCATGGATGGCACTTGCTTATCTATGCTTAAAGACTTTGCCACTCTCAAGCTCAGCGTGGATGGTCCTGTGCCAATCCTTTGATTTTAAAAACTCTGGTACAGAAACAGACATTTGAGGTGAGCAGATTCAGAGTGTCAGTGGTGTTATAGAGAGCTCCATATACTGGAGCTGCCCTCCTCCTAAACCTGGGAACGACCCAGAGATTATTGCTTCCTTTTTTGCATAATTTATGCAGCACTCTAAGCCTAAAGGTGTATATATACATATGTTTTTATTACACAGTGGAGGTCGACTGTGTAGTTAAAGTTAGATCAGAGTTTCTATTGTTCCATAGGGAGAGCATTTATTGTTTTGATAATAACCTTGCCACTGTTTGACAAATCTGAATGGAGCCCTCTTCAGAAAATATGTTTGTCCACCTTGGCTCCTTCATGGAAAGTTTGGCACTGCTCTGGCAAGAGGGGGCCAAGAAAAAGGGCGGGGGCAGCTGTGGTTTTTTATTAGGGCGTCGGGACTCCACCTCTTTTTCACTTTGCAGTCTCATTCTCAAAGTATACATACTCCACAAGTAATGCAGCAGTCTTAATACATTTTGGCCAGTGTCTGTTCTGCCTGATTCCTGCTCTGTGGGAGGGTCAGGCACCCAGGCAGTTTCTCACAGCACAAACGGGCATGAGCACGTATGGCAGTCTAAGAATGACGCCATGCTTTAAGGCCTAACTTCCAACAGCCCCATGGCGCAAACAAAGTGGAGCTTGGAGACCATCAGCGCTCTTTCGCCTACATAATGCAGCCTTGGCTGTTTCTGTGCATAGCCCAGTCTGACAAGCGTCATTGTCACTTTTAGGCAGATCCCACTCTTTCCATGTCATCACAGGGAAGACACACACAGGTCAGTGTGAATTGGCCATGCTGCCCAAGCCTGCTGATCTGCTTTCTACAACTTCTGTCAGTGCAAAAGGCTGTGGAAGGCTTGTACCCAATCACTTGTAGCTACCAGTGACCTTGCATGCAGCAAAGATTGTGTCTTCAATCCATGCTGCACGTAAAAGGTAAAATCATGTTTTACATTCCGGTGTCCGTAGAGGCACTGCTGACTTTGCAGGAGTTAGGTCAAAGGGGGAACTGGTAAGGTGCTTTCTTGTTATTTTTTCTTATCCAGCACGCACAACTTCACTGTAAAGGGAGGGAGATGCCTGTGCGGCAGGCGCGCCATGCCCATTGGGCTAAAAGGGCTTCAGCCCCCCCGTCGCATTCTTCAGCCCAGGCTAGAGACAGCCTGCAACTTCTCCTTGAGGGCGCAAATTTGACCTCAATTTAATCACCGTATAAAAAGTGCAAGGTGGTAAAGATGGTGTGTCCAATAGGTGAACAACAAGGGATGGCCAGGTTGGAGGATTCTGGTAGCCAGTTTCTATTCTCAGAATTCCTGCTGTCCCTGGAGCACAGCATTCATGGCCTTCAATACACATCCATAGCGCCGGGCATCATTCAAATGGTCTGTGGTGCCAGCAAGATTAATAAAGAAAATGGGCACACCTTTTTCAGGTGATCACCAGGAGACCACTAACCATCTGAGCAACCAAGTTGGTGACCTGACTGGAGGGACTGGAAATCTGACCTGCAACATTACTTCTTTTAAGAAGGAGCTAGCTCTGCCCACACCAAAGAATAACATGATCTAAAGAGCAGTGCAAGCCTAAAAGTTGCTCTTTTGGGGAAGAGAAACTGAATGAGGAAGTGAGAAGTGTGAGTAGGGAAGGGAGTGGAAATGAGTGCATTTGGGAGGCCAGTAGTGCCAGGAGGTCCTCAGAGTGTTAGATGGAGAACACTGGGTGCTGTGAGGCAGTAGAGAGGGAGCTGGAGGCTTGAACGAGTGTGGCACAATATGTATAGGTTCAAGCAGATGGGTTTGTTATCCTCCATAGTTCAGACTCCCTTCATTGACCTTAGAAAGATGCAATATTTAGACAGGCCAGCCTTGACAGAATGTAAACATAACCCGCAGGCTACATGGTGATCATCGCAGCTAGCACATTACTCAACTGTGCTATCTCGGGAGCTAAACAGTGGCGGACGGTGACATTTGAAAGTGGTGGGGTGTAAAATGATTGTCATACTGCACCGTAGCGAGCGAGCGACACCGAGCACCCTAAGGGGGGTTCGGGGGGTTCTCCCCCCGTGAAAATTTTGAAAAAAGAGTGGAAAAATTGTGCATTTTCAAGCAAATTTGAGAAAGCAGGAAGGTTAATAAAGCAATTGTGAAAGTGCAGTTATTACATTAATAAAGAGATGTCATATAACATAGGTAGCTGCTTATTCAGTATAACCATAGAGCTTCATAACAGACTTTGAGATATAATGCATTTCTGAGTACCTCACAGATGTTTTTTATTTAACAAACAACTAAACAGGTCGCAAACTAGCAGCATTCAACATATTGTTTACTTTTGTATCTAAAATCAGCACGTCTGTCTTTAAGAGCAGCAAACTTTTCAATAACTTGAACGTTAAAGTCTGGGATTTTTTGAACTAGCTTGCTCTCAATAGAGAGCATTGCCAAAGCATTTAGTCTTTCCTCAAGCATGGTGTTCCTCAGGAATGTCTTAATCCTCTTTAAGGTGGAAAAACATCGTTCTGACTCTGCTGTTGTCATAGGAGTGGTAATGACAATTTTTAGTAAAGCCACTGTCTCTGTAAGTGACTTTTCCATATTAAGTTTATGAATTAAAGCCAGCAAAGTCCTGGCACCTTTGGCCTTCCGGTACACAGGCATTGAGTACAGTACAGTCAACTCAGTTTTCAGGTCCTCTTGGTTGAGCATAGGATAAGCTTCCACAGCCTCATTCAGAGCATGCTCAGGGAAGGATTCATCATATTTTGCAAAGTTTTCACTTTCCAATAATGCGGCACTCACCAAATGTTTTGTGAAAGCAAAACGTTCTTGTGCATGCACAATTACAATGTCACATATCTCCTTTGCATTTCGGACCAGACTGGTGATGTTTTTCCTGTGGTTTGCAAAAGTAGAAGCCTCTGGCAGTTTGCTTTCTAAATTGTCAACCTCATCTCTCACTTTGCTTATGCTTTTGACAAACATAGTGGTATATCTTTTCACAGAGATAGTATCTATCTCTCGTGCTTGTAACTGATTGTATAAATTCTCGACAGCTAACATTATGTCATGAAATAAAAACAGAAAGAACTGAAACTCTCTGTCTTTTAGTGTTCTAGCAAAGCCACGGGCATCACTGTGAGTTTTGAAATCAAAGGTTTCATTGGCTTCTATGGCTTCAAAACATTTCACAAGGTCCTCCCTATATTGATATATTAGTTTGACTATACGTATGTTAAAGTTCCAACGAGTTGAGGATCCCCTTGGAACCCTTTTGTCCACAAACTCCTTAACTGCTTCCGTTCTTTTTGGGGAACGTGAGAAGAATGCTGCCATGCCTCCTACATCCCGAAAGAAAATTCGTGTCTCGGAGATCTTTGATACTGCCTGTTGCATAATAAGATTAAGTTGGTGGGCGTAACAGTGCACATAATGAGCATTAGGGTACACATCTCTAATTTTTTTCTGTACTCCACCAAGGCTTCCACTCATTACGGACGCACCATCATAGCTTTGTGCGATAAGTTTTTTTTTTTTAGGCACCTCTGGAAAAATTAAGCTCAGTTGACGCATTATAGCTGCAGTAATGGTTTCTGCACTAGAGTCTCTTAAATGTGTGAAACCATAGAACCTCTCCACAACATTATTGTCATTGTCCAGGTACCGAAAGACTAATACAGACTGTGTTTGTGTGGCCACATCAGTGGTGTCATCAGCCCGAATAGCCACAAAGTCTGTGTTTTGCAACTCTTGGACAATATGGCTTCTTATAATTTCTAGCATACACTCAAGCAGTTCATTTTGTATCGTTTTAGAGGTGCCCTTAAAGACTGTAGCACTTGCTAAATGTGCTTCCATTTCCTTGTCTATGCTTGCTATTAAATCCACAAGGCCTCTGAATATTCCAGGATTTGGGGAACCTTCTGATTCATCATGGCCTCGCAATGCCAGTTCGAAAGCACCACAGAAACGAATGCAATCAATTATTTTTGATAGTATGTGTCTATTCCTATCAACTGCTTCATTGTGTTTCTGTATTGTTTGGCGGTATGCATCGTTTATGTGCTGCTCAATCAGTGTGTCTCCCAACATTCCCAGTCTCGTCAGGTTTTCCATATGCTTTCTTGGGTGTGCATGCTTCTTTATGTTTTCAGACAAATGCTTCAAGTCTATCACTCCTTCTCTTGTCCAAGAAAATTCACCTTTAAACAGCAAGCAGGGGAAGCAGAACAGTTTGTTTCTTGACGGGCACCCTGTAAGCCAATCAGTTTTTGTGTACCAGGTGTTAGAGAATGTGCGTTTGTAAGATTTTCCTCTGTCCTGGGTAACTTGTTGTAGTTGTAAGTCAGGCCGATCAGGTCCTAATCTCTTTATATGTAGTTTCTGTTCTACTGGCCGTGCATGGAATGACAGTGTAATTAGTTGTTCTACTGTATTCATCATGTCGATGCTGTCCTTACCAATATGAAAGAAACCTGTCAATAGTCAAAGTACAACGTATAAGATTTGGTGCAATAATATCAAATTTCAGTATAAATACATATATCTTGTGCATTATCGCAACATATCTCCAACAGCTCCCCTTTGGACAACATGACTGCTAAAAATACAGCCTTACTGCCTGCTGCCTCTGTGTGCCATAGTGGTTGCTGAAGGCACTGAAACAGACACTGCGTGAGGGCCTTGAACAAGGCAAGGAATAGATAGTGCCTTTAACAACCGTTATTGCCCAAAGCACAGGGCTAAGGCTCAGTATTAGTAAATTCCATCCACTGAGGGTACAATGTTCAGAATGTGCACCCACCCCAACCACCATGTAGAGTGACCACCAGTACTGGTGACCACATACATAGCCCTAACTCCAATCTAAAAAAAAATATCATCAGTTTCCTTACCTTTAACACTGGTGTTTGCTGGGTCGTAGCCGGGGTGAAAGAGCAGCAAAGGAGGTTGGAGCCTCTTGTTCTTCGTCCAAAAATTGCCCAAAAATTAGGTAATGGTTCAGGTTGTCAGGCTTTACCAGGAGCTGAAAATAAAAATATAACAATTTATTTTTGAAACATTAGGGTAATCAAACAAAGACTGTGGGGAACAAACATAAAGCTCCAATTTTTACCTTGCAGTTTGCATGCAGCTCTTAGATGACAGTTAATAGCTCACTGTTGTATGTTAGGATTTTGACTTACAAACTGCAAGTAACAAAAGGATCTCTCTGACAAAAGCAGTGACTCACTGACCTATTTACATCATGTGCATTTTGTGATCTGCATCAGGTACATGTTCTTTGCAGCAGGCACATTAACCTTCTGCGCTACCTTTCCATGAGTCAAAAGTTTAAACTTCCACTAGACAAAACTCTGATCTCTCTCTAGGAAAAACATTAACCATCAGCGTTATCATGACATTTTTATTGTCTCTCGTCAGGAGGCCGCTTGCTAAAGCGCTTTGAGAAAAAGTTCTGAATAATGGCCATCATAACTTAATGGAACGCTTGAGTGTGCAAGGATGACAAGCTGAGTGGACATTACTTAATGCCTCGTGTTACCCCAGGTTGTTTCCTGCCAATAACTTAAGTTGAGGAAGTGCTTCGGCGCTGAGTACTTCCCTGCGCTCACACAGCAGGTTGTAACTTGCACAACGTGTTTTGTGAGTACTGGTGACAGGGCACGGAACAGAGCTGCATGTATTTCAAATGTTATAATTATGCTGAGCTCTTCCGTTAATTGGCCTATCTCATCTGGCTTTTAACTTTTTATGCTGCTCATCTGCTCATTACCGCAGCCATTTAATTCAATTAGCACCTTAATTACACAGGAACAGCAATGTCTTCTGATAGCCATTATTAAAGAGTCTTTAATAATGGCTATCAGTACGTTTATGCTTTTATGCTTGATTCAGGAAATGTGTTATGAAAAGCAAGATGTTCCAGACTCCGCTGCTTTAAAGTGTTCTTTGCGGTACCCCCGTTGTTCCTGGCACTTTTTTTTTATTTTTAAAAGGGCCAGTGCAGAAGGGGATATTTTTGTGACTTTGGATATTGCGCACCACTATTTTTTCTTGTATAGCCCTACTCATTCCAATGCAGGGTGTCAGAGCGCTTTACATCAGAAGTGCATATTACATGTACAATATTTTATATAAGTTTGTAAATGAATGTACAGGATGTGTTGCATAAAACTGGGGGGTTGCAAGGTGTAGAAGTCACTATATCATCTTCCATAGCTCACTGTGCTATTATCCTCGCAATGCGCTCAAACGTACACATGATAGACCTGCTAAACATATATGTGAGGGCTTTAGATCTGATGTCACTTCCTGTAAAGTCGTGGCTTGTGATGCCACTTTCTATGATGTCAATTCCTGTGATGCCATGTGTGATGTCATGCGCCGTGATGTCGCGCGCCATGATGTCACTTGCATACTGCCTAACTAGGTTAGGCCCCCCACTTCTTTTTTTAGGACTTGTGCCCTGGCCCTCTGTATGACCGCATGCCATGCTACCTTCGGAACATTCTCAGAGCGCTTTTCTTTGAGAATCTCTGATTAAATCATTTTTATCCTATCACTGTTGAAGGTCTGCTTTTAATGTTTCACATGTTGTATGTCAGATGCACTCCTGTGATAACTTGTTCGGGTCCAGTCCTCGTGCACAACCTGCCTCCCACCTACTTTCGAGTATCTGCTCTTACGGTTTCCTAGTTTGTATCTCTCATCTACTCCTGCTGTGAGTGGTAACAGTGCTCCTGTAAAGCGCTCTGAAGCCTCTGGGCCGTGCCCACCGCTATACAGAGTCGCAAAAATAAGTACATTTTAAACTTTAAGTGTTAAATCTTGAGCCCCTCTGCACGTGTGCATTTGGGAATGATTCCTCGTGGGTGAACTGTGTAGGTTGTGTGTGCCCGTGCACGCCACTCATGCACATCCCGGCGCATGCGTCGTCTCTCTGTGACCCTGAGCAGTGTGCCCTGGCATGTCTGCACGCGTCCTGCACGCATCCTGGACAGGGAGTCCGTACTGACATTCTCTTAACTGACTGCAGTGCCAAGCTGAAGCTCTGAAGAAATAAACCTGATTTTGTTAATTCACCACATGCAGAAAGCATAGGTCTGAAAATGGTGAAAACCCACTGTGATGGGAGGGAGTGAACTGATGCAACCCTGGCCTCCGCCTCTTCGAGTGCAATCTGGCCTCCGCCTCTTCGAGTGAAATCCGACCTCCGCAAAAATGTGCCGAACATTCAGCTGAGGGGCTGACACTCTTGCCAGAGGTCCAAGGCCACAGCGTCGAGGAGCTGAGCCGGCGGCCCTGCGCGCAAGGGGTGTCATACCCCCCCCACCTGCAGCGCGAGATGACCTCCAGGGCTGAATCTATAAATAGCCTGTGGCCCACTGTGAGACATTCCAGCAGCTAATGCCATCACGGGACGGCTCAGGATGTACCCTAGATCTGGGTTAATTACAAATATTTATTTCATTTTATCCACATCAGGCACTTGCCAAGTCCCTGTGACCCGCTGGCGCTGAATCAATCCCTTATGAACGCACGCGGCTCCGCTCCAGCCGTATGAATATTATCAAATATGTATAAGCAAACAGTGCCCACACAAAACTACAGCCAGATAACGGTAACGTGACGTCGTGCCCTCCGTAACAATTATTTCTAGTACTATTTTTGAAAATATTGCGGTTGTTATAATAAGCTTGTTGCATGTTAGTAACATGCAACAAGCTTATTATAACAACCGCAATATTTTCAAAAATAGTACTAGAAATAATACCGAAGGTTCAAGGAAGAAAACTAAGTGCCAGCGAACGTAATGCAGACAAATAATAGCACTGCAGTGCCCGCCCATCGTTAATCAAAGAGAGTAAGAGACCAGACCATTATATCATGAAATTATCAGTCAGTCAGTGATCATCACATGTACATTAATACGAGGGCCGGCCAGAGGCTGTGCCGGCCCGGGTCACAGAGGGGGCCCCCGCCCGACTCTTACTTGTTGTTTTGATTCCAAGCCAACGTCACGGTTCACGAACAACAACAGATTATTAGCCAAATAGCCACGACGTCGACCATGAGCAGTAGACTGTAGACACACCGACAGTCACAGCCAGGCACGAGGTCTGTGTGTGGTGGCGCGACTCGTGTGGCCGCAGCGCTGTGACGTGCCGGACTGCGCTGCGTCTGCGAGTATGGCCAATCACTACTGCATGGCTTCACATAAGCCACAGTGATTGGCCATACAAGTGCGGCAGTGCCACCACCCACGCGCCGCACCCATACATACAGGCTGCGCACTCTCAGCCAATCCTGGCGCTGCATTAGCAGCGCCACTGCGCTGCAGCGCCAGGATTGGCTACGAGCAGGGTTACTCCCCGCCCATTATGAGACCCGAGGGGCTGCGGTATGAAGCAGCACCCTCGGGTCCCTCGCCAGTCGCAACTGTAAGGGAAGGTAATACTGTGCGCATGTTCGGGCTGGTCATAACAATGACCAGCCCAAAAACGGACATGCGCACTGCTGCTGCACTGCTGCGCTATTATTGCCGCACTCACTCAAGCTGCCGCAGCCCCGCCCCCACCCTCTTCAGCGCTGGCCCGTCCGATTGAGTCGGGCTTGTCCCGGTAGCGAGATTGCGCTGCCAGATAACTTTTGTTTTACTTTAGTTGAATTAAATTTTAGCGTGACGGTCGTCCATGTGGCTTAGTGGGGCAACGCCCCAATGCCCCCAATGGACGCACCGCCACTGGAGCTAAACCTGCTTTCCTGCAGGGGATTTAAATCACATGCTATCTTGTTATAGGATATCAGACATTACTGTGCAAGTGTCTTAAATTTGGTAATAAATTCAGCACCGTCCGTAATTTAAAATGTGGATTGTCTCAAAATACCAGGCCAAGGGGTGGGTGGAGAGTAAAGGGACAGACAGGAGACCAAGAAACGGTGTGGCCCAGGGGCTATGGAATGGTTAGAGGCAAGGACAGGGTGAAGGAATGATATGGATGGCCGGGCATGGAATGGGTGGAGACAAGGAAGGGCAAGGGAAGGTTAAGGGACTGGATAGATGAGAACAGAAGGACAGGGGCTGGGTGGAGAGACGAGCAACCAGTGGAGAAACGAGGACTAAAGAATGGGTGGATGGATATGATAAATAAATGGGTGGAAAAACTGAGCCAAACTATGAACTAAAAAGATGGGATGGGTGTGAGTCATGACTTGCGATGTGTGTCGAGACATAAATTAGTGGGGAAACTGGGGATAGCAGATACACCGGTGTTGAGACTAAGATGAAGGGATAGTTTTGGAGGCAAGATTAAGGTATGGAGGAAGAGATAGGCAAAAGATGGAAAGTGAGGGCCAAAGTAAAGGTGGAGTGGTAAGGACATTGGGATGAATGGTTGACAAGGTGAATGGATGAATGGTCAGATAAGAACAAAGGATGGGTGAAGAGACAAGGGCTAGGCAAAGAGGCAATGCCAAGGGTGGATAGCGAGTTGAGAAGTAGAAGTAAGGAGATACACAGTCCAGAGATGGGTGGAAAGACAAAGCCAATGGATTGAAAGAGGAAGATAGTGCTAAGGGGTGGAGAATTAAAAGGTCATAAACAACACTTAAAATAAACAGAATCACACATACAATGTGAAAAGGACATTTAAGATTTTTGTAAATAACAGACTTGTTTTTCACAAATAAAAGGCTAATTGTGATTAGGATTGGCTCAGTATAACTACAAATGGGTCCTCCTTGATAGTGGCATGGGCAAAACAGTGACAGTTTTATGACACGAAGCCCACTCATGAAAGTGAAACTGTGAAAGAGTGTGATTGGTGGACAAACAATGACGAAGTGGATACCATGCCTAAGATATAGGTAGAAAGGCCGAGCAACCTTAGTGAATGAGACGGTCAGCTGGGTGCATCGAACCCAATGAAGGACTTCAGGAAGAAG
Organism: Calotriton arnoldi; assembly: GCA_963921515.1. Classification (NCBI taxonomy): domain Eukaryota; kingdom Metazoa; phylum Chordata; class Amphibia; order Caudata; family Salamandridae; genus Calotriton; species Calotriton arnoldi. Next base: position 1,504,597 of record CAWUFW010002848.1, read on the forward strand.
CCGCTGACGAAGAAGGTGAAAGTGTCCATGTGGAACCCAAAGGTGGATTCAAGTTGAGAAGTACCTGTAAGCAGAGGGGACAGAGTCTGTGCCACTCAGGGGTGACCTGGAAGCACAGAAGACTAATGCCCACCGATGTCAGGAGATGCAGGAGAGCTTACGATGAACTTGGAGCTGCAGCTGTGTGGACCAGGCGATGCTGAACAGCAGCTTGATGAGGGGCACAGAAACTTGAGAGACGCAGATGGAAAGGACAGCAATCTGCAAGGTAGCAGCGTGCGTAGGACTCTGAGCATGTGAGGCATCCTGATGAGAAGACAGAGGGAGTAAGCACTCTGACAAATAGCACAAAAGAGAGAGGACAACAGCACCCTAAGAGAATCACACCTTGAATAATAACTCAGAAATATTTTAAGGCATAAGCTAAGTAGACTCTGGCCCAGGACCCCAGCCTTTTGGGGAGGGGGGTCCGAATAGATCAGGGTCTGTACACCAGTCTGCTCTGATGACCTTGAATGATTCTTAAACATAGATTGTTTGAAATACCATTTTCCTTTAACATTTGGCATAGAAATGTGTTTATGTTTTTCAACACCATGCAACATCCATAAAATAATGTTTCCATTAGATCAAAACAGGAATATTAGTGAGCTGCTGCTAAACTACAATATTGAAAACACACATCACTATCTCTGAATACTAATGGACACATTTAGAATTTGAACAAATGTGCCTGTGCAGTGTCTGGGACCTGGCCAAAGAGGGCATGGAAATGCTGAAATTTAATCACAAGACGGTTCCAAACAGGGGCCCCTAAAATACATTTGGCCCGGGACCCCGAAAATCCTTACGATGTCCCTGTAACACCTGTGCACTGAGGACTGTCCCTAGGATGGAAAAACAACATGAGAGAGAATTGCTACCGGAGAGGTGTTTCACTGGAAGGGGGCAGTACACAAAAGGCGAAGTCAGAAAAGTACCCTGAGCGGTTTCAGAGAGACGGGATAGCACCATGACGGATTAGCACAGGAGAGAGCAGTTGCACACAGAGAGCAGTACCCTTAGTAAGAAGCCTGAGTCGTACCCTGAGTACGGCGCCACAGGAAGTCTGCATCAACATTTCCAAGGGACAGTAGTGCATTGAGGGGACAATCAGTTTTATGGAACTGCACACTTCAAGAAAGCTGCACATAGAGAGGGGATTTTCATGGATGGGACTGCATCCCAAGAGTGAGCAGCACATTGAGAAGAAAGACAGATCAGTGTATTGAGGGGGGGATCAGACTGAAGGGAGAGCAGCTTTGGAGGAGAAACAAGGTGGCAACTTTAGAAAGAGCAGTATGATAAAGAGACACCAGCACTAGGGGTTCACAGGGAAGGGGCAGTAACTAAAAAAATAACACCAGAGTGAGAGGGCAGCATCACCCTTAGTGAGCAGTACTAGAAGTTAAAGCTCAGCGTAAGAGCAGCACCCAGAGAGTATGTTTGTTTTAGTGAGGGACAGTGGGGAATCCAGGGGACCCCCCCAACCCTCCGGTGGAAGGGAGTACCCAGAAAGATAGCAGCATGCTCAGAATAACAGGATAGCACCTGGAAAGGAGAGAATGCCACCCTAATGAGGAGGCAGAAGTAGAAGCCAGAGACTGGGCAATCGCCCTATGTACGGGCAACATCCTAAAAGAGAGTTGCACCATGAGTGTGACAGGAAAGTACTTTCTGAAAACAAGAGAGCAGCATCCCAATGGAGGAAACACCCAGATTCAGTGAGCAACAGTGAGAGAGAGATTAAAAACAGCACACCGGGAGGGGTACACTCTAAGAAAAAGTGTGGGCAGCATACTGGGGTGTTAGGAGCCAGTCAGTACAAGTAGGAGAGAGGAGGGCTCCGGCATACTTGGAGACATAACAGCACCACCGCAAGAGAGGAGCAGTACCGTGGTGAGCAAACAGGTGGACAACACCAGAAATACTTTAAATTATAGATAAATTGGGTCATTGGAAAAGGTATATTGGAGGCCATAGGTCTAATCTTTGTATTATGAACATTTCTGACAAAACGCAGTAGGCCTGAATTTTTTATTGTGAAAATCAAATGGTAAAGCCAATAGGCTTGTAAGGATGGATGGATTAAGCATGGATTGTTATTCCACTATGTTAAAGTCCCTATAGACATGTACTGCGTTACATGGATTCTTTCAGATTATTGTAGCAGGCAAGGGTTCTGGAGCTGGTTCTCTCGGTTACCAGTTTATGCACAATAAAAGAGATCTCACTTGGTTATGGTGACAAGCCACTTATGAACACTATAGACTTGGCTGGTTCATTGGGACAATTTATATCAGATGCCCTAGGTCTAATCTGTTCATTATGAAAAGATGACGAAATCAGTAGACCTCACTTATTTATCCTGAAACACATACATTAAAACCAACAGGCCTTTAAGGGTGCATTCGCTTTACACTGTGTTAAAGACTGTAAATAGGCATTCCAGGTATATTGTTGTATGAAATTTCAAAGATTTTGGTGTTGGTTACCCCTCTATGTCAACTGCTGGCAGGAAAAAATTTGAACTGTTACAATCCCTCCTCGGCTCTCCTAGGATAGGTTGCATATTGTGTTTCCTTTTCTAACTTCTAACTTAGTACATATTCTTACTTTCACAACTTCGTGCCTGATGATTGCTTTCTGGGAAAACTCATGCTTAATGCCTTAGGCCTCAGTTAGTTATGGTGAGAAGCAAGTGATAAAATCTATAGGCTTGATTGTTTCATTGAGAAATTATCTGGTCTGATCTGTTTATTAAGGTATTTACTTACTGTAAAAAGCATATGTTACAGTTATTGCAAAGGAATGAGAGCAGACTTACCTAATATGAAATGCTTTTATCAAAGCATATAGGACTTTTGGGTGGATTCTTATTGCACTGTGTTGAAGGCTGTAGAGTGGTATTTTGTTACAAGGAATCTCTCACATTAACGTAGCATGCAAGGGTTTTGAAATTGGTTTCCCCAATGAATTATCCATTGGGGTAGAATATTTGCACTGTAATAGTCATTGTTAGTCCTTCCTAAGAGGAGTTCTGTCAAAATTCATTTTTAAAGGGATTTGTGATTTTGCTGACTCTTTGCCTGATGGCTGCCTTGTGACAAGGGTTATTTACGGTTGTTATAGTAGGTCTGAGTTGGTTTTGGTGATGAGCCAATGATAAAGGTTATAGGCCTGATTGGTTCATTAAGAAAAAGTAATGCCCAGTACAATAGGTTCAAACTGTTTATTATGAAAAATCACACCAGATGCAATAGGCCTCACTTACTGTGAGAGTCAAATGTTGAAGCCAATAGACCTTTAAGGTTAGATTCTTATTAGACTGCGTTAACGCCTGTACGCAGTTTTTTTGTTACATAGAATCTCCAGATTACTGTAATAGACATGTAGTTTGGTGTTTGGCAGCTCCCCAGGCAGTTCTACAGAGCCTCTCACCTTACTTACATTCTTTTAATTTATTCTGCCTTTGCTTGCTGAGTTTGTGTCTGTTTTATTGCAGAGGGGTAAATGGGTGAATACAAAAATGACAGCAGTGGATGAATGGGAGCATTCTCACTCCTTATCAGATAGGCAATGTGGGTGGCCCTCCCAATTGGTTGGCATATTAGCTTCGCCTTATCCCTTGGCATGTTAGCCCCCCTAAAGTTCAGCTCTAGTTGCGTCCCTGCTCTGCGGCATACTATAAACAGGGTAGACAGCTGATGTTTTCCCGTCACTCTAACCAAGCCACTAAAAGTAATGTCAGAATTCCAGACAGCCTAACTGTAAGAAACGTATGATTTACACACAGCGCACACAAATAAACAGCCTGATTAACTGTTCTTATACCTGCTGGAACCGTTAAAGTCCAAGTTGCTGCACTAATAAATAGGAACTATAAGAACACATAAAATGTATCTTACGAGAACGGTCATTTCCCACATGGTGTCTCTACAGAACTGCGAGAACTCAAACGGGAAACACACAGGGACTGTCAGACCTGAAGTTTGCATATGTGAAAAAACTACTGGATGCTAGATATGACACGTGCTGAACCTGACCATAATACCTTACATGCAGAGAGTAGAACCAGTGACTCTGTGTTGCAGGGACTGCAAGATGCATCAGAAGGGAAAGCTAGAGCCCCTAATCCAGAAGCTGCTAGAGCTGTTAAATCTCTGCAATAGTGCTCCTGCAGGAAATGTCACATCCAAGATGCTGTACTTTCATAATTAACATATTTTTTATAGACTGCCCCTAGGACCAGCTAGATCTTCAAACAGTGTACCAGCAGGAGCTTCACAGCTCACAGACAGGCCATGAAGGAACTCCATCAGCCAGCGTGTGACAACGTTAGTGCAAAAACAACCACCTTGGTGAGTTGTCGTTTGCAGCCCATCATGATCCATTTGATTACAGAGGGTCTGGCTTTATTATCAGTCAGGATTTGTTTTACATATCCTGCATGAGATCACGAAGAGTTCTGTTTAAGTGTAAGTTTATAATTACATATTTTGCTAATTCCTTTTTTCTGGTTGGATTTTTTTTCCTGACTGGCTCTCGCTCCTCGTCATTCAGGTTGGCTATAAGCGTCTGCGGCTGTCTAGCACATTTATTGACTTGCTGAAGTTGATTTCAGTTTTCCTAAACTATACTGAAGTACCCCTAATCATAAGTCATTGGCCACTTTCGTACTTTGTGTATTCACAGTTTTACTCCCATACTTTGCCTGAAATGTTGATACAACTCATGACCCGAGTTAACCATACTCCAACACCTGCGCACATTTTCACACAAGTTTCGTTCCACATGCCTCTTTACTGTTGTATGAAGCTCACAAGTCAGATCACTGTAGATACTTGTCAATATATATACTACTGCACCTAGGATAATATGTAATGCTGCAAAAAATAGGTGTCATAAGAACAAATGATGGACAGAATGCTGAACGATGCAATTATTCACCCCTAGTCACAAATATCTGGGTTTAACCCATTGTTTTTTTGCTCACCACACCACACCACACCACACCAGTTTAGACCCAGCCATATGCAAATCAGTTTAGACCCTGCTCCTCATGAGAACAGTCCAGCCCGAACTGCCAAGTCAGGTCCTTCCTGGACTGGACACAAACATCCTGGGACAGGTTTCAAACCTGTAGCTTTAAACCAATTTGTTTTAGCAAATTGGGTTGTGGAAATGTGTCTCTGTGCACTCTAGTTCTCAAATGGTTCTAGGGGGAGAACTCAACCAAAACCCTCTTGGATCAGTAGGGTTCTCCTTCTTCATGTAATTCAACACAGACTTTTACGCCCATCAATATTAAATTTCATCAGCTGCCACTGGCTGGGGGAGAGGGGGAGAGGGGGAGGGGCAAAAGTGTGATTTCGAGTTAATTCCGATAGCAATCTTTGTTCTCTGATACAGAAATAATGGCTGAACGGAATTACTCCAATTTTGGCAAAAAGTTAGAATTTTACTCAGAAAGCAAGCTTTTTGTGATGTGATGTAAATTCATTTTTCAAGAAAGTAGTGCTTAAAGAGGGCTCATGTTGGGCTTGAAGGGGTGGAAAATTCAGTTATATCTGATTGGCCAATTTTAAAGAGGCTAGGAATCCTGTTGGGCTGGCTACAACATGAACAATATTTTTGTGTTAGCCATTACGGGTCTTAGGGACATGATCCTCATTGAAATGCATTGTAGTGAATGCCAGGTTTGATGGCCACAAAAAGAAACCCATATAAAGGGAAATAGCTGATTTTAGCCACAATTTAAATTGCACCCCCGCCATACACAGTTGCGTCATCAATTATGTCATTTCAGATGTAGGTATCATCAGTGATGTCATAGATCATGTCATCAGTGATGTAATATGTGGGTTACTTAGCAGGGCATGACAAGGGCTGAATTTATATTTACTTTAGAACACAGGTTATAGTTACTCAAGAGAACTACAACTGGTGAATTTCAGTGCTGTTTTAGTTTAAAAAGCTACAGTGTCACTGAAATTTTTATCTACCAATAATGTCACTATAACCTTTGTTTTTAGTGAATTTGTAGGGTTTTGTTAAAGTAAAGGGATATTTTATCACCATACGTAAAACCAACACCACACAATGCATGGCCTGCAGTCAGGCTCTGAGTCCAACTCCTTACAGGCAAGCAACCCCTCACTGAGCACAGCCTTTAGCCATGCACAGTGTTGACATGAATGATGTCATGAATTATGTTGCAGTGATGTTATGGTTTAATTTTCTTTATTGGCGTTGTTAGCATAAAAAGAGCAAAATACATCAGTAATTCGAGGCCCGTTGTCTTCCGGGACACAGTGCATTGGATTGTATATAGGCTTTCCTGTTTTCAGTTTCTATTTTTGGTAAATTCTGGTGGGGTTTTTTCAGTGTACTCAAGTGATTTCAATACCTTAAAAAAACAGTGGTTATCAGTGGTTACACATTTTCGCGCCATTAAAAACAACAGAAACAGTGTTTTTCCGGTGTTTATGGAACTTTTTGCTTTTATTATTGCTTGCTTTCTGCATTGCTAGTGCATGGTATATAGACAGTGTACGTACAGTGTAAATCTGGTCCAAATACATTTTTACAAATCAAACTTATCGTAGTACACCATACAATACTTCTTCAGTGAGTCTTTGGTCATGCACGCTCTCTCATTCCTTCCAATGTAAACTTTTATCTGTGAAAAGGCCCTCTCAACAGTGGCACTTGAGACCGGCAATGCCAAATTAGCCAGTATACAATTTGCCAACTCTGGCCCCTGACATAGCTTTCCATCCCAATACTGGTGCACCTGAAGATTGTGATTCACTGCGACCGGTTCTGCAACATCTGCGTTGAACTGAGTGCATATGACCTCAGAGTTATTGAAGCGGTCAAAAATGAGGCAGCACTTTTGAAACTCCAGAGAAAATTTCCCTTTACAGAAGGGATCTATAACTTGTGCAGAGTACCACAGTGAGGCTTCGTTGACTTCAAATGCCATGGTTGGTGAAGGGCTATTTCTCATAGATTGTAAAATAAAAGTTCCTGAATTGCTCCTCAACATTTCTTTGTTTACCAAGTGGCAAGCACTCTAACATGGAATTTGTTGCCCTGCCAAAGTCACTAAAAGTGTCGCCCAGCCTACTCTCAAGGAAATGTTTCACATCTACACCAATTATGCTGAACACTTGGTAGACAAGGGTGTTTTCAGACTCTAGTTTTTATTATGTCCACTACAGCAGTCATGCTTTCCTGTAAAAATCTAAGAATGCAGTAGAGTGTACTTTTTTCAAATCACTATCAATATGTGATCAAAGATCCTCACATTTCTTGCCTTTGGCATCATCACTCAACAAAAGTTCTGTAAATGGTTGCCACATGGATAATATAGCATTCATGGCCTCTAGGACTGAGAACCACCAGCTAAGTGACACAGTTGGGAGGACTCTTTCTTTGATGCCACACAAAGAACAAAATGAGAAATATTTGCGTTTTAGTTTCCGTGCATAACAAAACAGTTCACCAGAATGGACTAAAAAGTCAATAGCATTCTTCATTAACTCTGAAGATTGTAAAGATGCTTTCAGCGTACCATCTAACAAGTGGCAAGGATCTCTTACAGGAAGCACTTTAGCTCAGGTATCGATTGTGACAGGTCATCACACAACTTTTTCATATACGTAGCTGAATCACTGCAAATACAAACAAAATCACTCCAATCTTTGTTGAACTTGCTAAGAAGTTTTTGCAGCAGCATTCCAAGTGACACTGTGTTCCATGTTGTCCAAAAGTCTGGTGTCATGTTTTCACCAGTATCCCAGATGCTTTGTGACTGCACTCTTTTCACATATGCCTGTCACTATACCTTGCATACTGTTTAAAGCCTGGGGTGTTTGGCAATTCACCTACTATCAATACTGACTCACTAGAAAAGGGGATTGATGTATCAAGGGTTTTTACCCACATTTACCCTGTGGGTAAATGTACTGGTACATATTGGTAAAGATTCTTATGAAACCTACATTTTTCCTATCAGTGAAAGACTCCAACGTAGCAAAAAAATCAAATATGATTTTGATATTTCCTGATTCTCTACAGTTCATAAAATAAATAAACACCTAAAACATTCTTCTAACCCCTGTATCTTTAGACCAAACACCACAAACTGAAAAAAGGAAGAAGAAACAATATTTTAGTGACATCCTTAAACAACAAAACTCAAGCAGAATAGTGTTAGCCCAGTCTTTCTTACTGCTACCTTATATAACAAAGTTACATTGTATTGGCCCCTTCAGGAAGAAATAAAAATGACTCTTTCACTCTCCTTTTCCTTTCTTTGAATGGCATTTAGTTTGTGGTTGTGCAGGGGTTTTTTCAGTGTTTATATGTTTACACTGGTGAGGGCTAATTCCCTTCCGGTGGGGTTTTATCAGTTATTATCGGTTTAAACCTAAAACCAGACAGCCTAATTGTATATTAACCCCACAACTCCCCCCTCCCCCAAAAACCAGGACCTGGTGAACATAAAAGCAAGATAAATACTGTCACAAGGAAAAACTATCCTATGATAGAGCTCTCATAGGTAGTGGTAGGGAGAGCCTCGGGCAAGCGGAGAAGTCGTAAGTATTTTAGGCAGGTAAGTTCATGAAATTCTGATGTCAGCAGCATCAAGAATGGACCCCATAGTTTGGGAAACGATGTGCCCTGATTAAACAGCTTGAGGGTTATGCATTCCATCCCTATTATGTGCTACAGATGGTGTAGCCAACCCAAGTATGTGGGAACATACCCCATGCCCCAGTTGGTCAGATTATTCTGTAAGGCCTCCCCAGTGCCAATCCAATTTGTCTGCCCCAACGGTATTCAAGGGGGAAGGCAAGATCGTTGGGAAGACCCAAGACAATGTAGGCAGGGAATCTGGGGAAGTCTGTATCAAAGTGAGTATTGATGTCTTTAAGTACCTCCAACCAAGAGATTGTGAGTTTCGGGCAGTCCCAGAGGATGTGTAGTAGGGTATCAGGGGACCCGCTTTGGCTCCAGCAATCAGTTGATCTGGACCAGTTACATTTGTGCAATCGGTGGGGCATGTAATACCAATAAGTGACAATTTTCATGGCTGTTCTGAGGCTAGCTATGTTGGGGGCAGTAATAAATATCTCCACACTCTCTCTGCGTGAGCTCTCTACATATTTCTGACTCCCAGTGCTTCTGGCCCATAGATTTGGGGACCTCCGCAATGGGGCATATCACACGATATAGCTCTGAAATAAGACACTTGTTGGATGTCTTAGAGAGCAGCCAGCATTCAAAAGGGGTGAGTTGCTGTTCATCTCCAGTGCGGACAGAGGGGTGCATCATCCAATGGCGAATCTGGGTGTAATGCCAGCACTCTGACTCTGGGAGTGCGTTGGTTGTACGTAGGGACTCGAAGGGAATCGGGCCCTCCAGATCAAACAAGTGACCAGCGGATCTACAGCCTGCTCGCTTCCAAAGGTAAAATGTGGGATTGTGTAGGCCTGGGGTAAGATCTAGGTTCCAAACTATAGGTGTTAGCGGAGAAGGGAAGGAGCAACCAATCATAATTCAGTGATGGGGGAGAGATAAAGGGTTTTGGGGCAGGCTCGCTTGGGGGGAAAGGGGATTCTGCACATGGCCTGTCCTGCAAATGCCTTATCCATAAACCACCAGCCCTTCTCTGACTCTTCAAGAGACCATTCCACAAAGATACTGATTTGGGTGGCATGGTAATAGCGATAGAGGTACGGGAGTCCTAGACCTCCTTCTGTTGGGGGTCTGTAGCTAAGGTTACTGCATAGACGAGGCTGTCTGTCCCCCCACACAAATATATTTAGCTCCTGCTGAAGGGACCACAGTGTCCCAGAGGGCGTCCCGGCAGGGAGGACCTAGAAGAGGAACAGGACCTTAGGGAGGATCGTCATTTTAATTGCTGCAGTTCGCCCCAGCCAAGATAGCAAGTAGGATCGCCCCCGGCGTAAGTCAGATTTAATCTGGTGAGTCAAGGTCTGGTAGTTAAGTGCCTCAGTGCCCACGATTGTGGGGGTGATGTGTAGGCCAGATAGGGAATTGACATTGGAGCCCACTGAAGGGGCAGACCTTGCTGTAGGGTATCTAGAGTGTGCGGCCGGAGGTTCAAGTTGAGGGCCTGCGATTTGTGAATATTTATTTTGAAACCAGCTGCCAGGCCAAAAGCCTCCAACTCGCCCAGAAAGGCGAGTAGTGAAGTGGAAGGCTCCTCCAAGGATGCCATGAAGTCCTCTGCATATAAGCTAATGGTGTGTTGCTCACCTCCGAATTGGATCCCTCTTATCTCAGGGTTAGTGCGGACTCTATGAGCTTTATCTATAAGGTGGAGAATTCACCTAGTGTTATTGCTGCACTGCCGTTGAGGCAGAAATCCAGCTGATCCAGGCCTGGGCGTAGTTCGCGGAGTTTTGCTACGTGGAACTCCGCGAAGTTACAAAAACTCCGCGAAGTTCCGCGAGTGGCAGAGTGCAGTGCGAACTGCAGTTTGTGCTGGTATTTCTGCCGCTCGGGTAGAAATTCTACCCGAGCGGCAGCTCGCGCTCGCGAACTTACTGTTCGCGCTCGCGAACTTACCATTCGCGATCGTGAGCGGGGAAAAAACTCCACTGCACATCGTGAAACGGAGTTTTCTGCACTCCGCGAGCTCCGCGGCGTGCGGAGTGCAGAAAGCTCCGCGAACGGAGCGAAGTTCACCACCCAGGCCTAGTCAATAGGCCCAGAAGCATGGGGTTGAGACGGGCGGCTAAGATGCCTGTGAGAAGCTTAAGACCCGTGTTCCGAAGGGAGATGGGTCTATATGAAGAGCAATGAGTTTTGTCCTTTCCAGGCTTGGGGATACTACGATTGACGCCATGAGCATGGAGTGGGGGAGTGAGGAAGAATCCCCGGTCGCATTAAACAGTCAGGTGAGGAGAGGTGCCAGGATTTGGCAGAAGGACTTATAGAAGGAGGCTGGAAAACCATCCGGACCCGGGGATCTGGACGGCTTTTGACTGACTATGCTAGAGATAAGCTCCTCGATTCGAATTGGTTGATCTAGCTCAGACGTCTGATCTGTCATCAGGTTGGAGGTAGAGATTTCCTTGAGATATGCTGTCACAGAATTGGGCTGGAGATCTTGCTCTGTGTAAAGGTTCTGGTAATAATCGCAAAAAGTCTCTGCTACGTGTGTGTTGTCTGTCCACTCCCGACTCTCAGCGTCATCCACCTTTGGAACTCCCAACTCTTGCCTTTGAATACGCAGACGGTTAGCTAAGAGACGGCCACACATAAAACCGGTGTCAGAGCTGAAGCGCTGCGTATTCTACCCTTTCTGTGTCTATTACCGCCAGCTGGGCTCGAGCAGCCTCGATTTGCCTCCAAACTCTGGGGCACCCGTTCTCTTGTGTATTCAATCAAATTCTAAGACTTGACGGGTCAGGTGCTCTCTCTTGTCCCGTCGAAGCTCATCGTCAGTGGCCACTGTGGTGACGACTGCATTCAGGGCATCCCATAGAGTGGAAATTGAGATGTCAGGAGTTTCATTAATCGCCAGATAATCAGTGATTGCCTTAGTAATCTGGGTGATAACCTCTGGGCACTGTAGTAAAGTGTCTCTAAGGCACCAGGTTCTAGAGGATGCACCAGGGTATGGGACTCTGAGAGTCACAACCACAGCCGTGTGATCAGATAAGGAGCGGGGTTCAATCCCCACCGACTGGACTGTGGAGGCCGACCCGGGGGTACCCAGGAAGTAGTCAAGTCTAGCGTAAGTCTTATGAGCATGGGGGTAGAACATGTAGTCTCGGGATTGTGGGTGTGCAGATCTCCAAATGTCTGTTAGGCCTATGTCCGTCAACCAGGTTAGTGCTGCGGGAGAGAGAGCCCCTGACTGGCTGTGGCGTTGCGCTGATCTGTCAAGTTAATTGTTAAGCACTAAATTCAGGTCCCCTTCCAACAGCACCAGCCTGTCTCCTGAGCCCATCACCTCCTCACAACCATACGAAGAAAGGGTTCTTGCCCCTCATTGGGAGAATATAAAGTACTTACTGTGATGTTACTAGACCTTATCGTCAGTGAATGTGATAATAATCTGCCTTTTATTTCAGCCTGCGTGGGTCCAACCTTTCCCTTAAACGAACTGGAGATTAAGATTGTCACCCCATCTGTTTTAGAAGAGAAAGACGAGAAGTATTGATGGGGGAAAGCTTTAGATCGGAGCCTATGCTGATCCTTGGGGAGAAGGTGCGTCTCTTGCAATAGGCATATGCGTACCCCTGTGTTTGATAAATAAGAGAGGATGGAGCTCCTTTTTAGCGGGTGGATAAGGCACTTAACATTGAGAGTAAGAACCACTAGTTGGTTAGTCATGGTGGTTTCCAGTATTGGTCTGCACTGAATTTTGCCCTATAGCTCTTCATCCCACCATAATGTAACCTAAGTAGGAGGATGTTGATATACCCAAAGCAGAAGTGACAGCAATAAAAACATATAGGCTTTGCCCCCAGGTCCAACAAGATAAGTTAACGAAGAGCTTCTAGGGCCAAAACTAACAACAACAAAATAACATCATGAGGTGAGTATATCTGGAGGGGGAGTAGCAGAGGATCTCCTAGGGCCAACCCTATGTGTATGGTCAAGCTTGATTGCCATGTCGGGGGGAGCTTCCAGGACTGACCAGAATAGCTCCATCATGAAAGACGTGATATCCGATCCCTCCCCCCCAGGCGCAATGCCTCGGATGCGAATGTTATTGCGACGGGACCTGTTCTCGTGGTCTTCAGCATGGGCCTGTAGGTCCTGGTGTTGATCCCTTAGGCGTAGGATTTCTTGCTGAAGCTGTTCAATTTCCTCGTCTCTTCCGGATTCGTGATCTTCCAGGGTTGAGACCCTGTCACCCAGGCCGTTAACATCACAGCAAACGTCCTTAAGCTCCCCAGCCAGTTCTTTATTGAATGATTTGGTGGTCCTCACACAGCTAGATGAACAGTGCCTCTAGATAAGGGTGAGTGATCGGCGCTTCAGTGTGTGTGGGGTCCGGCGTCTCCTCCGTGTTTGATGTTGGAGCAGGATCTCCAACCTGGGACCTAGGCGGTTTGAGGAGCATGTCCTTGAGGGCCTGGTCCCACTTGCCCTTACCTGTGGCCATGATGGAAGGCAAAGAGGAAGCTGGGTCTGTCCCCGTCAAAATATACAGGTCTGGGCAGCCCAAAAGGTTGAGACGGACAGAGGCTGACCTCTAGGACCCCCGAGGTGGTGGCTTCCAGGGAGGGCCAAGGGATCCGGCCAGTTTCAAAAGAGGCTTACCAAGTCTGGGCCCAGCGGGCTAAATCCGGGGAGGAGCAACACCCCCTCCCATAAGCTCCTGCGCTTTATCCAGCAGAACCAGGGAGGACAGTTTATATAGGCCCAACTGCCGCCAGGCGAGGCCCAGATGCAGAGAACAGTTCAGTAGGCTGGAGTGACGGTCCAGAGGGTGGTGCCGGAGTCCACTGTGCCTCCCACCCTCAAAGTAGTCCAGGCATCTGACAAGTGCACCTGGGGTGCAGCCCGAAGGGCAGAGAAGACGCAGAGCTGTCCCTGCTATGGGTAGTGTCCTACTGTGCCCCAGCAGACAGTAGGGGGGGCGTCCCCCCTGCAGAGCAACACAGCCAAGTCCAAATAGCCCTAGAGGAGGCGGGGTCCCGCAAGGCTATCTGCCATCTTCCAGCCTGTCGGATGCGGGTGGAGGGCCGGGTGCCCAAACTGCCCCCGTGCTCTTCACCTCTTTGCAAACTCAGGTGATCCGTGGGAGGGGCCAGGGTGCTTCACTGTTCTCTTGCACCACATCGCGCTGACTTCTCTGTCGCCGGCTGCCGCCTCCCCCCCGAGAGCCAAGGCTCAGGTAGACCAATGCCAGGTCGCTCGGATACCTCGCAGTGTGGGCCTTGGGGCAATCTGTGGGGGGGCCAGCCGCTTCGCTGTTCACTTGACCCGCAGCAAGCTAACTCCTCTGTCTCCAGCTGCCACTGTCACTGTGAGAGGCGAGACCCAGGGAGACCAAGGCCAGGCCACTCTGATCACTCACAGTGTGAGCCTTCAGGCGATCCGTGGCAGAGGGCCAGGCGCTTGACTGTTCACTTGCGCTGCAGCACACTAACTCCTCTGTCGCCGGCCGCCGCCCTCACCATAAGAGCTGAGGCCCAAGGAGACCAATGCCAGGCCGTTCAGATCCCTCGCAGTGTGGGCCTCCATCGACGGCCATGGCCCACTGTGGTCCTGCGATCCAGATGCTTCTTGGGACTCACATTGGGCTCAAGCCAGTCTGCAGCATATGCAGGCAGCGTCTCCCAGGCGCAGCCGTCTTTCCGGGCTGGCCGAGCGAGGTAGCTGGCATTCCCACCGCCACGGTATGCCCCAACTCAGCAGCCTGCCGCCCGGCCAGGCCGCACCTGGCCTCCGGGGTCAAAAGCAAATGCAGGCAGGCTCAAACCTGCCCAGGAGAGAGGCCCCTCAGCCCCCAGAGTCGTCATGCACAAATCGAGGGCTCAGCTCCGTGTGATTCAGCTCCTGGTGATTAGGCCCGGCGGCGGGGATCGGAGACAGCAATAGATGCGTCTCACCCGTCCGCCATCTTGGCCACGCCGCAGTGATGTAATCAATGATGTCATAGAACATGTTATGAGTTATGTAACGTGAAGTAATTAGCAGTGCATGGCGAGGACGTGAGTTATTGTTACTTTAGGGCGTGAGTCACAGTTACTTGAGATAACTATAACTGGTGAATTTCGGTGGTTTTGTTTGTTTAAAATGGTATGTTTAACTGGCATTTTCACCTAATTATAATGTCCATTTAACCTTTGTTGTGTTCAGTGAATTGGTAGGGTTTTTTCACTTAAATTAATATTTTATGATCATACGTAACTCCAACCCCCGCCCAAGGCCCCCGAGGCCCCTGGTGGCTCCTGAGGCATTATTGTGGTGGGAGCCAGCCACTTGGTTATTTTTTGGTGGGTGCCACAGTGCCCACCTGGGGCCCCAAAGCCCCTGATGGCTCACCTGGTGGGATTCAGCCATTCTTAACATTTGTAGTAGGTGCCCTGGTGCCCACCTGGGGCACTCATTATCCTTCCTTTGTTAAGGGCCTTGGGGGAGCCCCAAACCCCCGCAACCCCAGCCAGCTCCCTGGTCAGCACTATACTGGTTGCTGGCGGGAGCCGGCACCATTCATTTGCTCCCGCCTGAGTGGGAGCAACATTTTTTTACTGCTCCCTCCAGACAGGAGTAAGGTTCAGTTTTCTGCCCAGAAGAGTACAGGCAGGGTATACCCGCACTCTCCGTCGCAGAAAACAGAAGTGTCTCAAAGGATGGGGTCCCCGGGACACTGCAGCCATGTTGGGCCCTGGGGTTTGGGGTCTGTGGAGCTCATCATTGGCTTGTGGAGGGGGGCACCACACACATCCATAACCACTTCACTTTTTCAAATTACTGTCCTGGGGGGAGGGGGTCCCCTGGGCCTGTTTATGGCCCAGGGAGAGGGGCTGTACACACCCCTTCCCTTAATATTAATGGGCCTGCCCCGGGTAATGAGGTTCCTGGGGCCTATTCATGGCTCTGAGAGGGAGGCAGCATTGCCCCTCCTCTGTTTATTAACATGTGCGTGCCCCAGGCCATGGTCCACCATGGATTGTTGGGTCTTTTAAAGCACAGGAGCCTGCACTTTATTATTTTGTTTTACAGCCGGTTTGTGGATCTACAGCATGGATTTGCTGTTAATATTTTTTACAATTTTGTTTTGGCCCCAAGGCAAACAGGCCTAGGGGCAGGGTATCTCTACACTGCCCCCTTATGTGTATTTTGATGTTTGTACATGCCAAGGGATGAGTTCTGCGTCTGAAGATGGCTGCCGCACATCAATGTCGATGTGGTGGCAGCCAATCAGATCTCGTCTTGAGATCTGCCGGCTCCACGGATCCTCTACAGCATGAAATATACTAAGTTTTTGACACTTATTTTCTATAAAACTGCTGAACAGATTTACACCAAATCACAATAACAAAAACTTCAGTCCAGCATAATTAAGAACCACCACGTATTCTCTACCAGTGTGGCTGCACAAGTGTTTATTATGCAACCAGCTGCAGGCCTGATGCCTTTCGGCAACCAGCCTTTCTCACAGATCAAAGAGCACGCTGCACTATACACCTTATATGCGAACATTTGTGACATAGACTTAAATGATACAAAAAAAACCTTACACCAACAAAACACAATGAAAGTTCAGCAGTGGACATCTTAAAACAGCCATGTTATTACTGGGAAAATTGCAAGTTAGAACAGTTTAAGAGCACAAATAACTAGACATAATGTTGCTATTCATTTATATAAAAATTGATCCATCCTTCAGATTTTCTCCCAAATGACTGACTATTGTACTCTCTCTCACAGTTAAGCTTTCATGGCACCATCTTTGAATATGTATTGTCCTCTCTTACATGAACACTGTAAATCAATGTAAGATCTCAAAAGAAATATTACAAATTTAAGGAGCTCTTGTAATAATGTAGACAAGTTACGTATCCACAAACTGCCATGACTGTCAGTAACATTGATTGTAATTCTTAATTTTGCTGGACAAGTCCCAGTTTCGCATGACACCTCAGCACCCCGACAGTAAATGATCAATTGTGTTGACCTGTGCTTGCTGTCTAGTGAACATATTATCATAATTAAATAACCCCTAGCGTGCAGCCCAAGTCTGCATAACAGTCAGTTAACACATTAGTGCAGATGATTATATGCATACCAACAACACTAAAAAGTAACACTATAACAACCAATAAACTAAATATAAGATGTCTTAGCCGTGCAGTTTGACTTTGTGCAGTGGTGATCACCTAGGGCACATGAGCGAAAACAGTTAAAATTTTGTTAAAATTGCCATTACTAAAAAACTAAAACACAGGAAAACCAGCTCTCGTGTTACTACATGACTGAGGAAAGAATTAAGGAGAACAAAAGAAAATCACAATCTTACTCTGTACACTTAAATGTAAACCTTACTTGTCAATTTCAACATACAACATCATTTGCCTTTTATCCTAAGTGTACGACCATTTCCTCATCCAAATTCAATCCTGTTGGTTTTTGGGTGTCCAAATCGATAACATATCAAGGCCAGAATTCTGTTGCCACTTCTTATATTGGCAGTTATTCTGTCCAAGAAAAAGAATCTTAACAAGTTAGGGTGTGTCTGGCCACTGGATATTGTGTATCATGTTTTCTGATGGCTCTTAGATTTTCCATCCTTTTTTGTATCTTTAAATCCATGCCACAAATGTTCACATATAAGGTGAATACTGCAGCTTGCTCTTTGACCCATGAGAACGGCTGTTAGCTGAAACACATCTGAGCCTTCAGCTGGTTATATATATGTATATATATATATATATATATATATATATATATATTCACTGAAAAAAAACACAGGTTTCAGGGACGTTATAGTTAGTTGGACATTTCACTCGTACAAAACCAGAGAAATTCGGCCGTTATAGTTAGTTGAGCAAACTATAACTCGCGCCCCCGCAATGCACTGCTGATGACGTCACATATTACATCATTCATGACATGGTCCATCAAGAAACCCTCAAACAGAAGCACCGACAGAAAAGCCATCTGGTTCACCGCCGACCTCCAGGCATCCAAGCAGACCTGCCGAAGACTCGAGAAGAAATGGCATCACGAACAGACACCGGACAGCAATGCAGCCCACAAGAACGCCATCCGCAGACACCACAAACTCATCCAAACCACCAAAAGGACCTCCTTTAAGGAACGCATCGACAACAATGCACACAACAGCAAAGAGCTCTTCAACATCGTGAAGGAACTCTCCAACCCCAGCTTCAACTCCAACGACATCCTGCCATCACAAGACCTCTGTGACTCCCTAGCCACCTTCTTTCACCACAAGATCACTGACATCCACGACAGCTTCAACAACCAGGCCCCCCCGACAGCCACCAACACCTCAGACTGACCGTCCCCCAGCCACACTGACCTCCTGCTCTCCTGGACCCACTTCAACGACGACGACGCCATCAAAATCATGAACACCATCCACTCCGGCTCACCATCCGACCCCTGCCCGCACCACATCTTCAACAAAGCAAGCTCCACCATCGCACCCCATCTCTGGAAGATCATCAACAACTCCTTCGAGACCGCCACCTTCCCGGAGAGCTGGAAGCACGCCGTAATCAACGCCTTACTCAAGAAATCCAAGGCGGACCCTAAGGACCTCAAGAACTTCCGGCCCATCTCCCTACTCACGTTTCCAGCGAAAGTCATCGAGAAGATTGTCAACAGGCAACTAACCCGCTTCCTCGAGGAGAACAACACCCTGGACCCATCCCAATCAGGATTCCGCAGCAACTACAGCACCGAAACTGCCCTCATCGCCGCCACCAACGACATCAGGACCCTGCTGGACAACGGAGAAACCGCGGCCCTCATCCTCCTGGACCTTTCGACCGCCTTCAACACCGTCTGCCACCACACCCTACGCACACGCCTCCACAACGCAGGGATCCGTGACAAAGCCCTGGAATGGACCACCCCCTTCCTCACCGGCAGAACCCAGAGTGTCCGCCTCCCTCCATTCCGATCTGAAGACACCAAGATCATCTGTGGCGTACCCCAAGGATCATCCCTCAGCCCGACACTTTTCAATGTCTACATGGCACCGCTCGCCAACATAGCCCGATCGCACGACCTCAATATCATCTCATACGCCGACAACACCCAGCTGATCCTCTCCCTCACCAAGGCCCCCACCACCGCCAAAACCAACCTCCACAAAGGAATGAAGGCCGTCGCCGAATGGATGAAGAACAGCCGCCTGAAACTGAACTCGGACAAGACAGAGGTCCTCATCCTCGGCTCCACCCCCTCCGCCTGGGACGACTTCTGGTGGCCGGCCACACTGGGAGCTGCACCAACACCCACCGACCACGCACGCAACCTGGGGTTCATCCTAGACTCATCGCTATCAAAGACCCAGCAAGTCAATGCCGTCTCCTCCTCCTGCTTCAACACCCTCCCCATGCTCCGCAAGATCTACAGATGGATCCCCACTGGAACCAGAAGGACGGTCACCCAGGCCCTCGTCAGCATCAGACTGGACTACGGCAATGCCCTCTATGCGGGAACCACGGCCAAACTCCAGAAACGACTACAACGCATACAGAACGCCTCTGCACGCCTCATCCTTGACATCCCCCGCCACAGCCACATCACAGCCCACCTGAGAGACCTGCACTGGCTCCCCGTCAACAAGAGGATCACCTTCAAGCTCCTCACTCATGCTCACAAGGCACTCCACAACACCGGACCAGCATACCTCAACGAACAACTCACCTTCTACACCCCGAACCGCCAGCTTCGCTCTGCTGACCTCGTCCTCGCCATGGTTCCACGCATCCGCAGAACGACCTCCGGCAGCAGATCATTCTCCCACCTCGCCGCCAAGACATGGAACACCCTCCCCATCCACCTGCGGCAGACCCAGGACCTGCTGACCTTCAGGAGACTTCTCAAGACCTGGCTGTTCGAGCAGTAGCAGCTCCCCACCCTCCAGCGCCTTGAGACCCTCACGGGTGAGTAGTGCGCTTTATAAATGCTTGATTGATTGATTGACTCCCTGACGCGCTCTTGGATGGGAATTAAAGTCCCCTTCAGTGCTGGGGGTCCTTAGGGGTTAACTAGCCTACCTGATACCTCCAGTACGCCCCAGATAGTGGGATTGCTGATAGGAGGGCACAGGCCACGCCCCCTTTGTCCACCACTCTGCAAACGTGCCTCCTGGTGCGCTCTTGGTTGGGGGATGAAGTCTCCTTGCCTCCTGAGGGTGCCTGGGGGCCAACTAGCCCACCAGGTACCTCCAGTAAGCCCCACACAGCTGGATTGCTGAGAGTGGTCCGAGGCCACGCCCTCTTTTTACACCATTCTGCAAACATGCCTCCTGGCGCACTGCTGCTCGGGAGATGAAGTCCACTTGTGCCCTGAGGTCTTCAGGACACAAGAGGACCTCATCGCTTCAATGAAGCAAAGCAATGTTTGCTATGGCAGGGCGGGAGCGGTGCTCCCACCCTGCTATAGCAAATGGCAATGTCCCGGGTGGGCACCCCAGGACATTGCAGGAGCTGGCCGTGGGGGGTGGCAGTCCCCAGGGCCATCGAGGGCTCCAAGAGGGGGACTGTGCGGCCCCCCTCCCAACTAATTTAAGCCCCGGGGAGGTGGTAGTCCCTGGGGCCCGGGGGTCCACAACGGACCCCCGCATTTTAATAAAGAGTGCCCCGGGGAGGTGGTGGTCCCCGGGGCAGTGTGGGGGGCTCGGCCCCCCCACACTTTATTATTAAAAGTAGTCCCAGGGAGGTGGCGGTCCCTGGGGCTGCAGGGGGGCCGTGTGGTCCCCCCGCATTTCAATCCTATAGCATTTCAATACTATAGGAGACAGTGGTACCCGGGGCAGTGTGGGGGGGCTCAAGCCCCCCCCACACATTTTTTTTAAATCAGAGCCCCGGGGAGCTGGTGGTCCCTGGGGCTGTGGGGGGCCGTGTGCCCCCCACGTTTAATTATTAAAGCCCCAGGGAGGTGGCAGCCCCTGGGGCTGCATGGTTAGGCATAAGCCCCCCCACGCCTTTTCATTTGAATAAAGCCCTGGGGAGGTGGCGGTCCCAGGGGCTGCGGGGGGGCTGCATGCCCCCCGCATACAATCAGCATGGCCCTGGGGAGGTGGCGGTCCCCGAGGCTGCGGGGGACCCCATGGGCCCCCACTGTATAATTATACATTGCCCCCGGTACCTGGCCCACCCGGGGGCTTAATTAAACAAAGTGCGGGAGACCGTGCTTCGTTTTTCTTTATTTTTTTTTAAAGTGCTTTTTTGGGCCCTGTGGTCTTTGTGGGACCCCCTGAGCAGGCCTAGGGGGTCAGGGCGTTTCTACCCTACCCCCTTTTCTTGTTTTTTAATGTTTTTTATACTGTTTTCTTGTGACTCGGTTACCGAGTCACAAGATGGCTGCTAACACATTCTGGTTTGGAGTGTTGGCAGCCAATCAGAATGAAGCTCATGCTCGGGAGGATTCGCGAATCCTCCTTGGTGCTCAGATATCGATATTTTTCTTTTTTTAATTTCTCAGCAACTACTGAATGGATTTACACCATTTAAAGAAAAGCATGCTTTCTAGACCAAGACCTACATTTTTTTTGCCAAATTTGGTGTAATTCCGTTCAGCAGTTCGGGCTGTAGCTTTGTCTAAAGTTTCCTATGGAAATTAACATGGGGAAAACGTGTTTTTGGACCCCCCTTTTTTCTCTGCCCCCGCTTGATGAATCACCCCGAAACATTCAAGACAGGAGCTGACCTGAGCGAACCATTAGTTTTGAAAATTTCGCGAAGATTCGTCAAACGGCGCCAAAGATATTGGCAAATGAAAAAACGCTTTTTGAATAGAAACAAGGTCCTAACTATAACTACCTACATATAAACATATATACATACATATATATTCACTAAAAAAAAACAAAGGTTACAGGGACGTTATAGTTAGGAATTAACAAATTAACATTTAAAAAAGCTCAGAAATTCACTGAAAAAACCAAAGGTTTCAGGAACGTTATAGTTAGGCTGACATTTCACTCGTACAAAACCAGATAAATTCAGCCATTATAGTTACCTGAGTTAACTATAACTCGTGCCCCTGCAATGCACTGCTTATGACCTCACATATTACATTGCTAATGACATGGTCAGTGACATCACAGATGACATC
The DNA here is from genome assembly GCA_963921515.1 of Calotriton arnoldi. Classification (NCBI taxonomy): domain Eukaryota; kingdom Metazoa; phylum Chordata; class Amphibia; order Caudata; family Salamandridae; genus Calotriton; species Calotriton arnoldi. Next base: position 1,526,461 of record CAWUFW010002848.1, read on the forward strand.
TCTGATGACATCTCAAATGACTTCACTGATGACATCCCTGATGACATCATCCACAGAATCTCTGATGCACTCACTCACACCCCCATAAAATCTTTCATACACCCACTCCAACTTTCACACTACCATTCTCGAAACCATTGACACACCCATACCAGTACTTACATACCCACTCACTGATTCATAGGTCTAAACACACATCCACTCACTCACCCATACAACCACTCATATATCCACTCACTCAGTAATACAGCCACTGATATATCCACTCATACAGCCATAGAGCCACTCGCACACAGTAAGTCACTCATAGAGCTACTCACACACCTACTAAGTCACCTATAGAGTCAATGAAACAGCCATTTACTCACCTATACATTCATACACACACTCATTTATTTATACAGATACTAACACACACTCACCCATACGGCCTCTCTCTCAATCACTCAATCACTCACACTGAGTGATTGAGTCACTTATACTCCAACACTCACCTCTACTGCCTTTCACATATGCGGTTACTCACCCATATACCACTGACACATCCATTCACTCACCAACACAGCTATACACATACTCACTCACTCATACAGCCCCACACACATGCTCTCACTAGCCCATACAGCCACTGACTCACCCACTCTCTCATCACCTACCAACAAGGCCCCCCCTTCCCGGGCCGATATTGCCCCGAGGACCCCACCCCCGGGGCATGGCCAGGTCATTGGGGACCACGGGGGAGGCTCAAGGCCACCTCGGTCCTTGCCTGCTCCCCACCTTCTGCAGGAGCAGGCATTGCTTTTGGGCAGAGGGAGCTGCAAACATGCAGCTCTCTCTGCCCAAAAGCAATTCTGCTCTGCTTCATGGAAGTGAAGCAGTGTTTGCAATGGCTTGGCAGGAGCAGTGCTACCGCCAAGCCATAGCAAGCTGCAATGTCCCGGTGGTGGGCACTCTGGGACATTGCTGGAGCCGGCCCTGGGGGGCTGGCGGTCCCCAGGGCCATTTAGAGCCCCAGGAGGAGGGCCCGCTGCCCCCTCCTATTTTTAAAATAGCCCTGGGGAGGTGGTGGTCCCTGGGGCTGCATGAGGGGATGGAGCTCCCCCACGCTCCTTATTTCAGTATAGCCCCGGGGAGGTGGCAGGCCCTGGGGCTGTGGGGGGGTGCCGTGTAGCCCCCCATATTTCAGATAATTAGCCCTGGGGATTTGGCGGTCCCCAGGGCTGCATGGGGGCTGGAGCCCCCCCCACGCATCATTGTAAATATAGCCCCGGTGAGGTGGCAGTCCCTGGGGCTGCAGGGGGCCGCATGCCCCCCGCATTTAAAAAAAATAACCCCAGTGAGGAGGCGGTCCCCTGGGCTGCGTGGGGGGCTGGAGCCCCCCCATGCATTCTAATTCAAAAGAGCCCCGGGGAGGTGGTGGCCCCCAGGGCTGCAGGGGGCCGCACAGCCCCCTGCACTTCAAAGTATTAGCCCCAGGGAAATGGCAGTCCCCAGGGCTGTGGGGGCCCCCGCATCTTTATTAGTTATTGCCCCTGGGACCTGGCCCACCCGGGGGCCTACAGTAAATGAAACGCGGTAGCCCGCGCTTTGGGGCATATTCACAAGAACGTGTGATAACCACCGCAAGTTTGGCTTAATGCAACTTCTCACATCGCAGTCCATCGCGGGAAAACCACACCGTGTTAACGTAGCATTCTCAACCTGGCGTCACCATGCGATAGTCCCACGATAACGCGTCAAATGACCGCATTAAAAATTACGCGACGCCGAAAAAATGCGAAACACCAACGCGAATAAAGTTGCGATGAGGCCAACCGCGAGAAAAAAAACAGCGACAACCAGCGATAGGCCTGCAATTCCCACGCGTCTGGCGGGAAAATGCACCATAAAAGCTAAACAAGAAAAACACACCATAAACAAATCAAACTGCGCAGCAACATGGATGCACCCGGAACGAGTACCCAGGTCAACGCGAACCCCACAAGCCCCACAGACCACCAGCAATGAACCTCTGGGTTGGGGAAGGCCAAGGAGAAGAGGAAGACGGGTTACAGTCCGCAGGAAAACCCGATCGTCGTCACGGAGGTGACAGAGCACCAACAACAACTGTCCGTCACCACCACCGTGTCATTGGCAATACAGATGGAAAAATGGCATCCCATCGTGAATGCAGCCAGAGTGCCGAGGAGGCCAAGATGCGCTGGCACGATGTGAAAAGCCAAACCAAGCAGAAACCCGCTGCCAACAGGAAGGCAGCAACGGCGAATGGAGGTGGGAGTCCTGCGCCACAGGAGGAGCTGGAGCAAATGGCACCCACAGTCATCAGTGTGGAGACGGTGCAAGGAGTCGGGAGTCCGGCCACTGCTCGACATGACCTGACACAACAGCAACAGGGTGAGTAACGAACAGGGACTGTGGGGACGGGGGGGACGGGCACAATGGCACACATGCACAACGACGTGTAGCACACCGCACAGCCACAATAACCCTGGGTCATATCCCTGATCCCCATGGCACACTGCAGCACACAAACAAACATCAAGTAGGCCCCCGTTCACCATGTGCCCAAAGGGGTCCCACCCCACACATCACCAATTACACAGCACACACATGCACCCGTGCGAAACACAGCAAAGATGCGTATGTGAGAGCCACACTGACAATGCAAGTGACACCACATGACCAGCAGCATGGCTAGAGTACAATCACCATGACACTGTGCACGCCACGAGACTCAGGTGGCTGAGTGTGGACCACATCCAGAAAGGAGTAGGTCACACTCTGACACATCCACCTGCACAAACAACCACTGACGTCAACAACATATCTGCAGACAAACAATGCACAAGAGTACAAAAACCGTCCAAGAGCACAAATGACCCAAGTCGCCAACATCACAGCACCTCAAAAGCACAAAAGCCAAAGGCACACCCCGTCCAAGGGATAAGGGGCAGCAAAATCACAGCTGCAGGTGCGACTCCCACACAAAGCAGCACACACACATAGCAATGACAGCACACCCACATGGACGACAATGTGGTACACAGTCCAACACCTACACTGCAGAACAGAGGACACAACTGGGTCCGCCTGTGCGTAGAAAATGGCCAATCACATCTGACATAGCAGGAAACTGTGAGATGCAAATGTACGTGTACAACCTCACCTACGTCATGTAGTGCAAATGTCCACTGTCCCGCATCAAATAGTCCGCCCCTCCCAAACAGTCACAATGTACATTGTCATGAAGTCTGAATGTAAACTTGAACAATGCGGCAACATACATGCCAACACAATGTCAACAAGCATCTCCCCTTCACATTGCAGAGGGACAAATAACACCTCCAGCATAGCAGACCAGACAACTCTACAGTGATGCTGAAGAGGACCACCACACTTCCGACACCGACGCCCCACAACAGTCCATGGACATCTTAGGCAATCGATCTCCAGGAGCAGGGCAGCACCGCTGCATCGAGGATACCCCACCCCCTGCACAGACAACACAGCTAGACGCACCCACCACCCCGGCTGGCTCCCAGCAGCCCACCGAAGCACACATCGCATTCCAAGGCCAGGTGTCAGACTGCCAGAAGGGGGTGACCGAACATGTGCGGGTGGGGTACTACCTCATGGAAGCCGAACCAGATCACATTTGTGGGTGTCTAAGTCCCATCAGGGCCCACCTACACTCCCCAACGGAGACCCACACTGCGACAGAGACACATGCCTTTGCACATTTCCATTACTGAACCACACCCAGAGCCACGGGATGATCATCCACACCCCCACGCCGGACTGACGTACGCCGGCCCAGTTCACTCCTCTTACGTATTGAGTGGGGGACGACAAAGCTACATGTGCAATCTCCCACCTGCTGCCTGCAGTGACATGGCTGCGTCCTCTGTACACAACACAATGTAATGTTGTAGTGCCCGGGGCACAAATGCATACATCATGAGCACACGGACACACACAGATAGTTCGTTGAACTGGCCACGGGCACGTGCGCTCGACACCTTTATTAGCATGGTCACATGTACAGTGACGCATGTGCTGGATGTGTGTGGGGTGAGTGTAAGCCAGCCCTCATGGAGTCATTGGTACTGGCAACAACTTGAACAGTGATCACAATTGAAGCAGAAACATAAAACACCAGCACAACAGAAACAACTGTGAAGCATCATGGTGGTAGCCGGAGGGAGTACAGTGTTCACCCAACATGCAAGCAGAATGTTCCTTGATTTGTGGTGCACTTAGTTAGTGGCACCTGAAGAGCTGAGCAGGGTATCAAGCTGATGATGGCACCCACGACAGGTGTGAGCAACTCTGACAGTCTGTCAGTAAGACACTTCCGACTCTGGCACCTGTCGTTTGGAGTTGGTCCTGGCGGTGGTGGCGTGTGCATCCTGTGGTGATGCGACGTCCGGGCAGGTCAGGACTCGATTTGATGTGTGAGCCCAGGTGGACCACAGTTGAGGCCGGAGGCAGCGGACAGCTCAGGGCCAGACACATGGTGTTGATGACCCCCAGACCATCGACCCAGAGGCCATCCAACATGCCATCAGACTGGGGCCATGGTTTGAGCTGCACAGAGTTAGTGGCCCCGGATGCACTGCGGCCGGCACAGGCACACCGCCACGGGACGGTGACTTGCGGTGCAGTGAGATAGGGCCACGCGAGGTGAGTGGGTCCTCGTCGATGTCGAAGGTGAATTTAGCGGAGGTTTGCGGGGGACAGTGGAAGGTGTCCTCCAGGGCATGATGCAGAGGGCAGGAGCCGGCCGGAAGTGGCAAATGGAGGAGTGGAATGCTACAGCCTCGTTTTGGCCACATAGTCAGTATCACCGACATGATGATGAAGACAACCCCCAGTCCATGGACTCAGTCACCAACAAATCTCTAGAAGAAAGTGTCCATGGTTGTCGGGGAACAGACTTAGTGGCACCGGAGCTGAAAGGGGATGCAGTCTGCGACGAGGCCAGTACAATGATATCAGGTCTGCCATAAATGAATCATGACTGAGTTCCCAATGTGTGCCCTACTCGACCGATGTGTAGTCCGGAGGCAGCGGCCAGCGTGGGCCAATCGCTGTTCAGCAAGCTCCTCCTGGAACACTGACACACGGCGTTGAAATGGCATGTGGGGATGACTCGTGGTTGACCGAGGCAGTAGCTACAGAGCTGAGCGGGTGTTTAGCCCGCGACGATGCAGTGTCCTGCTTGGTACGGACTGGCATGGATTTGTGTGGGGCCTGCAGGACCGCAGTGTAGTCCGAAGGCGTAGTCATCAAGGGCCCACAGACACGTGTGGTTGGGATGCCATGCACATACTTTGTGTCACCACATCGAAGGGAGTATAGTGATATGAACTCTGCCATAAAGTGTGTACTCGGCCATTGTGTAATCAAGACTCAGTTCAAAATGTGTGACCTACTTGCCCGCAGTGTAGGCCCGAGGCAGCGGTCAGCAGGGGCCCACAGCCACGTGTCGTTGGCCCGCGATGCACAGGATTGGTGACACCAGGGCAGTTGTCGGCAGTGTTCGAACACCTCCGTAACGATGGTCCTTTTCTCCTCCGGACTGAAAAGCGTCTTCCTCTTACTCTTCTCCCTGCGTACAATGATTTGAACTCCGCCATGCAGAAGTCACGGATCAGTTCAACATGTGTGGCCTACTCGTCCACAGTGTAGGCCGAAGGCGTAGTCATCATGGGCCCACAGGCACGTGTGGTTGGGATGCTATGCACAGAGTTGGTGTCACCACATCAAAGGGAGTACAGTGATATAAACGCTGCCATAGAGGGTGTACTCTGCCATAGCGTAATCAAGACTCAGTTCCAAATGTGTGACCTACTTGAGCGTAGTGTAGGCCCGAGGCAGCGGTGGAGTACGTCAACGAAAAAGGAGTAAAGCGGGCCTGTGTTGCGGAGGCTGTGATGGTCTGAGGAGGCTGCAAAGGTCGCGGGCCTCGGGCTTGGAGCTTGCGCCGGCACGTGGTGGGCCCTCTTTGACACACGCCGTTGTCGGCAGGTGAGCAGTGAGGCCTGGTTGTGCAGGGGCGGGCATGACGGGCCAGGGGACCAGCGGCCCGGGGTGCAGCAGGCGCACAGGATCGCAGGCCACACCGCTCACGACGTCGGCCTCGTGGTGGGGTGGGAGGCACCACCCTGGCAGACACGTTGGGCATTCCGGAAGAGAACCATGCCCAGAGCTACGTGCTTTTTATTCACACCCCTGCGCTGGCCTGGCGTATGCCGGGCCAGCCCACTCTGCACACGCTTGCAGGGGGGGACATCACAAGCTACATTTCCGCGATCTTCCCCACTGGCTGGGGTGACATGGTTGCATCCACTGTCCACTACACCCCAAACACCAGCAGTGCATGTAGACATGGCTATGTCTGTGGTCTGCATACTTCAGTCTGTCCAGCACATCTCTGCCACACTTGGCATTGTGTACATACTCATTCATGGGTCACTTGCCTCCTTCGCACATGCCTGATTCCCACCTCTCCCCACATTCCGGTATTGTGTGGCTGAGGTGCCATGCCGTCGATGGCTCATGTACATGGCTGACCAAGGTTGCCACAGTAAGTTGTGCTGTTGTGTCTGGTGGGGGGGTGTTGTTTGGCATGTTGTATGTGATTTTGTGACGTGTGCAGTGCCAGAGTTGTGAGTTGCATGATTGTGGGGTTGAGGTGTGTGGTGTGTTCATTTGGTAATTGCCAACGGGCAGTGCATTCCCATGGGTGCCATCCTGGAAGCGCTGGTTGATGTTGGACTGTCGGAAGATGGAGGGATCATGCACACTGCCTGGGTAGTTGGCTATGACATTGGTGAGGAGTCTCCTGTGGTCCACTATTGCCTGCACGTTGATGGGATGCGTGTGCTTTCTGTTGCGGTAATTGTGTGCGGTGTTGGCAGGGGGCACAAGTGGGACAAGTGTGCAGTCGATTGCCCCGACACGTGCGGGGATCCAGCTATGGTGTATAGTCCTTGCTTGGTCTCCAGCTGTTCCTGCGCATTGTGGGGGACATATGGGTGCTGGGGTCCCTAGCTGGTGAGGGCATCCAGGACAGGTGTGATGAACTTGGATGGGGCTGGCTGTGAGACTCCTCCGACTCGGGCGGTTGTTGTTTGGGAGGATACCAGAGGCCAACAGGTGCAGCACAGCCAGCAGCTTTGTCTGCGGAGGGATGTTTGTTGTCCACTGTGTTGGTACCATCAGCCTGTGGGTAATGATGTTCAGGATGCGGAGGATGGTTGTCCTTTTGGGCCTGTAGTGGGCATTGGCATTGTCTGGTGTTAGGTCTGTGAGGCTGGTGCATTTCCTGAAGGTCCGCTGTCTTTGTCTGTGCTGCCTCTGTGGTGGTCCGGAGGGGAGTGCGGGGGAAATCCGTTGGGGGGGTGGCGGTCCTGTGGGGTGGTGGCGGTGGGTGTTGTTGCCCTCTCGGGGCTCCGGGGTGCATGGTGAGCGGCTCCATGGCATCTGTTGTTCTTCAGGTGTGGCTGTGGGCTGGGCTCCCTTTTCTTGTGCAGGTTGACATCCGACTTTGCACCAGGTCAGAGCAGGTGTTGGTAATGCTCCGTATCGCCTGTTTTGTGTTCCTATCGCCGATGCGGCTGGTCGTTGAAAATGTTGCGTTGTGGTGTTGTCGCAGCTTTTTGCTTGGGAACGCCTACTCTGCATCTCATTAGCGTTAGTTGCCGGGGTCATCTGTGGCGATGTTTTTTGCAACTGCTTTCGCAGGAAAACTGGTGTTATGGGCTGTTAGCACCAGGTTGTGAATGGGGTGATAAAGTTAGCGCGACTTTGGATGCGTTAAAGTGCCGATAACTCGTCGATAGCTCCTTGAGAATATGCCCCTTTGTTTTTTTTAAATGTTCTGCTGTATTCGCTGATCCACTGCGAATCCTGCAGAAATTGTTTTTTAAAATGCTTTTTTTTGGCCTTCGGGGTCCCTGTGTGACTCCCCTGAACAGGCCTAGGGGGTCAGCGTGTTTCTACCCTGCCCCCTTTTCTTGTTTTTTAATCTTTTTGCTTGTGACTCACTTCATCCTAGCCACAAGATGGCTGCCAACACTTCCTGGTTTTAAGTGCTGGCAGCCAATTAGATCTCAGGCACGAGATCGGGAGGGTTCACGGATCCACAGTGGCCACAGTTGTATATCTGAGAAATCTTTATATTTCTCAAAACTACTGAACGGATTTACACCATCCAACAAAAAGAGTGCTCTCTGGACCAAGAGCTACCTTTCCGTCAAATTTGGTGTAATTCCGTTCAGCCGTTTGAGCTGTAGCTGCGTCAACAGTTTCCTATGGAAATTAACATTGAAAAAACGCATTTTGGGACCTCCCCTTTTTCTTGGCCCCCCTTTAATGATCACTGCGAAATTGTCAAGACAGCAGCTGATGTGACCGCCCCATTAGTTTTGACAATTTTGTGAAGATTTGTCAAATGGCGCCAAAGTTATTGGCAAATCAAAAAACTCTTTTCCTATGGAAACTTGGTCCTAACTATAACTACCTACTGGCGGCCACCAGTTGGTAATATATATATATATATATATATATATATATATATAAATATGCACTCCAGGACCCCAACTCCACTCCACGGAAAAAGGTCAGAGCTCACACGGGTTGTGTAACTTGAAACCTTTATTGCACAGGCAAGACGCATTTCAGCATAACTGCTTTCTTCAGATGCCCTTAAACAACAAGTGCTGTAGTGTTCATGCTTTAAAAGGGGAACTTGCTCCACTACGATAGGCGGATACAAAGGTGGGCGTGGCGGAAGTTTCACGACCTCGGAGATCCGAGGTATCGGATGCAGGCATTTCGGTAAGTACCATTCCCAAGTGGGCGTTGCCTGCCACTCCCCTCCATGTTCACCAATGAACCAAGTGCCACATAACAAGTTTAAACACAACCCTCGTCCTGCCGCTTGTATCCCTTTAATATTTCAAACCAAAGTTGGTTCCACCAAGTGCTGTCAGTGAGCGATGACGGGTTAGCGGTGGTCCGGCTGTTACCAAGTTCGTTGGTTGTTCCAAACAATTGCCACTCGCCTTGCCGGACTGCTTTAGGACGGGAGCTCTCAGTGCTCGTGCCCGCACCAAAACATGCACTCCAGGACCCCAACTCCACTCCACGGAAGCAGGTCAGAGCTCACACGGGTTGTGTAACTTGAAACCTTTATTGCACAGGCATGACGCGTTTCAGCATAACTGCTTTCTTCAGATGCCCTTAAACAACAAGTGTTGTAGTGTTCATGCTTTAAAAGGGGAACTTGCTCCACTACGATAGGCGGATACAAAGCTGGGCGTGGCGGAAGATTCACAACCTCGGAGTTCCGAGGTATCAGATGCAGGCATTTCGGTAAGTACCATTCCCAAGTGGGCGTTGCCTGACACTCCCCTCCATGTTCACCAATGAACCAAGTGCCACATAACAAGTTTAAACACAACCCTCGTCCTGCCGCTTGTATCCCTTTAATATTTCAAACCAAAGTTGGTTCCACCAAGTGCTGTCAGTAAGCGATGACGGGTTAGTGGCGGTCCGGCTTTTACCAAGTTCGTTGGTTGTTCCAAGCAATTGCCACTCGCCTTTCCGGACTGCTTTAGGACGGGAGCTCTCGGTGCTCGTGGCCGCACCAAAACATGCACTCCAGGACCCCAACTCCACTCCACGGAAACAGGTCAGAGCTCACACGGGTTGTGTAACTTGAAACCTTTATTGCACAGGCATGACGCGTTTCAGCATAACTGCTTTCTTCAGATACCCTTAAACAACAAGTGCTGTAGTGTTCATGCTTTAAAAGGGGAACTTGCTCCACTACGATAGGCGGATACAAAGGTGGGCGTGGCAGAAGTTTCACGACCTCAGAGATCCGAGGTATCGGATGCAGGCATTTCAGTAAGTACCATTCCCAAGTGGGCGTCGCCTGCCACTCCCCTCCATGTTCACCAATGAACCAAGTGCCACATAACAAGTTTAAACACAACCCTCGTCCTGCTGCTTGTATCCCTTTAATATTTCAAACCAAAGTTGGTTCCACCAAGTGCTGGCAGTGAGCGATGACGGGTTAGCGGCGGTCCGGCTGTTACCAAGTACGTTGGTTGTTCCAAACAATTGCCACTCGCCTTGCCGGACTGCTTTAGGACGGGAGCTCTCGGTGCTCGTGGCCGCACCAAAACATGCACTCCAGACCCCAACTCCACTCCACGGAAACAGGTCAGAGCTCACACGGGTTGTGTAACTTGAAACCTTTATTGCACAGGCATGACGCATTTCAGCATAACTGCTTTCTTCAGATGAACTTAAACAACAAGTGCTGTAGTGTTCATGCTTTAAAAGTGGAACTTGCTCCACTACGATAGGCGGATACAAAGGTGGGCGTGGCGGAAGTTTCACGACCTCGGAGATCCGAGGTATCGGATGCAGGCATTTCAGTAAGTACCGTACCCAAGTGGGCGTCACCTGCCACTCCCCTCCATGTTCACCAATGAACCAAGTGCCACATAACAAGTTTAAACACAACCCTTGTCCTGCCGCTTGTATCCCTTTAATATTTCAAACCAAAGTTGGTTCCACCAAGTGCTGGCAGTGAGCGATGACGGGTTAGCGGCGGTCTGGCTGTTACCAAGTTCGTTGGTTGTTCCAAACATTGCCACTCGCCTTGCCGGACTGCTTTAGGACGGGAGCTCTCGGTGCTCGTGGCCGCACCAAAACATGCACTCCAGGACCCCAACTCCACTCCACAGAAACAGGTCAGAGCTCACACGGGTTGTGTAACTTGAAACTTTTATTGCACAGGCATGATGCGTTTCAGCATAACTGCTTTCTTCAGATGCCCTTAAACAACAAGTGCTGTAGTTTTCATGCTTTAAAAGGGGAACTTGCTCCACTACGATAGGCGGATACAAAGGTGGGCGTGGCAGAAGTTTCACGACCTCAGAGATCCGATGTATCGGATGCAGGCATTTCAGTAAGTACCGTACCCAAGTGGGCGTCGCCTGCCACTCCCCTCCATGTTCACCAATGAACCAAGTGCCACATAACAAGTTTAAACACAACCCTCGTCCTGCTGCTTGTATCCCTTTAATATTTCAAACCAAAGTTGGTTCCACCAAGTGCTGGCAGTGAGCGATGACGGGTTAGCGGCGGTCCGGCTGTTACCAAGTACGTTGGTTGTTCCTAACAATTGCCACTCGCCTTGCCGGACTGCTTTAGGACGGGAGCTCTCGGTGCTCGTGGCCGCACCAAAACATGCACTCCAGACCCCAACTCCACTCCACGGAAACAGGTCAGAGCTCACACGGGTTGTGTAACTTAAAACCTTTATTGCACAGGCATGACGCGTTTCAGCATAACTGCTTTCTTCAGAAGAACTTAAACAACAAGTGCTGTAGTGTTCATGCTTTAAAAGTGGAACTTGCTCCACTACGATAGGCGGATACAAAGGTGGGCGTGGCGGAAGTTTCACGACCTCGGAGATCCGAGGTATCGGATGCAGGCATTTCGGTAAGTACCATTCCCAAGTGGGCGTCGCCTGCCACTCCCCTCCATGTTCACCAATGAACCAAGTGCCACATAACAAGTTTAAACACAACCCTTGTCCTGCCGCTTGTATCCCTTTAATATTTCAAACCAAAGTTGGTTCCACCAAGTGCTGGCAGTGAGCGATGACGGGTTAGCGGCAGTCCGGCTGTTACCAAGTTCGTTGGTTGTTCCAAACAATTGCCACTCGCCTTGCCGGACTGCTTTAGGACGGGAGCTCTCGGTGCTCGTGGCCGCACCAAAACATGCACTCCAGGACCCCAACTCCACTCCACAGAAACAGGTCAGAGCTCACACGGGTTGTGTAACTTGAAACTTTTATTGCACAGGCATGATGCGTTTCAGCATAACTGCTTTCTTCAGATGCCCTTAAACAACAAGTGCTGTAATTTTCATGCTTTAAAAGGGGAACTTGCTCCACTACGATAGGCGGATACAAAGGTGGGCGTGGTGGAAGTTTATATATACACACACATATATATATTCACTTAAAAAAACAAACTGTAGATATTCACTGAAAAAAACAAAGGTTACAGGGACGTTATAGTTAGGAAATAGGATTAAAAAAAATTAGGAATTTACTGAAAAAACCAAAGGTTACAGGGACATTATAGTTAGGAATTAGAATTTAAAAAAACATAGAAATTCACTGGAAAAACCAAATGTTATAGGGAAATTATAGTTAGGCTCCTATTTCACTCATACAAAGTTACCTGAGCTAAATATAACTTAACACACACCTATTCTCTCCTCTCCTCCATAGAAACAATCACACACTCACTCATGCAGCCACTCACAAAGCCATTCACACACTTATATAGCCATTCACCCACACTAGCACTCACACTGCCATTCACTCAAGCATACAGCTACTCACACACAGACTTATTCACCTATACAGCCACTCACACACCCACTCACATAACCATACACCCTCTCAAAATAGCCACTCACTCACCCATACAAGCACTCACACACTCACTCACACACCCATACAACCACTTACATTCCCATTCATACATCCATACAAGCACTTCCATATCTGCTGACTCACCTATACAATCATTCACACAGACACTCACTTACCCATATAGCCACTTACATACCCAGTCCCTCACTCATACAGCCATCCATACACCCACTCACTCACCCATACAGTCACTCACTCACCCAAACAGCCACTGATACACCCACTCACTCACCAACATAGTCACTCACATACCCATTCACTCGACCACACACCTGCTCACATGCCTACTTATACACCCATACAGCCACTCACGCACCCACAAAACCACTTGCACACTTACTCATACACCTATATGACCACTCAGATACCCACTCACATACCCATACAACCACTGACACAACCACTCACACACCTATAGACCTAGTCAGAAATCCACTCATTCACCCATACAGTCACTCATGAATGCACTCACACACCCATTTAGCACTCATACACTGACACAGACAATCACACACCCACTCAGATCACACATGTTAGAGATAGTATCACTCATTAGTAGTACAACTAGTTTACTAATCTAACTTTTGTAGTAGATTGGTACATATGTTTAACACCAATAAACTCTTGAAAACACTTAATGTCATTTGATGATGTCATCAGTGATATGATCACTGATGTCATCACTGATGTCACTGACCATGTCATGGGTGATGTAATATGTTAGGTCATAAGCAGGGATTGTGGGGGCGTACGTTACAGTTAGCTCAGGTAACTATAACTGCTGAATTTCAATGATTTTGTACAAGTGAAATCTGAGCCTAACTATAACGTCCCTGTAACCTTTGGTTTTTTCAGTAAATTTTTATGGTTTATATAATTCTATTTCCTAACTATAACATCTGTGTAACCTTTGTTTTTATAGTGAATAAAAAAATATATATATATTATATATATATATATGTTAGCAAATCAATAATGCACTTCCGATGGAAAAGCAGACCCATAGGTAATAGGATATATGTGTATATATATATATATATATATATGGCGATGGAGCAATAAAGAAATTCTGCACGAAGATTTGTGGTCCGTGTTTGGAGTAATCCATGGATATACGGAAAGAAGTATATATATATATATATATATAGAAGAATTTCGTCATGCAACTCCAAATGCAAAGGAAGGACGAATACGGACCCAATTCTTCGTGCAAGGTATTTTATTAGTTCAGACACCCAGCACTACCGCCATGACGCGTTTCGGCCTTCGGGAGGCCTTGATCACATATATACCTACCTTAAGGTCTGCTTTTCCATGGGAAGTGCATTTTTGGTTTGCTAATAACCTTGCCTGCGTTTTATGAATCTTCACAAACCTTTCCCCAAAAAGTTCATCTACCTCAGCTCCTTCCTGGAATATTTAAGGCAGAGAAAAAGTGGTGTCCCAAAACGCAAAATCTCCATGCATTTTCTATAGACCTCTTTAAGCTGGGCCACAGCGAAAACTGCTGAAGGGAATTACACTAAATTCGGCTTTCTGTGGCTTGGTGTAAATCTATTCAGTAGTTTTGAGATATTAAGGGTAAAAAAAGATATAGATATTTGGATGGTTGGACTCATGAGAGTCTCAGAGACTCTTGTGAGAGCGCCAATTTAAAAGAGTTTTCTGATTGGCCCAGAGAGCTTTATTTCCCTTGATCCATCTATCTCTTGTGGCAGTTAGACTCCCACAAGAGCAAGTGCCCTGAAGTTGTAAAAAAAATACAGATATATGGAGCAGGGAAGGGATACCCTGACCCCCTAGGCCCAATTGAGTGAACCTAGAAGGTCCCATGGAGGGGACCTAGAGGGACTCCTCTGGGGCCAAAAAAGAAAAAAACAAAACAGCAACAAATGCGTCAATCTGCAAGACTTTCACAGGATCAAAAAAAATGGTGGCCAGACTGCATTTAATTACCTTATACCCCAGGGCTGATTTCATATGTGGGGATGTGTGGCCCCTCTCCCTGAGCCTCCAAAGGCCCCGGTAAGCCCATCCCCGGGGCTGAAAACTTTATATGGGGAAAGGGGACATGTGGTCCCCCTCCCTGAGCTGTTTTTTTGGGGATGACAGCCACACAGCCCCTCTCTCCGAGCCACAAGAGACCCCAGGGAGCCCATCCCCACGGCCAAAATGTAAGAAAATGGAGACGGGGCTGCTCAACCCCCTCCCCGTGCCTCAAGAGTCCACGGGAAGCCCACCCCCAGGGCCAAACTTTAAGAAAATGGGGAGGGGGCAACACAGACCCCTCCCTGAGCCTTGAGAGGCCCCAGAGAGCCCACCCGCGGTTGAAATTAAGAAAACGCAGTGGGGGCGAGTGACCCCCTCCCCGAACCTGAAAAGACCCCGGGTAGTCCACCCCAGGGCTGATTGCTGTAATGGGGGAGGGCCCTCCTCCCTGAGCCATTAATGGCCCCGAGAACCTCATCCCTGGGGCCAGCTCACAAGCTATGTCTGGGGAGCTTTGTGACTGAGAATGGTCGTGACCACCCATGATTGTCCAAGTTGGAAGAATCTCGCCGAGTGCCCTCCTAGTGACCAGAAATCTAGCTAGGGGACGCCAAATCTTGTTTATGCTCACTAACTTACCATTTTTGAGCCACAAGCAAAAAAAAAACTCTGCCACACGGCAGTTGGTGTAATTTGGCCTGAACTCAGAGTGGCCAAAATTCCGCCAATTCCGCCGGCAGAGCAGAATATATCGCCCACCCCTAATAATATGCATTTTCCCCATTTCCTCATTTTTGGTTGATTTTTGTACAGATCATTTACTGTGTTGTTGTTTTACTGTTTGGGGCTTGGTCTGCTCTGCAGTAGGGCTTGGGTGTGTTTTTCACATTTTCACTGCTGCTGTGCTATGGGTTTTTTAATCATTTGTAGGGGCTTGTGGATGGCTTTGTATATAAGCAAAATTTAGTTTATTTTTTGTCTACATATGCCTATTGATGGTAGGGGCCGGGGTTGCCCCTAGGATCCAGATTCTTGTAGCCAGACATTAATTTCCGTTTGCTATCAACTACCTTCTTTCCTATGTGTTTACCCATCAATTGTTTGTGAATTTGTGTAGGTGTGAGATGATTGATTATTGTGTTTTTTTTCTGCAACTTTTAAAAGTATTTTGCAGGGATAATTGATCTTGCCTTGAGGTGTTTGTGGTTGGGGTATTTTAAAGTGTATTTTCTTATCTGACATTGCTGATTTACTGGTGGTTGGTAAGGGTCCAGGGCAGTCCCTTTGTTAGGCTCAGACACATTTTAGGTATATATAATTGTGTGATCCTTTCCCGCCAATGTGCAACGATTTTTAGAGAGGTTGGACGTTTCTTCATGCAGGATAGGGCAGCCAATTCTTTGTTCTTTGTTGGCCATGCAGCTTCCACCATTTTGTAGAGCCTATGTATGTGTGTGTGTATGACTGTGTGTGTGTTATGTGTGTGTGGTAAGGCATGTTGTCTTTGAGCTACATGCCTCCTTCTTTGCTGCCCATGTGGAGGTGATGAGCACCCCCATTTTGCAGAGCTAGTGTGTGTTTCAGTGATTTCTTCCACTTTTGAAAGGCATTTTCTTGTAATATTGACTGAAGAAGCCCATGTCATTTTTGTTTATTTTTTGTTTTCTCCTGATATATTTATTTGTGCTGGTGGCTAATTGTAGTAGATTGTAGTGCATAGTTGTTTTTTATTAATTTAGTCAATTTTTAGCTTCCTCCCATGTGCGTAGGATATCAGACATTATTTTTAATTAATTTATTTGATATTTACCTGCCTCCCCATGCTTTCCATAGTGTCCCCATGGGCTCTGGAGGGACATTATCCACAATTTCATTTATTTATTGATTTTTGCGTGCCCCTTCTTGCCTCCCAAATGGATCACATTGGCCCTGGAGGGACAAATGCTACTTTTTTAATCAAATTATTCAATTTTTGTCTGCCCCCCTGTGCAGTGGGCCACAAGAGGGTCCCCAGCTAATATTAAATTAATTTATTAATTTTTTGCCTGCCTCGCCATGCCTCCCATATGGACCTCATGGGCTTGGAGGGCCACCAGCTTTTATTTAATTAATTTTCTGCCTCCTATTGCCCTCCAAAAGGGTCACATAGGTCCTGGAGTATCACCATCTAATATTTAATTATTTGATTTTTGCCCGCCTTTCGGCCCTGCTGGGACATCAACGTAGCTTTTCCTGAGAATTGTCTAGCAAAAAAGAATGTTAGGTTATGCTCAGGTACACTATTCTTAAGCATTTGTGATGACTGATGATGATGTGTAATACATTGACTAAATTGCCCAAGTCTCCCTGACTTTTTGCTTCATTTGTATTGCCTGCAGATGTAAAAGACATCACGTCACGCACAGTACTGAGATTGAGGTAAGTCTGCAAATTAGCTGACAGCGACACCAGAGTCCTCTGCCAAGTGATTATGCTTTTGCTACGTCCTAACCCATACTATAAATAAAGATGGTCCAAAGAAAGAGGTTCCTGCCAAGAAAGTGGCCAGAGAGAAGAAGAATTCTGTTGCCAGTGCCATCAATGGAATCAAGTCATCTTCATGTTTCCAGAAATGCAACACACCAGAGGCACCCTCCTCTGGACAGGAAGAGGCAGGGAGGAGGAGGATCACTTCTGGATCAAAGGCACTACCACCAAAACCAAAGCTCATGTCTTTCAGCACTGCAGTGACTACAGTCATGGAGAGCAATGAGTCTGAAATCGATTTGTCCCAAAACAAATCATCACAGAAAAGTCAACAACAGGAACCACATCCTTTAACACCTGATCTTTCAGAACTAAAAGCAAAGCAGCAAGTTGCACTGACTGCAGAGCAGCATGTTGTTGTGACTGGTCTTCCTTTGGACACATCAGTTTTACAATCTTCAGCAAGGAAAAGATAGAGCACTCCCTCATCTTCTCCAAGTCCTCCTTCTGATAAGCTTGACATGCATTGGAACCCAACCGATCTCCACCATGGGAGACGAGGGAAAGGAAAATTCTGGAAAACCTTCAAAGTGAGGAAGAGGATGATGATGTGCCACTGATTGTTAGTGTGGAGAGAGGTACAGAGGAAATATAGATCATATATTTTCAACCTACGCTGTACCATGTAGTTCCACCAGTACTGCTTGCTTCCATCTGTTCAGCATCCCAAAAACCTGCAGGAACTATCACCCCCTATCGCAGTCACAGCCCGTCCTAGCAAAAGGCAAAAAAACAGCCTAGATCCACCTCAACAAGTTCTTCATGCTTTGGCACAGTAAAAGGCTTGCCTCCTCAGTTAGGACTTTTTACACTCTGGCCACATGAGGAGCACATCACAGAATGCTCCATTTGCCACAAAAAAAATTTGTCATGGAAAGCCTTGTGGATATTATGGTTCCAAGGGATAAATGGCACATCTAAAAAATCAGCATTCAATCATGTGGGAAGAATGCTTCAAAAAGATAGTTTATGATGAAAGAGAAGTTGAATTGATAAAAGGATGTGGTGGTGAGGAAGGAGAAGAGGAAGTCAGTGTCATGGGAAGCAACCCTGTGACTTTCACTCGTAGTGTGCAGCCACCCCCTGCAGCAACCACAGAGTGGCACAAAGGACAGAGGGATACAGGTACCCCAAACCTCCCGAGCACTCTACCTCCACTCCGTAAATCACCAGTACAGATATCACAAAAAAGACAGTCACAACAACCAACTATCAAGGCTATGTACACCAAGGATTCATCATACCACCAAATCCATGAGAAAGCCTATTTATTCAATGAGAAGCTGGCCAAAATGTTAGCACTGGACCTCCTCCTTTATTGTTTTGTGGAAGGAGAGGGGTTTCTTGAATTTGTGAACACCCTCTGCCCAAAATAGAAGGTTCCTAACCGGACCCATTTTTTCCACTGGTGCTGTGCAAGCGTTACAATATCAAGGGTTGCAATTGGTTGGCAAAGCTATAAAGGAGAGCATTGTTCAGACCATCCATCGCTCAACAGACATGTGGACCAGTTGGCAAGCAACAGATTGCATGTGCTTTACTACAAACTGGATATTCTTCCAGGGAATTAAGCAACAGCTAACTGCTTGTACTTCCACTGATGATGTTTGAGGCATTCTGTGTCATACATCACTTGCAATTTTTGCCATGGAGAAATCGCATTCAGCTGCCAAGATCTTGAACAAAATGTATTACTCAAGTCTATGAATGGCTTCAAGCCAGAGTTCTCAACATAAGATTTGTTGCCATTGACAATAGCAGTGATATTGTCAAAGCCATGACTGATAGAGGATACTTCAGAGTCCTGTGTTTAATGCATGGCGTACACAGAATTGTGCAGGTCATCCTAATAAAAGAAGAAGTAGTCAACAACATACTGGTCACCTGCTTCAGAATTTGCACTCATTTTAGTCATTTGTTAAAGCCCGAAAGCAGCTGAGTATGAGTCAGTGTGAGTAGAGTAACTGTAAAACCCCTTAAACAGGAGGTGTCAACACTTTGGAACTCAACCTACTTCATGCTGCAATACCTGCACAGGTGTACCAAGTTTACTTCAAAGGAGAGGGGATGCAACAGCCAAACCCGTGATGATGGAAGTGGGCAAATGCGGGCTACTGGAGTGCCTGATCCAAATGCTATTCCCTTTTGAGATTATGACATGAAAAGTCAACAAGGAGGAGAGCATCTTGAGCCAAGAGATCCCATTGCTGCAACTGCTGCAGGAACATTGCAAAAGGTGGAACATACATT
This sequence comes from Calotriton arnoldi, assembly GCA_963921515.1. Classification (NCBI taxonomy): domain Eukaryota; kingdom Metazoa; phylum Chordata; class Amphibia; order Caudata; family Salamandridae; genus Calotriton; species Calotriton arnoldi. The sequence goes on from CAWUFW010002848.1 coordinate 1,545,758, forward strand.
TAGCAATCTCAGTGAAGAAGCAGCTGCTTTGGCCAACAGCCTAATAATTCACATGAGCACTAATCAAAGACTTTAAAAAGAGATTGAGTCTTCCCGGGAACATATCTGCACCATGATGCTGCATCCACTGTACAAAATAGACTGGCCACTTTCATTCCTTTCTCAACATTGGATGTCTCAATGTAAAAGAATTGCATCATCAGGAAAGTGGGTGATCTAGAAGAAGAATGATTGATTAATTCAAAAACATAGCAGAACTAAAGTGTAGCCTTCAAACTCAGGAGAAGGAGGTTGTGTTGGTTCGGAGTCCTCCAGAAGCATGTTGTCACAACTGCCACAGCATTACCCAACACGATCGCTGACTATCTGGATGACCCAACAGAGGTATACTTGGATCAAGACCCATTTACCTATTGCCATTCCAAGACGTAACAGTGGCCAGAACACCGCCATTTGGTAATAAAGTAGCTAATAATTCTGGTAACCTGTATGTCTTCAGAGTATGTGTTAAGTGCAGCTGCGGCAGCTGCCATTGTCAGAAGGGCCAGTCTCTCCTCAACATGTAGAGAGACGGAAAATGATCCAATTGAATAAGCATTCCATCCCCATAAACTATCAGGCTTTAGAAGACACACCTGTGGATGAGGGCACTTGGTCTGACATTGCAAGAGTAATACGTGATCATCCTCCAGATGGGCTCACCCCCTGAGCTTAAAGACAAACTCTACTTCCCTTATTAAATAGGAACAATAACAGATATGACAGCTTTAAGAAAACAATTATATATTTATTTGGTGAGTGGTAGTGTGGCTCATGCAGACAATTGTAAATAATCTTAGATGGTCCAGTGTGCAAGCCACAGATAGCTAATCAAGTATGACTTAGCAATTGTTAACTGGAGCTGACTGAGTGGTGAGAGGTGGAAAGAGCTATTGTGTCAAAGTCTGCAATGAAAGCCTCCATTTTATGAAATGAACAAGAATATAGCTGCCATCCCTATACTTTGTTTCATCCTCATGCTAGGCTGCCAGTGAAGATTCAAAAGACTGCACTGTTTGTAATGTGTATAGCATGGGTACTCACAAACTTTCTCCCGGGGGCCAAATTTACAGTGTGGTTTGTGGCCGAGGGCCGCACCGGTGGGGGCGGGGTCAGTGGGGGAAGGGGCGGGGCTAGAGCAAAAAAAAACTGTGACCATGAGGTTGAACACAGGCCCTTGCAGCGGATGCCTTCGTCCACTGAGCCACCAGACCCGGCATACACACAACTCTCTCTCTCTCTCTCTCTCTCTCTCTCTCTCTCTCTCTCTCTCTATCTATCTATCTCTCTTTCTCTCTCTCTCTCTCTCTCTGTCTCCCTCCCTCTCTCTATCTCTCCCTCCCTCTCTCTATCTCTCCCTCCCTCTCTCTGTCTCCCTCCCTCTCTCTATCTCTCTCCCTCTCTCTCTCTCTGTCTCCCTCTGTCTCACTCACTCTATCTGTCTCCCTCTCTCTATCTCTCTCTGTCTCTCTCCCTCTCTCTCTCTCTGTCTCCCTCCCTCTCTCTCCCTCTGTCTCCCTCCCTCCGTCTCCCTCTGTCTCCCTCTGTCTCCCTCTGTCTCCCTCTGTCTGTCTGTCTCTGTCTGTCTCCCTCTATCTGTCTCCCTCCCTCTGTCTCCCTCTATCTGTCTCCCTCCCTCTGTCTCCCTCTGTCTGTCGCCCTCCTCCCTCTGTCTGTCTCCCTCTGTCTGTCTCCCTCCCTCTGTCTGTCTCCCTCTGTCTGTCGCCCTCTGTCTCCCTCCCTCTGTCTCCCTCTCTCTCTCTCTCTCCCTCTGTCTCCATCTGTCTGTCTCCCTCCCTCTGTCTCCCTCTATCTGTCTCCCTCCCTCTGAATCCCTCCCTCTGTCTCCCTCTGTCTGTTGCCCTCCTCCCTCTGTCTGTCTCCCTTCCTCTGTCTCCCTCTGTCTGTCGCCCTCTGTCTCCCTCCCTCTGTCTCCCCCTCTCTCTCTCTCTCTCCCTCTGTCTGTCTCCCTCTGTCTGTCTCCCTCTGTCTCCCTCTCTCTCTGTCTCCCTCCCTCTGTCTGTCTCCCTCTCTCTGTCTCCCTCTGTCTCCCTCTCTCTCTGTCTCCCTCTGTCTCCCTCTCTCTCTGTCTCCCTCTCTCTCTCTCTCCCTCTGTCTCCCGCTGTCTGTCTCCCTCCCTCTGGCTCCCTCTGTCTGTCTCCCTCCGTCTCCCTCTATCTGTCTCTCTCCCTCTGTCTCCCTCTATCTGTCTCCCTCCCTCTGTCTGTCGCCCTCCTCCCTCTGACTGTCTCCCTCTGTCTGTCTCCCTCCCTCTGTCTGTCTCCCTCTGTCTCCCTCTGTCTGTCGCCCTCTGTCTCCCTCCTTCTGTCTCCCTCTCTCTCTCTCTCCCTCTGCCACCCTCTGTCTGTCTCCCTCCCTCTGTCTCCCTCTATCTGTCTCCCTCCCTCTGTCTCCCTCTATCTGTCTCCCTCCCTCTGTCTCCCTCTGTCTGTCGCCCTCCTCCCTCTGTCTGTCTCCCTCCCTCTGTCTGTCTCCCTCTGTCTGTCGCCCTCTGTCTCCCTCCCTCTGTCTCCCTCTCTCTGTCTGTCTCCCTCTGTCTGTCGCCCTCTGTCTCTCTCTCTCTCTCTCTCTCTCTCTCTTTCTCCCTCTGTCTCCCTCTGTCTGTCTCCCTCTGTCTGTCTCCCTCTGTCTTCCTCCCTCTGTCTCCCTCTCTCTGTCTTCCTCTCTGTCTCCCTCCCTCTGTCTGTCTCCCTCTCTCTGTCTCCCTCTGTCTCCCTCTCTCTCTGTCTCCCTCTCTCTCTGTCTCCCTCTGTCTGTCTCTCTCCCTCTGTCTCCCTCCCTCTGTCTCCCTCCCTCTCTCTGTCTCCCTCTGTCTCCCTCCCTCTGTCTCCCTCCCTCTGTCTCTCTCCCTCTGTCTCCCTCTGTCTGTCTCCCTCTGTCTCCCTCTCTCTCTGTCTCCCTCCCTCTCCCTCCCTCTGTCACCCTCCCTCTGTCTCCCTCCCTCTGTCTTCCTCCCTCTGTCTCCCTCCCTCCCTCTACCTCCCTCCCTCTGTCTCCCTCCCTCTCCCTCCCTCCCCCTCCATCTCCCTCCATCTCCCTCTCCATCTCTCTGTCTCTCTGCCTCTGTCTGTCTCTGTCTCTGCCTCTATCTGTCTGTCCCTGTCCTTGTCTCTGTCTGTCCATGTCTCTGTCTGTCCCTGACTCTGTCTCCCTCCCTCTGTCTCCCTCTCCGTCTCTCTGTCTCTGTCTGTCTCTGCCTCTATCTGTCTGCCCCTGTCCCTGTCTCTGCCTCTAGCTGTCTCTGTCTGTCCCTGTCTGTCTGTCTCTGTCTCTGTCTGTCTCTATCTGTCTCTGCCTCTATCTGTCCCTGCCTCTGTCTCTCTCTCTGTCTCTATCGCTGTCTGTCTCTGTCTGTCTCTGCCTCTATCTGTCTCTGCCTCTGTCTGTCCCTGCCTCTCTCTCTCTCTCTCTGTCTCTATCGCTGTCTGTCTCTGTCTGTCTCTACCTCTATCTGTCTCTACCTCTATCTGTCTCTGCCTCCATCTGTCTCTGTCTCTGTCAGTCTGTCCCTGTCTCTGCCTCTATCTAGCTCTGTCTGCCCCTGTCTCTATCTGTCTCTGCTTCTATCTGGCTCTGTCTCTATATGTCTCTATCTGTCTCTGCCTCTATCTGTCTCTGCCTCTATCTGTCAATCTGTCCCTGTCTGTCTCTGTCTATCTCTGTCTCTATCTCTAGCTGTCTCTGTCTGTTTCTGTCTCTATCTGTCTCTGTGCCTCGGGCAGTGCACACGTACTGTGTCTACACGTCCCCATCACCAGCCCAGAGACAGCCCCCCCCACTCCCCCCTCTCCCTGTGTAATGTAAAAGCCAGCTCGTTTTCTCCTGGAAAAGACCACTATCGCGTGGCAAGCTTGATTCGTGTGACAGGTGTGACAATAAAAGGCTGGGAGTGGGTTGGTTCAGATTCAGTCACATCCGTCTGGTGAACGAATGATAAGTAGCACTGGACACCAGGCGCGCAACGCCCATTGGGCTCAAAGGGCTTCAGCCCCCCCCCCGTCGTGTGTGGCAGCCCGGGCTGAGACAGCTTCCCGGGCACACACACAGCTGCACCCGAGTACTTCGCAGGTCTTTAAAAGACCATTTACTTGTTAATGAGGCTTTGTTGTATTTTGCTTCTTCTTAGCGCCCCTGCATCTCCACTCTGACTATCCTGGAATCGCCCGGCCCCCATAGAGCAGAGTCTCGCGGAGTCCGCGCTGCAAATACAGGTACGATGTCTGCAAGGTCCGCGGGCCGCCAAGGAAGGCTTGCCGGGCCGCTGGCGGCCCGCGGGCCGTACTATGAGTACCCGTGGTGTATAGCTTCCCTGGGAATCAGAGACATGTAGGTAAATGGACATCACACTTGAACAGGTAAGTTGCACCAACAAATACCAAATGATGATGATTCATATAATGGATGAGCGGGTCGGTACAAGTAAACTAACCTTTTTTTTTTTTTTTAATATATTTTTATTGAGTTTAAATACATACATAGCCCCCCCAACCCCACCTCCCTCCTCCTCAGACCTTAAATTATTAACACAGCAAATTACATCGTGCATAATAAAGTGACAACACATACAAAATCTCGCTAGTGCAGCTAAATTCATTAAATTTATAAATTCAATATTAAATTCAATATGGGTATTTATAATACCATTACTTGGTACTCCTGAGCAACAATTTGCTTTTTATCGTGTTTGTATCCACTGGCTTAGGGGATCCCATATACTTAACCCTTTTTTCGTTTTGTCCTGCCTTTCCTTCTGTAAATAGCACTCTCCAAGTTATGCGTTGCCAGCAGGCGGGCATGCCATTGTTGGAATACTGGCGGATTTGGATCCAACCATGCAGAGGCCAGACACATTCTAAAAACTGCCATTGACATAAATATCAATCCTTGGAATCTTTTTGAGCGAATATCTCCATCAATGCCCAACATTATTTCTCCCACAGTGATTTCTATTCTTATTTTACAAATCTCTGATAGAAACATCGATATTTCGGAAATTAGTGCCCGTAGATGATGACATAATGCAAATATATGTACACTATCGGCCTCATATAGGGCGCACCGTGGACATGCCGTTCCCTTACCGGTCCCCCATTTGGCTATCTTATTTGGAGTATAGTACAATTGAAAAATTGTCTTGTAATACTGGGCTTGTAGTCTTGCAGACATCAATATAGACTGAGATAATTCATATGATTTAAAAAGGTTTCAGGCGTTATCCCTAATATCTCTTGCCATTTATTGGAGAAATTATCCAAATCATCTGGAATTATTGCCATTATATACCCATAGATTTCTCCAATTTTGACAACTCTATTATTAGTTATCTTTTCCATAATTTGAATCTCTTGAAATTTAGCTCTGCCACCCCCTTTCTTTGATAAGAAATCTCTAATTTGTAAAAATTTAAAAAATCCCGTTGGTCTAATGCATAATCAGTTTTAAGTTCATCAAATGATTTCAACCCAAAAGTGGAGTAAAAACATCCTAATTGTGTTATCCCCAAGTTTATCCATCTCTTCATACATACGTCATTAAATATTTCAGGAAGATTATTATTTTTAGATAGTAATGTATAAAATGATAATCTTCCTATGCCCAAAACTTTCCGCACATTATTCCAAGCTTTGTGAATCCCCATGAGTGTTTTAAAACGAACTTTTTTAAAGTGATTGTCATACGTATACCGCCATAAATATCCGTTTACTTTGTCGCCAAGAATAAGTTCTTGAGGTGTTGGTATCATATTACTAATTCGATTGCCACTATTATCGGACAATAGTTTGTTACAGTAATTTAATATTGTGGCCAACCAATAAAATTTAAAATTAGGGAGGGCAAAACCACCTCTATCTTTTGGCAATGTTAAAAATGTGATTGCACGGCGCGGTCTTTTGTACCCCCATATGAACCGTGAGAACATGTTTTCTATAGTTTTAAACCAATGTGGAGAAAACTCTAAACAAATTGTCCTGAAAAAATATAAGAATTTTGGAAGAAAAATCATTTTAATCACGTTACACCTACCCCTAACGTTAGATATAGATTATTGAGCCTGTTTAAATCTTTTTCAGTATGTCGAATTAATGGATCTAGATTAACCTCGACTAAATTATCCAGATTAGCTGTGATTTTCACTCCCAGGTACATCGCTTTCTCTACTACTCGATCATCCCTCATCTGAAGTTTATTATTAATCACTATCTGGGTTTTATCTCGGTTTAACTTATACCCTGAAATTTCTCCAAAATGTTTAGCCTCATCCTCTATTACCTTAATTGCAATAACCGGATCCGTAGTAATTAATGCTATGTCATCCGCATAAGCCAGTGTCTTGGTATCCCATGTTAATGTCCGTATTGGTGATATTAATAAGTTATTTTCCAGTCTGTGAATAAAGGGGTCGTAAAAATTGCAAATAACAGGGGCGAGCATGGGCACCCCTGTCTTGTCCCTCTAGTAATAACTATCCTGTCTGAGACTATCCCATTTACCATCACAACGGCCTCCGGTGTTGTATAAAGCATTTGTGTAGCTTTGATAAAAGGTGCTCTAATACCGCTTCTCGACATAGCTGCCCAGAGATAGTTCCAGGAGACCCTATCGAAAGCCTTTTCGGCATCTAGTAATATAAGTGCCATAGGGTCTCCTGTTACTGCGGTGATATCGAAAAGTGTAATCACTCTCTGGACGTGGTCGGTGGTAGACCTCCCGGGGATGAACCCATGCTGGCGACCCGAAACAATTTTATGGATAATTGGCGCCAATCTGCTAGCTAATAATTTCGAGTAGATTTTGGAATCCCCATTAATCAGGGTGATGGGACGATATGATCCAAGTTCTGTAGCATCTTTGTTTTTTTTTAGAAAAACCACAATTTTGGCCCGGGACCATGACCCCGGAGGTCTACCACCCTGAAATATATGTATGAAAAGGTCACTTAGAATGCTTTTTAATGGCTTAAAGAATTGTATATAAAATTCTGTTGGTATCCCATCCATTCCAGCTGCCTTCCCTTTAGCCAAACTACTCATTGAAAGTAAAATTTGCTCCCATTGTGGTAGAGCATCTAAATTATCTTGATCTTCCTGTCCTAATCGTAGAGGTGTACCCAGATCCAGATATTTCACAATCTCCTCCTGTCTTATGCCCGTCTCCTTATATAAATTTTGATAATATCTATGAAATGCAGCTATTATCTCTTTAGGGTCAACTATTTGTCCAAGTCTCGGATCTTTTATCTCACTGATTAGGTTGGCAGTATTCTGTTGTCTCGTACTTATAGCCAACTGATGCCCCACTTGCTCGCTCAACTCATATGTTGTTTCCTTGTTCAAAGTGGCTTTGATGATTGCCTTCTCCGTGAAGATATTATTAATAGTATTTTTAGCAATAGAAACTAGTTCCAACTCCCTTTTAATCTCACGCCCCTCTTGTACAGCCCTCATCAGACCCTCCTCGGCTATGGCCAAATTGCTTTGTAATGCCACCATTTCCTGTTTAACTTTTTTATTAAGATTTAAGGAGAATCGCAACGTCTCCCCCCTTATTCCAGCTTTCATGGCGTCCCAGACTATCTCAATCGAGGTACTCCCTAGGTTAAATTCCAAAAACTCTGGAATTCATTTATGTATATGTTGGCAATATTCTTCATTCAACAAAAGAGCTCTCTCAAAGGTCCAACTTTTCTCTACCCTATTCATTCCCCCATCTGATAAATTCAAAATTAAAGGATTGTGGTCTGATAATACCCGTGGTAGTTTATCTATTGTACACCGTGAATTTATAATACTGGATACAAACATATAGTCCAGTCTCGCTAATTTTGTATGTGGGTTAGAAAAAACGTATAGCCTGGATCATTTGGGTGTTTTGTTTGCCAGCAATCTACCAGACCATGAGTTTGACAAAGCTCTTTGAGGGCCTGAAATACTTTTGGTTTCCTTCCCTTATATAGAAATTCTGTACTTAAAGACCACACACAAGGGAGGTTTAGATTATAGTCACCACATATTATCAGTGGGAGTGGCCAGTGAGCCAACTCGTTAGAGATAAACTCCATCACACTAGGGTCATCCAAGACGCTTCCATATATTGAGCATATTGTCATTTTTTAACAAGATTGACTTGACATTCTACAATTGCCCACCGCCCGTATTTATCAGCCGCTGATCTAGCAATCTGTATTTCATTCCCTTTTGCCAAAATTGCCACCCCTCTGGTTCTAGTCCCTTGTGTAGTTGCCGTAATCAATCTATATCCTAGGGTTTTAAGTAGGTGCCGTTGTGGCCCCTCAATATGGGTCTCTTGAAGACAAATAATGTTAGCCCCGATTGTTTGTAGATACACTGCTACCCTTTGTCTCTTTTTAAATCATTAAGTCCACAAATATTAATGGTGAGGATCTTCAGATTACCCATTAAAAGCTGTATCTAAACCCGGCTGCTTATACACCTCTTTGATGATTACCATCTCAATATGCTCTTCCTGATTTCCAATCTGCTTTTTATACCCTGGCTCACTTCTCTTAGTTACACAATTTAGCTTCGTCCCTTGTCTAAGGTCTGAGGTTTCTCTCCCCCCACCCTACCCTCCACCCCCCTCCCTTACCCTTCTTATGGCAATCAGGCTCAATCCTGAGCCTGTGTGATAGCAACTGAAACCGCCCTTACCCACTCCCCCCCTCCTTCCCCTCCACCGGTGCTTACGTATGTTTTCAACATTTTTTTTTTTTTTTTTATTAAACAGGAAAAATATAGAACATAACAGTCTTTTGGTTAATAACCATGTCAACGTCACAATCTCTATTTAGCTATGCTTGTTAGAGGTAAAATCTATTGTTTTTCGGTAAGTCTAGCATTCTCAGTTGATATATTCTCCAAAACCTTCTGTGCTTGGATTTCTGAGGTAAAGTTATAATTCCGGCCTTGAATGGATACTTTAAGCTTAGCGGGATTCTGCAAAAAGGCTGTAGCTCCGATATTTTGAAAGGGTGTGATGAGCTGCCTGAGCCTCCATCTTCTTTCCACTGTAGCATGGGCAAAATCTGGTTTTGCGAAAAAAGAGAAGCTCTCCCACTTTCTTTTCATATTGGGTCTGGCCAGCTCATACACAGCCTGTCGCAGAAGAAAGTTTCCAAAATAGACCAAGATTGCACGTGGATATGACTGAGAATTCAACTGACGTTTTGAGATTGTAAAGGGAAATCTATGTACGCGTTGAATTTCTCTGTCCCAATCCCATTGTGCTAATTCCGGAAGAGCATTTTTTAGCATATCAATAGTAAACTTCCTAATGTCATTGCCCTCACTATGTTCGGGTATCCCTAAAAGCCTCAGATTGTTCCGTCTTTGACGATTTTCTGCGTCTTCTAGCTTCCACCAAACATCTTTCATAGCACTTTCATGTAGCAAGGATTTGGTTTTCAAATTTTCCACCGTATTCTCGAGGACCTCTGTACGTGCTTCCACTGTGCTTAGTCTCTCTACGATCTCAGTGCAGGTCTTCCCAACCTTACGAATTGAGCCTTGTAGTTTTTTAGAAGTCAGCCGTGCATGTCGGTTTTCAGTTTTAACCTCATTCTGGAAAGATCTCAGTGATTGCAAAATTAATGAAAGAGAAGGCTCAGACGGCTGTTCATCATCTTTCTGGGTAGTTTTATCTGGTAGCTCACCTTCGACCGAGTTTCTTTTTCACTTAATCCATGGGGTGAAAGGAATTGGGTAGTTGAATAGTCCCAGCCTAGTTCCTCCACTTCCTCTCCTGAGGTTCTCTGACGATTAGATTTTTTCTGTCCAGACGCCCGTTTTGGTCTCCTTGTCAATCTATGCTCCACTGGGGTGCCGCAGTTGCTAGTTAGGGAATCTTTGCTGTCCTCATCACTACTGCTTGTCACCCCAGGGTTCGACTCGCCTGAGTCATCCGTCAGGGAGAAGAATTTTTCCATGGAGTCAGGGGAAAGATAACCTGCCTCTGAGCTTTTCAAATTATGTTTCCTGTCGGCTCTGCTCTGCTCGGTTTCCTTTGATCTGCAGAGCATACTGCTTGCCCCTTCCTTGAGATTTACTGGGGAGTTCACAATTTCCATTATAGAGCAGTCCTTTCCCTTAGCGATTTCAGACTCATGAGTGTTACCCCTGTCTCCCTGAATATCTGCCGGTATCTCCATAGTTCCTACCACAGTATTATCACATATCGAGCCCCATGTCGTATCTTCATTTGGAGGTTCTACTGATATCGCTTGTGAGCTGCTCTGTTCGTTTGGTGTTATAGCATGTACTTCACTTGTAGTGCATTGTTCTCCCACCTCCTCTTGAGCCCCTGTCTCCTTGTTACTCCCTTTCACAATGTCACTTGAGCCTGAAGATAGAAACATACTGGGTATAGCGAGTTGCTTTTTACCCCCAAGTTTCCCCACTGGCATCTCCTTTTGTGTAGCATGTATAACATGTTTTTTTAAGTCTGGTTTGTCTTTGTCCGACTTACTTCCTTTACCGGCTGGTGTATCGACCTTTTTACCTACATTCTTCGGGCCGATTTCGTCACATCGCGCTGGTGCTTGTAGTGTGTTTGAGCGCGTCTTGCCTCGTCCGCCCCGTGCTGTCATCGCCGAGCAATGAAATCCACACGCTCTGTGAGCGTCTCCGTAGCCAAGCAACCTGAATTGGCAGCCTTCCAACCCGGAAATCGTCGTCAGCAGCAGGCGAGCCAAGGATTCCCAGCGCCCGCAACAATCTTTGCCTGGACTCCCGATCAGCTGCACTCCACGTCCTGGCCTGGGCGATCTACTCTTGGCGATATCGGCCCATCGAGACCAACGAGGAAATCCTTCTCGCATAATCCTGTCTCGAGTCGGAAGAAAGAACAAAGGGGATTCGAGGGAGGAGGAGGTGAGTAGTAGCCGTCTCACTCAGACGCCATCTTGCCCTAGTAAACTAACCTTAATATGCAATTTTTGGGTGATCATTCTAGATCAATGCTTGCCTTCCATGTGTCACTGGGGTTGTTTGTTACTTTACTAAATTGACCTTTCCTTAACTTAAGTCCATCATCTCTAGGTTCTTTTGACACCACTCAGTTTATCTAAACTAGAATAAGACTCAATGTATTTTAATTTTCTTGTTCAACAGGTCAATCTCTTTTTGGATCAAATCTTAAAATGCCATCAACAACAGCCAGAATAAGGACCGATGCCTATCTACTTCTATGGGAAACTAGAGGACATAAAGAGGCCCACCTCTGTGGACTGCAGAGAGGTACATTGATTAGGAAAATGCAGACTAGTAGCTCACGTGGAAAATTCTAATTAAGTGGTTGTGGTCAGGACATGATGGCACATGATCACACAACTACATACTTTTATTGTTTGTGTGACCAGCCAGATACATGCAGCTAGTTGTCTGGTTGCCTAGGACTGATATGAGATTCGCTCTTAGTTAATGGCATACCGCTATGCCAACATATGCTCCGCCTTCTGGCTCCTCAAGCTAGTGGCGTAGCAAGGGGGTGGGTGGTGGGGGAGGGTCCGCCCTGGGCGGCACGAGTTTTGAGGGCGGCGAGACTCAGCCCCCCCGCTCTTACATGCGGCCGTCGCGGGGGCGGTGGCAGCCGCACCAGAAATCGCCAGCAAGGCCCCCCCTGCTCTTCAGATGGCCGCCTCGGGACGGCAAACTCGGGTGGCGCCACGGGCGGCAGCAGGTCTAGCTACGCCACTGCCTCAAGCACAATGCTTACCTGAACTCTCCAATACTTTCATTTTGTTTTTGCATTCTACAGGCCTTCTCTTCTACAAGAAAGCTCCATGGCACTCCTGCTCTTTGTTTCAATGCTGCACCCAAAACAGGCTGCTCAAAGAAAGCACTTGCATCATCAATTTGTATACAGTCTCATTTTTCTTTCATTATGACTATTGTTTTAACTATGTTGGTTGGTTCCTACCAATTTAGCATTTTTCAACCCTAGGTAATGATTAGCTAACATGAGAGTCTAGTGGCTGAAAGACTGTTTGAATTTGGTAACTGAACTGTCATCTTCGTTCCATGACAGATGTGATGTGCTTATGGACTTGATGAATGTTATGTTTGTCTATCTCTCACCTTTCCCTAATCCCCCCTACCCGTCCATTCATGAAATGCCTAATCCTCTTCTCCAAAAATAAATGGTGCTGTTAATTTCCACCATCAACAAATCTCCTACTTGAGATGTGGTTAAAGCTAGACCACCTGTTACAGGAGGAGGTTACCAAAAATTACAAATGACAACAATAGTTGGCCAAGGATAGGTAGTGTGCACTCTATTCCTCAATCTGTGGCTGATGGATTCTACTCAAGTAACCTTCTCCTGAGTCCTGAAACCTGAGGACTTCATTATGTTTACTTTAGTAAATAACTCTACACTACGTTGTTAGTTGTTTTTCATCTAAAAATAAAGCCTTGAGGAGCATAGTATTTTCAAAAAATATTAGTATGGAAAAGAACACACTATTCCATAAACAAACTACCCATTCATTATTTTTTTGTGTGATTATTGCCACATAATTAACATTATCACTGAACTGCATACTGCATTTGACACAGTTTCAGATGAATTAATTATATTCTGGCAACCATAAATCACAGTTGACAAGGCGCAGCAAATGCTTTCCCAGTCAGCCATCGCTGTCGCTGATTTCGCTTGCTCAGGGATTAAAGAGGGATGACTGGTGTATGAAGACAGTTTTTATCTGAAATTACGAAAAATAATTAAAATATAAGAAATTGAAACATAAGAAAAAAGATAATCTTATAAATAATTTTTAGGTAAGATGAGAGATCATAGTATTTCTTCCCTTTTTCTTTCTCTGTGTTGGTGGTTGATTTCAAAAATTTGTTTGGTGTGAATCTATTTCATAGCTTGATGTCAGGCACCATCTTTATCACTCTTATATTGAGGCTAGGCACCCGTTGCTCAGCTTTGCTCATCTGTTTAACTGGTTCAGGACGTGCTCAGGTTACAAGGTAATTGTGACTTTATGGTCAAACACACTTGCTTTAATTGAGGTTTTGGGTATCACAAAAATATACTTAAGGCATGTGAATGACTATGTGTTAGATACTTGGTGATTGAACTGGACACTTGGTCCAGTTCATTTGAAACCAATGCTGGAGAACAGAGCAGTTGGATTCTGCTTTTAACTCATTCATCCTTCAATTCAAGAAATTGTTGAGAACGATTTGGATGAATAAGAATTCTGTGGTATTAAAAAAATTTCAAATTTTGAATTAAGGTAGAATATATTTGACCAATTATGTCTCTTGTTCTAGTCATGGGTTTCTATTTAGAGTTTGGGGTTTTATCTTTGTGACAATATAGTTGAAATCAGTACCCTGGAAATGTGCTTGAGCAGAGTTGAACTTCTGGTGTGGCTCTGTCTGTTATGGAGAAGAGAGGATGGTCCAGAATGGAGTCCGATTTCTTTTCTAGATTATATAACAGGTAAAAAAAGTATTTTTTTGTTTTATTGTTGTGCTGGATACTAGTCAGTATGAATGTGACCATGTGGACAGTCATTTCACAACATCAAATAGAGCATCACTTAAAAAATAATGTCATGTCTAAATCTGGACTCTATTTGAACAATGGTCATTGATATAAAAAGAAACAATATAGACCTGAATGTTAAACGTAAGATGATTAGGCTATTTCAGGGAATCTTGATTATATAATAACAAGTTTGTCAGGAATAGGAGGTGTTAGTCTTTCTGATTATGAATATCAACAGAATCTGGGTTATCATGATAATTAATATAATTGTTGACCTATGAAGGAATGATCTCAAAAACTATTAAGTTAATGGGAAATTTCAATCCTGTACCTATATACTCATTGAATTGAATTATTGTATATATTCTTGAAACAGTTATGATCTGTGTGATACTTTTCCACTCAGTAAAATATGTGTTAATTGGTTTGTGACACATTATTATTGTAAACAGCTTGAGCCTCTGAACCTAAATGTACATGTGCACATTAACTGAACTTTGACATGAGACAAATAGAGAATTGATTTATGTACTAACGAATTTGAAAACCTTTCCAAATAATGTTACTTTTATGACTTTGCCTCAAGATTTAATGTATGTCTGTTTTCTCTCTTTTGTTTTAATTGGTGCTGGTTTGTTTAAAATTATTTATAAGATTATATATTTTCATATGTCTATATTTCTTATATTTCAAATATTTGTTGTAATTTTAGAAAAAAAAACTTTCTTTGTACACCAACCATCCTACTTTATAACCAAAGGAAGTGAAAACTTGTAAAATACATGTTGGCTGTGGAACATCAATAGTTGAGTGCAGGAAAGAATTTGTTATGCCTCGTCAGCTTTGATTTATGTTTGCCAAAATATGATTCATTCATCTGTAGCTGTGTCAAACTGAAGTATGAAGTTCAGTGATAATATTGCTATGTGGTGATAATCATAAAATAAAATATTGAATGGATATTTTGTGTATGGAATAATGTGTTCTTTTTCATAAAATGCTTTTTAATAATACTATGTTTCCCAAGGCTCTATTTTTAGATGTCGAATTTATAGCCCAGTCAGAATTCTGTTTGCAGGTTTAGTTGCAAAGGGCCATTTGGATCTAGAAATGTATTTTGCTCTTAACTTTGGTAGTTGTTTTATCATGGTGGTCACTGTCTTTTATTTCCCACTCACTCAGTGTTTTCTTTTAGTTGTATGTAATGCAGAATGAGAATCGTTTGGCTGCTTCACTATCATCCTTAGAATAAGAAGAACCTTGTTTTTCCTGTCCTGGATTGTCGTTCCTTTTAGCAGCAGGTTACAAACAGCATTATTTTGGTGGCAAGGGTATTTTGGGGGGTTCAGGTTGGGTAAGGGTATTTGGTTGGCATGGGTATTTTTAGGGTTTACGGTGGGTAAGGGTTTTTGGATCGTAAGGTCATTTTTAGGGTTTAGGGTGAGTAAGGGTATTTGGGTGGCAATGGAATTTGTAGGTTTTAGGAGTTGCTTGGGTTTAGGGGTTACGGGGTTAATCAGGTAATATATATATATATGTATGTATATGTGTGTGTGCATGTGTGTGTGTATATGCAAAAAGAATCATAGAAATCTGGGTAGTTCCCTAATTTAGGTGGAGAGCAGCTCCTGTAAAGAGCACTCTACACCAGTGACACTCTGAATTTGCTCACCTCAAATGTCTGCTTTTCTATCAAAGTTTTGAGCATAGGTTTAGCACATTGCCATCCACACTGAGATAGAAAGGGACAAAGTCTGTTGCCATTTCTACAGCAGTCTTTAAGCATAGGATTAGCACAGTGCCATCCACGCCGAGCAGTAAAATGACAAAAGCCTTTTACCACTCCAGGCACAGTATTACAGCTTTGAATTAGTAAAACCATCCAAGCCAGCCTGGAATTAAAAAAAACAACCCCTGACATGTGTTTCACTATCATTATAGCTCTTCAGAGAGGTTTAGCTTTGTCTAAATACAAGGGAGCACGATGTATAGGCCAAAATAATACCTTTTCAGGCATAGAGTACTGTATAAATTATGCAAAAAAGAAGCAGAGAGCTCCTGTATAGAGCACCCTACAACACCAGTGACATTGAATTTGCTCACCTCAAATGTCGGCTTTGCTATCAAAGGTTTTAGCATAGGATTAGCACATTGCCATCCACGCCAAGATAGAAATTGACAAAGTCTTTTGCCATTTCTATAGCAAAGACTTTAAACATAGCACATTGCCTTCCAGACTTTGCTGTAGAAATGGCAAAAGACTTTGTCAGGCACCTAATAAGATGATTGCAGCACATACATGCATGTAGATTACAAACGGAAATGTATCTGGGAAAGAGGAAGTGGCACCTGATTGGTACCCGATATTGCCTCCTGAACCATTTCATTGTAGGATTAGGGGCACTGGCCCAGTGGATTATGTATATTGATATGGATGATGGTACACTTAGGGGTACCCTGTGAGGCATCCCTAACTAATTTTCGGTAAATAAGTATTTTGCTGTTATGATGGATTAGCATGTTATTATTACCCTGATTATCTAGCGACTAACAAGATATAGGAACCGCATTTATATTTTCTACTAGTGGCTTGCACAATATATTCTTCGAGTAGCATCACAAACTTGGTATCTTGCACTGTACAGCACTTTATTTTCACTTGACGTTATATAGGGTTGTGAATGGGTGTGTGAGTGGTTCTGCGGATGATGTCATTTGAGATGGCATGAGTGATGTCAAATCAAATCAAATCAACTTTATTCGATTCAGACAAAGAATCATAAAAGCTAACAGTTCAATACAAATTTAAAAATGAGAAGAGTTAATCAAATCATTAAAAAACAGGTACAGTAAAAACGCTTGCTGATTTAAAATGCAGCAGTTAAAAACTTCCTTTTAGTGATAACAGACCTCAAGAATCTTGCCACTACCACACATGTAAACAAGTCCGGGAGCAATTGTAGGTATAAGTAGGCTGGTCTGCATTGTCTAAAATTTAACGATTTCATTAGAGGCTTTATAAAAATAAACCTTAGGTCTGTATAAAATTTGCAGAAAAACAGTACATGAATAGTTGATTGTTTAGAGATCTGGTCGCAAGGACAGCATATTAATTGACGAGACCAGTTGTTGGTAGTGGAAAAGGTTGTCAAACGATGAAAAATATCTAACCTAAAACGTGTCAATACAAATCTATGTTGAGCATTTAAAACACCAATTAAATACGGTTGCATCATATAGCAGGTCAGTACCATTTGGTTATATTGTACGGTGGGCTTCACAAGTTCCGATGTTAATCTCTTTTCCTCTAAGTTGTTCAGGCATATTTTCTTTAAAGATGCTCTTGATATATGCAACAAAGATTCAGGATTATCGTAATATTCAGAATGACAAATATCCTGCATAAAATTCTTTATGTACTTCAGCCATGGAATTTTCAATGCATGGTCGGCACCACAACAGTCCTGTACAATGGCTCTGTTAAAACCCGTGTGGTCCGATGTCCAGAGCTTGTGCCATAAGAGCACTGGCTGCACCCTTATTAAATCTTCTAAATAAGTTACGCCCAACTCTGCATGACACACAAAGTTTGAGCAACTGGTTGGGAGCCCCAAAAGATTTTTAAGAAACCCATTTTCTACCAACTGTAAGGAATCAACATCTCCGTGTCCCCACAACTCAGAGCCATACATCGCTACTGATCGGCATTTGGCGATATAAATGCTCATCATATCCCTGGGAGATTTACGTCCCATTTACCTAGAAAAATTATTCAGACCCGCTATTGATCTGAGGAGCTGCATTCTTCTCGATTTCACTGCACTTTTCCAGTTACCATTACTATCGAATAGGATTCCCAAATATGAAAAAGTTGATGTTTGGGGTAAAATCTCATTTCCTATTAAAATCTTGCGTCCCTTGGCTAGCTTTCGACCAGCTTTCATAACGTACGTTTTACCTATGTTGATTAAAAGCCCCAGGTTCTCCATAAAATTTACAAATGTATCTAAAAGATGCTGAAGGGCATTAGGGGTGCGGGCCATAAGTACTGCGTCATCCGCATACAATAATATTGGTACTGGCCTGTTGCCGATTTGGGGCAGATCGATACAGGAGTCCACAAGGGTGCTGCCCAAGCCATTAATATATAAGTTAAATAAGAACGGCGCGAGCACACACCCCTGACGGACCCCCTTCTTAATGTCAACAGGGCTTGTGCATTCACCATTCATACCATATCGGATCTTGGCAGAGCTCATTGAATACAAATATCTGAGGAAGTGGACGATGGCACGGTCAACGCCCATCGAGGCCATAATGGACCAGAGTTTATCATGGGCGACACAGTCGAATGCGGAGGTCAAATCCACAAACGCCAGGAACAGATTGCCCCCTTTTATTTGTGTGTACTTGCTCACTAGTAAGTTCAAGTTGATAGCCTGCTCTGTGGTCCCAACACCCTGGCGAAAGCCATATTGGAAGTCGGACAGAATATTGTTACAGTCTGCCCACTCCTGCAATCTGTCCAGCACAATACGACCCACCACCTTGACCAGCGAATCCAGCAAGGAGATGGGTCTATAGTGTGCGGGACAGTTGCGGTCTCCCTTTAAATATAGGCACGATGTGTGATTTCGACCAGGATGCTGGAAAACCAACTTCCCGAAAAGACTTAAGAACCAGGGTCAGAAGAGGCCCCCAGAGATCAATGTTGTCTTTAAAAATGTCAGTCGGGATCCCGTCGGGGCCAGGAGCCTTCCCTCCCTTGCTAGCTCCAATTGCCCGAATCACCTCCTCCAGATTGAAGCTAAAATCAAAATGCTTCCACACTGGAGTAGGCCCAGGGAGACATCTCTCATGCCGACCACAGAGTTCTCTTGGTCCTTTTCAGCTGAACCCATATATAATTTCGCAAAATGGGCCACCCATTCTTGTTCTGTAATTGCTGCCTCTATTCTGGGTTTATCATCGTCACAGCAGAAGGGAGAGTTTACAATACGCCAGAATAACTTAGAATCTTTATTCTGGCTTGCTTCCTGCAGCCGGTCCCAAGCCTCCTCTTTAAGAACCTTTTTGCGATGTTTTAGTGCTAGCTTATAAGCCCGCCTACAGTTTTGTACTTCTGTGTTATTCCTAGGCGACTCTTTCAAGGCCTTCTTTAACTTATTGTGTGCAGAAGTGCACGCATGGTCAAACCATCCTAGCTTTTTCGTTGCCCCTCTAATCTGTTTTGTAATCAACCCACCACTAATCTCCTCACTAATGTGTCCAAAAGCCTCCACGACCGTACTAGCGTCAGCAGTCTCATCCAAACAGACCTCAAAAGCCCTACTCTGTTTTATAATGACTTGCTGTAAAAATCGAGATGGGTCAACCATGGACCAACGCAGGGTAAAGACGTTTGAACGGGAGAGTACTATGTTCTCCGCGGCAAGCGTGGATTGCCCTTGACCAGGCTTGCTCTGAAGACTAATGTCCAGTTCAAAGCTCTGAGGAAAGTGATCACTCATTCCGATATTATGTAATGTAAAGTTAAGAACAAGTGCAGAATAACGTTTGGGAAATAGAAGGAAATCAATGACACTCTTACCCCTGCTGCCATCAAATGTACAGGGTACTGCAACCGGGCTGCCTCCAAGTTCGTTAGTAAAGCCTAAGTCATATTTGAAGAGCAGCTCATTAAGTTTCTCCCCATACCCTGAATGAACAAAGTGAGAGACATCGTCACCCAATGGAGAAATCATGCCACAGACTTTATTAGCCAGCAATTGGCATGGTTGGATATTAAAATCACCTCCCCAAAGCAAGATTTTATCATTTGAACCCTTATCCAAGATAGTTTCCAATTCCTCATCAAGTTGACACAGAATATCCTTTATGTCCAATTTACAGGCATTGTTATAAAAATTAACTAAGATCAATGAAATAGAGGTCGTAGAATCAACCTGGACAATTTGATAAAATGGATTGGATGAATTTACTGTTACACTGTTGCTGGCCAATTTGTTAGATACATAAACACAGAGGCCGCCATTTGATCTACCATGACTGGATGGAATAGCTCGGTGATGGAAGGTCTTGAAACCATTAAGATGTATAGGGTCGTTGGCCCAGGTTTCTTGCACCATCATGATCACAAAACCGGTCATAAATTCCAGCCATTCAGGAATACTATGTTTACTGCGGAGCCCCGCAACATTCCAGCTTAGAACTGTAAGGTTATTCCCTGATGATTTGGTACAGATCTTATTGTTATTATCAATATTGTTTCCGAGAAGATTACAATAACCAGTAGAGTTATGAGCCACATTCCCAGAGGTGTTAATCTCTAGGCTAGACCCATAAACACCCTGACAATCACGGTTACTGCAAAGTAGATCACAATTATTACAGGGGGATGTCATTAAAGGCATTAAAAGGGAGACTATTATTTTTAGAAAGGATGCATGAGGAGTCGTTATAGTTAACTGATTTGGGCTCTGCTCGTTAATGCAGGGTACAGTGCTGTCACCTGGCCTCTCAGCATCTAGGTGGGCATCAGCCAGTGGCCCCTCTCTACCTAGGCCGCGGTCCTCTTGTGAAACGTCAAAAGTATCTTGGTCATCCCACGGGTCAGGAAGGGTTAGGTTGGAAACTAATCCATATAGACAGCTTACAGTAGACTGGCTCTGCACTACGTGACTAGATGCATAATTGAGTCAATCTATTTCTTCCAGGGAAGAAAGTATATCAAATCTATTGTGTAGTGGTACACTAAATTGTGAATGATTGGTTAAATGTGTAGATCTCTGCTGTCGTGCCTGGTGATGGATGTAATCTATTGGAGGGTAGAAGTATCCCAGGGGAAGTACGTTTATATCCCTAGTTGTCACATAAGTGCTGCCAAGTCTTTGTAGAATCTCCTGTGTCAAGCTGGGCGTTCTAAAAGTAAGAACAATACAATCGCCAGGGAATGTTTTATCCCTGGTCCCTACCCATCCAACTCTTCTCACCATTTTAAACTCAGTGAACAGGGCTTCTGTTAGTCCGGTCCTAGTTCCGAGCCAGCACAGTGCCCTGTTCCTTAATGTCTCCCACGTTTCATTAGCCTGTGAGGTAAGAGATGGAACATTTGCCAATATTATTATATACGGCGTGGCTTCTGGTGGCAAGTTCAATCTCACCTCTTCCATATTCTCCCTATCCATAGGGGCTACACATGGTCTTGGCAACTTGAGGGGACGTCTGGCGTTATTGTGTATTACAGCTTCAGTATATTTTGTGTTGGTGGTACTCTTGTTGCCTTCAAGTGCCCTGTCTTGTGTTTGAGGAATGTTAACCTGAGGGACATGAGATGAACTGCCGTTGTTCAGTGTAGATGTGGGTTTTGGAAAATGTAGCAAGTGATTAACTGAGCCTACGCTTTCAACTCTTTTTAATGCTTCCTCTATATCAGGTACCCTGGCCAGCAGTTTCTCCAGGGGAGCTTTAATTGATACATAGAAATTATCCAAGACCAGACCCTCCCCTGGAGCAGCAGCAATGTGAGAGGGCACATTTTGACCATTCAAATTGTTCATATTGTTTAGGACCATGTCCATACGTTCTAAGCGCCCATACAATTGGGCAAAGTTAGTGTCAATCAAGTCCTTAAACTGGGTTAAAACGCTATCCAAAAGAGGCTTACTGGCCTCGGTAACCGCAGCCTCTGAAAGAATGCTTGATGTAGGGAGCAAAAAATCATCAGTCTGTGTGCCGATAGAACTTGTTTGAATCGATGGAGGGTGAGTACGACGGGGCTCCTTTAGTGCTTTTGATTTATATGCACCCGTGCCTATACCCCGTTTACGCTTCGCAGGTAACTCTCTTGTCGTACCTTCACAGTGGAGTATAGAGGTCCGAGTCCTTAAAGCTATGGTGGGCTCGTTGAGCTCGCCGGAGGTATCCTTTATGGAGACCCTTGGGTCATGGTCGAGAGGGGTCTGCAACGTACCCTGTGGAGAGGGCGACAAACAGGTTTGGGGGGCAGTTGAAGCAGCAATGCCTAATGATGAGCACCTTTGTAAGGAGGACGGATCCAAAGATAACCTCCTCTCCGTAAGTTGGATCTCATGAGTAAGTAAGGATTCAGCCCTTATAATGAAAGCGTCCAAAGTTCCTGTAACCCCCGAAACCCCCTTGTTTTTGCTCATTGTTAAAAGTAAGATCTACAACAGCTCGTTGCAGACAAAGTCACAAAACTAAAACTGGGGAATGGCAACGGTACAGTACCTGGCAAAATAGATCATAGGGCAGGTCAGGGTCAAGGTGTCCCGGACTATCGTCCTTTCAGGGAGAGGGGCCTCCTCCCGTCGCCCTTCCCCCCGGTTTTAAGCGCTGCTTGGCTTGGCGCAGTGTCGATGATCCGGCTCCTGCCGCAAAGCAGTCTGGGCACTGGAGTCCGTCTGTCTCCTGGATTGCAGCAAAACCACCACCGATCGCTACCCGTGTAGCAGAGCACATCTGTCTGTTTGTGCGTCAGAGCATTGAAGGCAGCGAGGAGGGCTCAACCCAGCTGAGGGGCTCCGGGAACAGAGAAACAGAGGAGGCGAAATATTTACAGCAGCTGTGGCTCCGGCTCTTCAAAGCGCGCAACCTCGCCACCATCGGAACGCCTGCTGATTCTGCAACCAATGAAGGCTAATACTCAAAGGTAATCTTTCCAGAATTTTCCAAGTTGAAATTCTGCCTTTGTGCCAGATTCACAGAGAGTTTGCTGCGACTTGCTACTGTTTGCTGGTGTTGCTCGAATAAGATTTTACCTGAGGTCAAGGGATTGATTGTACCACAGAAGACGTGCGCCTCGGAGGCTGGGAGTGCTTGTGCTGCAGAGCGCGTCCTTCTCCGATCGACGTCAGGACAGCATGAGTGATGTCATCAGTGAAGTCGTTGACCATGTCATGAGTGATGCAACATGTAAGGTCAGAAGCGGTGCACTGCGGGGGCATACGTTATATTTAGCTCAGGTAATTATAACTGCTGAATTTTACTGGTTTTGTATGAGTGAAATGTGAGCCTAAATATAACATCCCTGTAACCTTTGTTTTATTCAGTGAATTTCTAAGGTTTTTTTAATTCCATTTCCTAACTATAACATCCCTGTAACCTCTGTTTTTTCTGTGAATTTCTAAGGTTTTGTACATTTTATTTCCTAACTATAACAACCCTGTAACCTTTGGTTTTTTAAGTGAATGTCCAAGGTTTATTAAATTCCATTTCTAAAGTACTATGTCCCTTTAATGTTTAGTTCTTTTAGTTAATTTGTGGGGTTTATTTTTAATACTAAGTTGTAAAGATCAATCCACGAAGTTGTATATAAATCCAGAAGGTTTATTTAAGTATATCCATAACACCTCAGCCTGCATACACAGCTCCTGTTCATTCAACAGCTTCACTTGAATAATAACATTCTGAATCTGTATCTTAACTCTAGCATGATGTCATTTGGAACCATGTGGTTACATTCTACTTCTTACAATGGCTTATGAGTTAAGTACAGCATACTACACATCTCCCTCACAATAACAGAAATTACAAAATAAGTTAGAGAACAAAGAAAGTACAAAAGGAAAAAGATGAAACAAAATGCTTTCAAAACAATGAGCATTAAAACAAAACATAATCTTGTAGGTACTTAGGTTTAGTACGTTGCCTAGTACTTTCATCTTTGTTGTGACACTTTATCATTGAAGGATGATTACCATTATTCTCAATAAGAACATCAGATGATGGGCAAGAGAGTTTTGCAACCCTATTTAGATTCCATACCTTGTGGTCTTCGGTTCTGATGGCATTTTTAAAAACTTTAATCACCTTCATAGGTAACAAGTATTTAGAACCATTCACATTTGTCCCCTTGCGAGGATTTTTGATTTTGACTATGTCACCCACACTGATAGTTGTCTCCTTTACCCCTTTCCTAACATCAAATCTCTTTTTGTTTTCACACATTCTCTTCATTTCTTTCTCAAATTTATCTTGGTCATCACCAACAGTTTTCAAACCTTGAGATTTGTCAAGAATCCAGGAGGGACAGATCATGGTACAAGGCCTTCTCTTGCGTAACAACTCGAAGGGAGTTCTACCTGTCATAGAATGTGGAGAAAGTCTGTAGTTTTTACTTTGTTATGAATTTCAGTCTGCCAACACTTGTGAAGAGACAAAGCACGTTGAATAGTTCCTTTGAGCACTCTGTTAAATCTTTCTACCATTCCATTCGTTTCTGGATGATATAGTGCAGACTTCTTATGACTAATACCTTTATCAGACAGATACTTGTTCATTTCATTCGAGGTAAACTGAACCCCATTATCGGATAATAATGTGGATGGGAAACCCTCTCTTGCAAAAATGTTGTCTAAAAATTTTATTACACCACAGAATTGGTGACCTTAACTTCAGGCCACCTAGAATATACAGCTATGAGAACCAAAACATACTTGTCAATGCTGGTGTGTTTGATGGGACCCAAAATGTCTATTGCAACCTCTGCCCAAGGAAGTTTGGGTAGAGTGCTTAAAGTCATGGGTTGAACTCTTGGTTTAAGAATTTTGTCACACAGATTACATTCAACACACTCCCTCACACATCTCTCAATACAAATGTCCATCCCAGGCCACCAGTATATTTGTCTTAGTATCTCTTTTGTCTTAGAGATGCCTGGATGGCTCTCATGTGCGAATTCAATCAATTGCATCCTTAAACTGACTGGGGGAATCAACCTAGTGCCTCTCAACAAAATTCCATTCTGACAAGCTAATTCATCTTTCACGCGAAAAAAACCCTTAAGGGAATCTCCCACTTTGGAATGATCAGTCCAATTGTTTTTGATACCACTTAGGACAGTTTGCAACGTTTCATCATTTTCTAACTCCCTAACCCAAGTGGCCTCCTTTATTATGCTGTCATTGACAAAACACACAGCATATTCATCAAACTCAGATAGACTATCTTCACACATATCTTCATCCGTATTAACCTTACAGGTCAAACGAGAGCAACAGTCAGCTATGTTGTTCTTGGCTCCCGGAATATATTCTATGCAGAAGTTAAATTCTTGAAGGGCTACAACCCACTTGCGTATTCTAGAAGAAACGTTATCTAAGCCTTTCTTTTCAAAAATTTCCCTTAGTGGTTTATGATCTGTCTTGATCGTGAACTTGTTACCCCACAAAAATTTCCGAAGTTTTCTCACAGCCCAGAATATACCTAATGCCTCCTTTTCTATGACAGAATACTTCATTTCTGCTCCTCTCAGACACCTGGATAAAAACAAAATAGTGCGTTCCACACCATCATATTCTTGCATCATGACTGCACCTAGCCCTGTAGCACTGGCGTCAGTCATGACAATGATTTCTTGACTAGGTTCAAAGCTCTTCAAAGAGGTAGCAGTAGACAAGAGTTGCTTAACCCTTCTAAACTCAGATTCACATTCTGTATTCCATTCAAAGGTAACGCCTTTTCTAAGTAAAAGCCTCATGTTCTGCGTCCTATCTGCAAAGTTAGGAATAAATTTGGCATAGTATTCCGACATTCCTAGAAATTTTACAACTTCAAACTTGCTGCAAGGACTGGACATGCTGTTAATGGTGCCTACAAGTTCTTTTTTAGGTTCAATGCCAGAGGCCGTGATCTTATGACCTAAATAATCAATGTCAGTAATATTGAATTTGCATTTCTTAGCTTTCGGAGTCAGACCATTTTCTCTAAGTTTATTAAGAACGAACCTGACTCTGTTTTCGTGTTCTAGTTCAGTGCTGCCAAAAATAAGTATATCATCTTGATATATTTTTATACCATCACAGTTTTTGAATATGTGTTCCATCATTCTCTGGAAGACTGCAGCAGCTGAAATGAGGCCAAAAGGCATCCTTAAAAATTTAAATGTCCCAAACGGAGTTATGAAAGCTGTCAAGTCTTGGGAAGATTCATGTAGCTTCACTTGATGGTAGGCTGATGCTAGATCTATAGAGGAGAAAAACCTAGCCCCCTCTAATAGCGACAACATTTCAGAGATATTTGGTAATGGGTAGTGATCCACAACAACACATTTATTGAGTTCTCTGAGATCAATACAAAGTCTAGACGCTCCATTAGCCTTACGTGCCATGAAGACTGGAGCCAGCCATTCTGTTGCTTCGACTTCAGCAATGATGCCACCTTTTAAAAGTTTGTCAAGTTCTATCTTCATTTTATCTTTAACTTTAATTGGAACACTTATAACTTTACTAATGACAGGAACAGAATTCTTTTTTAATATTATTTTGTGAGAGTAACCTTTCAAGCAACCCAATTCCTCTTTGAACACCTCAGGAAAATCACTTTCATACGAAGAAGAGTCAGCTTGCGATAACTTATTTTGTTCAACATCAAAGATTACCTTTTGACTAGTTTGTGATTGATTTGATTCATCCTGTTTTAACCTTATGGAAGGAGTTTCATTGGGGTCAAGAATAACTCTGAGATCCTTTTGTAGAGACCAACTTACCAAGGAATCTCCTCTTTCAGAAACATAAATCTTTCCTGTGGCTGTACTGGTTTTGTAAGAAATACTACCATTGAAAAATCCTGACAAATTAATGGGTTCACCACCATACCCTCTAGCTTTAATGTCTGGTTTATGTAGAATTACTTTGTCCAACAAGTATTTATCATACACCTCTCTTGGGATCAAATTGATTTTAGCTCCAGAGTCGAACAATATGTTCACTGGAATATTTTGAATGTTCACAACATCAAAAGGACCACTTTTTTCACCTTCACTGATCCTCATTATAATCTCTTCTACTTCGCATTCTTCACCACAAGAGATCTCCTTAACTTACTTCTTCATGAAATCACTACAACAACATTTTGAGACATGACCCTTTTTTTTACTTTTTTTTACACGTTGCTTTCCAACCAATACAACCTTTGTAATTTGCGGCATGACCATACTCTCCACACCTATAACAGGTTCCCTCAAATTTTTTCGAGAAAGATTCATTTTTGTAAGTAGAAGTCCTACTGTGTTCATTTTTGAAACTAGAAGACTCTTTGTTTTGTTGTGAGTAACCTCTATCATTTTTACTCTGTTGGGAAAACATTGTATAGTCTTGTTTGTCTTTAAGCTTGTTAACTAGAAGTACACTCTTTTCTTTACCAACTTCATCATCTTTTTTCTTTAACTGTTCTACACAAGCCTTAGTGTGTTCACACGATTTAGCTATAGAGATTACATCTGAAAGAGAAGGATTGTCTTTCTCCCAACAAGCTTCTTTAACTTTGTCTAAAGTACAACCCAGCATGAACTGGTCTCTTAACCTTTCTTCATAGCTGGCTCCAAAATTACATGAAGAAGCCAGTTTCCTTAATTCAGTGATATATTCCTCAGCACTCTCTCCTGATCTTTGCATGCGTTTACCAAAATGGTGTCTTTCCAGTACAGTGGAAACTTTTGGTAAAAATGTAGATCAAGCTTTTTAGGCAAACTTGTAATCATTTAAATTGTCTGCATCTTGTGAAGACAATTCTGGAAGATGTTAAAATACCTCTTGCCCCTCTGAACTTAAACAGTGTAAAAGAAGTGACATTTTCCTTTCCGCACTAAGGGATACACCACACCCACGTGCATAATGTGAAAAATACATTTTTCCATTTCTTCCAAGCAATTGGCGGGTCACCGGGAGAGGACAAGAAAAATGGTGGTGGAGGAACATTTTGCATGGTTGAAATTAAGTGAATAAGAACGAGGTAAATATACTATAAGGTTGTTGAATACCTGTAAAGCAAAAATTTAGTGCAAAATAATAAAGAGAGAATTCATATAAAAGATAACTTAAAGTCCCAATGTAAAATTGAGTCAGGCTATCTGTAGAAGTTTCACAACAAAGAATGTTCTGCCAAAGAATTTCCCACGATGGTAATAAAGACGTCCTGATTTGAGGGAACAAAGATGCTTTGTCTTTGGAATACAAAGGCAAATAAATTCCACTGAGAATCTTCCAAAGGTAAAAGAACAGCAAAGAGTCTAATGTTCCACAGTATAAAAATAGGCAAGAATGTTGCTTTGTTAAAGAAGTTCCAAGGCTTTACAGGAAGTGAAGAATCTCTTGCGTTCTGCAAGGTTAGCAGACTAGACTTTAATGTAGGAAGAGTAGAATTCTCTTGAAGAAGGTTGAAGGTTAGCGGTCTAGTGTTTAATCCCAGGACGTGTGACGTAAAACGCCTCGACAGGTGAGCAGTCTAGTTCTCAAAACAGGATGAGAAGGTTCTCTGAAATCAGGTCAGCAGTCTAGTGTTTAATCGTTGAGCGTGTTACGTGATATGAGTGACGATCGGGAAACGCTACACGCAGACGAAGGCTAGAGAAGCGGGCGCGTGGAGGCAGAAGGTAAGAGACGGCCTTTTGAAATGTAAACAATTCCAATGGAAGCAGTTAAGTTAAAATGGATCGCGTTGCTCAACTGAAGGCTCCCAAAGCTTAAAGGTTAACGCGCAATGCTAATTAAGTGGTGAAATTTCCCCGACTGATAAACACAAGCGCTGGGTTAATTCAGCGGGGTGGCACATGCACAACTAAAGCTTAAATGCACAAGGAAGGTCCGAAAGTAATGTGGAAGTGCCAATAAACTTAAGCCTTTCTCTGTTTAATGTTCAATAAAGGCGGCACACGGTTCCTCCAGAAAAAGAAACATTTCTCCACGCGCTTCAAACAGAAACAACAGAACTTCAAATGGATGTAAAGCCATACAATACCAAAAGGCAGAAGAATGGCCAAAGGGTCCTCAAACTTCAGATGCTGGTAGCGTTGAGGTGTAGGTGAAAGGGTTCTTTCAGCTCGTCGCCAATGTAAAGATCAATTCACGAAGTTGTATATAAATCCAGAAGGTTTATTTATGTATATCCATAACACCTCAGCCTGCATACACAGCTCCTGTTCATCCAACAGCTTCATTTGAATAATAACATTCTGAATCTGTATCTTAACTCTAGCATGATGTAATTTGGAACCATGTGGTTACATTCTACTTCTTACAATGGCTTATGAGTTAAGTACAGCATACTACACATCTCCCTCCCAATAACAGAAATTACAAAATAAGTTAGAGAACAAAGAAAGTACAAAAGGAAAAAGATGAACAAAATGCTTTCAAAACAATGAGCATTAAAACAAAACATAATCTTGTAGGTACTTAGGTTTAGTACGTTGCCTAGTACTTTCATCTTTGTTGTGACACTTTATCATTAACTCTAGCATGATGTCATTTGGAACCATGTGGTTACATTCTACTCCTTAATTTCTTTTTACAAATGGAGGTGCACCAAACATAATGCAAAGGAGTCCAGATTATTTTCTTTCTATTCGTCTTTATTTCAAATTCAATCTTATTGCAAGATGACAGCCAACGCGTTTCGTTCCTTAAAACACAGAGGTTCTCGGAACTTCATCAGGGCTGTGAAGTAACACACAAAAAAATATATAAGACTATATATAAAAAAGACAATATATATAAAAAACAGACGGACACAATATGTATTTAAAAATCACAAGTCAAACAGACCCAACACTAAACAATATTTAACTTTTACACAAACTTCACATAGAAAGACACAATATTTATACAGTTTTTGCCAAACATAAACAACTCACCAAAATAACGACATAAACAAATATTTCGAAAATTACTTAATGAAAAACCTACAATTACCAAAAAATTCATACAAAAATATCTTTTCTATACAAAAATCTTTCCCTTACAAACGTTAAAAATTCAATTATTATAAGCTCTTGTACACAGAAATAGAGAAGAAACATTAATAGAAGGAAATACATTAAAAGAAAAATTGAGAAGAAGCCAAAGATTAAGGAAAAGAGTCTTCATTTAGTCTTGGTTGGATGGGGAAATAAATATTCCCCAAGAAGTTAAAAGGTTTCTATGATCCATGATAATTCCTCACCTTGATAATACTCGAGGGATAAATATATCTCATACAGTATTTGGATAATAATCAGATCTCTCTCAGATAATGTGCAATAAAAAGTCCTGAGCAAAAGAGAAAATATATGATAATAGTACCAATTAAATTCACCTGATATGACTACACCAATAATAAGGGGGCGATTCCGATTCGGGCCGGAAATCTCTCCGACCGAGCCGGACCCGGAGAGATTTCCGACCGAATCGGACCCGTGCAGCCCGACCGAACGAGTACGATGCGCACGTATGCCATCGGACTCGAGTCGGTCGGACTCCCATTGTAGTCAATGGGAGCCGGTCGTACAACGCGTACGCGGGCTCCCATTGACTCAATGGGTGCGATGCGGACAAGGGCGCCCCCTACAGCGTGTACACGGTGAAGCGACTCGCGCCGTACACGCACAGGTAGGGGGGACCCATGGGTCCCCCCTGTGTGCGACTCGCGTGGCTACGCGTACAGGGGGGTCCGACTCAGACCCCCGAAGTACGGCTCCGACTGCTCTTTCGAGCCGGAGTGTGCGGCTCGGTCGGACTGCTCGCGGCGCGCATCGTACTTACCTGGCTGGGGAACGTCTCCATTGCGCGGTGCGAGTCGTGTCCGTGCGAGTCGGTCGGTGCGGTTCGACTTGGGATCGAGTCGGTCGGAGCGGTCGGGATGCCCGGACGAGTCGGTCGGCGATTTCGCATCGTACTCGCTCGCCCGGACGCGCGTACGACTCGTTCGGAAATAAGGCCTCCAAATCGGATCCGGTAAAGCCGAATCCGATTCGGAGCCCTACCGGCCGAGATCGGAATCGGCCCCTTAGTGTTTCAATCATCATCAAGTCTCACCTATTTTGTCACTTGTTGATTCACAGGACTAAACATTCTAATTTAAACGATATTAGACCCTTTCCAAATATGGTTTTCCTAAAAACAACGAAAGAAGGAAAATAATATACTTTACCATCAGATTCTTCAAAATATATAATAGCACACAGGTGCAGTCTCTTAAAGTGTAATAAAATTCCGTCAAGATTTTAGTTAAGTTAGGATTTTTGAAAATAATATGCATTAGAAAACACCTGAGCAAGAAAATAATAATAATTATACCTATAAATTGCCCCCTACATGACCTTTCAAAGATTTAATTAAAATTGTATTTCAATCATTAATAATTCTCACCTATTTAATCATATGTTGTTTTGCAGTAACGAGAATTAAGTGATGAGTAATGTTTGATGTTCCAAATATGGGACCACCTAAAGAAAAACGGAGGAAGGACAATCAAGAATTTTTAACTATAAAACAGCACACCAGTGCCATCTTTTTCATTATAATATCCATCCTTAAATTTACTTTTAAGTATCTAAGTAGTTTTGGACTTTATCAAGGTTTAGTAACCATCTTCATTTCTAAAGGAACTCAATTCCTGTATTAAATAGAAACTTTATATAATCCAAAGTTTCCTGAAATTATCACATTTGTAATCCTACTTAGTTCTTTTATAGGTTGAAAATAGTTTATTTAATTTCACCCATTTAGCGCCTCGATAAACCGCCTCCAATTTCACATTTAAACCACAATTCACACAGTCCATAGTTCACATTGAGGCATTTTGATCGACATAACCACCAACCCATCCCATCGATAATTCTCATAACATAAATTCGTTCAAAAGGAAACCTTAGCATGAAGCGACAAGTTTACATTGGAAAAACCATGTCTTTTTATAATTTCTTTAGAGTGGTTTCAAGCAGAAACCCAACACCCTTTTAACAAAAAATATTACGTAACTAAATGGCACACCAGCATCTCCTGCCCTGCACTTAAATATTTCTGCTTTAACGTATTTAGGCAATCATGAGTTCCCTATATAAGAGATTTACTGCCGTCACTCAAAATCCGAGCTCAAACAATAGAATCAAGCACTCCATAAAAACCACGAAATTAGCGTCTCCCATTCTCTTACCTTGATGAGCGGTCACATATCTCCCGTCTCCTCAGTCCAGCATCAAAACAGTCATAAAAGCCGCAGCGCATTCGCTTCATTCTTATCCACCGATCA
Source organism: Calotriton arnoldi (assembly GCA_963921515.1). Classification (NCBI taxonomy): domain Eukaryota; kingdom Metazoa; phylum Chordata; class Amphibia; order Caudata; family Salamandridae; genus Calotriton; species Calotriton arnoldi. Next base: position 1,577,363 of record CAWUFW010002848.1, read on the forward strand.
ATTACTTCTGACTGTATTCACCTGGCCTCCTAAGTGAAAGCGCACATTAAATGACGTCATTACTAGGGCGACGGTCTTAGTATCTCAAAAAGATTAAATATAGAAATGACCGCAGCCATCTTGTTCTTAGTCCAAAGTACATTGATTTCCAATCTATCGCCAAGTTCTCTCAAAATAAATAAACCTTTCGAGATAGCCGAGCCGTATTATTATACAAATCAATTTCTTTGACCAATATGTTAGTTTTAATGGAATCATTTATGAAGAAATTGGTCGTAAGTATCACAATGAACTAAAATGCACTCTTATTATCAAACAGACGTAAACATTAATGGTTTTTCAACCATAGCAACGCGCTTTAACTTAACGCATCATATGGGGGTTAACATATTTAAATAACACGATTTCAAAAATCCAGGAGACTGCATCCGCCATATTGTAAGATTTTACAAATACTAATATGACACCTTACTTGCTTTATAAAATCTAGGACTAAACTTTAAATCAATATTCAAATGCCACGGGACTCAAATACTTATCAAGGGGATAGTAAATCCGCAAACATAATCTATTCCACTGTTCTGCAAAAATTAAAAGTAAACTGAGAATGCCACTTTCTTAAATAAAGCCGCCATTTTGGAGTGGACAGTTGAAAATGAAGGATGGTCGATTTAAAATTTTGTGGAGAGCATGGTCGATTTGACAAAATTCGAATTACTATCATTTTACTAAAGCAAGTTTTTTATTACAACTGACAGTTAAATAAACAACTAATTCATAAATAGATGACTAATTCTTGATGATAAGTCAAGAAATTTGATTTGCACAGTAACAGCCGCAACATATAGCGTGCTAATATAATACAAGCCGATCTCGGGATGCATAATTTGACCCATTGGTTCTAGCTTTATCCTTTATCATATATATTTACCATGTTATTAATTTCAAGGGCACATAGTGATTCACCGAAGGGCGCGATTAAGATTTATTTATGTTTATTATCTGATCTAAACCTTTAACTACCCATACAGTCCGAAGGTACATGATTAAGACCTCCATTAAAAGAGTAAATGAAATTAGACTACAGGAAGAGGGGAAAGAAAAATGAAAGAGAAGAGAAGAGGCAATTTATCCCATGTTACTCAGATTTAAAGAAAAGTATTACATGACCACCAATATCGTTATTTACATTTTGAATTAAAAGAAGTAGGCCAACAGCACCATTACTTACATTCCACATATACAAGAATCAGCTACATTTTAACACCAAAAATACACTTTCAGAATTCATCTAGAATTGATAGGTACACGTGCATTATAAATGCTTTGAATAACCTAATTTAGTTCGTAATACTATCTAATCAGTTCAGGAAATAGTGGAATTCGCTATCGGTATTGTGTCCATGTTTGATAGCTTGTAATCGGCAAATCCACTTAGCTTCTTTTTGCCTTAGGGTGAATTATATTTAGCTCAGGTAATTATAACTGCTGAATTTTACTGGTTTTTGTATGAGGGAAATGTGAGCCTAAATATAACATCTCTGTAACCTTTGTTTTATTCAGTGAATTTCTAAGGTTTTTTTAATTCCATTTCCTAACTATAACATCCCTGTAACCTCTGTTTTTTTCTGTGAATTTCTAAGGTTTTGTACATTTTATTTCCTAACTATAACAACCCTGTAACCTTTGGTTTTTTAAGTGAATGTCCAAGGTTTATTAAATTCCATTTCTAAAGTACTATGTCCCTTTAATGTTTAGTACTTTTAGTTAATTTGTGGGGTTTATTTTTAATACTAAGTTGTAAAGATCAATCCACGAAGTTGTATATAAATCCAGAAGGTTTATTTAAGTATATCCATAACACCTCAGCCTGCATACACAGCTCCTGTTCATCCAACAGCTTCACTTGAATAATAACATTCTGAATCCGTATCTTAACTCTAGCATGATGTCATTTGGAACCATGTGGTTACATTCTACTTCTTACAATGGCTTATGAGTTAAGTACAGCATACTACATAAGTGTATTACAAATTGATTTAGATTTTTAATCTAGTTTCTTTTGTACAGTAGACATTCATTGTTTTTATAAATATACTTATCATATGTTTAAAAACATAAAAATCACATATGTAGTTAACATAAAGTATATGGAGCTTTTTTAATGTAATTTAACAAAAGTTATTTTTTAAAAATATTTTTGGGGTACCGCAGTACCTTTGCGGGTCCGTAAACATAGATGGACTATTACTCTATGGTTTTTAATCCTGATCACATGATTGGAACGAATTGTCAAGTCTGTATCCACCAAATATTTTATGGATTACTGCGAATTGCTACACCCCTCCATTGTCATTAATCATATCAGTGTGAACATATTTAGAAGTATATATAAACCAACTTATATCTGGTTTCCAACAAAGTTACCAATTTTACAACTTCCGCGAATCTAAATATTTACGGACCGGATTTATGAATTCACTCAAAAGCACACCTGGACCTTGTCTTCTGATTGGATATATTAAGACCAAACCCTTGCACATGGAAAGCCACCGCCAAAAACAGTTACTTCTCCAGTGATGTCTCTAGAAGGAGTATGGAGAACCAATGGTGCCCTGCTTTTACACAATGGCTGAAGCTACATTGTCCATTCAAGATTAGCATCCACGACCTGTTGAGGATGAGGAGGAAGCCACACCACCGCACAGATAAGAAAGTGATGTGTGGAAGCACTTTACTATACCTTCTGGGGAAAAGAAGGTAACAGCAAAATATGTGTAGTGAAATATTTGCGGCAAGTAGTTATCCAGAGGCACTGCAAAAAAGTATTCATGTGGGACAAGTGCCATGTGGAAGCACCTAAAAACAGTTCATGAAAGGGTCTACAACCAGATGATGCGAGAGAAAGCAGGTGCAGCAGGGCAGTTGACCTCTACAGCAGCTTTGGGAGAACAATACCAGCTACCTGTGAAGAACTGAGTGACATGGTTATTCACTGTGTGAAATGTCACATGCTTGTCCCTATAAATCTTTCTCCTGTGGGTGCATTCTTGGATACAGTGCAGAAGCATTGCTGTTAGTTTTTTTTTGCCTCTAGTGACTACATAATGTTTTCTGAAGACTGAAGCCAGTTGCTTCTTTGCATTTCCCCATCCCTACTCTTTTTACTATCCCTATTCACTTTTTGTTAAAAAAATAAAAAATGTAAAAACTGTTAAAAAATCCTTCTAGGGAAAAAACTGTTCTTGTTAGAATGACCATCTACTGACCATCTACTCAAACAAAGAGCTAACACTTTGTTTTTAATGTCAGTGACTGTATTGGTGTGAGAGTGAGTCCGTCAGTGTGTGCATCCGTGTTATTGGATGCATTAGTGTTTGGCTGGGTATGTCAGTGTCTGCTTTGGTGTAGACCTGGCCTTGTCAGTGTCTGCATTAATTGTCTGTCCAGGTGTGTCGGTGTACGCCTTAGTCCCACCCTGGGTGTGTCATTGTATGTGTCAGTGTGCATCTAGGTGTGTTATTTGATGCATTAGTGTTTGGTTAGGTGTATCAGTGTTTGTATTGGTGTATGCCTGGGTATACCAAAGTCTGCTTTGCTGTATGCCCCGGTGTGTCAGTGTATGTGTTTATGTATGCTTGTGTGTTCCTACTGGGTTCATTAGTGTTTGGATGGGTGTGTTGGTGTCTGCACTGCTGTATGTCTGGGTGTGTCAGTGTCTGCATTGGTATGTCCCTGGGTGTGTCAGTGTGTGCCTGGGTGTGTTATTGGATGCATTAGTGCTTGGCTGGGTGTGTCAGTGTTTGCATTGCTGTATGCCTGGGTGTGTCAGTGTCTGCATTGGTAAGTCTCTGGGTGCATCAGTGTGGGCCTGGATTTGTTATTGAATGCATTAGTGTTTGGTGGGGTGTGTCAGTGTTTGCATTGCTATATGCTTGGGTGTGTCAGTGTCTGTATTGTAAGTCTCTGGGTGTGTCCGTATATGCATCAGTTTGAGTCTGGGGATGCCAGTGTATGCACCAGTGTGTGCCTGGGTGTGTATATGTCAGTGTGTCCCTGGGTGTGTTAGTGTGTGCCTGGGTATGTGTGCCTGGGTGTGTGTATGTCAGTGTGTCCCTGGGTGTGTTAGTGTATGCCTGGGTATGTTAGTTTATACATCAGTGTGTGCATAGGTGTTTTATTGTATGCATGAATGTGTGCCTGGTTGTGTTAGTGTATAAGGGAGTGTGTGCCTGAGTGTGGTAGTGTATGCATCAGTATTTGTGTGGATGTGTTCGCATATTCATTAGTGTGAGCCTGGGTATGTCAGTGTATGCATCAGTGTGTGCCTGGGTGTGCTATTGGATATATTAATATTTGGTTGGCTGTGCCAGTTTTTGCATTGCTGAATGCCTGAGTGTGTCAGTGTCTGCATTGGTAAGTCTCTGGGTGGCTCATTGTTTGCATCTGAGTGTGCCTCTGTGTGTTATTAGATGCATTAGTGTTTGGCTGGCTGTGTCAGTGTCTGCGTTGCTGTATGACTGGATGTGTGAATGTAAGCATTGGTAAGTTCCTGGGTGTGTCAGTGTGTGCTTGGGTGTGTTATTGGATTCATTTGTGTTTGGCTGGATGTGTCAGTGCCTATATTCATGTGTAGTTGGGTTTGTCAGTGACTGTATTGATGTTTGTCTAGTTGTATCAGTGGCTGTATCAGTGAGTCTGTGTGTGTAAGTACCTCTATCTGTGTGTAGCTGGGTGTGTGAGTTGCTGTACTGTTTCTCCACTCCTTTCGCTCCTTCTGAAACCCACCACCCATTGGGGCCGTGATTCTGAGGTCAACTACAATTAGGGTTCTCCCTTTTCAAGAGTGTTGAAGTAGTCCTCTTCAAACTCTTCTTGTGGTGCAGGTTGCATTCTGCCGATGTCCCTCCAGGCTCTAAGGGAGAGCTAGTACTCAAACTTGGATGTACACATGAGTAAATGGGTGTGTGAATGGTCTTATGTGTGTGAGTGAATGTGGCAGTCACTGCCTGGCTATATGAGTGATGGGTACATAACTGCTTTTGTGAGAATGTAACTGGCTCTGTGTTTCCCTGACTATGTGAGCGTGTGCAAATTTCATGCTAATAAATAACATACTATAAGTATACTATAAGCAAACACCTGCCTCTAATTTCAAATGTATTCATTCATATTAGCATCATAAAATGAATATACTTTCACTATAGCAATTCCTCATCTGCTCACTGTATTTTAGTTAATATTCTCATCTAATCACCCTTCTATTTTCCCTTCTATTATGCTGTCTAGAAATTACACATTTTCTTTCACCTTACATACACTCACAATTTTTTCCTTAGTATACTTTCATATACTACAACCTAATTAACATACCTGTAAAAGCTGTTTACAGTTCTCTCTAGAAAAGCAGATAAAATGGCTACCCCTTACTCTGGGCACTTACTCATGCTGCTCTAGTGAACAAATCATAGGTTTCCTTTCACCTTTCTTTTTTGTTACACCACTTATAAATGGTCCGTATTTCTTTAACCCTTTCTATGTTTCCTGCGAAGAAACCCAATTTACTTGGGTTTTTTCATGAATCCGCGGATCCACCATGACGCTCAGCTTCCGTCACAGATTTACACAGGGGGCCCCGCGACAGCTCAGTGAATCTCGTGACTGACCAAAAAAAGAATTTTCTGACATTTTACTGCTCATTAAACATGCTTTCACCTCATTTATGACATACACAAGGAGTCAGGAAAGCTCTCATCGGACCTCTTCAATTAGTATACAAGCAACTTTTCAGCCCCGGGGACCGTTTCCCGAGACATAAAAGCACAGCCGCAACTTTTCTGTGAATGTGCGGCCAGCCAATCAATACCATGGTTTGGCACGTGGAGTCACCGCAGGTGGATCCGCGGAGGGTCCGCTTCCCTAGATATACAAATTTGGTTTTCAGTCAATTGCTTTAAAACTACTGAACGGATTTGCACCAATTAACGAAAAGCACGCTTTGTGGACCAAGAGCTCAGCTTCTTGGGCCAGAAAGAGTGCTTTTGTAATTTGGTGTAAATCCGTTCAGTAATTTTTAAGTAATTAAAAAATATGTATATCTAGGGGGCCCGGATGGTTTGCGGATCTGACAGATCTCATGATGAGATCTGATTGGCTGCCACCAGTTCAACCAGGAAGTGGTGGTACCCATCTTGAGAATCGGGACTAGGCCCGAGTCCCACAAAAAACGTTTTAAAAAAACACAAGGGAGAAGGGTAGGAATACCCTGATCCCCTAGGTCTGGTGGTGGGGTACCACAGGGACCCCATCAGGGGCCAACAATGTTTTTTTTTTTACATTTTGCCACAAATTTGCAGAGTACCTGCGGAGCTATTTCAAACTTTTTTTTTTTTTTAAACCAAGCACAGTCTTCAATGCTTGATTTTTTTGCCCCCCGGGTGGGCTTGCTCCTGGGGAGAATTCATAATATTAATATGGAGAGGTGACGCATGTGCCCCCCTCCTTGGGCCACTTTCAGCCCTGGGAATCCCATCCCCCAGAGCCCAGGCATAATTTGAAAAGGGAGGGGGGCCGCAGGGCCCCCTCCCTAAGCCATTAACGGCTCTGGGGACCCCATCTCCGAGGTCTGGCTCCTGCTATATCCCGGGAAGATCACCCCCAGGACATAGCAGTTTGCCTGCCCGCACTGGCAGGGAAACCTGTGTTTGCTCTTGCTTAGCATGAGCAATTGCAAAGCTCCCGCCAAGCGACAGCAAACAGGAATTCCACTCCCAGCTGGCAGGAGCTATAAAAATGGTCCCGCCTGCTGGGACCGGACTTTAGATCTGTTTGGGCAGGGAGACAGATATGAATATTTTTCCCACCCACAGGGAGCAGCATTTTTAGCTGCTCCCTACGGGCGGGAGCAATGTCGACTTCCACTGGATGCGGGGAGCCAGCTTGGGCATTGGGGCTCCCCACGCAACCCCCAAGCAGGATATGGTGGGTGCCCTGGGTGGGCACCAGGACACCTACAGATAGTTGGCGGGGTCCCGGGGGATGTGTGGAAATAGGCCAGGGGAGGATGGTGGCACACCCCCCTCCTCCTTTAGACATTGGCCGGTCCCCGGGAAATGGGATCCCTGAGGCCGATATAGGCCCAGGGAGGGGCACTGTGTGCCCCCTCCTCATTCAAAAAGGTGCAGGGCCCCAGGGGATGGGGTCCGCAGAGCCGAAATCGCACCAACAAAGGGGGCTTCGTGCCAACCTCCGCCTTTAGAATATGGTTGGGCCCATGGTCGATGGTGTCCCCAGGGCTGAAATCGGCCCAGTGAGGGGGGCTACATATATCCCTCACCCATTAATATAATGGTGGGCCCCAGGAATGGGATCCCCAGGACTAAAAGTCACCCTAGGAGAGGAGCCCATGCCGCCTTCTTCGTAAAATATACACCAGCCTTGGGGGATGGTATCCCTGGGGCCAAATATGGACCGGGGAGGTGGCTCACGGGTTGGCTACCTTTGAGGGGTTTGTCACAGGCCAGGCATTACGGCCAATCCCCCGCTGCATATGGGCAAAGGCCGTGAGTTGTATGGGGTTAGCTGCATGTGGGGTGTTGGCCACAAAGCCTAGCCATAGGCCAGGCCCTGCGGCCAATCCCCGCCTGCGGTGGCGGTTGGATTAATGTATGGTAATTAAATACTACTTCATGTTAAAAAATGCTTAGAAATTAACTGGAAAAAACGGAGATTACAGGGATGTTATAGTTAGTAAATAGCATTAAAAAATCATATAAATACACTGAAAAAACCAAAGGTTACAGGGACGTTATAGCTAGGAAATAGAGTTTTAAAAAATCCTTAGAAATTCATTACAAACCTAAGGTCACAGGATCATTATAGATAGGTTCGGATTTTACACACACAAAACCATAGAAATTCAGTTGTTCTAGTTAGAGCTATCTCAAGTAACTATAAGTCGCACCCAGAGGTAACTATAACTCGTGCGCTTGCACTGCTAATTACACCACATATTACATCACTTTTTACATCTCCTATGACATCATTGATCATGTCAGTGCAACATTTGCTGTAAAACTATTGATGGAAAAACTGTGTATGGTGCGAGTTACAGGTACCTTAGGACACAAAAGAGAGAGAGAGAAACAGAGAGAGAAAGACAGAGAGAGATAGAGAGATATAGCTATATATAAATAAATACCCTTTCGCAGCCACGTCGAGTTCCCGTCATGCTCTGTGGTTGAGCTCATTTCTGTAAGAGTCAGCAAGATAGCCAGTGGAAAGCGAAGTGTGCTTTGCCGTCCTGAAAATTTTCCAAATTCACCCAGGACAAGCGGTAAACGGTTAAATGGCAAACGGAGACTGGTGAAAGACTGGTGTGGCGCGTCAAAGCGCCTTTGTGTCGGCTAATGTAAGGCACCCCCGCTCGCTTTAACCGGCCCGATCAAGTAGCGCCTGTGCATTTCAAAGTTTAATCTTCATGGCTATATGGCACGCTGCTAGCTCTAACACCGGGCAATGCAGGGGGACAACGAGGTGCGGCGGGATCGCTTAATTGCCTTGATTGATATTGATCTCCTAAAACTGCCTGCAATTCCCCATGCAGCACTGAGAAAAGTGAGTGTTTGCTGCCGATTTGAGCAGGGGGTGCCCTCTTTGAGGAGAGTGTGAGGAGGGCCAACAGGTGCTTGTGTGACTACGGTGCATAGCGGGAAGTCCTGCCTGGGTATTAAAAGTCGAGTCACAGCAGAAGGAAACTAAATGAAGGAGGGTTAGAAGCAATCTGAGGTGAGACTCTACATCCTGTTTCAGGTGTAGGGACAGTGGGGGAGTCGCGTAAGCTGTCTGTGTAGCTCAGATGCCGCTTGCGGCCACCCTGTAACAACTCCGACGTCCCCCTGTCGATTCCTGGTACCTCCCTGTGCATATTGTGCAATTTGTCTGGCGCTCCAATGGAATGCATCTCAAGAGCTACCTTAATGAAAACTCACACAGCTAATAGGAACTCTAAAGGAGATAAGGGCAGTAGCCAGAAGGCGAAAGAATAGAACAGCAAAATACGGTCACAGTCGGCAACGCAGCAGGATCTCTCCTTCGACAGGTTCTTGCATAACCTATTGCAAGAAGTGGGCGATAGAATGGAGTCCACTTTAAGTTCCAAAGCCATCTCTCCCCCCTTTCTAGCCATAATCGATCCCCCAGAAACCCAGGCGAATACTTCGCTAGAAGAGCCATCCGCAGAGAAAGAAAAGCAAGCATATACATTGTTTACGATTGGGATCTTTAAGGGGGGTCAAAAACAGAGCGGATTGGAACAGATTCATGCAAGGGTGGATCTACAGGACAGAACTGAGCTAGCCACAGTATTGGATAAAGAATCTCCGGTGCCTAGTAGTTCGAATCAACTTGGATGCCCAACTGTTTCGACACCAAACTCTTCTCAGCCTCCCTCTAAACCAGATTTGAATCGAACTTCGCTAAATGAAGCTGTCACAAGAAAACGCTCATTGAAAAAATAATGAGCAGCTCGGAGAGATTAATGACAACATTCAACAATTCACCTCCCGCATGACTCAGGTGGAGAGACGGTATCTACCTCGGAGAATACCTGCAATAAACAAGAAGGAATCTATGCAAGAATAAAAACAAAGCCGGAAGACCTCCAATAAAGATAGACGATGTTGAAAACAGAGCCCGGCACCAATCTGAGGTTTGTAGGTATACCTGAGGATCGGGAGGCAGGCCAAACAGCCACAAAGCTTATATCGGACCTGATCCACAAATATGTGCTTCCAGAAAAAGCAGCAGAAAGGGTAGACTTAACCATCGATCAGGCAAATTGGGTTCCGGCAGTTTGGCCCACAATTGCTACGTACCCCTGAACAATTCTGGTCAACTTTGGGGATGACTGGATTAAAAAGCAGATCCTGACACAGGCTATTAAAAAGAAATCTTTTGCCACCTCGGACAACTTCTCCTTCTGAATATACTCGGACATGTCGATCTTAGTGGCACAAAGACGTCGAGAATTTGTTGGATTGATTGGTGATTTCAAACACTTTGGTGCTCTGGCCAGCATTGCGCAGCAATCCAAACTAAAAGTACTTTTTAAGGGTGGTCACATATATTCTAGTCAGTTCACTGGGCTAAGGAGTTTCTGCTTTCAATCAGGGACGGGGGCGCAGAGGCAGTAATCTTGGGAGATAAGTCTTTTGTAATATGGAGATAATAGCTGTAACAACCGAATGTTTTCTGAAGAAGTCTTAAAGAATTCACTTGTTACAGTATTTTACTGCTGGGTGGAATTAGTATTGCAATGTACCAAGGTCGTCTTGCTGCTTCTCACAGGAAAGAGTTCAGAGAGTGTCATACCAAGGCACTAGTTCAAAGGCAAGGGGGTTGGGAAGGGCATAGGGACGAGGTGGGGGTTGGGAGTGAGCCCGTGACGGGTAGGGCTTCGGGTGTGGGAAGGAGGGGTGATTGGGGGCAGGGGTACAGAAAGGGGGAAAAGCAAAAGATAACAGGTAGAAACGATTGAAAGAAATTCTGTCTTTTGAGTTATAGGTTTGCATATGTCAAGAGGCCTAGCCAGAGGCCACTTACTTCAAGGGGGGTCAGAAAGCAAGGTCTTAAAAGAGGGCAGCCAAGGAGAATGAGCAACTTCTCAAATTCCAACGACAGATAGACAAGTTGTTAGGATAGACTCTTGCAATATTAACGGGCCAATAATCAAATTAAGATCAAATCTATGCTTCAGTGGCTCATGACTGCTCAAATAATTTTGCTTCAGGAAACGCACCTGAAATCACAATCCACTCCCCCTGGAATACCAAGCTGCATTTCCCGAGCTTTTTTTGTATCTGCTGGGACAGCCGTCGGGGGGGTTGCAGTTCTGCTCATGCATCATTGGTCAGGGGAAGTCATTCAGGTCACTAGGGATCCTAGGGTAAGATGGATAGAAGGAAGTGTGAAAATTGAAAATCAGATCCTCAAGATAATTAGTTTCTATGGCCCAATAGAGGACGATATATAACTGCCCTTGAAGAACTCGAGAAGGTGCTGCCTTTACTGCCTGGCCTCGTAGTTATAGGGGGGATTTTAATATTTTTCAGATTATAAAATTAGATTATTCTCACAAGAATTAAGCCTAAAATAAACCCAGAGCTTTCAGGCTTTTGGCCAAAATTAGTCAAGATCTTGCATTAGTTGACCCCTGGAGAGCTCAATACCCACAGGCACGGGAATACACTTGTTTTTCCAAGAGATTTAATTCAGCCTCAAGGATAGATTGTTTTTAATCTCTCATCAATTGGATAGAAGGAAGTCTTTCATCCTTACAAACCCATTCTTTGACCACTCTGTCCCGGTGACAGAGATTAAGATTAATATTAATCAGACGGAGAGTCCTCGGTGGGCATTAGACAAGACTCTCTTAACTGAGACTTGATGCGTCACGATTATGCAAGCCAATCTCATGGAATTTCTCGAGAGGAATATCGGATCAGCATCAACATTTTTTGTTTCTGAGCCATGCAAAGCCTTCATCAGTAGGGAGGCAATCTCTTTTAAAGCAAACTTATCCAAGCTAAGGAAGAGGAACACAATGGCACTACAGCTCAATCTAGACCAAGCAACTCAAATGCAATTAACACACTACTCTCAAGCGACTGAGTCTATATTGAGAGAAGGTCGGCAAAATTTAAAGAAGCACTATGACTCCCAGACAATAGTTAAACAGAATACTTGCTTCCAGCAACTTTAAGAGGAGAGCGAGCATGCTAGGAGAATTTTGACATGGTCAGTCAAAAAAGGACGCAACAATGCTGCTAATAAGTCAATTTACGATGAGGATAGGGGTCGAACGGTAGACCAAATGGCAGAAATAGATGGGGTATTTCTTAAGCACTATAAAATGTTGCATACTCCTCCATCTCCTGCGTCTTCAGAATCTATCAGTGATTATCTCAGGACAGTAGATCTCCCCATGCCTAGCAGTGACCAACAGGCAAGGGCAGTGGCTCCCATTATGATGACTGAAGTATAAGAAGCCATCAAAAGCTCACCCAATGGGAAAGCTTGTTGGTGTGATGGATTGGCAATAGAGATATACAAAACATTTATGACTCAAATAGCAAGACTGTTGGTTCAACTATTTGACGAAATGTTGGAGGGATGTCAGATCCCAACATCCTTCTCGGAAGCGGTAATAGTAAGCTTCTTGAAAAAAGATAAGCCATCCGACAAGCCAGGCTCATATCGTCCAATTAGTTTGCTTAATAATGACTATAAATTGTTTACTAAAAGTATGGCCTCTAGAATAACTCCCCTAACACAAGAAGTGGTGGATGGAGATCAATGTGGCTTCTTGCCAGGGAGACCTATTGCAAACAATACAAACTTTTTAATTGAGGCTATCGATTATTTCATGAACAATGAAGTAAATGTAGCGATCATTATGATCTTTTAAAAAAAAAAAAATTATTGAGCATGAATAGCAAACATGATAAGCAAGGTACATGAAACAGGCAAACTTACATAATATCCAATCTCATATTTAAATAAGCAATAAATAGGGCAAATTCAAATTCCATTTTACATGGTAAACATGATGAGCAAGGTATATGAAAAAGATTAAACTTACATAATATCCAATCTCATATTTAAAAAAGCAATAAAAAGCGCAAATTCATATTTTTTACTGCAAACTAATGACATTTTAAAAAGTTAAGAAACATGCAGATTATGAAATAACAACCACTAACTTTACATTATGCAAGAAATCACCTGAGTTACATATTATTGTTTACATGCGTGGTCAAAGCATAGCCCTCCCAAGTCAGCCTAAATCGCGATCATTAAGATCAACGCTGAAAAAGCCTTTGATTTAGTCCAGTGGGACATTTTATTTGCCACTTTACTTAGGTTCAACTTTCCCCTAAATTGGTGAAATTCCTGCAAAACCTTCATAGCAAAGCAGAAGCAAAAATTATAGTAAACTTCCATATGGCAGGATCACTTGAAATTTGATGTGGCACTCGTCAGGGGTGCCCTATGTCTCCAGTGCTGTTCACACTGTTTATAGAACCACTAGCCTCGCTCCTATGCCAAGACTCCTAAATTAGGTCCCCACTGCAAGGGGCTCCCAAACTCAAATTATTTGCAGGTGATATCATTCTCTACCTGGTGGCAGAAGAACAAAAGATCGCTAGAACTTTTTAAAGATCAAAACATTCTCAGATCTAGGGGTTATAGAATCAATCATACAATGTCCGAAATACTTCTTTTCAATTGTTCGGACCAAGATCTTCCCATTGATATCCAGACTCAGGTATGCAGGATGGGCATAATTTGATATTTGGCCACTTTTGTTTTCTATGAGTTTTTGCAGCTTTTTCAGCTAAACTATGCTTCACTGCTTTCTAAGGCCAAGAATTTTTTAAGACAATGGCAGTCCATGCCAGTCTCTATCACTGGTCAAATTGCATTAATAAAAATGATGATTCTTCCTCTCTATCTTTTTTATATTTTTAAATGTATTCATTAAAGCTCCCAAAAGTTTTTTTTAACGAAAGAGACCAGATATTGCCCAAATTTGTTTGGTCAGGAAAGAAACCCTGTACCAAATTCAAAACTTTGCAGCTGCGTATTGAGGACTGGGGTCTTGCGCTGTCCCACTTAAAAAAATATTATGAATCTGCTTTTTTGGATTGGTGCATTTGGGCAGTTGCTCCCCAGGACCTGGAAGGCAATATTTATTCTAGGTAAATGCTTATAGAAAGCAATATTCCGCTTATTCCATTTATAAAAATTCCAAAGTTTCCAAAACACACTAGATACAAGCTTCCACACATAATTCTTTTAAGGTTTTCACAAATGAAGGAAGAATTTTGGTTCACTTCCTTTCACCCCAAAATCCTGATAGGGGACTGTAACTTATTAGGTCTTCATCTAGATGACAGGAGTATTAGAAACTGGGAAAAGGTCGGGATCCACCAGCCTAGAGATCTTTTGGTGGATAGGGTCATGAAGACGTGGGATCGTGGGATCAATATAATCCAGAGCTCTCATCCTCTTTGTTTTTTTCCTTTCTTCTGCTTCGCAATTTTACGCGAAATATACAACTTTCAGGAAGTACCCTTGCCACTTTGATCAGCCAGACTTACTAGGTGTGTGGGATAAGGGGGATAGGGAATTGGTACTGAATAATACAACAATTCTATGATAAGATTGTCCCACTAGCCTTGCAAAAGATCCAGACCTCTACAGGGTATAAAATAGAAGGGCACACATGAAAGTCTTACAATGAGTGGGCACATATAGCCAATAGAGGGCTAACTTTAAATGCATGGCCTTTGTTTTTAAGTGGTGACTATACTACACCCCATTCCGCCTACAAAGAATGTTTCCATCTATTTCTGAGTCATGCTTTAGGTGTAGGCACCATACAGGAGACCAGGTACATGTTTGTTTTACTTGCCCCACCCGTATAGAATTTTGGAAACAAGTCTTTCAGTGGCAAAGGTAACTCTAATTCCTGGCTCATTGGGCGGCCTGTTTGGTATCAACATTACAACCAAAACAGCTGTTATTTATTGCATCCCTAGTGGCAAAATCTTTAATTCCCACAAAAATGGAGATTGGTTTAGGCCCAAGCCTACGGCCATTGGGAACATAAGATAACACAAGTTGAATACAAGGAAAAACTATACTCCCAATGAGTAGGGGCTATAGTGAAGTTTCATAAAAATTGGGGTGAGAAGTAGGAAGCATTCTATTAGGGGAGAGGTAGCTTTATATATTGTGTTAGGTTTATTTTGTGGACTACATCTGGGAACATGATTAAGATTAGTGTGACTCTGGGGATGGGTATTTATAATATCACTTTTATCTACAATGGTGAAATTGTTGGATTAATTGTACTGCATATTTTTTCTCTGTCTATCTGTAATTATAAATAAAAAAATTTATTTAAAAAAAGATAATACCCTTTCAGGCTTAGAGTGTTACATATATTATACAAACAAGGAAGCAGGGAACTCTCCGTAGTTCCCAAATTTAGGTGAAGAGCAGCTCCTTCATATGGAGCACTCTACAACTCCACCAACAATCTGAGTCTGCTTACCTCAGATTCCTATTTCTCTAGCAGAGTTTTAAAGCACAGGATTAGCACTGTGCTTTATACGCTGAGCTAAAGAGTGACACAGCCTTTTTAACAGCAAAGTCTTCAAGCACAAGACTAGCAAGTGTCATCAATGCTGAGCATGCTTTTATTCGTTACAAGTTGACTTGGATGGTATTTTATCAATCTAAAGCTGTAATACTGTGTCTGGAGTGGTAAAAAGCTTTTGTCATCCCCAGGGCCTGAACTCTATTTGTACTTTTTAAAGAGGATTGGACATGGGGCCCCCCTTCCCACAACCATAGAATTGCCCTGGGGAACCCACACCCGGGCCTTAAGTCAGCCAGTGTCCTGAGGGCCCCATCCCCTGGGACACCGTGTTGCTCCTTGCCAAGGAGAAAGCGGGCGCGGAACACAAACCTAATTCCATGCCTGTGCTCTCCCGGTCAGGGAACATAGCGTATTTCTGCCCAAGCAGAGCAAAAGCAAAAGCTGCTCGGCTGGGCAGGAGCACAGCAATACAGCTGGCTCCCGCTGGCACCCAGAACGGTGCTGGCAGGGGACCCAGCGGGTTGCAGGAGCCAGGGGCCTCACCCCCTTGGCCCCAACACTTGGGTATGCTGTGGGTTTCTTGGGTGGGACTGAGGCACCCACTAAATATAGAAAAAAATTATTTCAAAAAGACATGGGCAGCTCATGGAGTGGGATCCCCACCCTGCCATTTGAAAAACAAATAGACTCTGGGTGCCCCAAGTGGGACTGGAGCATCCATATATATCAAAAACATTGTTGCTGCCTCACTGCATGACTATCAAAGCGGACAGGACACTCATTGTATATTCATTGCTTCCTTCTGTGAGTGCCCCATAATTCCCTTCATGTGCTTTCTTATTATTAACTTTAGTTGTTGTGGGGCCCTAAGGAGGGACAGGGGTGCCAGCAACAATTTACAAAAGTGTTGTGGGGGGCTGCAAGGAGACAGCAGCCCCCCAGGAAAGTTTAAAAAACACTGTAAGTCTCCTGGGTCATTGAATGCATGATTCAGGAGAGCCTCCCATTATTTCTAAAGCACTCCCAGCTGGAACTGTTTGCTCTTCAGTTGGAGTGCAATGATCCCTTATGGTTGGTTCTGTGGCTGCATTTTGTGGGCTGAAGAGTGTTAAAGAAAGACTCAAACACACATTTATGGTTGTTTGGAATACAAATGCTCTATTTTTAATATTTTTTGCCAAGAATTATTATGCGTTGCTATGTGTATATTTATAAAGATCACTTTGGAATATGGTTATTAATAAATTATTGTGACAACTTTTTGACAAAGCCTCTGGTTTATATAGGTTGATGTGCTGACCCCTTGCTAAAGATTACCGGTTATCATCGATCGTTGCTGCCCCTTGATCGTCACTGTAGCACTCGTTTTCACCTCACCTCACTTCACTTCTCCTCTTTTGCTGTTAACACATGGAGAAAAAGCCTTCAGACTACACCTTTCAGCCAGACCCCGCGGTGCTTTAGCGCGTCCTGGCGTCCTTCTGCGTCCTTCTGCCGCTGCCGGTGCCTGACATCCGATCCCCCGGTGGAGCAACAGAGCACCAGCTCTCCCGATAAAATGACTCATCGCACGGCTTTGGTTAGCTCTGTACCTCACCGGCTGCACCAAACCCACTCAGAGCACTCGCAGTTTAGAGCAATTTAGAACCGCTTGAAAGTACTCGCTCACTTATACGTTAGCGTCCAGTCGCCATCACACTGCTCCTCGGCTGGGAATGAACTAGCCGCGGAGCATGACGGGAACTCCCACAGCCACGACTACTTCGCCAATTATCTTCTTGCATTAGTCAAGTAGAATCTCGAGTTTCCTCTTTAGAGGATTCTACAAAGAGCCAAGATACAACTATTCTCAAGATGAGATCCGAGCTTGAGGATCTTCAACTTAAAATTGATGATCAGGAGAATAGGGCGCAGCGCACCAACCTCCGATTTGTGGGGATACCAGAAGACTCGGAAGCTGGTTCATCCGTTCAGACACTGATTTCTGATTTAATTCACAAATATGTACTGGTGGACAAGGCGGCTATCGGTGAAGATCTTACCATTGTTCGGGCTCATCGTGTCCCCGCAATTCGCCATTCTAACGCTAAATATCCGTGAACTAAACTGGCCTGCTTTGGGGATGTGCGGATAAAAGAACAGATCTTATCGCAGGGAATCTCCCAAAAAGTTTTCTCCACAACTCAGAACTATTCGTTTCGGATTTTCTCAGATATGTCAATACTAGCGGCACGAAGACGAAGAGAGTTTGTGGGTCTGATTAACGAATTTAAGAACTCGGGGGCACCCGCCGGGATTATGCAACAATCAAAGCTAAGAGTGCTATATAAAGGACGTACTCATATTTTTCATTTTGTAGACCAAGTCAAGGAATTTTTGAGCTTAGTGAAGCAGGGCGGTGGGTAGAAAGGGCCAGGGGTTTCATTCTCTTTTTTGGTGATGGCGCTTACAAAATGCAAAGATGTAAGAGACAATAACTTTACGGTTCTAGCAACACAATTATCAATAATTCTAAGCTATCCGCTGCTCCTCCAGGGGAATGAGCCTTGAGTACCATATCATTGTACTCCTTTAAGGGGATCTGGATCACAGGGGAGGGGGTGGAACGGCCTTTTGGGCCCGTGATGGGTGGGGCCTTCAAAGGGGGATTTGGGTGGAGGGGCAGTTCACTAGGGTGTGCGGGGTATGAGAGGGAGAAAAGAAAAAATGCAGTTAGGCAAAATATTTTCCTTTTCTTATGAGACTTTAAAATTAGCCAGGTATAAAAACGGTCTAAATTTTATTACAGTTCTATCATTTTGTCACAACTTCAAACTTCAATGGCTACACAACAAATAATTACATTGGCCTCATGTAACATCAATGGGGCCAACAATCACACTAAATTTAAAGCTGCATTGCACTGGCTGGTATCTGCACAAATTCAGATTATTCTGCTTCAGGAAACACATTTAAGAGGTGATGCATCCCCTTGCAGACTACCAAGTTACATTTCTCAAGCTTTTTTTGCTTCAGCAGGAGCTGCAGTAAGGGGAGTAGCAATCTTGTTTACACACCACTGTGATGGTGAAGTTCTTCAGATTACTAGGGATCCCAATGCTATATGGATCATTGTAAGCTGGAAGATGGGCAATCAGATCTTCCAGATGGCTTATTTTTACGGCCCGATTTCTGACGATACATCAACTTTGGAGGGTCTCAGAGATGCTCTCTCCCAACTCCCAGGCTACATTATCATTGGGGGGGATTTTAATCTTATACAGAACCTGCAGCTTGATTCTTCCCGTAAAAATAAGGCTCAGAACAAACCAAGAGTAGCAAGAAGTTCCGTCACCTTAGTACAGGAACTTGCTTTATTAGACCCATGGCGAATCCAACATCCCGGGGCACGTGAATATACCTGTTTTTCGAAAAGATACAACTCTGCCTCGAGAATCGATTTTTTTTTTATTTCACATTACTGGGAAAGGGGCAAGACCCATATTCTTGCAAATCCTTTTTCTGATCACTCGGTTCCAGTGATAGAAATTAAGGTTAATCTGGCTAGACTTGAGCGTCCTTGCTGGACGTTAGATAAGACCCTTTTAACCGAAGAAGAATGGCTTACGAGCATGCGTACAATAATTAAGGATTTCTTGGAAAGAAACAAGGGATCCGATCCGTGTGTTTTTGTCTGGGAAGCTTGCAAAGCTTTTATTAGGGGGGAGGTAATATCACACAAGGCCAACTTAGCAAAAATAAGAAGGTTTATAGCTCTGGCGTTACAGCGCAATTTAGATCAAGCTGTTCAGAGACACGTAGTCGATTATTCCTCAAGCACAAAAAAAACCTGGATAAAAGTCCGAAGCGATCTAAAAGACCTATACGTTTCTACTACTATTTTAAATCAAAATACATGCTTTCAGAAATTGTACGAGGAAATCAAATATGTGGGTAAGCTCCTTCCATGGTCTCTGGAAAAAAAAAACTAATGAAGCAATGATTAAAACTATCTTCGATGAAAACAGAAATCAAAAAGTAAATCAAACGCCTGATATTGGAGCGGTCTTTTCTTTCTCATTATAATAAAATGTATTCTTCTTTTTCTTCGATCTCTTCTTTCTCCATAGAAGAATTTCTTAATCCTATAGACATACCTAAACTTAATGATTTCCAGCAAGCTTCCATAGTGGCTTCAATTACATCTGAGGAAGTCCAGGAGGTTATTAAGGGATCCCCGAATGGGAAAGCTTGTGGCTGTGATGGTTTTCCAGCCGAGTTCTACAAGGTCTTTTTGCCCCAATTAATCGATATACTAGTTGAGCTATTCAATGCAATATTAGAAGGGGGCCATCTGCCTAGATCTTTTTCAGAGGCTGCTATAATAAGTTTTATCAAAAAAGGTAAACCACCCGATAATCCGGGATCGTATCGCCCCATCAGCCTTCGAAATGCCGACTATAAGCTGTTTACTAAAATTATTGCACTAAGAATAACAGCTCTTGCTCAATCTTTGGTACATAGAGATCAGACAGGTTTTCTCCCGGGCAGAACGATGGCAACCAATACTAACTTTTTAGTTCAGGCAATCGATTACTACATCCACAAAAACATAGAAGCTACCATAATCATGATAGACGCAGAAAAATCTTTTGATTTAGTTCCTTGGGAAATATTGTTTGCAATTTTATAAAAAATTAATTTTCCTCTACAACTTGTTAATTTACTGAATAACCTTTACATTACTGCCGAAGCAAAGATCATAATAAATTCTCAAACTGTCGGATCAATACAGATTAAACGAGGCACTCGGCAAGGGTGCCCAATGTCACTTTTCATAGAGACCCTAGCATCTTTAATACAACAGGATTCACAAATTAGAGCACCTTTGCTCGGCGCTCCTAAACTAAAACTTTTTGCGGATGATATCATTCTTTATTTGTCTGCTGAGCAACAGAATATTTTGAATGTCTTTAAAAAAATCCAATTGTTTTCCGACCTGGGAGGATATAAGATCAATCACTCCAAATCGGAAATTTTGCTTTTTAATTGCTCCGACCAGGTCCTTCCATTAGATTTGCGGAATCAGGTTCGCTTGACCGGGGCAATCAGATATTTAGGGATTTATGTATCGCACGATCCTTCTCAGCTGTACCAGCTCAATTACGAAAGTACGCTTTCTAAGGCTAGAAACTTGTTAAAGGATTGGCAGAACTTACCACTTTCTTTGATAGGGAGAATCGCGGTTGTTAAAATGATGATCTTGCCCTTATTTCTTTTGATTTTCTCGAATCTTTTAATTAAAGTTCCCTCAAAAATTTTCATCGAGGTAGATCAATTGCTCCGGTTATTTGCTTGGTCAGGTAGGAAACCTCGTACAAAATTAGAGACTTTACAATTACCAACTTTAGATGGGGGCCTCGCACTCCCTCATTTTAAAAAATACTATCAAGCAGCTTTTTTCGATTGGTGCACAAGGTCTCTTACTAGACGTGATCTAGGCAGCAATTATTATTTGAAGGAAATGCTTTTGGAATCCGGCTCCCACCTTGTCCCTTTTATTAAAATTCCTAGGCTCCCCAAGCGTTGTAGATATAAGACACCCCAAATCATTGCTGATAGGTTTTTTCAATTGAAGCAGGAATATCAGTTTACCGCCTTCCACCTTGATATGCTAATTTCCCATAGTAGGGAGATAGGTCTCCAAATAAGCCATAAAACCATAACCACTTGGGGAAGATTTGGAGTTCTTCGTTTCAGGGATTTGTTTCTAGGAGATCAAATGAAATCCTGGAATTAAAGTAAACAGTCCAATCCCCTACTTCCATCTTCATTAATATTTTCCTTTTTTCAATTTAGGAATTTTCTAAGCAGCTTACAAGTCTCCCTTGATCCCCATGTAAATCTGATTAGCTTCAATTATTATGTGATGGAGAGTTGAGGGATCGCTAACTGGTATAAAGTTCTACTTAGACTGCTTCAGGCTAAAATTGTACCATAAGCTCTACAAAAGATCCTGAATTCTACGGGGTGACGGATAGATATCCAAAAACGGAGATTATACAATACCTGGTCGCATAAAGCCATACGGGATGCCAATTTCAAACGGATGACTTTTTTCTCTAAATGGCAACTATATTATACTCCATTTTGACTCTCCAGAAATGTACTCCTCTAATTTGGGTGCATGTTTTAGATGCAACCACTCCATTGGGGATTGGTTTCATATTTGTTTTTCTTGTCCAGCTTTAAACAAATTTTGGAACCAAATATGTCAGTTGCTTGGCAACAAGTTTGATATTAATCTGAAGCACGGTTCTTTTTGGTATAACGGATATATCGTGTTTATCCATGCCTCAGCAACAGTATGTTTTCATTGCATCACTTGTTGCCAGATCTCTGATTTTGCAAAGATGGAGAGAGGTCGACTCTCCAACATTTTCGCAGTGGTTACTTAAGATGTCCCGAATTGAGGCGAAGGAGAAACTTTATTCCCAAAGAGTAGGAGCCTTAAGGAAGTT
The DNA here is from genome assembly GCA_963921515.1 of Calotriton arnoldi. Classification (NCBI taxonomy): domain Eukaryota; kingdom Metazoa; phylum Chordata; class Amphibia; order Caudata; family Salamandridae; genus Calotriton; species Calotriton arnoldi. Next base: position 1,599,032 of record CAWUFW010002848.1, read on the forward strand.
TTATAAAATATGGGGTGGGAATTAGGGTTATGTTTGCTTATATCTTCGAAATATCGAAATATAGATTTTGAATTTATGTTAATTAACAAGCATTTATTATGTATTTCAATGATTTTGCTATTCGGTTGAATTGTTTATTTATTGATCTCTTTGTACTAACTGCAAAATAAATAAATTTATTAAAAACAAATCTTACTTTTTATTTTTTTTAAACCTCAGAAATTGACAGAAAAAAACAAAGGTTAATGTGACGTTATAGTTAGGTCTGGCAATAATATCTCATGTTACATTTAAAAATTCAGAAATTCACTAAACAAAATCAAAGGTTAAAGTGATAGTTATAGTTTGTTGAAAATATCATTTAAAATGTGGGATTTTAAACTCCAATAAACAATGAAATTCACAAGTTATAGTTAACTGAAGTAACTATAAGGTGAACACTCACTATGCACTGCTAATGACCTCACACATTATTTCACTCATGATACATTATATGATATAGTTGATAACATCACTGAAGTCGTCTGGAATTGCATCATTAATGGCTTCACTAATAATGGCAAGTCTCACAAGTTTACCCGCTCTTTGCAACCAATGTAGTTGATGAAGGCACTCTGCTCAGGAGATGCATTTCACGCAATTACAAGTAATTCTTTTTATTTACCATAGTTATGCAAATCCAAATTACACAAATTTCACATACCCCAGTTAATACACCATTACGCTTTCATACCTCCAAGGCCACTGTACATGCTTGACTGAGTGCACAGTCTCTGATATCACTACTTTGTTCCCTCCCCCTGAGTCCAATCAGCTTTCAGACCTGTATTCATCTTAAGTCCATGATCAGAACCAGGGTGCCCGTTGTCCCGCTCACTATCCTGAACAATAAGTAGCACTAGCATTCATTTTAGCAAATGATACACTTTCATGAATTTTATGAGTTGCACTGTTGTTTCTCAACTTGAGCCTGCAGTCGGAATGGTTGAAGGTTTCTTTCTAAGTGATTTCTTGCTCAAATGTTGGGCAGTTCCAAGTACCTGCCCCAGTGGGCGAGGCCACTCCCCTGGCCTTATGGTTCTCGTAGTGCCGGAATAGTAATCTCCAGTGAGTCCGCCAGGTGAGTGACCACGCCCACTGGGGCAGGTACTTGGAACTGAAAAGTGCGCGGAAATGCTGCCCGACATTAGCAAGTTATGCCATTGAGAAAGGGAACGGATTCCCGAAACGCATCTGGCTTGGCTGTGAAATGCTGATGACTGCTACCATGCGGATGTCTGTTTGCAAGCTGCCATCATTCAATAAATGAAATATTCACCTACCTGACAGCTTCTTCCATTTGGGGCTACCCTTTTGTTGGATATATATATATATATATTCACTGAAAAAACCATAGGTTTCAGATATGTTATAGTTAGAAATTAGCATTTAAAAAACCTTTGAAATTCACTGAAAAAACCAGGGGGCATATTAGCAAGTCTGGCGATAAATTATCGCCGTTTTAGCGGCAGGAAATCTGCCGCTAAAGCGGCGATAATGGGCTTGCTAATAAGCGTTATAGAATTCAATAGAAGCCCAGGTTAGATGTCCTGCACATCTAACCTGGGCTTCTATTGGAATTCTATAACGCATATTAGTAAGCCAATTATCGCCGCTTTTGCTGCAGTTTCCTGCCGCTAAAACGGCGATAATTTTATCGCCAGTCTTGCTAATATGCCCCCATAGGTTTTAGGGACAGTTATAGTTAGTTGGACATTTTACTCGTACAAAACCCGTGAAATTCCCCCGTTATAGTTAGTTCAGCTAACTATAACTCGCGCCCCGCAATGCACTGCTGATGACGTCACATATTACATCACTCATGACATGGTCAGTGACATCACTGATGACATCACTGATGACATCTCAAATGACATCACTGATGACATCATCCAGTGACTGTGTGTTTCTGTAAAGTTTAAATATTTTTAATATATATAGGAAAAGACGTATTGAAGAATGAGTGGGTGTGTAAGTGTCTGTATGGATGATTTAGTAGGTGCGTGACTGACTCTATAAGTGAGTGATTTAACGTATCTTACTGAATGCATGGGTTAGTGACTAAACTGGGTGAATGTCTGTATCCGTCTGTCTGTTGCTGTGTAAGTGGCTGCATGGGTTTGTGAATAGCTACATGAGTGTCTATAAGAGTTATTGATTTGTTGTCTGAGTATCTGTATGGGTGCCTGAGTGTTTGTGTGGATGGGGTGTGTGCGACTGTGCATAGATGTGTGAGTGGGTGATTCACTGGGTGGATGGTTTCAAGAGTGCATCTGTGATAGACTGTATGGGTGGGTAAGTGTGTGTAAGAGTGTGTTAGTGAGTGAATGTATGTCCCAGTGGTACATGTGTGAGTAACTACATATGTGAAAGGCAGTATATATGTGTGTTGGAGTATATAAATAGCTATAAGCGAGAGTGAGTGATTGTGATAGTGGCTGTATGGATGAGTGTGTGCTTGTATCAGTGATTATATAAGAGCGTAACAATGTGCTAGTATTTGTATGATTAAGTGAGCTGGTGTGTGTATAACTGTATAGGTGAGTAAATGGCAGTGTGTTTAATTATTTGCATGACTGACTAGGTGTGTGAGTACCTCTATGGATGAGTGGCGGTGTTTGAGTGTCTATATAGGAGTAAGAGTGCATATGATAGTCCTGTACTGAGTGACCATAAGTATGAGTGACTGTACGGGTGAGTGAGTGGATGTGTGTGTGTAGACCTAAGAATCAGTGAGTGGGTATGTAGTTATTGGTGTTGGAGTGTCTATGGTTTTGCGAATGGCAGTCTGTAATTTAGATTGGGTGTATCAAAGGTTATATTAGGGTGTGAAGAGCTGCATCAGATTATCACGTGGATGATGTCATCAGTGATGTCATTTGAGATGTCATCAGTGATGTCATCAGTGATGTCACTGACCATGTCATGAGTGATGTAATATGTGACGTCATCAGCAGTGCATTGCGGGCGCGAGTTATAGTTAGCTGAACTAACTATAACGGGGGAATTTCACGGGTTTTGTACTGAGTGCAATGTCCAACTAACTATAACTGTCCCTAAAACCTATGGTTTTTTCAGTGACTTTCAAAGGTTTTTTAAATGCTAATTTCTAACTATAACATATCTGAAACCTATGGTTTTTTCAGTGAATTTCAAAGGTTTTTTAAATGCTAATTCCTAACTATAACATGTCTGAAACCTACGGTTTTTTCAGTGAATTTCAAAGGTTTTGTAAATGACAATTTTTAAATGTATTAATTGTTATATTAATTTTTTTCATACTGATTTACTACATTTTTAGAAACAATTTTTTTTTACATATTTTATTTTTAAATTACATTGTAATTACATTATACATTACATTACAAAAAATACTTTCTCAGAATGAATTACTTTAGTTTAAATACTTTGCACATAGGCAATAGACTTTTAAGTACAGTAGTTACAGTTGTTGCAATGGGCAACACATTTTCAAACACAATGCAACATTCAGCTCAATGTGAATTTCTAGTTAAATGCAATTAGTTACTTTATGGATTACTTTTCTAACCACAGGACTGGATCCTAGATTCAGTCCTGGTACATCTCCTGTAAACAGTTGAGTAAAAGCGTTTTGGTTACAGTCGTGATTTTTAAGGAATATTATTGTATTTTAAAAAGTTGACACTTAGAAACTTTTTCTCATAGAATCACCAATGTTATCCTATGGAAGGAAATTCACTTAGCAGGTAAAAACTGTTATCGTTACTTTTTCTTACTCAGTGTTGGATCCTGGATCCAGCACTGGTGCATCTCCTGTAAACAGTTGAAAGAATGCGTTTAAGTCATACAGGCGATTTTTAAGGAATATTTGTAGTTTGTGAAAATCGACACTTTGAAACTTTTTCTGCTGAAAACCAGACAATGGATTCCTATGGAAGAAAATATAAGTTACTGGTAAGTACGGTTAAAATTACTTTTCAGGGTCAGTGCTGGGCTAAAAGATGCAGCACTGGGTTCTCTCCTGAGAACAGGTGAGTAAATTGGAATTCGTACTTTGGTTGATTTTAGAGGAATATTATAAAGTTCCAAAACTCCACACTTAGAAGAATTTCCAAGTGAAACCAGTCAATGTTAGCCTATGAAGGAAATTCAAGTTACCGGTAATTACGGTTAAAATTACTTTTCAGGACCAGTACTGGGCTGAAAGATGCAGCACTGAGGTCTCTCCTGATAACAGGTGAGTAAATCAGAATTCGGATTTCGGCTGATTTTAGAGGAATATTTGTATGTTTCAAAAATCAACACTTAGAAACTTTTTCAGCAAAAAGCAGGCAATGATATCCTATGGAAGGAAATTCAAGTTACTGGTAAGTACGGTTAAAATTACTTTTGAGGATCAGTACTGGGCTGAAAGATGCAGCACTGAGGTCTCTCCTGATAACAGGTGAGTAAATCGGAATTCGTATTTCGACTGATTTTAGAGGAATATTTTAAAGTTCCAAAACTCCACACTTAGAAGAATTTCCAAGTGAAACCAGTCAATGTTAGCCTATGGAAGGAAATTCAAGTTACTGGTAAGTACGGTTAAAATTACTTTTCAGGACCAGTACTGGGCTGAAAGATACAGCACTGAGGTCTCTCCTTATAACAGGTGAGTAAATTGGAATTCGTATTTCGGCTGATTTTAGAGGAATATTTGTATGTTTCAAAAATCAACACTTAGAAACTTTTCAGCAAAAAGCAGGCAATGATATCCTATGGAAGGAAATTCAAGTTACTGGTAAGTACGGTTAAAATTACTTTTGAGGATCAGTACTGGGCTGAAAGATACAGCACTGAGGTCTCTCCTGATAACAGGTGAGTAAATCGGAATTCGTATTTCGGCTGATTTTAGAGGAATATTTTAAAGTTCCAAAACTCCACACTTAGAAGAATTTCCAAGTGAAACCAGTCAATGTTAGCCTATGGAAGGAAATTCAAGTTACTGGTAAGTACGGTTAAAATTACTTTTCAGGACCAGTACTGGGCTGAAAGATACAACACTGAGGTCTCTCCTGATAACAGGTGAGTAAATCGGAATTCGTATTTCGGCTGATTTTAGAGGAATATTTTAAAGTTCCAAAACTCCACACTTAGAAGAATTTCCAAGTGAAACCAGTCAATGTTAGCCTATGAAGGAAATTCAAGTTACCGGTAAGTACGGTTAAAATTACTTTTCAGGACCAGTACTGGGCTGAAAGATGCAGCACTGAGGTCTCTCCTGATAACAGGTGAGTAAATCGGAATTCGTAGTAAGGCAGATTTTAGAGGAATATTTGCACAATGGTGAAGGGAGGGCGGGGCCTGAGGTGACATCTGTGCAAACGCGCCCCGTGGCGCGTTTTAAGTTGGGGGATTAAGTCCCTTTGAATCATGAGGTTCCCTAGGGGCCAACTAGCCCACCATGAACCTCCAGTATGCGCCAGGGGCTGCGTTGCAGAGACGTGTGAGAGGCCACACCCCTTTTTACACCTCTCTGCAACGCAGCTCTGTGGCGCTTTCTGGATGTACCTGTTGGGCTAGTTGGCCCCAGGGACCCTCAGGATTGAAGGGGATTTAATCCCCCATCTTAAAACGCGCCACGGGACCTGTTTGCACACATGTCACATGAAGCCCGCCCCTCCCTTCACCACTGTGCAAACGCGCCCTGTGGCGCGTTTTAAGTTGGGGGATTAAGTCCCCTTGAATCCTGAGGGTCCCTGGAGTCCAACTAGCCCACCATATACCTCCAAAAAGCGCCACAGAGCTGCGTTGCAGAGAGGTGTAAAAGGGGCGTGGCCTATGTACACGTCTCTGCAAGGCAGCCCCCTGGCGCATACTGGAGGTTCCTGGTGGGCTAGTTGGCCCCCAGGGACCCCCAGTATTCAAGGGAATTTGTTCCCCCTCTGCAAACGCGCCAGGGCGCGTTTGCAGAGTACTGCAGGAGGGGCGGGGCCTCCGGCACGATGCCGGTCGTTTTTTTTCGTTTTTTTTTTTAATGGGAGGGGGCTGCGTGGCCCCCTTCCCTTGCCCACTTTGGCCCCGGGGACCCCATCCCCGGGGCCTGGGCATTTTTTTTTTTTTTTAATTTAAAAACGGGAAGAGGGCCGCGTGGCCCCCTTCCCTGGGCCTGTATTGGCCCCGTGGACCCCATCCCCGGGACATGGCCTCGATTTTTTTATTTTTTATTTGGAGGGGGCTGCGTGGCCCCCTCCTCAGGCCATTTAAGGCCCGGGGACCCCATCCCCGGGGCCGGCCTTTCCCTTATTTTTTTTTTTAAATAATTTGAACTTTGGGAGAGGGGCTGCGTGGCCCCCTCCCGGGCCACTATGGCCCCGGGGACCCCATCCCCCGGGGCCTGGCCTCACGTTGGAGACTGTGGGGGTCCCCAATCCCCCACAGTCCCAGCCGGCTCCCCGCCTCCTGCGGAAGCCGGCATTGCTTTTCCACATGGGAGCAGCTAACATGCTGCTCCCCATGTGGAAAGCTGATGGTTTGCATTTTGAAGAGAGAGCAGGTTTCCTGCTCTCTCTTTCAAAATGCAAACCAAGTTTGCTATGACAGGACGGGAGCCGCGAGGCTCCCGTCCTGTCATAGCAAGCAGCAGTGTCCCGGGTAGGCACCCGGGACACTGCAGGAGCCGGCCCTGGGGGTGGTGGTCCCCAGGGCCATCAAGGGCTCCAGGAGGGGGCGCGCGGCCCCCCTCCCATTCAGTGCACAGCCCCGGGAGGTGGTGGTCCTCGGGGCTTGGGGGTCCGTAACGGACCCCCATATTTAAATGTTTAGTGCCCCGGGGAGGTGGCGGTCCCCGGGCATGTGGGGGCTGGAGCCCCCACACAGGTTTAAAAAAAAAAAAAAAGAAGCCCGGGGAGGTGGCGGTCCTCGGGGCTGCGGGAGGGCTCAGAGCCCTCCCGCCATCATTTTTAAATAAAGCCCCAGGGGGTGGCGGTCCCCGGGCCTCTAAGGCCCCCTACATAAATTAAAACCCCCCACCATGCCCCCGGGACTTGGGCCACCCGGGGCCAATTAACATCGAAGCGCGGAAGACCGCGCTTCGATTTTTTCGGCAGGATCCGCGCTCCCTGAGCGCATCCTGCCGATTTAAAAAAATAATAATAATATTTTTGCCCAGGGGTCCTTGTGGGACCCCTGAGCAGACCTAGGGGTCAGGGTGTTTCTACCCTGCCCCCTTTGTGCGTTTTGCGCACTTGTTTCTGTCCCTCGGTTCTACCGAGGGACAAAATGGCTGCCAACACTTCCTGATTTGGAGTGTTGACAGCCAATTAGCATGCAGCTCGTGATCGGGAGGGTGCGCGAATCCGACGCGGCCATAGATATATATGTACTTTTACTTTTGATTTTCTCAGCAACTACTGAACGGATTTACACCATTTAACAAAAGGGTTCTTTCTGAACCAAGAACTACCTCTTTGCCAAATTTGGTGTAATTCCGTTCAGCAGTTCGGGCTGTAGCCGTGTCTAAAGTTTCCTATGGAAAAATGAATGGGGAAAACGCGTTTTGGGACCCCCTTTTTCTCGGCCCCCGCTTGACGAATCACCCCGAGACTTTCAGGGTAGGAGCGGACCGGAGCGCCCCACAAAGTTTGAAAATTTTGCGAAGATACGTCAACCGGCAAGAGAGTTATTTCAAATAGAATGTCGCGGATTTCCTATGGAAAATAGGTTCTAACTATAACTATCTACTGGCGACCGCCAGTAGATAATATATATATATATATATATATATATATATATATATATATATATCACTCCAGATCCTGGCCCGCTAATAGCTCACCGGGACCTACAGGCACGGACCTCTTATGCGCATCCAAAAAGTTCAAACAACTCCAATGTTGTAATTCGCAGTGCTGTGGTTTTTATTCACACATTAAAATAATAAACTCCATAGCTGTTCAGGCATGGTGCCTGCCATGACGCATTTCACCTGCCTCACGCGAGCTTGATCACATATATATATATATGTCACCTACTGTGGTCACCAGTAGGTAATTATAGTTAGGACCATGTTACCATAGGAAAAGCGTTTTTTGACTAGCCTATATCTTTGGCACCGGTTGATGAATCTTTACGAAATGTTCCCCAAAAGTGGGCTGCTAATTCTGATTCTAGTTTGCATGGAAAATTTCAGGGTGATCCGTCAAGCTGGAGCCTAGAAAAATGGGGGGATCAAAAAAGTGTGCTTCTCATGTTAATTCCCATAGGTATTTTGAACACGACTACAGCCCGAACTGATAGATGGAATTACATCCAATTCGGCATAAAATTATCTAATGGTCTAGAAAGAGTGCTTTTTATTATTTGGTGTAAATCTGTTCAGTAGTTTCAGACTTATTAAAAGAAATCCAAATTGGTATATATTGGGAAGCAGATCCTTTGCGATGCCTATGCAGAGCTTCAAGAACACACGCAACAGGAGCAGTGCTGTGATTGGCCGGCTGCAACCTGTGTAGAAAATTGCAGCCACCATTTTATATACTGGGGCATGGTCCTGGAGGATGGAAATAAAGGTTATAAACTATAGAAGGAGTCCGGGTAGGGGTACCCTGACCACATGGGTCTCTGAGGGACCCCTTATGAGTATCAAAATGTCCTAAACCACTCATGCACCCACTCACAGACCCACTCAGAGACTCATGCACCCACTCACACACCCACTCACAGACCCACTCAGACACTCACGCACCCACTTACAGACCCACTCACAGACTCATGCATCCACTCACAGACCCACTCAGAGATTCATACACCCACTCAGAGACTCATGCACCCACTCACACACCCACTCACAGACCCACTCAGACACTCACGCACCCACTTACAGACCCACTCACAGACTCATGCATCCACTCACAGACCCACTCAGAGATTCATACACCCACTCACAGACCCACTCAGACAGTCATACACCCACTTACAGACCCATCCAGACACTCATATCCTCAATCACAGACCCACTCAGACACTAATGCACCCACTCACTCACCTACTCAGAGACTCATCCATCCTCTCACAGACACTCTCAGACAGTCATGCACCCACTCCTAGACCCACTCAGAGACTCATGCACCCACTCACAGACCCACTCAAAGACTCACACACCCACTCACAGACCCACTCAGACACTCACGCACCCACTCACAGACCCACTCACAGACTCATGCATCCACTCACAGACCCACTCAGAGATTCATACACCCACTCACAGACCCACTCAGACAGTCATACACCCACTTACAGACCCATCCAGACACTCATATCCTCAATCACAGACCCACTCAGACACTAATGCACCCACTCACTCACCTACTCAGAGACTCATCCATCCTCTCACAGACACTCTCAGACAGTCATGCACCCACTCCTAGACCCACTCAGAGACTCATGCACCTACTCACAGACCCACTCATAGACTCATGCACCCACTCACAGATCTACTTACAGACTCATGCACCCATTCATAGACCTATTTAAACACTCACGCACCCACTCACAGACCCACTTGCAGACTTAAATTACTACTCACAGACCCCCTCAGATGCTCACACACCCACTCATGCACCTATGCACAGACTCACTCACAGACTCATGCAGCCATTCACAGACCCACTCAGTCACACACCCAGTCACACACCCACTCAGAGACTCACACACCTACTCACAGACACTCAAGCACCCACTCCCTCACCCAGTCAGAGACTCACACACCCACGCACAGATCCACCCTGAGACCCACTCACAGACCCACTCAAAGGCTCACACACCCACTCACAGACCCACTCAGGCAGTCACACACCCACTGACAGATGTTCTAATGACAATCATGTATCCACTCACAGGTCCACTTAAACTCTAATGCACCCACTTACTGACCACATTAGAGACTCCTATAGCTGTTCACAGAGTCCTTGCCCACATGCACAGAGTGCAACAGAGACTCATAAATGCTTATGTTTCTGTTGTGCATTGAATGTGCTCTTTTGGTTTGTAAATCTGTGATGGATTTGTGACTCCCAAAATAAGAAAAATGATTTTATTTGAAAATTAACTAGTGTTTGGGATAAGGGTGGCTCTTAGAAGATTTGTGTTTATTGTGTGTAGATTATAATTACAGTAAAACAGGATGCTGTCTTTCAAGTTGGCAAGGAATATCCTGTTGCTTTTCTTTGAGAAATGTACTCCGTCACTTCTATATATATCCTCCATGTCAAAGTGTATATTGTTGTTGTAGATGGAGCCCATGTTATGGTCTCTAAGGAATGCAGAAAAAGTTTTACTAACACGTTTCCTGACTTTCTATTTGTGGACAGAATTCATTTGACCACTTCCATTTCTGCCTTTGACTAATGTTAGAGTACATCATAGCAGTGGGAGGGAAAAGTGTCATCAATTGACCAAAGGTATCCTTCATTATGATTTCCAATCCTACCCTGGTAAGTGTGCCTAGGTCATTGCCACCACAGTGCAGAATTAAGACGGATAATGGCAATCCACAATGCTTTCAACCAAAGGCAGAATTTGATGCCACTTTAACCCTCTCTGGCCAACCCAAGTAATGTCTACAATAGACAAACCCAAGTCACTGTCAATGCCATTCTTTCTAGCCAGCACACTCTCTGGCCCAAAACACATAGCTGTGACCCACACTCCACACTCTAACCATTTCAAAAGCAAGGAGCAGTAGCACACAGGAGAAGGCGGCAGCTGAATGAGTAAGTTTTCTAAATGAAAGGCAGTTAAAATGGAGGACAGGACCTGGTTTAAAAAAAAGGGCATATTTCATTGGATGGCGTTAATATGTTGGTAGCTAAAAATAGGTAGTGATTTAAAAATGTAAAGTAAGTAGATCTGTGATTGGCTCTGGATACATTTTTAAAAAGTTATGCTATTTTGGATATGCTTACATTCTCAAACACTCAACCGCACCTGCTACAGTTGAACTTGAAACTAGTATGTGCTAACAGAAAGTGCTATGAACTTATGACCTACAGGTACAGTAGAGTGTTGCAAAGGAGGTTGCTGTGGCAGCTGAGGTAAAACAGTAGGGGAAGGGTGCTTCAGAAACAGTGCTTTCAAATTTGAAAGGAGTTTTGTTTGATATAGTACGTCTTCAGACATAGAAATTTCATCAATCATTATCATCATAGAATGTCAAATATAGATGGAAAATTATAGCAGTATTATGGTAAATGCTTTAACGGACTCCTGTGTGGATTCTCGACTCCGTCGCAAAGTTACACGGGGGCATGCTAGGTGTCGAGACAGAGTTGAGAATCCGCCCATAGACACTATCGGATTGGTCTTCTTATCAGGAGAATAAGAAAGGCTTAAAAAAACTGATCATTCAGAAGTGGAATACCAAAAGAAAAAAATGATGGGAACATTATGATTTGCTTAGTCCATCAGTATGTGTGGAAAAAGAGTGGGAAAGATTGCCATTACTGGTTCTTTGCTACTGAGAGTGGTACCAATCATTTTGCCTGGTTAAAAGTGTGTTAAAAATTGGAGAACAAAAGAGTGATTTGACAGGTATGTATGTATGTATATGCTGAGTTATGCGTGCATGTTAAATGAAATAAAGTATAAATATTAGTTGAAGTGCTGACAAAAATCATTTGAACAGTAACTGAAATATGCATGTATACAGTCTGTTATATAAGCATTTGGATTATGTAACATTCACTAACAAATATAGATCCATACTGGCCTATTCAGTTGGAATTAGGTGACTGAAAAGTTTATTATTGGTAGATAGTGGTGAAGTAAATGATTGTGTTCTCTACATGTGCTTGCATAATATTATCCACAACTGGTATATTTAATGTATTTGTAAGGTTGCAGTTCACTACTCTAGCTGTGCCCAGGATCTGTAATGTAAAAAGTAGTGGACGTATTGATAGTCTGACTGTGAAATCTAGGGAAGTAGATCTTCAAATATGTATTACATGTAGTACTCCAGAACCTGTGTCTGTAGTTTATGCTGGTATGTAGAATAAAGATTTAAACCAAGTTGATAAGTCTTAAGCTTTTGTTTTGTTGCATATATATAACTCCTAAGGTAAGCTTTATTTAGGCAAAAGGGCAGAAAGGTATGTGTTTAAAAGGGAAAACATATAGATATGAAGTTTGAATCAATTAGGAACATGCTTAGAGACCAGTATATTCAATTATACAGTCAATAATCTATGTATGTAGTCACTGAGATACCTATTTAGAAAACCATACAGTTACTCACACACCCAGTCACACAAGACAGAGGCTCCACATTATTTGGTCATTCACATAGGGAGCACTTATGTATGCAGCACTAAGAGAGTCAATTGAACACACCGTTGCATACCCCAATACTCACTAACACAGCTAGTAAGCTATCCATACAGCCAGTGGCATATAGATTTACATACCCATAGAGTTACTAAAAGAGCCACGGTTATACTGATATAGTTATTTACACAAACACTCACAAACTTATATAGGGACGGGACTGATACACTCACTCAGATATGTATTAAGGTACTGACACAATCAAGTCACTCATCCAGACAAGTAGCCGTTTAAACGTATCTTGGGCCTACAACTGAAGAGTCTGTGTGCAGCTTTACTACCATGTCTACTTGGCATTTAAAATCCTTTATCAGGCCTTAAATGCCTCTTTTATTACATATGTCACCCTTAAGGTAGGCTGTATGTGGGCATAGGACAGGGTGCTAAAGTGCTTGAAAGGTAACACATATATTTCAAAGTTTTAGTCAGTTACATGCACACTTAGAGACACATACGCCCAATTGTACATTTAGTGTCTCACCCATACTGTAACTCACATATGGATTTTTAAAAGACATACACACATTCTATCAGACAGCAACAGAGGGAGTTAGATATTCACTCACACACTCACTTATGTATCCAGCAGTACCAGAGCTAGTTGCACACACTGTTAGATACCTTACCACTAACACAGCCACTAAGCTATTCATACAGCCAGTAGTTTATATATTTCATACCCATAGAGTCACTAAGAGAGCCCCTCTTATACTGATATACTTATTTACACAAACACTCACATACCCATACAGGGAGTGATACACTCACTCAGATATTTGCTTAAGCACTGAGACAACCAACACACCCATCCAGACAAGTAGCTGTTTACACGTCTTTCAGGCCTACTAGTGCAGATCCTGTATGTGCAGTTTTACTACCATGGCATTTAAAGGCTTTTGGAAAGTCGTAAAGTACTCTTCTACTACATATAAGTAACCCTTAGGGTAGACATAGTTAGGCATAGGACAGGGTGCTATCTGCTTAAAGGTTAAGACATATAGTTTAAAGTTTCAGTGAGTTACATGCACACTTACAGGCACCTGCTCAGTTATACATTCAGTCTCTTACTCATACTCCAACTCACAGATGTATTTACAAAAGCATAGAGACACTCACACATCCAGTCAGTGACAAACACACTTAAACATTCACTGACACACTCACACAGCACTTATGTATCCAGCAGTACCAGAGCTAGTTGGACACAGTTACATATGTCTCTCAGGCTTGGTAGAAGAGAGCCTGTGTGTGCAGTTTTACTACCATGTCGACTTGGCATTTAAAAACCTTTGTCAGGTCTTAAAGTACTCTTCTTCTACATATAAGTAACACTTAAGGTAGGTCATAGGTAGGCATAGGACAGGGTGCTATTGTAGTGTGGCTTGTGGCCTCATTGTCTACATTGCTAAGTTAGCTTAGGCCTGGCTGCCATGATGCCTTTTTGCACACGTTACTCTGTGACTTTGTTTTTCCAGACTCTGCTTGTGCCCGGCTATATTAGAACTGTCTGCCTTTTTGCCTTTCACCTTTTCTCATGTTCCTTGTGGGTTTCACGTACTTAACGTTTAACGAAGGTGACACAGTACCTATTGCATACAAGTCGCATCTTTACACTTCAGCGGAGTTGCGTTTTTCCTCTGTGGAGAAAGTTTTGACTGCAGTGCAAATGGCGATTCTTAAGGAACGTGCACTGGCACAGGGAAAACGCATTTTGGTGGTAACACCATATCCTGCCCTTGAGGCAGTGACGAAGGCGAGTGTACCCAACTCAAAGGCTTTGCACCCCCGTTGGATACAATGGGCTACATCTCTGACGTCCCCGGATGTCACTTTTATTTTTGATTCCTCTCTTCAGACACAGGAGTTCTTGCAGTATGAGTTTGTTCATCCTCCTCCTCTGTCTTTGCTGCCGCTTGAGGAGTACAAATGTATCATTTACACCGATGGTTCGGCGCAACCGGCCACGGGTTCTAAGCATGCTTATTCCGCAGCATGTGCTATTGTTGCAGGTACTATGGTGAACGGTGAGTTCAAGTCGAATGTAGTGCACACGCAGGCACTAGGAGACAGTACTGCGCAATTGGCCGAGCTGCGTGCTTTGGTGCTCGCACTTGAGTTCGCGAATCCAGACGTGATGACACTTATTGTATGCGATTCTTACTACTGTGTTCAATCCGTTAATGACAACCTATTCTTTTGGTCTCAAAACGACTATAGAGATGCTAAAGGCAGCACAATTAAGCATAAAATGCTTTGGGTTCGAGTGGCAGATCTTAAACAACGTCTGCCTCTCACACAGGTGATTCACACTCTTGGCCACCAGCGTGTGGGCGCACTCGCGGTCGGTAACGGTTTGGCAGATGAAGCTGCCAAATTAGCAGTAGCCACGTGCTCGGTAGCAGCAGTTACAAGATCCATGACTAAAATAAATAATGAGATTTTGGCAGCTATTGCTGCAACAAAGGAAGGTGCTAATTACCCACGGGGTTTCCCTTCCAAGTACTCTTATCACTTAAGTCCCGAACAGGTTCCTTACGTAAGAATTCCAGACGTTGGTGATCGGCTGATTCCCAACGCGGACCGCAGGACTTCCTTGATAACGACCGCACACGAAGGCTTGGCTTCAGCCCATGCTGGCGTGTCTGCGACTGTTTCCATCTTGCAGCAGCGTTACTGGTGGCGTGGTTTATATAAACAAACCCGTACTTATGTGCTTTCTTGTGACGTTTGTCAGCAAATTAAGCCTTCGACGGTTACTCGACCACCACAAACACAGCTCTGCATTTCTAACAAACCTTTTGGGTGTGTTTACCTTGATCACTGCGGTCCATTTTCTTCTGACACTGCATATAAATACATCTTAGTTGCAGTAGATTCGTGCACACGTTTCATCTGGGTTTGGCCACAACGAAGTGCTGACGCTCGAAATGTCATAAGGGATTTGCGTGTCTTTGTGGGAATTTTTGCCTGTGGCACCTTCCATTCCGACCAAGGTCCAGCGTTTGCCTCTAAGGCGTACAAGGACGCAATGAGGTCACTGGGGGTGCTGGTACAATTTTCGTCTCCATATCGGCCTGAGGGCAACTCAATTGTTGAGCGAATGAACCGTGACTTAAAGCAATCCTTGACAGCTAGAGTCTTAGGTACTGGCAGGAACTGGCTGGCCCACTTGTATGGCGTGCAACGTGCACTTAATAATCTCCCTAGAAGATCTCTGGGTGGGCGGACCCCATTCGAAATGCTCTTTGGCATACAAATGTTTGTGCCAGACCTTGATGGTCTAGACATGGCTGCCACTGCCGCAATCTTTGATGTAGATAACCCTTCTACTATGTTGCAGGACTTACAAGAGACCTGTGACAAACTTGCTAACAAACACTTGCCTTCAGCCACTGATGCTGCGTTGCAGATTCCGGTTGCCGGCTGGCTTCCAAAGGTTGGAGATCTGGTCCGAGAGAAAGTGGAGAACAAAAAAGAATTTGGCCCCTCTTATCGTGCACCGGTTCCAGTCCTTGGCTTGAAGGGTACTCGTACAGTCATCTTACCACCGCTTCCTGGTCGCAAAGACAATGTCAAGCTACAACATCTGGCCGATCCTGAATAGCGTGACACCTGCGGTATCATGTCCAGCCATTTCAAGGACTCCTGTTTGTGGCCCTCCACCTTACACAGACACTGATGTTGCCATTGAGATGGTTGATTTGCCTGATCGCCTGCTCGACTTCCCGGCTTCCTCCTGCAAAGAGGAGACCGAGTATGCATTCCCCGCCAACGAGTCGGTGGCTCATTTACCGACAACGCCGTTGAGCCCAACCCGTTTTTCCTTTGATTCGGCTTCCACTTCATCACTTATCCCATCCAGCTTCAGTATTTTTGTATCCTGGTTCAGAGACAATTTTTTGGTCCCTCCCTGGACATACATCTGGTTGGTACTATTCCTGATTTTCCTGTTCATGTCCATTGGCTTTGTGACAGTTTTTTTCTTGCTCATCAATGGTCCCTATTTGCCAGAACGCTCTGCGGTGAACTGTGTCGCTGGAACTTTGGCTCCGCATTCTTCCTCTCACATCATGAAGCATGACCACACATTTGTGAACATTTCAGCTTTCCCAGTCGCTGATGGCATCGTATGGGATGCGGTAAATTTCCAAATTCATGGACCGACCGAGATTATTAATGTACCGAATGTCCTCCGTGTTTCCATGGGTGATGTAGTGAAAAGTAATGTTCATTCTGACGATTGGGATGTGCATGCCGTTGAATCGTTATTCTCTGATTTGCAATATTATGCTGCTTTTAATGCTGAAGATTTGTACTTAAATTCTGCAAGTTATGCTGATTTATATTGTTACCAGGATTGGGGCAACCATTTTCTACATAAACCAAGTACACTACGGGGTACTTTTAATTACACACAATGGGAACATTGCCCGACCCCTTTGCCAGGTAGCTCCCAAACACTTAAAAGTAAATTTACTTACTTTACAGACTTTGATAGATCAAACCCTGGGTCCTATTATTTTAAATTGAACACTTCGTCCACTCAGAAGGTCATGTTGACCCACACCAAATTGCTATATTCCAGTTCCTTTTTGAACGCATTAGCCGTGGGTGGTTATGAGCACTGGCAGGACACCATTGATTCAAAATCTATTTGGGGCACCAAATCATGGCAGGTACGCGGTACGGAAGCCCTACACCGTGCTTGCCTAATCCCGGCCCAGATTTTATTTTTAAATAGTACGATCTTTCAAACAACCTGTTGGGGTTTGGCTACTTCCAAACAATTGAATGCACCCTCCATTCCCGTATTGTCTTCCACTCCCAACAAGAGCTTGCATTTCAATATTTCCCTTGTAAATTTGCAAGCTTTGTTTCAGAACAATTCGTTTAATATCTCTGCGTTTGTTCAGTCACCCTGGTTGGCTTGGCCCATAGCATCGAATGCCTGCCAACTACGTTTTCATGACTCTGCTCCTGGTTACAAACAGGATAGGCCAGATCCAAGGTTTTCTGACTCTCGTACTGTTACAACATATTCTGTTGGTAAATTGTGTAAACAGTGGTTGCAGCACTCTTCATTAGATTCTGTGAAACAACATTTATACCTCCTATCAGGCAACATTGATCTGTCCGATTTTGTTCTAGGGCCTCGAGGTCCTAGACCTAAAAGATTTATATATGAGACTTACAATGAACTCTGGAAGCTTTCGCAAATAGAAGCTGCTTCCCGTTTATGGGAGATCGATCAGGCTAATCTAGAAAAAGTGCTCGCTGTTGTTGACAATAGTATTAATACCCTGTCTTCCCGCATTTACACATTAGAAAATATTGTTTCATCTGTTGTTGATATTGTACAAGATGATGGGTCTGTGTTATATCATGGTCAGAATCAATTGCGTTCAGTAATGCAGTTTGCGTGGACGTTGCAAACATTGAAAATGGGCAAGGTTCCATGGCATTTTTTGAACACGTCTACCTTGTTCTTGCTATTTAATTTAACTGACAAACAGCAATTTATGTCCATGAAAGATGCAACATACACTCTCTTACATATCGAGAAGATAGAGCCGCTACCATTCTCTGTGGCGGAGACTGACTCTGCGGTTTGGCTAGTTCACGGGGTTATCGCTTTGCCTTTTTCTTTATTTGAGTTCAGTTCATGCATGAAACATTATCCTGTTGGTCGTTTTCAGCCTTTAGGCAGTGCCTTCTTGCACAAACTTTGGTCCCTGCCTTTCATGTACAGATGCCTTAGGGACGGAAAGGAGGTCTTTCTCACAGGAGAGTCTTGCGATTCTACAGTGGGTCATTCCCTAATTTGTAAACACATTAAATTGCACGGGGCTTGTAATGTTTCTGCACCGAATCTGGCTTGTGTTTTAAAGGGCATTCCGGCTCCTGTTATATCACCTACTTTCACTGTGCTTGCTAATGGTAGCTATTTGCTTCTGAATAATCAAGATTGCTGTGGAATGCAGGCAGGCATCCCCTATATTGTGACGGTTTCCCACCGTGTAGTGTGCTGCAAAAATGTGCTTTTTCCACCCCCGCAAGACATGATAGATTGTTCCATTTGGCCTTCCATACCCACGTTTAAGGCGGATTTCAATAAATTGAGCAGAATAAAGGCGCTATTATTAAACCAGGAGGTTATGCTTACTTCCGCACGGGAGACCTTCGTCCTCCAGGTGGCTAGTACCCACAGTGAGATATAGGCTCTTTTGAACACTAACCTCCCACAACATTTCGGTGAACTGATTCACCGCGTTTTCAATGCTTCTAATACCGAAGTTCTTGTGCACTTTTTTAAAGTTGTGGGCTCTGGCCTTTTAACCTCCTTTCAAACTATATTTGGTGTAATTCTGGCTTTTATTCATTCTATTTTTTCCAGCGTCTTTGGCGGCTTCCCATTGCTCCTAGCCTTAGCTGCTGGAATATTACTTTTAATTTGTTTGCTGCACAATGGCTGCACTTCCTGGGGGCCTACTCGACCAAGGTCGACTCCGGATGCTCCGTGAACGCATGCTCATCAGCTTCGGCATCCTACCATTGGCGATACTCGGCGTGTCCTATAGACTTTCTTTTCGCTTTGCGTATTTCACTTGCATGCAACCTGTGATGTCTTGCTTACGATGTCCTTTCTCTTGGTCCTTGGATGTTTGCCTCTCCAATACGTCACTGTCGGACCCGGATTTTGGCCAGTTGATGGGCCCCTTAGTGGCCCATGAACGGGACTGTTCCGGCACTGGATTGATGGCGCGTGCGGCTGCACTTGGAGTTTTGGCGCAATGGGATATCTGGGCGGCTGCTCAGAATCTCCTACACCGAAGTTACATTGAGTATCACGCAAGTTGTCCCGCAATGCTGATCACTGCTCCCTATTATGAGGAACATGAATGCAGTTTTGATTTGTTGAACTGGATGGCATCTCTTTTTTCAGACGATACCAATGATGTCCTCTTGGAAGGTGTGGCAGTTTTCTGCACATACACTCTATTGGATTAGGGGCCTTCGCTTTCAGCGAACTGCATTTCTGGATTTTTTCTTTTTTCTTAGTGCCCTGATTTCAGGCCCTATCTGGAATTTTTTTGTCCTGAACTTTTTTTCATTCACTGTCCTTCATGGGGACTTTTTGTAAATAGACGTTTACATTCTGCTCCATCTATTTGAACTCTGTTTTCGTCCTATGTCTTGGCCTATGGACTGACCAGGGGAGGGTGTAGTGTGGTTTGTGGCCTCATTGTCTACATTGCTAAGTTAGCTTAGGCCTGGCTGCCATGATGCCTTTTTGCACACGTTACTCTGTGACTTTGTTTTTCCAGACTCTGCTTGTGCCCGGCTATATTAGAACTGTCTGCCTTTTTGCCTTTCACCTTTTCTCATGTTCCTTGTGGGTTTCGTCTGCACACCATGTACAAGGTCGAAAAACAACGTCCCTTGTTATTGCTGATCTGGTCAGCCCCTCGCACTTAGACATAACACGAAATACAGCTGCACTGGAGAAATTTGTGTGCTTTTAATATTGTGATCTCCCTGTTGGTGGCACTTGGAGAAAAACCTTTCCAGGGAGAAGAGCTGTGCTTGTCTGATGATGTAAACCTTGCATCTAGATATTGAGGTATGGGGGTCCGCCTGACAAAGCCCAGAGGTCTTCTATTTTTATAATAAACTAGTTACTAACACGGGGAGGGTGGTAAGGCAATTTAGCCCTATATCCACTGTCTTTATAAAATGCTGTCCCCGTTTGTATTCTATGGAATTGTAACCATGCTTATTATTTTATCGTTATGCATTATGCTGATAGTACTGGCACGTGTACTTTAACTTAGAGCACGATAGTTGAAATAAACATTTTAAACTATACTGTGTCTCTTATTACGCACGTTGTGGACAAGTATGAGTGAGTAATGAAAGAGTGTTCTTGCTCCCGCGATTCCTGAGAGAGTCCGTGTTCTGGGATGTCTAATCATTGGTAGCTTCGCTGTAGTACGGAGAACGAATGAGACGCTAAAGCTAGTCGGATTGGGATTGTGGGTACTAAGGTGCATGGTTGGTACACCACTATACAACGAGGTCCTATTTTGCTGTGCATAGCTCTGTATATGTGCAGAATCCCCGCAACACTATCTGCTTAAAAGGTAAGACATATAGTTCAAAGTTTCAGTGAGTTACATGCACACTTATAGACACATATGCTCAGTTATACATCCAGTCTCTCACTCATACTGCAAATCACATATGTATTTTCAAAAACATAGAGACACTCACGCATCCAGTCAGACAGTGACAAAGTCACTTAAACATTCACTGACACACTTACACAGCACCTATGTATCCAGCAGTACCAGAGGTACTTGCACACACAGTTACATGCTCTAACAGAAACTAACACAGCCAGTAACCTACCCATACAGCCACTTGCATAAAGATGTACATACCCATAGAGTTACTAAGAGGGCCACTCTTAAATTGACATACTTACTTACACAAACACGCACACACCGATACAGGGACTGATACAGTCACTCACTCATCCAGGCAAGTAGCCGTTTACACATGTCTCGGGCCTGCTACTGCTGAGCATGTGTGTGCAATTTTACTGCCATGTCGATTGGAATTTAAAACCCTTTGCCAGGCCTTAAACTACTCTTCTACTACATATAAGTCTCCCTTAAGGTAGGCCTTAGGTAGGCATAGGACAAGATGCTATGTGCTTAAAAGATAAGACATATATTTCGAAGTTTCAGTGAGTTACATACACACTTACAGACATATGCTCAGTTATACATCCAGTCTCTCACTCATACTGCAACTCACATACGTATTTACAAAAGCAAAGAGATACTCACATCCAGTCAGACAGTGACAGAGGCACTTAAACATTTATTGACACACTCACACAGCACTTTCAGAGCTAGTTGTACACATAGTTAAATACTTTAACAGTAACTAACATAGGCAGTAGCATATCCATACAGCTACGACCATATAGATTTATATACCCATAGAGTTACTAAGAGAGCCAGTCTTATACTGATATACCTACTTACACAAACACTCATACACCCATACAGGGACTGATACAGTCACTCAGATATGTATTGAAGTACTGACACATCCAAGTCACTCATCCAGACAAGTAGCCACTTACACGTGTCTCGGGCCTGCTACTGCAGAGCCTGCCTGTGCAGTTTTACTGCCATGTCCACAGGGATTTAAAACCCTTTGTCAGGCCTTAAACTACTCTTCTACTTTCTATTAGTCACCCTTAACGTAGGGTGTAGGTAGATCATAGGGCCGGGTGGTATGTGCTTAAAAGGTAAGACATGTGGTTTTAAGTTACACCGAGTTACATGTGCACTTAAGTCCCATACACCCAGATATACATCCAGTTTCCCTCCCACACTGTGAGTTACATACTTACTCAGATACACACTGATGCATAGAGTAACACACACAAATACACACTTATGAATGCAGTCAGACACACATTTATATAGACATGATAAGTAACAGACTTCCAGTGGCTATAACATAGTGTTATAAGTACTTATATAAGAAGTTGAATGGTTACATTATCTAATTTTTAACATATAATAAAAAAACTAAATATATATTTCTTTTTTTTGCAGAGTTCTACTTCTACTTAAAAACAGATACCTTAAATGCCAAATAAAACACAAAGAAGAAAGAAACAGAGGAAAATATACTATCTCTTTATAATACAATAAGGAAAGGGGTAAAATGTGAAGAACGTAGTTAAAGAGAAAAGAGACACTGGTAAGAAAATTAAGACGTTTCTTAAAATCGTATTTGGAAAAATGCAAAGCAAGGAAATCCATGGAAATGAAAAGCAAGATTTTATAACATCTAAGAATAGAGTAAAACTAAGTAATGTCAAAAGTAATAAATATTATAAGAAAGCAGATACTTTAACAAGAAGAAAAAGGCAAATTAAGGAAATCAGAGTTACAATGTTTTGCAATCCAGTAATTAAGAATTTGGCACAAACTATGATGCACTGTAAAAGGAGAAGAGAAGCTTTCCAACAAAAACAACATGTTGATTCTGTAGTTGATAAGGCATTTGCCCTGAAGAGGAAGCTATTTATTTTGATACAGAACAGGGTGAGAACACTAGATAAAACAGTGTTGTGTATGAAGAGAAGAAGCCCAAAAAAAAGACTTGTGAACAGGAGTAATTTCTGTAAAAAATGTCAGGTGTATGGAAGCATACTTACAGTTCTGAGCCTTTCTTTAATGAAGAAAGCTACTTGCAAGAGAACACATTAGTGCATGCTGGCGATGTTATGAGGTGAAGGATAGCACTCACATTTCAAAAGAGGAGATGGTGCCTAGGAATGATGACAAAGTGTTAGCTGAAAAGATACAAGGAAGATATAGACAGGCCCCTGTATACAAATGGAACTGTAGTGGAGTTTGCAGTGTTCGGCAAGAATCTATTAATATATTGAGAAGTTTCCTACGTGACTCTCCATGCAAATGTGTGAAACAGAAAATAAGGATTTTGCTAGAATTAGATCCACCTATCAAAGAAAGTGTGCCAAAGCAGCTTTTATTACTTCAGAATGTTAGCTGTTCACAACTCCTGCCCTGTGTTTAGGAGAAATGAATAGAGCTATTTTGCATGGGACAGTAGCAGAGGCAAAAAAAGGTTTGTGAAGCTGTTCAGTTTCCGTTCTTTGGTCCTCAACAGGAGTCTAGGGAAAATGAAGAGTTGGTATGTGGGGGTGTAGAGGAACAGGACAGAGGTGTTAGTGTTGATAACTTTACAGAAGAGTTTAGGAAGTTTAACACAGTTTCTTCTGAGAAACCAAACTGTGTTTGTATTTGTTGTCAACGCACTCACTACAAAAGCCAAACTCACAATCAGGGGCGGCTCCTCCACTAGGGCGGAGGAGCGTCGCCCCACTGCTTTCTCGCAGTGCGAGAAAACGAAACATAAAATGGTAATAACTTTTGGTTATTACCATTTTATGTTTCTTTGCGCATTGCGGGCGGACGGGTGGGCAGAGCTGCCCGGGCAGGGCAGGAGTGGTTTGCCCACTCCAGAGTGCGCATAGACTGTTTGGTCAGCCCTCTCAGGCCGCCCAAACCAGTCATGCACACTCTGCACTTCTCCATGCAGGCTGCATTGCATCCTACATGGAGAACATGCCATCCCTGCGCGACCCCACTGCCACCCCCCACCCGCGAGCCATGCCGGCCGCTACTGCTCACAATATATTTGTAGTCTCAAAAACCAAACAGAAGAACAGAGATAAGTGGCAAGAATTTGCTGTTTATTTATTTGTAGAGGAATGGTTTGAGTTGTCCACACAGCAATTTATATGTAAATATTGTTATGATAAGTTAGATGAAAACAAAATGCCAGCTAGAGCAGTACATAACAAGCTAGAATTAGTATCTATTTCACAAGAACTACGAGATTTAAATGTTTATAAATCAATTCTCATACAATGTGCGCACCCATTTCAGGCTATAGTTCGTATGGAGCCAAAGACAGGGAAGCTGCCACAAACTGCCCTTCAGAAAGGCCTTATCTACATTTGTTACAATAGCACCCACTTGTGCTATCTCTGCTTGAGAGGAAATCCAAGAATGGTTTTCGTAAAAGGCAGACCGTAGGGTTAAAGTATACTTGACCCAATCAATATCAGGATTATGTGTCTGTAGCCAGGGCATCTCTAGGATTGCTTGAAAATGTGGTACCTTAATTAAATCAAAACACACCATTTCTTCCTACTCATGAGTACCCTGAATAACTAAGGTCAAATCACAGGAAGAGTGATTGATAGGTCCTGAAATCAAGGCATTACCATCAATAGTTTTTACCTCATCCGATATTTCCTTAGGTAAGAATGGGAGCCCATAACGGGCAGCTAGATCAATATCCTTTTTTTTTAAATATTTTTTTATTTGTCAAAAAGGGAAACACGGATACATTCTTCACTCTTCATTATTACATAGTATAACATAGTATGACATAACATATCCGGTAGCATTACTAGTAGTGATACATGCTAGTTCATATCCGGATCCTTACAAAAAATAAATAGACATAAATATCCCTTCTAGGTATAAAGGGCAGCCGCACAGTCCATATCATATCATATCCTCACTAAGAAGGATAGTAGGAATACATTCCAATGCCTTTCCAGCCCCACCCTAGGCTAATCATTAAATCTGATATCCACCTTCCTTTATTCTAAAGAGATGCCACAAATTGCTCTAATACTCTAGGCACCTTCAATACAGCCCCATATAGAGTCAAATTTTTTCAGGAACCGAATTCCTCTTGCTTGAGCCAAGGCCTTCTCCCTTTCACAAGTTTCTCTCACAATTCACCACCATTCCTTTACTGAGGGAGGTTTAGGTGATATCCAAGCCCTAGCTATA
Organism: Calotriton arnoldi; assembly: GCA_963921515.1. Lineage (NCBI taxonomy): Eukaryota > Metazoa > Chordata > Amphibia > Caudata > Salamandridae > Calotriton > Calotriton arnoldi. The sequence goes on from CAWUFW010002848.1 coordinate 1,623,838, forward strand.
GCAAGCCGAGCCGCGACCAACATAATTGTAATTATACGTCTGTGTCCACGGCTATCCTCCTTATAGCCCAACATAATTTCAGCCACTGTTAAAGCATAATCAACACCTAGTCTCAACTTCATGACATGGGATATCTTCTGCCAAAAAATTCCTAAGTTAGGGCAGGTAACAAACATATGCACGATGTTAGCTGCATATAATCCGCATTTGGGGCATTTACTGTGATCCCCTCCCTGTCCCCCTCCCTGTCCCCCTCCTCCTAGGGCCCACCTGGCAATCCTCTCTGGAGTATAATAAAGAGTGCAGATTGTACGGAACTGCTGCAATCTTAAACTAACAGAATGTATCGATCTGTTAATAGTGTCCAACGCAGTCTCAATTACTTCAGAAGTAACATTTATCCCAAGGGTCTCGCTCCATTTGCCACCAGTTTATCACACCCTTTCATTCTAAACCGACCCAAACATCGATACATCATACTGATTGCCGATCTCCGATTCTGCCCATACAAACACTCCCATACTCCAGAGCTTGAGAATGTTAAAAGTGCCTGATGTCTCATAAAATAATCCCTAATCTGAAGGTATTTAAAGAACATCTGGTGCGGAATGTCCAATGCGAGCTGCAGACTTTCAAATGATCGAAAACCGTTATGGTCAAACAGGTGGCCCAGTCTGTCAATGCCATAGCTTGTCCACGTTCCATCCGCCAAATCCTGAAATACCTCCGGCAGTATTGGGTTACCCCATAAGGGGAGATTGTCATGAAAGAGAGATAGAACACTTGGCTATAATCCCCTGCCATATATGTACAATGTCCCTGATGGTCTTAAATCGAACCCGTTTAAAGTAATTAGGGTCATTATCTCTATATAAAAACAGTCGGCTGTCATGTCCTAAAACCAACTGATGCCAAAAATCTTGTTTATCAGGGTTCAAAAGGCTACGAAGCTGCCCCACAAATGCAGCCCAGTAATACATTTTAAAATCCGGGAGCTCTAGCCCCCCTTGATTGAACAGAAATGTCATTAACCCTATAGCCCGTCGAGCCTTTTTATACCCCCATATAAAGCTACTCAGCACCCCATCCAGTTTCCTAAAAAAAGAATTTGGAATACGCAAAGGGATTGACCAGAATAAATACAAACATTTAAGGAGCACCTTCATTTTAATGATGTTACACCTCCCCAATATACTAATAGGCAATTTATGCCAGCTTCTCAACTGCTTAGTTACGACTTCCAGCAATGGTTCATAATTTAATGCAGGAAAGAGCTCAATCTTTGGAGAAATGCGTACCCCTAAATAGGTAGCTGTTGCACAGACCCCAAAAATAGATTGTTCCGGCTGGAAGTTAAGAAGCACTTGCGTCTTCTCCACATTCAGTCTGTAACCTGAAATGTGACCGAATTTATTTGCTTCAGCTTCTATAGTGTCCATTGCGGATGCAGGATCAGTGGTAAAAACGGCTATATCATCCACATAAGTGGTGACTTTAAGCTGGCTCTGCCCTGTGGCCAGAGGGGATATTTGTACATTATTGTGCAATGCCCTAATAAATGGCTCGATATATAATGCAAAAAGGGGGGCAAGATGGCCGCTGACTGACCTCTAGGAAGGCAGCTCCGGCTCTGCACTCCTCTGTGAGACCCCTGTGAAATCGCTGGCAGTTTCAAACGGATATGCTTGAGTGGACTGAGCAGGCTATTGATGCTTGCTGGACCGGGGACCGCTCTTACCTTACTTTTCGTGCTGGTTTTTGGTCGGCGTGGCACACTCGGACTCTTACTCTGTGGCAGATCCCCGCAAGTATCCGGCGTTTTGTATCGCTACTGAGACGTAGGATGGCTCCAAAGGCGAGCAAAACTGCGAAAGACGCAGCGGCTACAAGGGAGGCTCTGAAGGAGGTCAAGGGGGGCCTGAAGGACGGTATATCGGAAACGGTGTCTAGCGTGGGCCAGCTCCGACGTGGGGGCATCCAAAAAAAGAACGAGGACATCTCGAAGGCAAAAGATGTTGGGGTTGCCGGCGGTACAAGGCGACGCGTGGCAGGCGCGGCTGTTGCTGGAGATGGTGCGCAACGGAAGCCTTCAGTTCTGGAGGCATTTGGTTTGACGACGGCTCTGGCTCCGGCTCCGGCGCTAACGATGACTCCGAAGGCAGCTCCGACGGTAGCTCTGATGACAGCTGAAACGCCCTCGGGAGCCGGTGACCCCCCCCGGCCTCCCGGATGCAATCGCTACACATACGGAATGTGAAGAGAGCATCTTCTTACCAGGTAACTCCGTTTCCTATTTGTCAAACATTATGCCTCCCGAAACTGCCGAAACTGCTGAGCCCTTTCAGGAGGATTCTGGGTCAGGTAGTTCTCTCCCTCTCCCTCAAGCAACACAAACTATAAATCCTGGCCAGGAACAGAGCAAAGTTAGCCAGGTGGACATAACAAGAGCGGGTGAGCTCCCGTTGGATACTTTGTTAAATGAAATTGACGAGGCTGAGGCTACAGTATCCCGGATCTCTGCGGGTGATAAGGAAGACACAATGAAGGATTGCATTAATGAGGAAGGAGGAGATGTTCCCCTTGATGATGCATTCTGTCAAATCCAGGCACTGCTAGATACACAGGCAAGTGAGCACTGCTATACTAGCGATACTTTAGGAGGTCAGATCAATCACGAGGCAATAATTCCTTGTCAGAGTGTCCCTGTGTTTTCCCCAGAAGGAGGGGAAAAATTCTTTTCGCTGAACGACGATTCAGACACATCAGAAGTTAGCGAGTTAGAATCTTCTCAGGAAACGGCCTCTGGGGAGTCTTCTGCTACACAGAAGAAGCGGTATAGTCGATCTTTAAACTTAAGGCGACGGACTAAAACTAAAATAAGGTCTACAGATTCTGTCCTGACAGCGGGTACTAGTAGTGGGCTTGATGTAGGAAACACGGGCCATTCTGGCACAGCAGGATTAATTGAAACTGGTAGTGTATCTGCCCTCACTCCCGCTACTACACTGGATTTATTGTACTCCACCTTAAAACAAATGCAGGGGGAGGCACGGCAGGAGAGCAAAAGATCATTATTAGTCAATAAGAAGCTGCAAGGGGCCATTCGGAAGATGAACAAGGTGTGCACCGATATCTCGGAGCGGGTTACCCATGTTGAAGAACGAACTGCTGCTGTTGAGGCGGAGGTTGATAAATTACAATCATTTAAGGTCACTCAAGAGAAGCAATCCTTGGATGTTTGCTGGAAGCTCGAGGACTTTGAGAATCGGCAGCGCCGCAATAATGTACGACTGCTGGGTCTGGAAGAAAATATAGAGGGAGAGAACATTATGGCCTTCGTTGTCACACTGTTGAAGGGCGCCTTTCCGGAACTCGCCCAGTGGAACTGGGAGGTGGAAATTCAGCGGGCTCATCGCTTTCCAATGTTTAGGAAAGCTCATGCCAAAAGTCAAGGGGAGCGACCAAGAGCCATATTAATCTACGTGGGCAACTATCTGTTAAGACAGGCTATAATAGACAAGGCAAGACCAGACTCAAAGCGTTCATTTGAGGGGCATACCTTCTTTGCTCGGCCGGACTTTTGCCATACAACGGTCGAGCGGAGATGGAGACTTCGACAAATGATAACCCCGTTCCAAGGAGCAGGCTGTGAAGCCTTTCTTTTATTTCCCTCTAGGCTTAAGGTTCTTTATCAAGGAAAGGTCAGAATGTTTTTTTCTGAGGTGAAGGCCCAGGAATTTCTTACCGAGATAACGGAGAGGCGGGGGCAAACAGTAGCAGTCAATATGGGATCTGGGAGGGGAATAATCTTTGATTAATGGGGTTTTTGGGGAGCGTCTGGGGAGCGCTCTAGATTTTTTTCTGTATAAATATGGTGTTCTATGAGGTGGAATTTTGGGAATAGGGGGCATACTGCTGTTGGATTTATCTTTGTGTGGTTTACTCAAGTCACTTATTAGGTGTTTTTACAGGGGTCTTCGGGGGGTGGGTCGGCACTGCCTGAGATGGAAGTTCAGTTGCCATATCTAGGTCATGGTTGACCTAGCTGCCTGTAAGGGAGCAGGGGGTGGGGGTTGGGGGGCGGTTTTTCATGGAGGTTGGTTTTGGATCAGCACAATGGGAGGTTGTACGATTAGCAAGGGTTATGGAAAAGTTGAGTAGGTCGAAGCAAGGTTTTTTTAAGTGGTTTAATGATGATGGGCAAAAGAGAGTGACGGATGCTAAAGTAAACATAATGAGCTTTAAAGCGGATGGTATGGTGAGGATTATTTATCAGGAAAGTGAGAACCTTAAGGTATGAATTTACGGATTGTGACAGTAAATATCTGTGGATTGAATGATCAACATAAGAGGTATAAGGTGGCTATCTGGCTTAAAACTCTGCGGGTAGATTTTATTTGTGTTCAAGAGGCGCATATAGAAAGTTGCAGAGCTCTAATACTAGAACAACTAGGATATAAACTTCTGGTACACACAACGCAAGGCTCGCGTACAAGAGGGGTGGCAATCCTTACTCGGAGGACTGATGTTAAAGTTATAAGAAAGTCTGGAGATCAATGGGGGCGGTGGGTGCTACTAGAATGCTCTTTAAATAGCAATAGATTTACATTGTGTTCTCTTTATGGATCTACTAGGGACGATCCGGAAATTTTTGAATTTCTAGATTCAAATTTAGCTCTATGGCCCTCACCAATGGTTATTTGTGGGGACTTTAATATTATTGGTTTGGGGGTTCAGTGGGGCACTTTAGGAAGTAATTACTCGGGTAGGAAAAGAAGGACTGGTAGTGCGTTAGATAACCTAATAAGGAATAATGGTTTAACTGATATGTGGACACATTTGAAGCCTACTGAACTTGGCAGTACATTTTTTTCCGCACCACATAAGATTATCTCTCGCTTAGACTATTTTTTTGTCTCTCATCATCTTCTCCCCAATTCCAGTATAGAATTGCTCCCTCGGATATTATCAGATCATAACCCATTAATCCTTACAGTTAGCTTTTTAGGGGGAGGGAAGCAACCTCGGGGATGGACTTTCGAGCGGAGGCTGTTATATGATCCAGAGTATGTCCTATATATGAAAGGTTGGATTAAAGAATTTTGGGAGTTTAACAGAGGAGTGCAAATATAGGAATCGTTTGGGACGCTTTTAAAGCGGGGTTAGAGGGAGACGACTAGCTATAGTTTTTATCGACAGAAAAGAAGCGACAACGGGAGGAGGAGGTTAAAATTAATCTAATAAAATTGGAAGAGGTATTGGCTGCTACTCTTAGTCAGGGTAGGTCGGCTGATGAGGCTATACTTCGGCTTGCTATAAAAAAGGCTGAGGCGGGCGAACATATTGCTGCAAAGGCTGCAGAAATTTATCTGGCAAAAAAAGAGCATTGCCATGAATATAATGAGCGGGTGGGGCATACATTGGCAGTAAGAGCCAGACAGAAAACTGTGGTTGGCCAGATTTCTGAAATTTATGACAAGAATAAGAGGGTAATAACAGACCCCTCCGGGATCCGAGAGACGTTTAGGCTTTTTATCATCATTTATATACTGAAGATCCACTAGAGACGCCATTGGAAACACGAAAATACTTAGACAGAATAGCTGTAAATAAAGTTAACCCGGTTGATAGGGAGAACTTGGAACGTGCCTTGTCTCAAGAAGAGATAACGAGAGCCTTATTAGATTTACCTTCTGGCAAGGCAGTCGGACCAGATCAGATCCCGTTGGAGTTTTATAAAATATTTATAGATATTATTGGACTGGATCTATGTGAGGTAATTCTGCAGGCTCAAAGGGGGCCCCGCACCCGAGTCTTGGGCTGGTGCGGACGTTGTGGTCTTTTAAAAAGATAAGCCACCGAGGAGCCAGGCTCTTATCGCCCATAACATTATTGAATAGTGATGTAAAAAAAATTCGAAAGCTATCGCCACAAGGCTAAATAAAATTATAAAGAAAAGTATTCATCCATGTCAACATGGGTTTATAATAGGCCGTGGGACCACTCAGCATGTACGGCGAGTGATAACACTCTTTGATGCAATGGAGGCCTCAGGGGACCCTATGTCTGCCTTGCTGCTTGATGCTGAAAAGGCATTTGATAGGGTCTCCTGGGGGTTTTTATGGGAATCATTGAGATGGTTTGGGTTAGGGGAGGGCTTTATTAAAACTATTCAGGTACTCTATTCAACACCCACGGCTCGCTTAAGGCTAAATGGTGTATATACACAATCTTTTGCTATACAACGGGGGACGCGGCAGGGGTGCCCAGCTGCTCCCCTGCTATTCGCTATATATCTGGACCCTTTAATTCGGTTATTTGTGGCTAGTAATGGAATATCCCCAATTATTTGTCAGGGTATTGAATCTAAAGTGTTAGCTTACGCTGACGATGTAGCTGTTCTCACAGCAGATCCCTCTTCGGCAATAACTACGGTTGAGCATATTGCGCAAGAGTTTGGTAGATACTCTGGATATGCATTAAATAGCACTAAGACCCAAATTATACTGAATCAGTTTGTTAATTTTGAGGACCCTCGTGTTACAAAGTCAGGTGTATATCTGGGAATTTCGATTATGTCTGATCTAGACAGCTTAGTCGCCATGAATATCGGACCAATACTTAGGAAGGCGAAAGGGGATTTTCATAGGTTAAATAATCTTCATCTCTCATTGGTTGGGAGGCGTAATTTGGTGAAAATGATGTTTCTGCCAAAAATTCTTTATTTGTTTAGGGCAATCCCGTTGGAATTTTCTAAACATTGGTTTATAGCTTTGGAAAATTTAGTTAATCGTTTTATTTGGGCACAGGGTAAAACCAGGAGGGCTCTTCGCTTTATGTGTTTACCACGAGAGAGAGGTGGATTTGCAGTTCCGGATTTTCGCACTTATTATTGGGCTGCTGCTCTTCAATATATGGGTATACTGTTTGGTGCACCTTCCCGGGATAAAGATAGGGAAATTGAAATCCCGGATGTTTATAAGTTGTTATTGGGGGATCAGGCCGAAAATTGTTTTTTAAATTTACAGAGCATAGCTACTATAAAAGGACTAAATTTAAGACCCTTGTTGCTGCATCTAATATTTGGTGGGTGTTAAAAAAAAATGATTGGTGTGGGGAGATTCAACTATTATACCCTGCTTTACAAAAATCCTATGCTTCCGGACATTTTTTCAGATGGGGTAATGGCCTCTTGGGCAACGAAGGGAGTACGGATTGCTGGGGATTTAATAACGCAAGTAGGGGTTCGTCAGTTCGGGGACATTCAGCTGGAGTATGGGTTGGAAAGGGGAGTTTTTTAAATGCTTACAGCTGCGCAGTTTTTGGGTAAAAAAATGGGGGGCTTAGCGGATTTAGTAGAAATAGAGTTTTAGATACTATTCGGGGTAGCACTAAGGGTATTATTAGGTTATTGTATATTGAGCTGATTGAATTAAAGCAAGATGATTTAGGTAAGCATGAGAATAAATGGGTGGAACGAGTGGGTGTTACACAAGAGGGCTGGCAGAATCTCTGGATTTAGCCCAGACGGTTTTGTGCTCCGCTGGGCTTCAAGCACAACATTATAAAACTGTTTTCGCATTATATTATACCCCAGCAAGGATAAAGCAATGGGGCGGGCTCTCAGGGATTAATTGTGCACGGTGTGGTGCTGCGGCAGCAGATCTTGTGCATATGTTTGCGACTTGTCCACGTCTTCAGTGGTTGTTAGATTCTATTACGAGATTTTTAGATATGTCACTGGGGTTAAAAATTATGATAACACCTGCTCTGGTATTGCTGGGAGTTAATAGTAGTGAACGGAATGATACGGCCAATAAATTTCTCTTTGTGGCTATGGCTGTATTACGGATGAGCATTGCTTCGGTTTGGCTCGATCCCCTTTCCCCTTCTTTTCATCAATGGCTGTTGCGCTTACTTTCACTATATACAATGGAAAGGGCCATTTATGAGAGGAAGGGTAAAAAGCAAAATGCTGGGGCAGAGTATATGGGCATTATTGGCAAGGTGGAAGGACAAATAGGAATTTTAAGGGCAACTGTCTAGGCCAATTTATTCTAACGGGATGGTGTAATCATGAGGATTGTAATCTAATGTCAGAGTCATGAATTTAGATTATTGCTTATCTGACTTAAGTCAACCTTTTTGTCTCTTATGCTCTTTGTTTGCTCTTATGTCTCTTTTCTTTTTGTTTTTTTATATTATTATATTTTGCTTAAAATGTTTTGATTGATATTCTTGTTTTATTTTCTCCTTACTCTCTTTACTTTCTCTGCATGTATTGTCAATTTATTGTGAATTTGTGCTGATCCATGGGGGGAAAATTTGTTAAAAAAAACAATTTAATAAAAATATATTTTTTTTAAAATATATAACGCAAAAAGGAGAGGTGAGAGAGGGCAGCCTTGTCTAGTGCCACACCGATTGGGAAGGGAGAAGTTTGTAAACTGGCATAATACAGTTTAGCCTGGGGCTTATTGTACAAAGCCTGTACCCATTTGCTGTATCTCCCCCTAAGGCCAAATTATGAAAGTGTTGCCCACAGACACTCCCAAGCCACCCGGTCGAAGGCCTTTTCGGCATCTAGCAGAACCATGCCCAGCCTCAGCACTAATTTCCTAGCTAGATTGAAAGCCCCCACTGCAGTGTTGACATGAGCCGTAGTGTCTCTGCCCAGTATGAAGCCATGCTGCTGCCTAGAAACTAAGCCAGGCATCATTGGAGCCAACCGGGTGGCTAAGATTTTGGCGAAGATCTTGGCATCTACATTTATACGGTATAGTCGCCGGTAAGAACTGCGCTCCTCCGGTGGCTTGCCCTTTTTCAAGAAAAAAACTATATTTGTCATATTCCATGACTCAGGAGCCTGACCCTCTGATCTAATAAGTTGAATAACCTCCCCCAGAAGAGGAACCAAACAAGATGGCAACGTGTTCCCCCTTAGATATTCCTGAAGTCCTCCCTCATTTGCCTCTACCTTTTGTGTATAAAGTTTCTGATAGAAGACAGAGAATTGCTCGACTATTGCTTTTCAATGCGTATATAGTATGTCATTCTCCCCTTAATAGCTTTTATCAATGTTTTAGCTTGTTTATCCGCTAACTGATGGGAGAGTACCTTCCCAATTCGGTCCCCATATTCATATTGTAGCAATCTGTGCTTATTATAACTCACCGCAACTTTCTCCCTGAAAGACCTACTTATAGCCAGTTACTCATCTATTAAAGCGTTACACAGCAAATCCTGATCTAGGGCGCCCCGTCGAATTGCATCTGCGTGGCAAAGTTCACTCGCTAATAGTTTTTGAAGTGCAGCTCTGTCCGCAGTATCCCGCTCCCTGTTATACCGCCATTTGTACTGCTGGGTAACCCCCCTAATGTATGCCTTCATCGCGTCCCACACTACACAGGGGGAAGCTGACCCCATATTATCCTCAAGGAAGTCCACTAGTTTTTTATGGGTAAAAACTAAATAGACACTATCGGACAGTAAATAGCGCGGGAATGAAAAAGACTGCAGTGTTTTAGTCTCGGTCTTGACCTGGAAGGATAGTAAAATGGGATTCTGATCAGAAACGATCCTAGGGCATACTTCCATCCTAGCTGTTGATAGTATTTTGTCCGAAACCCAAGCAATGTCAATTCTCGAGCACAGAATAGAAAGTATACCCGGGAGCGTCTGCGTGGAGTGAACGCCAAGCATCATTTAAGGAGTGCATCTGCCCAATTTCTAGAATCAAAGCTCTCACCTTCCCCATTCTAGGAGTGGCTGCTCGATTTGTAGAATCAATAGCATAATTCTTAACACAGTTAAAATCCCCCATAATTAGGCATTCCCCCTGTCAGTCTAGTAAATCTAAACTGACAAGGTTAAAGACCGTGGGGTCATCGACATTAGGTCTGTAAATTGAACAAAAAACATACTTCAACCCCTTAATTTCCAGCTGCGCCAGCGCCCATCTCCCTCGCTGGTCAGCCAATGTTTTAAGAACTCTATGTTCTAAAAACGTGCTGACCATTATAGCAGTTCCCCTTATAGGTGCACTCTGGGAAGTGCAAATAATTGTTTGATACCCCAGATGTTTAAGTAAGCCTCGATCTTTATAAGCTAAATGTGTCTCTGTAAGAAGCACAATATGGGGCATGTACGCTTTCAGCTCCCCCCGAACTAGCTGGCACTAGATTCCATTATTTATGCCTGACACATTCCAGGCCATACCATTTAATCAGAGCCATAATTATTAATACTACTGCCACTGCCAAGTACCCCAAAGTGATCCCCCTATCTATCTTCAAACCGTCTTTATGTCCCTTAACCTTGCTACCATCCCCACTCCCTGCTTCCATATGTGATCCCTTTTTGACCTTTTCCCCCATGCACCCTCATCTAGCTGGGGACCCGGAAGTGAGCCAGATACATCCCTCAAAATACTGACTAAAGTCTTAAGCTTAAGGTCCGAGCCTGATCCCAAGCCCGAGCCTGATAGCCGTGAGATTAGGAATTTCACTTCCCCCTTTGATTGAACCTATTTGTGCAGGGGGCTGCCATCTGCAGTGATCTTTGTGCGGGCACCGAGGCTATTATGTCAATTACTACCATGTAGCAGCTCTATGCCTTCCTTCCAGAGTTTGCACGACTTAGATTTACCCTTCTTTCTTCCTGAAGGTGAGTTCGAGCCCGAGCATGTACACACCTTTGATTTGAGCAACCCCAGCAAGGGGGACGTATCAGATCCTGACCCCAAGGCAGATAATGAGCTGTTATTGACCTCTTGAGCCTCGTATGTCATAAGTCCTTCATGCCCACCTGTTTTAACCAACGGCAGTTTCTGGCCGGTTGTTTGTGTTAAAAAATTGAAGTCCTTACTAGCCTGGTCCACCCCAGCGTTGCCTCTCTCCTGGCCGCTCTGGGCGATTAACAGTACCTCCTTCTGGTCGCCTGAGTCGAGGTCGTCTAACCTGATGAGCCTTGGTGTTGCTACCTGCTCTTCTGTAGTACCTCTGGACTCAGCTTGGGGCTCATTACCATTGCTATTATCAGGCTTCTCTGTACCATTATTTCCGCCTGCCGACAATAAGTCCATTGAATACACTGTATCCCAATTTTTAATGTACTTCCCCGTGCTGCCAGCGGACCCTTCTTGCTCTTGCTCTAAGCCCTCTGTTATTCCAAGTCCGAGTGGTGACTCCCCTTGGCCCCCCACCGTACCTGTACATCCTGCCTGAATTGGCCCCATTAGTGTGTTAATCATTTTAGCCCCTGCCGTCGCCTCTGTGACATCACTAACAGAGAACAAGTCTGCATCCTTTCCTGACTGCAGCAGCTTCATTACAGGCTTACCCACACAGCAAGGAGCCTCCTTTCGCTGTGGTCCCCCGCAGCGCTCCTAATCCTGTATCCTCCACTCCCCCTAACGATGCCGCTCCTCCTCCTGGTGTAACTGAGGCTCTAGCTGCTCGGACTCCCTTCACAGTAGTTTTCGGTGGAGCCATCTCTTTGCTGCAGGAGAGAGCCGGGGCGACTGCCAGACCAGACCAGTAGATTCCTGATGGACGGAAGTCGGCAGTCCAGAAGGCGAGTCGAATTGAAAACCAGAACCGCCTGGCAGTCCCGTTGCTAAAGCGAGCATTTACTCTTGAGGCTCACGGGTAAATCCCTTTAGGCTCAGTCTCTTGTTTCTTTTTCCCTTGTAATGCTTCCGACGCATTTCCCTCTCTTGCCGTTAAGCCGCTATGCTGCTTTCATCCTGTCGGCATGGAGAGGACGGGAGCTGCTCCCGGTGCCTGTGAGCAGAGGCGACGTCAGTCCGCCATCTTCCTTCCCGTGGAGATTGCTAGATCAATATCCATAAAGTTACCCATGGCCCCGTAATCTAGTAAGATGTTTAGGTTTATGGATTCACTTTCCCAAGTCAGCTGAGCTGAAATATAAAAGTGTTGATACACATTACTTATACTCGTCTGTACCAAGGTTTTGGAGACTGTATTGACTTCTTGACCCGAAAAACTCGTCTCTGCTGTTATTGGGCAATTTAGTTTCCTGCTTCAAATTTTATTTTGGTTTAGTTATTCAATCTTGCAAAAAATGTCCCTTCTTGCCTCAATATAGACAGAGTTTTGTATCCCAGCGTCTTTGTTTTTCTTCATTAGTTAAAGGACCCTTAATGCTACCTATCTGCATAGGTTCTGGGTCATCAGGGGTTTTCTCAGACTCTACCTTTTTCTCTTTGATTACCACTACTCTGGTGTTGGAACACCCGTTATCAACGTTCAGAAAGATGGTGATCTAATTTCACTTCCAAATCATTTAATTCTTTTCAAGTTTCAGGAGGATCTACTTGGGCTAATAAATCTTTTAATTCATCTTTTAGTCTGCTGTAAAACAATGAACTATGTTTATTTTCTGGCCACCCTGACTCCGCTACCAGTCTATTAAATGCTGTAATGTATGTTAGAAGATCTTTATTGTATCACCAGGAGGACAAAGTTCCTACAGGCAGGTGCAAAAAGTCACCCGAGCCCTTAAAAAAGAGAAATAGAGAGTTTAAGAATTCCTAGTTTGAAGACCCACTCAGGTAAGTGGAAGACCACTCTATGTCCTCTGTTGCCCTCACACACCCCGAAGGGTGTCATGCTTCATCATCGGGCGGTTGCTCCTCGTAGGGCCGGCGCTGCAATTCCCTACGGGCCCCCGAAGGGTCACTTTGGCGGAGATCTTTTACGAACCGCCGGATGGTGCATGTGGGTGTGTGGGGAGTGGGTTCTATGTAGAGGGTGAAAAAGGTTGCGTGCAAGTTAGTGAAAACATGGAGGGTCATCATGCAGCGAATTATATAGATGTACCCTGAGCAGGATTAGACTGCTAAAAAAGTTGTAACCCTGAAGGCACACTATGCCCAGGGGTCATGGATCAAAGGCCAACATGTTTCGCGCCTCTTTCGCCTCAAAGGTCGGTGGCGCTTCGTCAGGACCAAATTCTTAAAACAAAGTGCACATGAAAATAAGTGAAACAAGTTAAAATACCCTCAATAACGGTCTGGGCAATCACCTGTGCACCCTCAGTAAGGTTACAGGTAAACGATGAAAAAATGTGTATCAGTAAAACTCAATACAACATAAGTGTGCCACAGTCGTGTGCACATCAACCCCAAGCCAAGGTAGGGACACGAGTCAAGAATATAAATGAGGGCGCCACAACCGTGCATGGCATCTAACAGAATTCCCCACCCAACAGTAGCCACATAATGGCATGTCAAAAATGGTATCTGAGTTCCCATATATTGGGCCAAGGCAAAATAATCTCACCCAATACATCAAAACCCTTGCACCAATAGGGCCTCAACATTTGTTGCGCGTGGGAGACATTATGATTACGCTAAATTTTGGTATTGCAATTGAGTGACGTGAGTTAAGATATTAATGGCATGCCCGTATTGGGGCATAGGGGATTAGTTTACCTGACAAACGCACGCGCACTATCAATAATGACTTACGCATGCGCAGCTTATTTTGTTGTGAGCCGGAAAAGGAAATTACCCCGATTCGAGTACCCGTGACCTATTAAAGTGGCGTGTGCTGCCGCTGGTGGTTTATTGATGGGGGTCGCATGGACGGGGTTGGTATACCGGTGTGACTACCCGGGCTGAATTCTCGACAATATGTGGGCGGTCCATGCGCCTAGCTGATGTAGCACATATCTTCAACCAGTTAGGTAAGATCCTGTTACAACCAATTACCCTGCTTATGGAGCTTCTATTAGTGTTATTAGGGGTGAGGTTTCCCTATTGGTGCAAGGGTTTTGATGTATTGGGTGAGATTATTTTGCCTTGGCCCAATATATGGGAACTCAGATACCATTTTTGACATGCCATTATGTGGCTACTGTTGGGTGGGGAATTCTGTTAGATGCCATGCACGGTTGTGGCGCCCTCATTTATATTCTTGACTCGTGTCCCTACCTTGGCTTGGGGTTGATGTGCACACGACTGTGGCACACTTATGTTGTATTGAGTTTTACTGATACACATCCCTGTGGTTTCTTTTTCTTCTTCCTTTTTCCTAGATATTGACCTGGAGCGATTTTTTCATCGTTTACCTGTAACCTTACTGAGGGTGCACAGGTGATTGCCCAGACCGTTATTGAGGGTATTTTAACTTGTTTCACTTATTTTCACGTGCACTTTGTTTTAAGAATTTGGTCCTGACGAGCGCCACCGACCTTTGAGGCGAAAGAGGCGCGAAACATGTTGGCCTTGATCCATGACCCCTGGGCATAGTGTGCCTTCAGGGTTACAACTTTTTAGCAGTCTAATCCTGCTCAGGGTACATCTATATAATTCGCTGCATGATGACCCTCCATGTTTTCACTAACTTGCACGCAACCTTTTCACCCTCTACATAGAACCCACTCCCCCACACACCCACATGCACCATCCGGCGGTTCGTAAAAGATCTCCGCCAAAGTGACCCTTCGGGGCCCGTAGGGAATTGCAGCGCCGGCCCTACGAGGAGCAACCGCCCGATGATGAAGCATGACACCCTTCGGGGTGTGTGAGGGCAACAGAGGACATAGAGTGGTCTTCCACTTACCTGAGTGGTTCTTCAAACTAGGAATTCTTTCACTCTCTATTTCTCTTTTTTAAGGGCTCGGGTGACTTTTTGCACCTGCCCGTAGGAACTTTGTCCTCCTGGTGATACATATTTAGTCTAGGGAGCATGGACACTGGACCTCTTTTAGCTCCCAGATCCCCCCTCTCTTTTGTGTGTTTTATATAGAAGATCTTTATTTCCTGCCTTAAATCCAACAGTTATGTGTCCACTGATTGCAGGAAGGTATGACGATCAAATCATTTCTTCAATTCTGTCTTAAAGGAGGCATAATCATGTAATATAGGACCAACTCGTTCCACTAAAGTAATCGACCGAGAAGCAGCCGTGCCACCTAGATAAGACAGCACAAACGCCACGTAGACTGTTTATTAGGGAAGTATGCTGGTTTACACATAAAATGTACTGACATTAATTAATAAATGTTGCAAATTTAGTAGGTTCTTCTGTAAACTTTTCTGGGGCAGCTAAAGGTACTGCTGGAGGGGAAGCAACATGAATTACTGGATTCCCTGAACCCTGAATTTTTCCGGATGTGGTTGGTTCAGGAAAGGTTACTACTAGTTGATTTTGCTCCTTGAACGTTTGCCTGCAAACTCGTTCCTGCCACCCCTTGCTCCTGTAAATCATCTACTCTTTGAGCTAGAACCTGTGTTTCTTTCTGAAGGTTGCCTATCATATGGGCCAAGTCTGCCAGGGTAATCTCACGTGCCTCCATCTCACTCGGGCAGAAACTCTGCTTGGGCTTGCCGTTCTGTCAGGATCTCACCTGGATTTCTGCAGGAATAAGTGGACGAAGGAAAGTTATGTCCCAACTTCCTCAAAAGAGAACAGAGCACAACTACCAGTCAAAGCTACTCCTGTTCAATGGGGGAGAGGGAATGGATAAAGAAACAAACACTGCTTCAGGAGGTTCGACAATATCTTGAGGTATATCTGCTACTCTTTAGTTGTCTCCAAATTCAATGTCTAGAACATAAATAAATGATATTACAAAAATATACTAATCACATATTTAGACAAAACTTTGATATGACCCCTGGTTATCTTAAATATTTACCTAACTATCTCCTTCTCCCGCCTATGGTGCGTTGTAAGTAATGAAAAATTGCATAACCTCTTATGAGCAGGAATAGAGACTTCTAGAATTGATCATGCACACTTGGAGAATACAAATGATATCAATTAGCATATGTCTTCAGTGACTTATTCATTCTAGTACAGACATTGATATGCAACACACACAAGCCTACCTCTTACCCAAGGGCCCAAGAATGACTTGTTGATATGTCTTCTAAAATGTAAACAGTCCTGGGCACGAAGACTGTTTGCGCGGCCACCCTTGACACAGACATCCTGGTAGCATCCCTCTCTGACCACAACCCGGTGGAGATATCACTGACCCTTCCCCAGCCTTGCCGCCATCCCGGACAGTGGCGGTTCCGTGACACATTGCTACATAGGCCGGACACAGTCACCCAACTGCAGGGCGTCATAACGGACTATCTCGCACACAATGACACTCAGGACACGTCCCTTGCGACGCGATGGGAGGCTCTTAAAGCCGTCGTCCGGGGGGAGATTATCGCCATCTCCGCCGCAGATAACGCGGACTGGAAGGCCAAAAGGGGGGAACTGTCGCAACGCGTTAGGGAGCTGGAGCAGATGCACCAGCGGACCGGAGCGCCTCGAGTGTGGCGTCAACTGTCCATCGCACGGAAGCAACTGCTGGCCCTGATCCAAGACAAAGCTGAATATGCGGCCTTGCGCCTGTGGCATGCTTTCTATACTGGGGGAGACAGATGCGGCCACCTCTTGGCGCACAAACTCTGTGAGGCTCGGCTACGGGAGGGCGTCCGGGAGATCACGAACAATGCCGGTGTGTTAACCTCTGAAGATGCGAACATCGCAGACACCTTTCGCACATTTTATGCTCAGCTTTACGATAGCCAACACCTAGCAGAAGCCGACATTACCTCATACCTTTCCGGGGCGGACCTTCCGGTGCTGACGCCGGAACAGGCGGCACACATCGAGAGGGAAATCAGGCCGGAAGAAGTGATCTCTGCCATAGCGCGGCTGAAGCTTGGTAAGTCTCCGGGCCCTGACGGCTATACCGCGGCTTTTTATAAGCAATTTGGTGCTGCTCTCACCCCCTTATTGACCCGGCTTTTTAATTCATTCGCGGAAGCAGGGGCGATACCCCCATCTATGCTGGAGGCGGCGATAGTCGTCCTCCCTAAACCGGGGAAGGACAGAACGGCGTGCGGGTCTTACCGGCCCTTCTCGCTCCTGAATTTAGACTTAAAGCTTTACACCTCCATTCTGGCGAGTCGTCTGGGCCCTTACATGCAGGGGCTGGTGGACCCCGACCAGGCCGGGTTTATCACACAACGGCAGACAAGTGACAATACGAAACGGGTGGTACACCTCATTGAAAAAGTGTCCCGGGGAACTATATGCTGTTTACAATTGACGCCGAAAAGGCCTTCTATCGGGTCCACTGGCCGTTTCTTGAGCAGGTGTTATGCCGCGTGGGTCTCGGAGACAAGATGCGGACCCATATTTTTAACTGCGACCACTCCCCCACAGCGACAGTACGGGTTAATGGGCATACTTCAGCGCCCTTCCCTATTCATAGGGGCACACGGCAGGGGTGTCCTCTATCACCCTTGCTCTTTGCTCTATATATGGAGCCCATGGCACAGAGAGTCCGACGACATGCACACATCACGGGCATACGCTTTGGGGGGGACACCCACACTGTTAGCTTATATGCGGATGATGTCCTTGTTACCTTGACAAACCCGGACAGGGCCCTGGGAGCCATGCTGGGGGAACTGGATGCCTTCTCGGAGGCCTCGGGGTTTAAAATTAACCTCTCTAAGTCGACTGCACTGAATCTGTCCTTGCCACCTCACGCACAGGCGGACTTGCAAGCTCGTTACCCCATAGCATGGTCCGACGACCCGGTTCCATACCTGGGCATACACCTGACCCCCACCTTACAGAGCATGAGAGTGGCCAATTACTCCCGCCTACACGACCAAATTCAGGTGGAACTCAGGCGATGGAAACGTCAGCAGATTTCCTGGCTAGGGCGTGTCGCCGCTATAAAAATGACCATCCTCCCCCAAATCCTATATATATTTCAAGCTCTGCCTCTACCCCCCTCCTAAGGGTTGGCTCCAAAAGGTACAATCGGATCTCTCCGCCTTCATATGGCAGGGCCGTAAGCCCAGACTGAAACGAGCAGTTAGTTTTCTCCCCCCGCATGAGGGGGGCCTCGGTGTCCCTGACCTAGCCCTATACTACAAAGCAACGCAACTCCGCTACCTGGTTGAATGGAGTCGGGCTGAATCGGAGAAGAATTTGCTCTTCCAGGACCGGGCGGTCGCAGGCACTTCACTTAGAAAGGTCCCATTCCTCAAGAAGGCCCACCGGCCCCCCAACTTATATGCCTCACAGGTGACTCGCACAATCCTTATGGCCTGGGACCAGACGAACTTAAGTCACGACCTAACATCCTTTCCCTCCCCCTTCACGTCCATCTTGGACAATCCGGAGTTCAGTCCGGGGCTGGATCAACACTCCTTTCGCCGTTGGCGAGAGTCTGGCTGCTGGGCATTGGGCCCCCTGTTCACCGGTGGCGAGTTCGCCGCATTCGAGCAGCTTCGGGAGGATTTCGCCCTGCCGGAAATGGAACGTATGCGCTACCTTCAGGTACGCCACTGGGCTCTTCACCCCTCCAACCGCCTCCAGGTGTCCAGACGCCTTACCGCGTACGAACGATGGCTCGTTACGAGAATATCGGATAGAAAACTGACCTCAGATCTTTATAAGCTCTTACAATCGAGATACACACACATGTACCATGCAGGGCGGGCGCGATGGGAAAGGGACCTAGGGCGCGATCTCATTCCAGAGGAATGGGAGGACGCCTGCTACAGGGCACGACACACAGCAACGCACGTTGGACTCACAGAAACACTCACTAAACTGGTATACCATTGGTACTACACTCCAGAGCGGCTTCACCAGACCGATACGGCACTGAGCCCGGATTGCTGGCGGGGGTGCGGTGGGAGGGGTACCCTGGTTCACCTTCTGTGGGATTGTCCCCTACTTCGGTCATACTGGATACATGTCCTTGACGAAATAGACAAACATCTCGACACTGAGATCCCTAGACTTCCTGCATACGTCCTGCTGGGGGTGCCCAACCCACTCACGTATCCCCTTAAGGCTCGAAGGGGGAAACAAATGGCTATTGCAATAGGCTCCGCAACCCAGAACATATTAATCCACTGGAGGTCCCCTCAGATTCCGACACACACAGGCTGGTACCACCGACTCTGGCACGTCTTGGGGATGGAGAGGATCTCCCTCACGCTGGCCGGGAAGAGTGCTTCTTTTAATGAGCTATGGCAACCCTTTCTCACACTTCTCGCACAAGAGTTTCGGGAACTCACCTGCCCGAGGTACCTGCGTCTCTTACGCCTTACTTCATCGGAACCTAACCAGTAGCAAGTTGGAGCCCATACCTCGACACGCCATTTACGCCTACACATTGACGCTAGCCTGGATCGGGAGCGGGTGGGGGAGGTCTTCTTTCTTTCTCTTTTCTCTCTTTACTGTCGGGACGGTGGGTGGGGGTGGGAGAAGTTTGTGTTCCTTAGCATAATTTGCTCTGTTCACCTTATCACTAGGCCCTGCGAGGCCCTAACGTCATGCTTGCTTTTTCTCGCAATTGCTAATAAAAAGAGTTAAACCATAAAATGTAAACAGCAGGTCATTTAGGCACAAATATCAATGATGCGAATGGAGAAAATGTATACATTGTAACATAATGGAGATAACTGTTTAGAAACATAACAGATTATATTGAAGTAGGGTTTTTAGTAAGACAGGAAGATTGGCGCTCTGGCTAATATGCGTAGTGTGTAAGTGGAGGGGAGTAAGTACGGTGCTGCCAGGTCGGAGGAACTACCCTGTAACCCCCGTGGATGAGTGGGTCATGGAACCCACCCCAGAAATTGAGAAAAAGAGTCCCGGGCACACGTAATGAGAGTAACAATATCCTGATGGTAGAAATGTCTGGTTTTAGCGAATCAGTGGTCAACACCAGTGGATTGATAAGAATGTTCTTTAATGAAGCGAAAAACAAAGAAACGACCAGCTGACACGTGTTTCGTCAAGACGGGAGATGTCCCGTGACTCATCAGGGCCACGTAGCAGAGGTAGAAAGAACAATGAAAAAGACCGGGATGCAATTAGCGGGTCCGCCAGAAGCAAAGAAATCCTGGGGAAAAGAATCGGGTGCCACTGGGGACCAGGGTAGGAGGTCCGCATCCGGAATTCATACGGACCCATCTTTCCTTTGGTTTTCACCGTACATGCGAGGTGCCTGGCTTATCCGCCCCAGGGACTCTTCAGTCACAGGACCTCCTACCCTGGTCCCCAGTGGCACCCAATTCTTTTCCCCAGGATTTCTACGCCGTTTGGGTGTCTAGGTTTTCCGATTCTGCCCCCAGGCACCTCCTTACCTTCTTACCATTGGACCTGCCACTCTGGGTCCCCATTGACACCCGTTCTTCTTTGCTTCTGGCGGACCCGCTAATTGCATCCCGGTCTTTTTCATTGTTCTTTCTACTTCTGCTACGTGGTCCTGATGAGTCACGGGACATCTCCCGTCTTGACGAAACACGTGTCGGCTGGTCGTTTCTTTGTTTTTCGCTTCATTAAAGAACATTCTTATCAATCCACTGGTGTTGACCACTGATTCGCTATAACAGATTATAGTATTACATCATGCTTGAGCAATCAGAGTGACATGACCTTGTAGGCCAGATTATAGGCTACTATAGTCCTTTTCCAGTCCAAGTAATTGCCTTTGTATGTGCCTAATATAAGGCCCTTTCCTTTGTGATATAGCAGATATCACTCACATAATGTCTTTTTCATATTGCAGATATCCCCAAAAATGGAAGACTGCAAGAAAAGAAGCAGCCTTTCACAAGATTTTTAAAAAAGCAAGATAAGAATTACACGTTCTCGGGCATAGTGCATTACCCATCAGTTGTGGATTTCTCACAGTTTTTTCCTTCCGTTGTTTTCTTTTGCAGGTTTGTAGAGAAATACTCTCCAAAGAAGCCCCCCCGCTGAACCGGAGTCTCAGAGAACGCCGAACGGATTTTGCTGAAGACGTTGGTACACACCTTGATGCCAAAGATATAGAGGAGGGACGCAAAGCCGAGATAAGTTTCTGAAACAGGAAGTTGAGAACCGATGACCAGAACTAGAATGGCAAGCAATTTCCCTTAGTGCTGCGGAAGGCTTTATAGCTGGCGCGCTCCACTTCCAAGATGGCGGCTAGATCCATGGGCTGCATGCCAGGCAAGCTCGACAGTGGTGCCAAAATATTGTGGCAAATATATCAAAGACCAAAATATTGTGAAAGTAAGTGTACATAGGTAAGCATAGGTTTACCATACTTAATTCCACATGTATGTACTTTGAGGATATATATCATTAAAGAGGATACATGTGGCGTTAAGAATAGTAAATCGATACTTTCCTATAAGCACTTTCCTTCTCAATATTTTGGTCCTCGATATGTTTGGCAAAATATTTTTGTCCCACAATATTTTGGTACTTGATACTCTGTCATACCACCAGACTGTGAAGATCAGGACCAGGATAAGAAGGACAGGGACTAGGAAGATCAAGGGGACCATAGCAAAAAGGACTAGCTGGGCTAAATGGATAAGGACCAGGAGGGAGGACTGGGAACAGAGCTAGGAGGGCCATGAAGGTTAAGACCTGGGGACAAGGACCTGGAATAATAAGTGAAACAGATCATCCAGAACTTGAGGTAGCAGGACCAGGTTAAAGAGTATCAGATTATGCAAGGTCAACCAAAGGCAGGAAGGCTAAGAGGATTGGACAAGCATAAAGAGGAGGAACAGAACCGCTAGGAGGACCAAGAACAGGTGGCATAAAAGAATCACGAGGAGGACGAAGACGTCCAGGAGGAGGAGACCTGTGTGAGTCAAGGCCACAAGTTTTAGGATATCCCTCTTGCAAACAGTTCTCAGTCATGCTTCCTATGTCATGCTTCCTATGCTGTCACACCTAGAGACTCCCAGGTTTTTTTGGCTCGCTAAAGCCACTGATGGTAAGTATGGTCTGAAAATCACAGCATGCAAAGTGGACTCAACGCCAAGGCTCCCTCACTCTGAACTCTGTGTGGAATCAGATGATGTGCCTGATGCTGGCACAGTGGTCTGTGTGGATCAGGGCAAAAGGTTGAAAGTTGGCAGAGGAGTCTAAAAGTGAATGGGTGAAATTCGCTGTGATCTGTGAAGAATAGTTGAAAGGGTTGAGAAACCTGGAGGGCTGAGGAAGCAAAAATGGTAATTGACTAACAAAGGAGATCAAAGGGCTTTGGCAATCACTAAAGGGGATCTTAAAATCAGAAGAATGCTCTGAAGAGCAAAAGAGGGAATCAAGGGGGCTGAAGACAGAAGGGCTACAAAGGGACTCCAATAACAAAGGTCTCTGCGGCAAGTTGAAGGGGTATTGAGGTGAATAAACAGCAGACATGTTTGGAAGGCCATCAAAAAGACTCAGAGTGTCGAGAGTGTTGAGTAGTCTGCAAAAATATTGACTGTCAGAGGAGACTGAATATGGGTGTGTGATTTTAAGGCTAAAGAAAGGGTTGGGGCGAGTGTGACACCAGCAGAGATCATGCAGAAGTGGTCTTTGGGCTGACAATGAGCTCATAGGGCCAAAATAAAAAATAAAAAACAACAGGGTTTTTTGAAGACAATAGTGAGGCTGTGAGAGTTGTAAGAGGGGTTCAGTGATCATCAAGGAGAAACAAATGGGTTCAGATGTCTCTGAGGGTTGGCAAAGAGTTGAACAAACTCTTGGAAGCAGCAAGGCTGGGGTCAGTGGAAAGTGAAATCTAGCAAAAGTAAATGCCTGGGCCGGTAAGGCAATGTGAATACTGACAGGGTGCTGGAGGAAGGTCTGCATCCCAAAATCAACAAAGGGTATCAAAGGCTAGCCAAGTAAGGATGGACCATAAACTAGGATCCAGAGGGTCAGCTGAGTGGCACAAAGGGTCAGAAAAGGTAGCACTGAAATGTAATGATGGAGGAGGTTCCCTCAGAGGATCTAAATGTTAACAAAACAATGTGCCTGAAGGTTGGAGGTCCAATTAAAAAGTTGTGGTGCTGGCAGAGGACTGGATGAGCTCTGAAGTGAATAGAAGTGTAATCAGCATTCACAAAGAGCAGCATATGGGTTCTTAGAGACGAGGCTGGAAGAAATGAATTGAGTACTTGCAGAAAGATCTGACAATCTCTGAAGGCCAGCAGAAGGCTATAAAATCTAGTACAGAAGGCTGGTTGGGCCTGATGAGCTTTTAGAACAGGCAGAAAGGAGGGTCTGAAGGTTTCTGAGGGCCAATAGAGACCAGAAGGGACTCCAAGAGCCAGGGCACTGGTGTTAGGGCTGTGGGTCAGCAAGGGGATTTGAAGAACCATTGGCACAGGCCAATAGGTTATGAGGGTTAGAGAAAGTGGGCCGAGAGATAGTGGGGGCACTGGGTGTTGATAGTGTGGCTATGAGCTCCAGACGAAAGAGGTATCCTGGTCACTGAGGTTCAGGAAGTCAAAGTCTCTAAGTGGCAGTGGAAAAGGGCTAATGCCAGACATGGTAATGGTCTGATGGCCAGTGGTGGGGGTTCTAACAAAAATATCCGGTGTGGTTTGAGGTGTCTCAGATCTGCCAAAGTTATTAAAGCTAAATCCTGTTGAAGTGATATAAGAGCTGACCATTAAATCAAGATGGTGGTGAGTGCATGTCTGAAGTTGATAGGAGGACAATCTGAAGGACAGGCACACTGACAGAAAGGATAGGAGCAGTTCAGAGACTGGACAGAGAACCCCTGAATATTGATCTGAGGTGGAGGTACTCATTGCATTGGCAGAATGGTCTGATCACCAGAGAGGGAGATTGTGTGTTATGTGGGTCAGAATGCCTGGCACAGATACCATGCCTGCTTAAAATAAGGGGTTTTGGATGAGATTTTGTAGAACGAGGAATGTGTGTGCAGAGGCCTAGGCCTCACCATGAAAACACATGATTCTGAACGTCGGGTAACAGTCTATGTACTGGGATGATTACATGAAATGATGGTGGCAGAGTACCTTGTTTTGTGTATTTAATTCTTGATCAGGCCTTTCTTTCTGTGTCAATGGAGCGTGCGGTCTACTGACCTCACACTGCAAAGTTCCACTTTAGTGTGACCGAGACTTTTGCCCTGATATTTCCTGACATTTCATGTGCATGTCGAGTGCATGTATGTGCGATGAATGCTTAGCACGCGTGTAGTAGTAAGACTCTGAGTGTGGCAAGAATCTGAATGCTGAGACCAATGGGATGTATTCTTGATGTCCTCTGGTTTAGCATGGCACAAGTTGAACGGTACGTACATCTCCCCCACACATTGAAAGTATATTGACTGCATTCCTTTGCCTGGATAGTGGCAACCCAGACACTGAAGTAAGAGGGCATGGAGACATGGCTATCCTTAGAAATCACTGAGGTTCTTGTTAGCAAAGGCATGTTTATTAGTTCTTCCTGAGCAACTGGTAGATGGTAGTGGTGGGGGGTGGGTTAATTAGCAGTTTCCATTGTAAAAGGAAATTATGTTTTCAAGCCAGGTCTGTCCTTTTATTTGGCACTGATTGGCACTTCAGAAAGTCTGATGGCAGCCAGGTGCACTTCACTCTTATTGACGAGAAATTTTGTTTGCAAACAAAAATGCTTTTTGTTAATAATTAGCAGTGCCTTCTTTAGATAAGTACATATACTAAACTCAAAATTTGTAGTAGTAAATCATGCTTAATGTTTATAGGCCTAAACATGAAATAAAAGTGCTGATTTAAGTTAGCCGAACTGCTGATGCCATGTTAACTGATAAATAATGCATGAAGACTGAAAAGCCTGTTTTTCACATTGAATAGTTCTTTGTGCACAGTGTTTCTTCTCTCTTTTTGCAGATGTAATTTTTCAAAAGTCTTCTGTTAGCTAGTAAATAGACACTTGTTTTGTATTAGACAACTATTAGTGACGTTCACACCTATTGAGAAGTACAGTCTTGACCACAGAATATAAACCAAGTAACTTTTCAAGGTCTAGTGTTTAAAGACTATTGTAAACGTCTGGAAAAATTGGGGTTTTGCCTATTCCCAGGAGTTTACTCAAATTCTATTGGAGGAGTCAGGAGGCGAAAGAAAATAATGCTGCAACATAGAATATTGTGTGTTTATAATAGTGCGTGTTCCTAGAGTAGCAGCTAGATTCCGGATTCCTTTTCCTGACTCTGACTGGAGATTCGCTTCTGAGTTTCTGATGCCTTTGTTCTTGAGAGATTGCCTCACTTACATTTTACTGATTGTCTGCTGAATTCTAAGCTGAGAATACTTTCCAGCAGATCATGCAAAGTCTTTATGCTTACACATTGACTCTCTCATCAGTACTCTTTATGGGTATTTGAACTGACACCTTTTTCTCTCTAATTATTCTAACTTAATTTAGATTAGGGCTTTTTTTCATTTATGGAACACGCTTGCTGTATTATTACAATATTAACTGTTATTTTAACAAATATTGTATTCTATTTTATAATCAAATATCGATTGATGGATATATATACTTTCAATGCTGGGATCTAAAGATTAATGCTTAGTGAATAAAAGATGAAAAACTAAAAGAATTGAAAATAACACTCTTTAACTAGCATTAATTCTCTACATTCACTGGACTAAAGGTCATTTACTATTTAATATGTTATTGGGCTGATGTAGATGATTGCTCCTTACTTCTCCTTGTTGACGATCAAAGGTCCATACATCCAGTGGTGGGAGTTATTTAATGATTCCACCTGAAGATTAAGGAATAGAAAACCCTGCTCCCTCACAATTCATTGTGGTCTTATTTTGGATACTACTGCTTTAATAACATACAAAAGAGAGGGCCTGAGGAGGTTTAGAGACCTGTAGGGGCCGACACCCCTGAACTAGAAGCAACAAAGCACAACAAGGCCCCTGGGTCTAAACAAAAAGGTAGAGAAGTAGGGTGCTGGAATATCCCTTCTACAGGACGATTTCCCTCACCCACCTGTAGGTGGCATGCTTCATCATAGGGAACCCTCCTCGCAATGCGAACCTGGTTGCAATGCAGGCTACAACCCCCTCTCTGAAAGGGAAGAGCTCAGGGATGTTTTCAGTGTTTCAAAAGAGGTCTCCTAAAACCAATAGATGAGCAGGGTGTGGTGAGGGAGAAAAAGAAAGATAGATGTGTGTGAGATAAAACTAACTCTAAGGTAAGCCAAAACGTTTTATTGGGGCATCCTTAGGTTAGAGCTAAAAACAAAAACTAGAGGTGTGGCGGCTTTCATTAGGACCAAAGTGAAATGTAGGTTGGTATGCGTAGATCGCAACCGTTGATCAACCAAAAAAGTGATATACTAAACCAGTGGTTGGAGTGAATCATCACTCTGACAGGTGTCCACTGGTAGTGATGTTACCCGCAATGTCAGGTAATCAATACCATCTCAACCTCGGCGCAGACTCAAGGGTGCATCTATATCCTCTGGACGGGTGGTGCAATAGGCTCTGGTTCGGTCCTTCCCAGGCACACATACATCCAGGGCAGATACACTGCTCCTGCTCTGCGCAGCACTACACACCAAACCGATGGAGGCCAAGGGCGTGTTAAGCACACAGCAGTGGAACGTTAAATGAATTGAGCCTGTATGCAGTAGCCTTTTACCACTAAGAGGGTAGTACTTTGGGCACCCCTCCCGCTGTGACATCTTAAGGATTTTGGTGCCCAGGGTAAGTATTATTTTGGGGGCCCCTGTTTAAAACAACTTTGAATTTCATTACCTATTTTTTTGTCATTCAAGCCCTATGCTGGCTAAAAATACTGAATTATATGTTAAAGTTTATAATACAAAAATGCCCATAAGTGAGATAGAGAGAAAGTTCCCTTTCCTGGGAGGGGGGCTTGGAAGGTGGGGGCCCTGGGCAATTGCCTACTTTGCCCATGCCTTAAAACGCCTCTGCCCTCCCGGTCGAACAAGACCGCAATCCGTGAGACAGGCCTATGTCATGGCTCACCCACATGATCCGTTTTTGCCTATGACAACAAAAATCAGCATTAGGGATCCAGACATCAGTACAGTTGGGCACCCAGAGGACTTTTCCCTCACTTTTTTTCATTATTTGTGATGTCATTGGTTGAGCAATTTACACAAATGACCCTTTGCAGAATTCAGAATATTGCCTACTTTTCATAAATGTATAGCTTTTTGGGTTCACCCTGTGAGTTTGCTACCTCTTTCCCCAATATTTGCAAGAACAGAACATTTCAAAAACTGTGGTGCAAAAAAAAGTCACTCCACCTGTTTCTGAAAATTGAGTTGAAATCAGTCTTAGCACAGTAAACCTTACCTTAATTCATTTTTTTAGAAAAAACACTCACTTTCTTGCACATTAATTGTTTCCTATTTTTTGTTTAAAAAAATATATTGCCACATTTTGGCTATATTCTCAGGCCTCTCTCTGGGAGAAACCACAAACTTTGGTTAACTTTACAGTCCCCAACATGTGGGGAAAATAAACGCAAATTTGACCTTGATGTTTTTTGCGGAAAAACTATTACAAAGGCTTAAATACATATTGTGCCGAAATTTTAAAATAATGGTTCAACTCGGGGGACTGTAGAAGAGGATGGGAAAACTTCAGCACTAAAGGGGTTAACCATAGTAAGTTTTCTATCATCGGATACTGTCGCTGATG
This sequence comes from Calotriton arnoldi, assembly GCA_963921515.1. Classification (NCBI taxonomy): domain Eukaryota; kingdom Metazoa; phylum Chordata; class Amphibia; order Caudata; family Salamandridae; genus Calotriton; species Calotriton arnoldi. The sequence goes on from CAWUFW010002848.1 coordinate 1,651,322, forward strand.
ACAAGTGTAGTAATAGAAAGTGGTCAAATCTTTCATGAGAATGTAGCATTAAAGAATCATTTCTGCTACAAGACCACATGTAGCATCTGTTCTATGTATGTAGTGTTGCCTCCCTGTTAATAGTTTGTTCAGGTGTTTCTGGCCCTTAAGCTGGCTTCCATTAAATACAGACTAAAGACAGTGGGGCATATTAGCAAGACCGGCGATAAAATTATCGCCGTTTTAGCGGCAGGAAACTGCCGCTAAAACGGCGATAATGGGCTTGCTAATATGCGTTATAGAATTCCAATAGAAGCCCAGGTTAGATGTCCTGCACATCTAACCTGGGCTCTATTGAAATCTATAACGCATATTAGCAAGCCCATTATCGCCGTTTAGCGGCAGTTTCCTGCCGCTAAAACGGCGATAATTTTATCGCCGGTCTTGCTAATATGCCCCAGTATGTGCTAGTCCGTAGTTTGGGACTCTTGTATTTCTGTGAATTGAGACCCATCTTCATCTGGCTACTATACATATCTAATATGATGAGAGACTTGGCAGGTCGAAGAGCTTTCACATACCACACTGCCAAACTGCAGACTGAGTAAAAGTGCCATTTATATTTGGAAATTGAATCGCTTGATGCCACTCAAAAAATATATCTGAAACTCTTTGAGATGTGTCCCATAAGCAAACATATGGCTTCCATTTTTGCACTATAGTAAATGTAGAAAGCAGCCATTAAGATTTCACCTGATCTAACCACAGAAGTAGAACACTAATCTCAGGATATAAGTGGACACATAAAAAGTACAATGTTGGGGGCGTGGCTTGAGCCCAACGAAGATGGCCGCACACTGAGTGCGCTCCGCTAGCCATCTGCAAAAATCCCCACTAAATCCGCCATCATCCGCTCAACTGTGGGACGCTGAGGTGCTGAGACCGCAGCCGTAGCTGTACGACTCAGGAAGGAGACTGGCAGAGATAGCAGCAGAGCGCTGCCCGCGAGAAAGAGAAAGGCCGCGACCGTGCAGAAACATGGTGCCGGCCGCAGTCTGAGGCGGACCGAGGCAAAGGATGCACCCGTCACGGGCATGCTCACAGACGGCCTCTCAGGCAAAGCGGCCGTGGGCCTGTGCGCGGAGAGGAGACGGCACCCACGTCAGCATCGAAATTCCGGTAAGAGCGCGGAGCGGCATACGAGGCCGCCATTAGGCGCATCGGCCTAAAACAGAACCGTGGCAGTGCACACCGGGCCCAATTACACGTGAAAGCAATCCGGGCCCTGCTCATGGCCCTCGGACCTGAGAGGCACCTGGCAATTTTAATACCAGTAAGGCAGTGTGCTATGGCGGCTACCACGCTGCAATAAGGGGAGGGAAAGAACCAAGGAGACCAGACAGGAGTCGGAGAGACTGACCCAGAGCCAATTGGCGATGGCGAGTATCGAGCTCCCCCCTAATGGAGATACCCGGAGGCCCTGCAAGTGGTCTCGTGACAATACGGACTAGGTGGGTTGCCCCGGGTCCCAAAGAAGACACCAGACACCCAGAGAGGGCGTGCCAGGTACGGTGGCTGCAGCGGAGGGTGTGAGATTGAGGCTTTCACCCCCCCCAATCACAGAGGAGGGGTTCCTCTGCCAGGAGGCGCTGCCACCTTAGGGGGACGGCCAGAGTATAAGAAGAAAAGAACCAGACTGTACGCCACTATAGGACCCCCACGGCTCACTGAGAAAATACAAGCCCCAACTGATTGTGCGCTCAACACTACGATGGTATGCAACAAGGGCCCAGGCCAGGCGAATCAGATTGATAAATATACAGTCGTGATGAGCCGAGACGGGGGCACGGAGGGCCCCCCCCCCGCTGCAAGAACCGGAGGAACAGGGGCCGGATCATTCACTGAAAGATATCATGAGGGCGATAGCAGACCTACGAAGCACCCTTTAACCAAAATTAGACTCTGTAATGGAGGAAGTGAACCTTTATTAATTAAGGAAATTGGTTGAAAAAATTACTATTGCCGAAGCGAATATAGGAAGCCTCCAGGCTAAGACCAAACGCCTTGAAGAGCAAGTCACAGTCCTGACGAAGCAACAAACAGACATCATAGCCCGCCTGGAGGGCCAGGAAGGCAGGGCCCGCCGCAATAACATCCGGGTAGTGGGGGTGCCGGAGGGGGCCGAAGGGCATTCCGTGGACCTCTTCCTGGAGAATCTGATCATCCACACCCTCAAGCCAACGCGACTGTCCACCTTCTTCTCTGTGGAGCGGGCACACCGTGCGCTGGGTCCATGTCCGCGACCAGGGGCGCCCCCGCGCACGATTGTGGCCCACAGTCTTAACTTCAGAGACAGGGATCCTGCAGGTGGCTTGAACATGGGGAGACCTCCAATATGAAAACACCGCTATCCGCTTCTTCCCGGACTTCACACTCCAGGTGCAGCGCCAGAGGAAAGCCTTAGATTTGGTGAAAAGGACCCTCAGAGACAGAAATTTTAAGTATAGGATGCTATTCCCCACCAAGCTCAAGGTATTGGCCGACGGAAAGTCGCACTTCTTCACAACTTCAAAAACGGAGTAGGACTGGCTAGAGGGCTGGAGGACTGTCGGGCGGGGCAGAGACCGAGAGCAATCGCCCGTCAAAAAATATCAGCTAAAGAAGAACCAGAACCTGGCCTCCCAGCCAGGCAGATCCAGCCAACGGGATACAGATAAGTGACACTGGGGGTCCACATGACATTTCAAATCAGTTATGATTTCTGGGCTTCCGGGATATGGGACATGATGAAGCTGTGGCCGGGGGGAAAGACCCCTGGGTATTCATTTATAGAGCCTCCGTCCGACGTCAGAAACAATACCTGTAACAGGCTCCATACTAAAGGGCGCCCTTTACCAGACGTTCCCCCACATAGAATTGGGGATGTTGGCATATCCATCCTAAGTTCCGAAACTTATAAGGTTGATGGCACACTCGCGCCCCCCCCCCCTTCTTTCATTGTTATGAAGCTCTTATGTGGGCGACAGGCACTCTGCATGTTGGGGATATGGGGTTTTGTAACTCACCAAGCAGGGATGAAGGGAGGGGGCAGTTAAGGGTATGGTTTTACTGTTATATTTTAATGTTTTTTGCTGCTCATGAACACAATAGCTGGCACAGGGCACATGCACACACCAGGGTCAACGCGTGATGGATTAAGGTCACGAATAGAACCAGGTATGCCTGACACAAAGGGAGGAATAGCCAATGTCCGAATATGGTCCTGGAACGTAAATGGTTTTGGGAACAAGGTCAAGCGCACACTAGTCCTCCAGCACATTAAACGCCATGCTCCTGACGTGGTGTTACTCCAGGAGACACACCTAAAAGGTAGCCATTATAAAGCCTTAGACCACTTCGGCTACAGACTGGCAGCCCACCCGGGGTACTCGGGAGGGTCTCGGGGGGTGGGCATCCTAGTACGTAACTCTCTGCCCCTTACAATCCATAAGATCTGGCACGACGACGCAGGATGCGGAGTAGCCTTGGCGGGCAATTTGGGAGGGTCGCCCACTTGACTTATGCTCCATGTATGTACCGCCCAGGCTGCACTCGGCCATACTTCCAAAGATCAGTGACCTGCTGCTGGAGCTGCCCCCAGGTACTCTACTGGTGGGAGGCGATGCCAACGCAGTAATGGATCAAGAACTGGATCGATTGAGCGATGCAGGGGGACACACTGGTGGGTGGGTTCTCCCAGGCTTTCTGACAGCAATGAGGCTAGTGGAGACATGGAGGGCCCATAACCCACAAACAAAACAATTCACATATTACTCGGCACGCCAAGGGTCATTTTCTAGAATAGACTACCTGCTCACGCAGCAGGACCAGGTGGGGAACTTTGAAAACCCGACGCACTTAGCTAGAGGTATCTCAGATCACTCTCCTGTGTGCGTTACTCTCAAGGGGCTGGTTATTAATAGAGCAGGATTCCCCAGGATAGATCCCTGGTACCTCCGAGACCCTGAGCCGAGAGAGAAATTAGATGATGGAGTGGAGATGTATTTCAAAGAAAATGAGGGGACGATGGCTTTTCACCTGACCTTATGGGAAGCGTTTAAGACTGTACAACGTGGGCAGGCACAGGAGCTCATCGGGGGAAAGAGGACAGAAGAGGCATCCAAAATCCAAACTCTGGAGCACGAAATAATAGCACTGGAACGGGAGGTGTTGAGGGCGGGAAAACAGACCTGAGACTCAAACTAAATCTACGACTACAAGACCTGCGCGCACTGGCCGACAATGCAGCGCGGGCGCATGCACTGGCCATGCAGCGCCAGCTGTATGACATCGGAGACAAAGTCTCCAAGCTACTGGCTTGGCTAGACAAGCGGGACAAAGACAGATCGTGGATCACTGGAGTCAGAGATGGAGGGGGCGTCCTTCACACCACCAGTGCCCAAATCGCAGAGTCCTTTGCGTCCTATTATGAAAACCTGTATGCCCCCGCTAGCTCGAGGTCATACCAAGACTGTGTAGAATTCCTAGCTGATTTTTTGCTCCCGACACTAACCGGGGAGATGTGTGACAACCTGGAGGCTGACCTCACTGAAGAAGAACTGTCTACGGCTCTGGGATCCCTAAGATCTGGGAAGGCTGTAGGCCTGAGTGGTCTACCGGTTGAACTGTTTAAAGGCCTAGCCTCTAAAATTACCCGACCAATGCTTGAAATGTTTGAGGAAGCCAGGGAACTAGGCTCACTTCCTGCGGACCAACACACGGCCACGATAGTGGTGATACATAAGGCAGATAAACACCCAGAGAGCTGCAGCTCGTACAGGCCAATCTCCTTACTAAATATCGAACCGAAGGCATTGGCCAAAGCCCTAGCGAATAGAATGACCGCCGTCCTCATGACCATTATCCATATAGATCAATCGGGCTTTATGCCACACAGAAGCACTCGTCACAACTTACGGAGACTGTACGGAGTCTTACACATGACAGCAGCCCCTTCATTTACTCAGTCCGCGAAGATGGCGTTAGATGCCTCAATGACCTTCGACAGCATAGAGTGGCCCTATTTATTTGCAGTGTTGGCTAAGCTGGGCTTTGGCCCAAAGTTTTGTAGTTGGGTAAAACTGCTCTACCAGGGTCCACTCGTGAGGGTGAGAGTTAACGGGGCGCTGTCACACCACTTCTCACTAGGCAGGGGAACCAGGCAGGGTTGCCCCCTGTCACCACTATTGTTTGCTTTGGCACTGGAGCCCCTGGCGCACTGGATTAGAAGAGACTCGATGATATGGGGTATTCGAGCACCGGGTGGCTGGGAAGAATGCATCTCCTTCTACGCCAATAATATACTCCTATACTTATCGAGGCCCTAATTCGCCATAGCTCGAGTACTCCACATCTTTGAGCTGTTTGGAAGCTATTTGGGCTACACTATAAATTGGATGAAATCAATCGTGCTGCCCCTATCGGGACCTGCCCCGAGACTACCGGCAAACTGTGCGGCCCCATTGGTGGAGGAAGGATTTAAGTCCTAGGCATATACGTAACACGAAGCCCTCAGTCATTTCAACAAAAAATCTCTCCCCCCACCAGCTACAGAGATTTTGCGCAGTGCATTGGCATACTCTTCCACTGTCCTTGATGGGAAGAGCAGCGCTATATAAAAAGATGACTCTGCTGCACCTCCTTTATGTGCTACAAAACACGCCCTACCTGGTCCATGCTTCCTTTTTCAAGCAGATAGCTCAGGAACTCCATACTCTAATATGGCAGGGGGGGGCACCCGGAATAGCACTAAACAACCTACAAAGGGGAGTCTATACCTGTGGACTGGCAGTCCCGGACGTTAGACTGTACTACTGGGCCTCCCAGTTGGTAGTAATAAATGATTGGATTTATACGGGGAGAGAAGAGCCGGCTTATTAAATGGATAGAGAAGCAATGCCTAACTTAAGTCATGTATCTCTTATATATGCCTGCAGGTCCCATCAGAGGTTGCCAGCTCACACGGCAACAGTGGTTAAATGCTGGATCGAAGCAAATAAATATTTGGGATGGCATGACCACTTGACAGCAATGACGCTGCTATGGGCGGGAGACCAGTTGAAGGAAGTGACCACCTTGGCAGGTTTCTAAGGGTGGTGGACAATAGGTATCGAGCACCTGGGGGATGTGTGGAGAGGGTCAGTGCCTCTGTCCTTTGTGGACCTGAACAGTGAATTCAAATTATCGCCTACCCAGATCTTCCCCTACACACAGCTCATGCATGCACTAAATAGACACATAAAGTGGGGAGAGACTATCCCCGACCATTCCTCCCTAGACGACAGGCTATTGGCGGACCCCATACCTGACAAAGGGACATCCACAATATACAAAAAATAATAAATAAAACACCAGACCCCTGACCTCGCTCAAGTCCGCTTGGGCTGCCTATTTGGGCAATATTGAAGACGAGGAATGGATCGAAGCGGCGCAGAGCCCTAGGGAGATAGCGATCAGATCAAGATTCAGGCTGATACAGCTCATGATCTTACACCGTTCATACTACCCCCGAACGTTGCTACATAAATGGGAAAAAGTGCAGTCGCCGCAATGCATAAGAGGCTGCCAGACAGAGGGATCCTTCTTCCATATTCTGTGGGAATGCCCAGTCGCCCACTTATTCTGGTGGGGGGTGACAACAATAATGTCTAGGGTGGTGGGAGGGGAGGTGCCCGTGGATGCCAAGTGGCTCTTACTGATGATCAGGGGAGAGGACGACTAGCCCAGACACACTAGAATCTGGCTGGCCCTAGCGGCCGGAGTAGCAAAATGCAACATTGCACGCAAGGGGGGGTCACACATCCCCCCATCGGTGGCAGAGTGGGAGACCGACCTTGATTGGTGTCAACAAGCGGAAAAGGTTATATATGATAGTAGGGGTTGCAAGAAAAAATGGGAAAAAATATGGTCCCCCTGGGAGAAATACAGAAATACAGGTGAGGAATTATCAGCCTGCGAGTCAATGGTGGTTGTCTGTGACTGAGAAAAACCTGAATCAGACTTGTCTCCTGGTTTAAGTATGGTCTAACTATGATGTAACCCGCCTGGCGCAGACTGTAATGACCGTTGTTTATTGACCCTGCCGCAATGTAATTTGTCACCGCATATTTGATCATTTGAATGCATGTGCTCGCCTTTTAATATGTTTCATTTCATGAACCTGTTTAATAAAAAGATTTATAAAAAAAAAGTTTCATGTTTTTCAAATTGCTAATTTTTTTCTTTATTGATGTATAAACCCTATTACAGTTGAGAATACCATCTGCACAAGACATGCATTTCCTTCTGCCTCTCGAGAGACACCACATATGAATGACTTTAAGAGTGCCATATTGAGCAAGGCTGGTCTACTTTAAATCTTATTCCACTGTCTTCCCGTCCAGGAATAAATGTGGCCACTCTTGGCTGCCTGCATACTAGACTAGACTGAAATCTGAGGGGATCAAATTCAGCAGTCCACTGGGATCATTCTTGCTGGCAGTTAAATAGTAAACTCAATTAGGTTTGTATCCCAAAGCCTTTGATGTTGATCTTAACATTCATGGATTTTGTATGTCACAGTGTTCAAAATATTTGCCTAATTTAACCCTATAATTGATTGCATAACTTGTCCCACCTCCAAGCCAAAGCTGTCTGTTTTATAGTTAAGAAGCTAATGCACATCATATTCTGATGTCAATGGTTTAGTGCTCGGACTTAAATTGGCCAGAACTTTAGACCCTGTGTGGTGTATTTGAAGCAATTAAACAGTGTTACTAATAGTGCTGCCATTATCAACCTAATCTACTAAGATGTGTTGCATTTATTGACAGTTGTGCAGTTATAAATGTTTTGAGTTGCATGGGCAATGATTCAAATTCTCATTGAAGACGATGTATGGAAGACGGTTGAGATAACCTAATGCTATAGAGAGGAATTGTGATCATTGGAGGCATGGGGATATAAAAAAGACCAGTCTGCAAAATTTAATCTATCCTCTATTTGCTACACCAATAGGAGCCTTGGGTGCAAGGCCAATGATAGCCAGTGGCAGGAGAGAAGGATGTGGGTAACTGATGGCCCACACAGAGACAGCATAAGGGTGAGAAATGGAGAAGGTTCTCGCCCCAGATACAACAAGCCTCAACTCCAGAGCTTCTGCACTTTTTTTTTTTAAAACACGGGCTTCTATTAAACTCATAAAAATATATTTTTGCAACAAATATCTAACAGCTTTTTTGATGTGTTTAATTTTACACTACAGATTCTATTTTATTCTTCATGTGCGCAAACATGCTCTCTCCTTCATAAGAAAGCTGTGTTACAATCATTTAAGTAGTTTGTGGGAAAGGCGATGGTGTGACCATGTATTAAAAGGAATAAAGTAGCTCCTTCTATACATGATAAGGGTATTGCAAGCCACCTCGAAGTTCCATAACCTTATAAAGAAATTCGGCCTTTGGCGTCGCTCCTCTATATGGTCATGCAACTCCTTGATGACTTGCAATATCCTTATAATATACTGCAGGGAGTACTTTATCACATATATTATTTACAAGCATGTAATCATGCAGTTAGGTCCAGCTGAGATCCCAGGTGTTGAATGCAGCTGGACTGTGCCTATTTTCGCTTTAGTTATGGTACTATGCTTTTTGCATGTTGGTGTATAGTGAGTACGCTAAAGACTAAGGGCCCGATTCCGATCTCGTAAGGAAGGCCTCCAAACAGGATTTGTAAAGAGCAAATGCAATTCGGAGCCTATCTTTCCGTCCGAATCGTCCCCCATTCCGAACGACCAAGTACGATGCGAGTATCCCGTACGCGCCGCGCGAATTGTTTACGAACCCGAACCTGTCCGTCCGACACGTTCGTAGCCGAATCGTGCCACGCAATGGAGCCGTATTCCAAACGAGCGAGTACGATGCACGATTCAGACAGCCGCTTCGCCTCGGTCCCAGCGAGACAAAATTGCTGTCGGAATCGTACTTCGGTGGGCCGTAGCAGGCCCCCCTTCACCCGGGGCCCTCTGAATCTGTCACAGGGGTGCGCATGGGTCCCCACGATCCAAGCATGCACAGTGTGGCGGGCAACATGGGGTGCCCGCCACAGGGTGTACGCTTTTCCTAGCCCACCCCTTTTCTGCTATGGGAGCCTGTGTACGCGTCTGTACACAGGCTCCCATAGAGTTCAATGGAAGTCCGAGCGAACCGAGTCCGTAAGCATACGGCAGCATCGTACTCGCTCGTTCGGACTCCCGGAGCACGTCTCGCTCGGAAAGCCCTACAGATCCGAGTCGTATGGAGGGCTTTCCTTACGAGATCGGAATCGGGCCCTAAATTAGATAGTGAGGGCTTCGCAGGACCCACAGTCCCAATGACTGTTAAAATATTTTCGGATGAGCTAATAATAGAGCCTCACAGAGTCATGGATAGTGAGTGTGAAAAAGGGAGAATTTGGAAGGAAGCCCTATTAAAGTGACCCAGGTTGCCACCTAATCCATGTAAAACAAATAACAGAATCTAGATTTGTTGAAACATAGCCAGGAGCCAAATGGGCACATGTGACTTACTGCCTGAATGCTCAGAACGGAAACCTGCAAGTTACTACTGTAAACCCCATGCCCCAGCTGGAACCCCCACATTGAGACGTCAAATGATGAAGGGGAGGGGTTGAGATGCCCCCAAATCATGTTCATCCAAGGTTGGGAATGCCCCAACCACCACACAGGAAAGAAATGCTTTAAGGTCATAGCTAGCTGCTAATAACCCTCCGGGTCACTGGTGAAAGAGAAGGAGAATGAATTGGAGATGTCCAAATGTAAAATCCGACCTGATTTACAAAAATGTGCATCCAGAATCTCAATGGAGCTGACATTAATTAATTTTGATATTTGGCTTCCTCACACAATGAAATAACTGTTTAGCCATTCATAAACATCTTTGTATACACGCCACATTTATCTGAGTGCCTTACTTACACATTACTGAATATGGTGGAACGTATGGAAAGTGCGGGGAAGTGCACAGGTAAAAAATGTCCAAGACATTTTGTGAATGGGTTCCATTTATGTCAAAAGGTACATGAAGTACTTGGAGAGTTGGAGAGAGGGTGCAGGTCACAACTGCACACGAATAGTATGCACATGCGCACTATGTTTCAGCATGCACTCTGCATGTCAGTAGCAGGGGAATGTTGGTGACATGTTACAACATGGTACAACAAGCACACCCCTACGCTTATGTTCACTGCTGCATAGTTTGCAAACTTAATACCTTTGTAAATCAGCCCATCAAGTTTTCTAACAATTTTGGAGGGGGTACACCTTTCGGAAAGATAAAAATCTGATTTTTTTGTTTGATAGTTTTGCAGAAGTAAAAACAGTATTGCTTTGTGTTTGAAGCAAGATAGTTTCTCGTTAAATACATTTTATTGCAGTGGATAATTGAAGTAGTTTATTTTTTTAAGGAAAGCGTGAAGTGACTGCATGTAACCAAAAAAATTAAGCAAGAAAAGACCAGAAAATGCTGCGATGTAAGAAAACAGCAATTAGATAGATAGACGGACCGACGGATGGACTGATAGACAGACAGACAGACAGACAGACAGACAGACAGACAGACAGACAGATAGATAGATAGATAGATAGATAGATAGATAGATAGATAGATAGATAGATAGATAGATAGATAGATAGATAGATAGATAGATTTATTTTTTCCTTCACATCATACCGTGAAGAAGGCAGGTGAAAACAACGCTTTCGATGTTTGTAAGGTTCCCATGAAGTCATTGCCCATAATTAACCTCCTGCCTCTGTGGATGGGAGAGGGCTTGCATTACAATTATTCCTTGACAGATTACCTCAAATCAACCCCCAGGGAAACTGATTAGCACGACTGAAGACATCTGCAGATCTATCTCTGGGCCTGCAATTATAAACATAGTATTATGGGCTGTCACTGGACACCATTTTCAGTTGCACCACTGAATTGAAAACCTGCATCCGTGGGAGCCCCTTTGTCTGTGGATCCTGCACATTTGGGTCCCAGCAGCAGCACAGCCCAACAGCTCCTGGGAAGTGGCGGGCTGGAGGGAGTCGGGTTACCGCACTTTCTTTGGCCGCCATTTATGTGAAAAGTGAGCCACCGGCTTGCGTTAATAATCGCTCGTGCGCTATTATTTCCCTAATTATTTGCAAATGCTGCAGATATATGGGTTGGTATTTCATTTAGTGAGATTTATGAGGTACAATGGAAAGGTATGATGGCTGAACGCCATGTGCAGGTAATTAGTTTAGGCTCTACCCCTGCTTACTGTAAAATCGCAACATGCTGTCAAAGCCCATTCTCTGATCCTTTTATCAGCGCCGGGCAAGGGCTTACATTAAATGGGAAGCAGATTTGCAGGTGCTAAAACTGCTATTTTACCAGCGGGGAACAGTCTACCTTTTGTTCTGTGGAATGGCACGCTGTGGTTATGTCGCTAAATTGGAGGCAATCATACCAAGCGGCTCTCCGACTTTTGCAGCTGAGGAAAATAGAACTCGAAAAGCGCGCAATTAAAGCTAGCACAACATATAAAATGGCGGGACGCATACTGCCGTGAACATTGACCACGTAAAATTCTTCTAGGCCTTCTTTCTTTTTTCCCAGTAAAAGTACATGGCGCGAATGTCACGCGATCGTCGCAAAATCTTGCTCTTCCCCTAAAATAGGGGGTAGACGTTCACAATGACACCTCCCCTCACCCCCACCTCAAAGGTGGGCTTCAGGCACTGCATTACAGAAGGCCTCTGAAGGCACACACATTCAAGGGTCGTGAATTGCTTTGGTATACGTGGGGAGCCAGAAGAGGGAAAGTTCCTGTCTGAACAAGGCAATCGGAGAGCCTTCAGGCAAGGCCACTAAAGACAGTTCGACTGACACCCTGTACTAAATTAGTTTTAGGATGTGAGTTGAAATGCAACAAAATAAACCGTGGGGATTGGGTTGTAGAGGGAGCGCGAATGGGCGAATTAAATGAAGTAACCTACTCAGAAAGAAAGGGAGGGAAAAAAAGATGGAAGGCGAGTAATGAAGTAAATTCAGGCACTAAGATGCTGTTCTCTGATGACTATAGAAGGCTCATGCCCTAAGGTAACTATAACTTGCACCCCAGCCATAAACAGTTTGTCATCAATAATTTTACTGCAAATGTTGCAGTGATATTATCAATGATGTCATAGAAGATGTAATAAGTGATGTAATATGTGGGGTAATTAGAGGTGCATGGTGAGGGTGCGAGTTATAGTTCCCTTAGGGAGCGATTTATAGTTACTTGAAATAACTATAACTATAACTGCTGAATTTCTATGGTTTTGTGTATGTAAAATCTGAACCTAATTTTTGACGTCCCTCTAACCTTTAGTCTTTTAGTGAATATCTAAGGTTTTTTAAAATTCTATTTCTTAACTATAATGTCCCTGTAACCTTGGTTTTTTAACTGAATTTCTATGATTTTTTAGTGCTATTTCCCAACTTTAATGCCCCTGAAACCTTTGTTTTTTTCAGTGATTTTCTATGTTTCTAACTATACCGTCTCTGTAACCTGGGTGAGTGAGTGGGGGTGTGAGTGGCTGTGTGAGTGGTTATGTGGGTGTGCAAGTGGGTATTTGAGTGTGTGGTGGGTGTGTCAGTGCATGTGTGACTGGCTGTGTGGGCCTGTGAGGGGCTGTGTTAGGGGCGGTGTGGGTCTGTGAGTTGGGGTGTGAGTGGCTGTATGGGTCTGTATGTGGGTGTGTGAGTGCCTCTGTGAGTGGGTGTGTGAGTGGTTCTCTGGGTCTCATAGTGGGTGTGTGAGGGGCTATGTGAGTGTGTAAGTGGGTGTGTGAGTGCTTTTCTGGGTCTCTGAGTGGGTGGGTGAATAGCTGTATGGGTGTGTGAAAAGGTGTGTGAGTGTTTGTGTGGGTGTGCAAGTGAGTGTGAGTGGGTGTGACTGGCTGTGTGGGTATGAGTGTGGGTGTGTGAGTGGTTTTGTGGGTCTCTGAGTGGGTGTGTGAGTGGCTGTACAGGTGTGTGAGTGGCTATGTGAGTGGTTGCATGGGCGTGCAAGTGGGTGTTTGAGTGACTGTGTGGGTCTGTGAGTGGGTGTATGAGTGGTCCTCCGGGTCTCTGAGTGGGTGTGTGATTGGCTGTATGGGTGTGTAAGTGGGTGTGTGAGTGGTGCTCTTGGTTTCTGAGTAGGTGTGTAAGTGGCTGTATGGATGTGTAAGTGTGTGTGTTTGTGTGAATGTGTAAGAGGGTGTGTGAGTGGGGTGTGTGAGTAGTTGTGTGGGTGTGTGAATGGGTCTGTGAGTGGGTGTATTTTTTAAATTAGGATCTGGATCCGCAGATCCATCATGGATTCACACAAGGGTCCACGCTGAGCACCGCGCTGGATCCGCGGATCCTTGTGCAACCCAAAAAGTTTTTCTGGACAATTTCTTGCCCATGGGGGGCCCCTCACAGACCCCTCCATCAGTCCCATCCGGTCATGATACCTCTATCCTGCCCCCTTATATCCTATTTACACTTCATTTCCCCCCGGTAACCATCTCCCGATGGACAAAATGGTGGCTGCAACTTTTTCTCAGATTGCACCCAGCCAATCACGGCATTGCTCTTGACGTGTGGGATCCGCTGTGGATCCGCATCTCTAGATATACATAAATCATTTTTATTTAACAGGTCCAAAACTACTGAACAGATTTAGACCAAATTACAAAAAGCACTCTTTTGCTTTCTGCCTTATTTGGTGGAATTCTGTTCAGTGGCTCGGGCTGCAGTCATGTCTAAAATCCCTGCAGGAAATTGCATGGGGAAAACGCATTTTGGGAACCCCCCCTTTTTCTTTGCCCCCACTCGACGAATCACCCCAAAACATTCCAGACAGCAGCTTAATTGACGGGCAGACTAGTTTAAAAAAAGATAATTCAAGATTCACCAAATGGCACCAAGGGTATTGGCAAAACAAAAAATGCTTATCCTATGGAAACTAGGTCCTAACTATAACTACCTACTGGCAATAAATATATATAAAACCTACTGGTGGTTGCCAATACCCGTGGTGCCGTTTGGCGAATCTTCACAAATTTATTTTTTAAACTAGTGTGCCAGTCACTTCAGCTGCTGTCTGGAAAGTTTTGGGGTGATATAAGTTTCGGGGTGATATATATATAGCATTAAGCGCTTCAAGACCAGGGGTTACTCACAGCACACATTAAGAACAGCGCAAATGAAGGTCAAGGACAAAGAAAGATACTCATTGCTGCAGGAACCAGGTGAACCGAGTATAGAAAGGCAATCAGGGAACTTAAGATTAATTACTACTTACTCTCAAGCAGCAGGCAAAATAAGAGCTATATTACGCAGGAACTGGAACATATTAAAATCAGACAGTGTGGTGGGGAAGGAACTCCCGGAAAAACCTAAAATATCATTTAGAAGATCGAGATCGATTAGAGACCACTTGGTGGTAAGCCACTTACCTGGGTTGAAATCAGCTACCAGTTTACGGGGGCTACAGGGCTCTTTTCCCTGCGGAAGATGTAAAGCCTCTACCAATAGTAGGAGAGTGTCCCAATACTCGGTGCCGGGGTCCCGTAAAGTAAGGCAAGTAATGAAGTTCATGACCTGCACCACAACTCATGTGGTGTATTGTCTGGTATGCCCATGTGGCTTACGCTACGTGGGTAGTACCATACATCTGGTAAAAACGAGGGTCCTTGAACACCAACGGGCGATTGCAAATAAGGATGCCAATTACCCCGTGGCGCGCCATTTTGCTAGCAACCACAGGAGTAACAGGGCATTATTACAGTTCTTCTGTTTGGACCATGTACCCAATGACCCTAGGGGGGGAGATAGGGAGAAGAAACTGCGATGTCTGGAGTCGAGATACATCATCGATCTCCAGACCAAGTCCCCGAATGGTTTGAATGGTGGAGAAGAGCTAATAACTAATTTGTGAACTGAGCATTGAGTATGCATGAGTGTTTACTGTAGGATAGAGGGACTACACAATTGGAAGACGCAGCGCTAGATGGAGAGGAATTAATACTAGCCCATCTAGGGAGGTATTTGATGGCAAGTTAAATAAATTATGAGCTGTCCCCTAAAAGCCCATCTAGGGCAGGACAGTCTTCTTGCCAACAATAATAATAGCTGATGCGAGAGGCCAGGTTGAATATAGCCAGAAGAGATCTCTTTATGTGGCAATATAGTGGGTGCATGTTGTAGTGAAGATCATATTTAACCCCACTCACACACGTCAAAAGCATTTGATAGGCAATTAAAATGTGATTTATGCCGTTTAATTTGTTAAAATGTTTGTGACTATTATTAATAATAATTATATTTAGTATTAATGAATTAGCAATGAATTGTGGGGGATTACGAGTGTTTAATAAGATTGGTAAACATATTTATTTGAAAACATGCACATTTGCACATTCCAAGATGGCGCTGGCGTTTTGTGAAATGAATTGTCCTTCTTTAGTTGTGTTTAATTTGAAACTTTATTTAGATGTTGACTTTGATGGCGCGCGTCAAACACTGACGAAGGCTGAGGCTGAAACGCGTTTGTTTTATTTGCTGTGCACCAATAAATCCATAAGTTGATTTTCACCAACAAGAATGCTGGTCCTTACTGTTGCAAGACAGTGGAGTGTGATATATATATATATATATATATATATATATATATATATATATATATATATATATATATATATATATATATATATATATCCACGAGCAGGATGGCGTCTTCGAACACCCATCCAGCCGGGTCGGGGCTTGTTGTAGCGGACGCCGCCACTTGTCATATACACTAAAATCCTCCCACAATTGTTCGCGTGGAATAACGAGCCACTCCAGAAGTAGATGCTTAATCTTCTTGATTTATTGGGCAAAAAAGACACGTTTCGACTCTGATATTGGGGCTGACGTGCCCGGGTTTAATCACTTTTCCTCATCGGTTTATGACACAATCGTTGTATATTGTCACTCAGTGGCTGGACTAGTACATGTTATACTAGTCTGAATTCAATGATTATTGGCACTCAGTCTTTATAGGGTATAGTACCCTTTTAGCTTAAAAAATTTATTTTGTAAAAATTATTATTATAAATAACACTCAGCAAGACCACTGACTCATTGTCAGTGAAATTGCTCTCCCACCCTCGCAGCTCCACCATTAAGTGAGGCCTGCCCCTGCACTCTCGAGTGTTGGTGATCGAGGCCCTCCTCCACCCGCAGGTTTCCCTGCGCCTCATCCCTGGTGGTCCAGTGGACCTCTGTCTCCTTCCTCTAACTCTGCTCTTTCACTCGTTTTTTTACCTTTTATCTTTCACCTTTCTGCACTTTTCTGCATCTCTGCTCTTTTGTGCCTTATTTCTGCTCATTTTCCCTTCCTCTCGCTCTGCCCTTTCACTTGTTTTCACTCGTTTTTCTACCCTCTTTTATCTTTCACCTTTCTGCAATTTTCTGCATCTCTGCTCTTTTGTGCCTTATTTCTGCTCATTTTCACTTCCTCTCGCTCTGCCCTTTCACTAGTTTTCACTCATTTTTCTACCCTCTTTTATCTTTCACCTTTCTGCATCTCTGCTCTTTTGTGCCTTATTTCTGCCTATTTTCCCTTTTTCTTTATCCCTTATTTCCTCCCTTTACCTTTCCCCGCCGCTGCTGCCCCCGCTGCCCTCCCCCCAGCGCGACCGGCCCAATCCAGCTCCCCTCCCCGCTCCCGCCTCCCAGCTGTCCAGCCCTCCTCGACCCCTACTTAATGGCGGCCACTGCGGGGACAGGCGAGCAAGACCACTGACTCATTGTCAGTGAAATTGCTCTCCCA
This sequence comes from Calotriton arnoldi, assembly GCA_963921515.1. Lineage (NCBI taxonomy): Eukaryota > Metazoa > Chordata > Amphibia > Caudata > Salamandridae > Calotriton > Calotriton arnoldi. Next base: position 1,668,182 of record CAWUFW010002848.1, read on the forward strand.
CCCTCGCAGCTCCACCATTAAGTGAGGCCTGCCCCTGCCCCTGCACTCTCGAGTGTTGGTGATCGAGAGCCCTCCTCCACCCGCAGATTTCCCTGCGCCTCATCCCTGGTGGTCCAGTGGACCTCTGTCTCCTTCCTCTAACTCTGCTCTTTCACTCGTTTTTCTACCTTTTATCTTTCACCTTTCTGCACTTTTCTGCATCTCTGCTCTTTTGTGCCTTATTTCTGCTCATTTTCCCTTCCTCTCGCTCTGCCCTTTCACTTGTTTTCACTCGTTTTTCTACCCTCTTTTATCTTTCACCTTTCTGCACTTTTCTGCATCTCTGCTCTTTTGTGCCTTATTTCTGCTCATTTTCCTTCCTCTCGCTCTGCCCTTTCACTAGTTTTCACTCGTTTTTCTACCCTCTTTTATCTTTCACCTTTCTGTATCTCTGCTCTTTTGTGCCTTATTTCTGCCTATTTTCCCTTTTTTCTTTATCCCTTATTTCCTCCCTTTACCTTCCCCCGCCGCTGCTGCCCCCGCGGCCCCTCCCCCCAGCGCGACCGGCCCAATCCAGCTCCCTCCCCGCTCCCGCCTCCCAGCTGTCCAGCCCTCCCGACCCCTACTTAATGGCGGCCACTGCGGGGACAGGCGAGCAAGACCACTGACTCATTGTCAGTGAAATTGCTCTCCCACCCTCGCAGCTCCACCATTAAGTGAGGCCTGCCCCTGCCCCTGCACTCTCGAGTGTTGGTGATCGAGGCCCTCCTCCACCCGCAGGTTTCCTGCGCCTCATCCCTGGTGGTCCAGTGGACCTCTGTCTCCTTCCTCTAACTCTGCTCTTTCACTCGTTTTTCTACCTTTTATCTTTCACCTTTCTGCACTTTTCTGCATCTCTGCTCTTTTGTGCCTTATTTCTGCTCATTTTCCCTTCATCTCGCTCTGCCCTTTCACTTGTTTTCACTCGTTTTTCTACCCTCTTTTATCTTTCACCTTTCTGCACTTTTCTGCATCTCTGCTCTTTTGTGCCTTATTTCTGCTCATTTTCCCTTCCTCTCGCTCTGCCCTTTCACTAGTTTTCACTCGCTTTTCTACCCTCTTTTATCTTTCACCTTTCTGCATCTCTGCTCTTTTGTGCCTTATTTCTGCCTATTTTCCCTTTTTTCTTTATCCCTTATTTCCTCCCTTTACCTTTTTCCGCTGCTGCTGCCCCCGCAGCCCCCTCCCCCAGCGCGACCGGCCCAATCCAGCTCCCCTCCCCGCTCCCGCCTCCCAGCTGTCCAGCCCTCCCCGACCCCTACTTAATGGCGGCCACTGCGCGGCCGCTGTGCGGCCGCGGGTCGCGGGCGCGCCGAAGGCGCGTCAAAGGCAAGCCCGTCTGTGCCCGTCCGCGACCCGACCGCGACCAGCGCCAGGAACCCTGGACCTCTGCCCCGCCAACGCTACGACCCAGCAGCACTCCACGCACTCAACCCAGGCCGCAACAACAACTGCAAGCTAGCATCACCAGCCGACTCCCACGGACCCTTCAGCTGTCACCGCTGCCGGCACACCTGCAGCACCGCCAAGAACACGGATCCAGCACAACCCGCCCACAAGAACACAACCGAACCGAAGACCCTGCAATGCATCCTCCTCAACGTCCGATCCCTCCACAAACACGCCACAGAAATCTGGGACCTCCTCGACAGCACCACCCCAGACGTAGCGTTCTTCACCGAAACCTGGACCAACACCACCTCGGGACCGGACATCGCCATCGCCATCCCCCAAGGATACAAGATCTCCAGGAAGGACCGCCCCACCCGCCCAGGAGGAGGAATCGCCATCGTCCACAAATCCAGCCTCCACCTGAGCACACTCCCTGACGAGCCCACAGAACTGATGGAACACCTTCACTTCAAGATACTGGCCAGCCCCACCGCCACCCTCCGAGGAACCCTTATCTCCCGACCCCCTGGACCCCGCGGACCCTTCGCCAACTCCATCACGGACATTATCTCCCCGCAGGCCATCGCATCCACCAACTACACCCTGCTGGGAGACCTCAACTTCCACCTCGACAACCAACTGGACCCCAACACCTCATCCCTCCTGGACAACCTCCACAACATTGGACTGCGCCAGATCGTGACCGAGCCCACGCACTCAGCAGGACACACCCTTGACCCCCTCTTCACTACAGGAAACTCCATCACCTTCAGCCACACCACCGAACTCCCATGGACCGACCATCGTTGCGTCCACTTCACCTTCAGAACACCCACCATCCACAGACACCAGCACCTGCATCCACAAAGAAACTGACGACCAGTTCACCTCCTCACTCAACAACTCCACCCCAACCATCGCGGAAAACGACGACCCCAACACCGCAGCCCGAACCCTGCATAGATGGATCTCGGACAGCACCAACACCATAGCCCCCTCAAGAAAAACAACAATACCCGCGCCAAGAAAGCCAGATGGTTTACCACCGAACTTCGAGAGTCCAGAAGCACATGCCGCCGCCTCGAAAAGGCCTGGAGGAACACCAAATCCACAGAAGCCCACGACAACTTCAGAGCCGCCACCAACGCCCACCATCAACTCATCAGAGAAACGAGGAAAAGCGATTGAAGACAGAATCTCCACCCACGCGCACAACAGCAAGGAACTCTTCAGCATCATCAAGGAGTTCGCCCAACCCACTAGCGAGTCTACCGACATCCCTCCCTCACAAGACCTCTGCGACAAACTCAGCACCTTTTTCCACCACAAAATCAAGAGCATCTACGACAACTTCGACGAAGACAACCAACACACTGAACCCTCACCAACCACCCCCCGACACCCGGAAACCAGCGTTTGACGACTGGACAGCCCTCACCACCGAAGACACACTGAAGACAATGAAGTCAATCCACTCAGGGGCCCCAACGGACCCCTGCCCCCACCACATCTTCAACAGAGCCGCCGACACCATCGCACCCATGCTCCGCCACACCATCAACCACTCCCTGGCGACCGCCTCGTTCCCGATGACTGGAAACACGCCGAGGTCAACCCCTCCTAAAGAAACCCTCAGCGGACCCCACCGACCTCAAAAACTACAGACCCATCTCCCTGCTCCCGTTCCCAGCGAAAGTCATCGAGAAAGCCATCAACAGCCAACTCGCCACATTCATTGAAGAACACAACATCCTCGACTCCTCCCAATCCGGCTTCAGCAAAAACCACAGTCACGGAAACCGCCCTCCTCGCCGCAACAGACGACATCCGCACCCTACTGGACAAAGGAGAAACAGAAGCCCTCATCCTCCTCGACCTATCAGCGGCGTTCGACACAGTCTCCCACCGCACCCTACGACGCAGGAATCCAGGACAAGGCCCTCGACTGGATCCGCTCCTTCCTCTCCGGCAGGACGCAGCGGGTCAGACTCTCCCCTTTCCTCTCAGACCCCACACCTACCACCTGCGGAGTCCCCCAGGGCTCCTCCCTCAGCCCGACGCTCTTCAACGTCTACATGGCTCCACTCGCCCCCATCGTCAGAACCTACGGACTCAACATCGTGTCATACGCAGATGACACCCAGCTCATCCTCTCCCTATCCAACGAGCCCAACACCGCCAGACGCAACTTTCGAGAAGGCATGGAAGCCGTCGCCAAATGGATGAAAAACAGCTGCCTACAACTAAACACCAACAAAACAGAAGTACTCATCATGGGCCCAAACCCCGATGCCTGGAGCGACACCTGGTGGCCCACCGCCCTCGGAAACCCGCCAACCCCCACGGACCACGCACGCAACCTGGGAATCATCCTGGACTACGAGCTCAAAATGGACTGCCAGATCAACTCTGTCTCGTCTTCCTGCTTTCACACCCTCCGCCTCCTTCGTAAGACCTTCAAATGGATCCCCCTCGAACACCGAAAGACCGTCACTCACGCCCTGGTCACCAGCAGACTCGACTACGGCAACGCACTCTACGCCGGAATAAACAAAAACCTCACCCGCAAGCTACAGAACATCCAGAACGCCGCCGCAAGACTGGTCCTCAACCTGCCAAAACACTGCCACATCTCCCAGCACCTGCGCACACTCCACTGGCTCCCTGTCGAGGCGAGAATCACCTTCAAGATGCTCACCCACGCACACAAGGCCCTCCACGGCACCGGACCAGCATACCTGAACAGCCGACTCAAATTCCACGCACCCCAAAGGACCCTACGATCAGCCCAGCTCTCCTATGCCGTGGTCCCCCGCACCAGAAAGACCAGATCGGGAGGCCGCTCCTTCTCCTTCCTTGCGGCCAAAGCATGGAACGCCCTTCCGCTCCACCTCAGACAGACAACTTCGCTCCCCATCTTCGCAAGAAACCTCAAAACCTGGCTCTTCGACAGACCCCCTCCTTGATGGATGGAACCTGCACCCCCCCCCCACCCCTAGCGCCTTGAGACCCTTACGGGTGAGTAGTCGCGCTTTAACAAACCCCTGATTGATTGATTGATTCAGTTGTTTACCTTATGTATTCAGATTTCCACCATTTTGAATTTCTATTTGGGGTTTAGTACCCTTAAGGCATTACTAGAACAATTCATGGAACAACCTTATGTAAAACAATACGATCGAACGATAATACGTCAGTGGTGGTAAAACATATACTTATGCATTTCATTATTATTAGGACATCAGTCATTAGTGCTTAAAGAAATTCAAACAGCCTTAGACCACAGTTGATTGAAACCGATATAACGTATGGCTCTCATCGTTGCTTCTCAAAAGGAGAGGTACCTGTTGCGCAGAATAGAACCGGTACTCTGTGCACTTAACTTCCTATTGCGTGATTTTCCATCTTTCTTGAGAGCCATTCTGTTACAGAAAGACAAGGGAAATGTGTTAATACAGCATATTTTACTACATATTTAACTAGACGTTCCTGTTTCATCCATCATCTAGATGCAGTATATACCCCACATTGAAACTTAGGTATATATCATTCTATGTTTCTTGTTCATATTCTTGTTGTTGTTGATGCGTTAAACCATTTGAGGCTTCCTAGTCAAGTAGGGGGGAATGAAGAGGAAACAGACTAAACAGTGTGGGAAAGGGTTACCGTGTTTGTTAGAAATGTTAAAAAATTTAAAACAAATTGTTTCTGTTCTCAACAGAAACTCTTGACACTCCATACAGGAGAAGGGATTGGGGAGGTATGTGGTTATTTACAGATGCACATGCAGTTCCTCATCGTTGTTCATCCCTACAGGAAAAACACTGCCAGCTTTCAATATCCATCTTGATTCTAGTCTGCTTAGTGCTTGGGTACGGTTGCCTCCCCTGGGATTCTTTGGGACTGTATCGAGACCAAAAAACTGGGCCATGGTCCAATCCCCATTGTGTACCTCACTAAAGTGCTTCGCTGTTCTGTAACTGTAATCTTTGTTAGAAATCGCCCTCCAATGCTCTAATATGCGTTTTTTAACAGGGAAGGTGGTGGACCCAATGTACCATTTGCCACAAGGCCACAGAATGACATATACCACAAAGTCAGTACCACAGTTGATGTTTTTTTAGAATTTTCCACTTCCTGTTGTTTTTCAATAACATCACTTCTTTTACATTTTTACTGTGGCTACACGCTTTACATTTCCCACATTTGTGGAAACCGCCTCCTTTGGCTAACCAATTGGTTTTGCGTGGTGCTAAATGACTCCTGACAAGCGTATCCTTATGGGATGGTCTTTTCTTGTATGTGATCGATGGTGACTTGTCTAGTTTGGTACATAAAATGGGGTCCTGGGTTAAGATGTCCCAACTTTTCTCAATGCTCTTACGTAGGTCTTTCGGCTGTCTATTGTAGGTTGTTATCAATCTTATTCGTTCATTTTGGCACCTGTTTCGTCTTTGCGGTTAAGTGGTTGGAATAGCGCAGCAGTTCTGTCTACGCTGTCTGCCTTTGTTATCCCTGTTTGCAACATTTTCTGGGAGTAACCCCTCTACCTGAACCTCCCTACCATTTCCTTTTTGGTTCTTTCATAGTTTTCATTTGTGCTGCTATTCCTCTTGGCACGTAAGAACTCACTATAGGGGATACTCCATCTAAAGTTAGGTGGGTGACAACTTGCAGCATGCAGTATTGAATTACCTGCAGTTTCTTTTCTAAACAGATCTGTGCTGATTTTCCCATTTTCGGTTGTTAATCTCAGGTCAAGAAAATCAATAGTGGTCTTACTGTATTGCATTGTGAATTTTAAGTTAACATCGTTGTGATTGATTTTGGCTAGAAATGTATCCAGATCATTTTCATTACCTTCCCAGACAAAGAACACATCGTCGATGTACCTGAGCCACAAATTGACTTTTCTTGTCCACACCTCCAGTGCCTTGCCTTAGAGCACCTGCTTCTCCCACCAGCCCACCAACAGATTGGCGTAACTGGGGGCGAAGCAGGTGCCCATGTAAGTGCCCTGTATCTGCTTGTATAGCCCATTTTCAAAAAGAAAAACATTTTCTGATAAACAGATTGTTATTGTTATTGTTATAAGATTTTATTAAGAGCACATTTCACCCGAGGGTCTCAAAGCGCTAGCCTATCCCGAAAAACAGTAGAGGAGAAGGAATGAAGAGAGCAGGCAGAGGGAAGAGAACTCAGAACAGGCAGGTTTTGAGAGCCTTACGAAATTTTCTATGGTTGGTCTCCATATGTAGATGCAGAGGGAGTGAGTTCCATAGGGTAGGGGCAAGATGCGAAAAAGATCTCCCGCCATTTATGGCGGTATGAATCTTGAATGGGATAAGAAGATGTTTATTGGTGGATCTAAGAGTTCTGGAGGGGTTATACCTAATCAGTTTTTTTGCAAGATAATGTGGTCCATGTCCAAGGATGGTTTTATGGACCAGACAGTTGATCTTAAATGTTATCCGTTTTGGGAAGCCAATGAAGAGCTCACAAACTTGGTATCGAGGGGGATCGGCAGGGTAGATTTAATACCAGTCTGGCAGCTGTATTTTGGAGGACCTGTAATTTGGTTAGGAGCTCTTCATTGATGGAGGACATTAGGGCATTTTCATAGTCTAGCCGACTGATGATTAATCCTTTAACCAGCGGCATTCGAGATGCCAGTGGAACCCATTGGAAGATCTTACGAAGACTGCGCATTAATCCATAACAAATGCTGGCCACATGATTGACATGATCAGTCATGGAGAGGTGATTGTCAATCAGCACCCCTAGGTTTCGAGCTACCGACTTGGGAGATGGACATGAGCCGAGATTGGGAGGCCACCAATCACACGACCACAAGGTTTGGGCTTTGCCGAAGAGGATGATTTCCGTCTTGCTGGCATTGAGTTGCAAATGATTGGTTTGCATCCAGATGTGTATGTCAGACATACACTTCATGAATCGCAGTTTGGTATCAGTCGGATCTGGGCCTAACGTGATTAGCAGTTGAGTATCGTCGGCATACGATACTGTGACGAAGCCATATGATTTGATCACACTGGCTAGGGGTGCCACGTACAGATTGAAGAGTGTGGGGCTTAATATAGAGCCCTGGGGACACCCTTGTCTATGGATTGGCTACTGGAGACAAAAGTACCCACATGAACTTTTGAAGTTCGTTCTGTTAGATAACTCCAGAGCCAGTTCAATGCATTGCTTTGACACCCATCTCCCACAGACGATTCATAAGAGTGCTGTGGGAGATGGTGTCAAAGGCGGCCAACAGATCGAGTAAAACCAGGATGGATGATTGACCAGCATCAAGAGAGAGTCTTATGTTGTCAACTACCTACAACAAAGCGTTTTCCGTACTATGTAAGGCCCGAAACCCAGATTGAGAGGGGTCCAGTAGATTATTGCTCTCCAGAAAGGTGGTAAGTTGTTTGTTAATTAGCGACTCCAGGACCTTCCCAAAAAAAGGGAGAAGGGAGATGGGCCGGTAGTTCTTTGGCTCCTTGGGGTCCAGGGTAGGCTTCTTTAATATGGGCTTGACCATAGCCGCTTTCCACTTTGTTGGAACCGTTGAGTGTTGTAAGGATAGGTTAAAAAGCTTGGTGAGGCCCGTGAAAAGGGCTGGCCCGATTATGGACAGAATATGAGGGAAGACTGGGTCGGCGGGGTAGCCTGATTTAACCTTGCAGAGGGCAGTACTGACTTCCTCTTGGGTGAATTCAGTGAATTCATTCAGGGAGGTTGGATTGGAGGTATGATCACTGACGGACCGATGATACTGATTTTCACCAGTCTTGTGGGGAAAGAGGCTGTGGATGTTGTTGATTTTGTCCACAAAAAGGTGGACAGAGTGTCCGCCCAATCTTGCGAAATGAGTTGTTCAGGCTGACATAAGGTGGGACTGGTGAATTCTTTTAATATTTTATAGAGTTCTTTGTGGGAGATGGAAGCCTTATTTATTCTGTCGCCTACATAGAATTTTTTGGCCGTTGCTATATGATCAAGGTAGCGTCTAAGGGTAGATTTATATGCCGGTCTGTGTATCTCAATCTCAATCATTTTCAACAACATGTGGGTAGGTTCTAAACGATGTATGCTTCTAGATCTTAAGAAATATTTGCAAGCCTCTATGCCATCTTTGTGTCTTATGCTTGTGTACAAGCTTTCAACGTCTAAGCAAACCAGCCAATGTTCCTGACCTAAATGTATGTTCTGTATCTTTTGTAGAAAATCCTTTGTGTCCCTCACATAAGAACTTAGGGGCATATCTACAAGGGCTTTATCTCCGCTTTTTTGGCTTAAAAAGCCAAAAAAGCGGAGATAAAACAATCGCCCTATCTACAAGAGGGTGCTAAAATGCATAATCGCATGTTAGCACTCCTTTTTCCTAACGCCTCCCTTTGCATCTCTAATGAGATGCAAAGTGGGCGTACCCGGATGGACTACCTTGCAAATATCGCTGATGTTCACATCGCAATATTTACAAGGCTGCCCCAACATTTTAGCACACGTTAGTTTTTGGAGAAAACCGCTGTTTTCTCCAAAAACTAACGTCTGCTAAAATTCAGACTTACCTATCCCTAACATTGGGGTGGATTATGCTGATACGACCCTGTGGGTCGTATCAGCAAGGTTATCGCCGTTTTGCTGGGAACATCGCTGGAAAACCAGCGATGTTCCCTGCAAAACGGCGATAAACTCGCTATCTCTGGAATTTTTATCGCCCTGGAGAAACGCGTTGTTAAAAACGCGCTACCAGGGCGATAAATTCCAGAGATAGCCTGCGATAACAAAATTATCGCTAAGCACGGCCAGCGATATTTATCACTGGCCGTTGATAATATGCCCCTTAGATCTTTTACATATGTGAATAAAAAATGGTCAACGTACACTGAGATATTTTCGAACATACTGTTTTTGGAGGATACGACAGGACGCCCAGGGGGATTTTCAAGATCCTTATGTACCTTGGGTAGTAGGTATAGTGTTGGTGTGGTTGGTGTTTCATTTTTTAGGAATTGATATTCATCCCAGCTCATTAGCTGACCTTCAAACCACCCTTTCAGTAGGTCCAGGAGTCTTGCCTGCAGATTAGATAAGTATAACTTGTCAACCTTCACATAACACTCGGTGTTGCTTAGCTGTCTATGGGCCTCTGTGATGTATTTCTCCCTGCTCATGATGACAATGTTCCCACCTTTGTCAGATGGTTTGATAATAATACTATCATCCATCTGTAGGACTTTGATCGCCGCCCACTGGGTTTTGGAAATATTTTTCTTCTTGGAAGGCACTCTTGACAGTTTTTGTATATCCTGGTTCACCATCTCATGAAAAACATCTATATTGTCTCTGGCTATCTGTGGTACATATTTCGAGTTGGTTCTAAATTTGGTCTCACTGGGTAGGCTAGGATCTAGGCCAAACACATGTTCTACCATGTCTATGGTCTTGGGATCAAAAGGATCCATGTAAGTGTGTGTTCCACCCAGAGCTTGTTCCCCCATATCATGGAGTAAATTTAATGTGTCAATGTCTTCTATGAGTATAGGTGAGACTAATCTCTCACTGCTGTACCCTGATTGTTTCGAGGTACCTTATTCAGCATACTGTGTATTTTGAACAATTTCAATTTACGTACAAATTTATACATATCAATGCGTGTTTGTGTGTAATCAAAGGTTGTCTCTGGACAAAAATTCAACCCAAGCATTAGGACCTCCTCCTCAGTTTTGCTAATGAGTCTGTTAGAAAGATTTATTACCGTTAACTGTTGTCCATCCATCATTATTTCTTCAGGGTCTGGCCTCTTGTTCCAATGCCAGCATTTCCGTTCTTCACTGCGCCGCTGTTGTCTTCTTTTGCTTTGGTTCTCCCTCCTCTGCCTCTTCCTTTTGGTTTCCCCCTGAGCGAATGTTCATTGCTCTTTTTTAGGAGGCGCAGTTCCTCGGAAAAAGACATCACTTCTGTTGGATTTGATGAATTACTATCCAGGGATTCGAGATCCGAGCTTAGACTTGTTCCGGATTCCCATCTCCCCTTATTAACCATTCCCAAAGCTTTATCTTTTGTGATGTCAGCTCGCGCTTTGTCGAACTTTCTCGCAAAGGTTAGGATTCTCCCCATCGCGTAATCTCTCTCATCTCGTTTGAACTTCCTTTGTTTGAGCTCGATAATTTCTTTTTCAAATGTCTTTATTCTATCATCCACTGTTGAGAGGATTTTCTTTACCTCAGTTTAATCGGTTTCTTTCGCAAATTCATCAAGCACTGATTGTATTTCATTTATTCTGTCACCGTGCTCTTCCCAGGCATTCTTGATAAGTATCTGTAACATTGTTTTTGAAGACGCAGTGGTGTTGTCCATCCATGCCTTTAGTAGCTGAGGTTTGGGGTTGTTAAGGGTAGGTATGATGAAGATTCTCAGTCCTCTCGGAATCCCATAGACTTCCAGGTAATTTTATAGTGCTGTCACTTCCCACCACCTACTAAGTTCTTTGCGCCGTAATCTTTCCAGAATATTTCCTCTGTGCTTTATAGTGGTGGTAATCTGTTGTTGGGCAGTGTTATTTCCATGATGGTCCTGTTCTGTTGTGCTTTTTTTAAAGATTTGTTGTGCCGATGCCTCCCGGCCCATTAAGAACTCCATTGCCCAGATGCTTTAATCGAGTGAGACCAACATAGCCACTCAAACACCCACTCACAGACCCACACAGGCACTCACAGACCCACTCACATCCCTATGTATCCACTCACCTACCCACTCACAGACCTATGCAGGCACTCTTAGAGACACTCATGTACCCATGCAGATACTCACACACCTAATCACAGACCCATGCAACTACTTACACACCCACTTACAGGACCACACACACACTCCCACATCCACTCACAGAGCTATGCAGGCACTAACATACCCACTCACAGAGCCTCACAGAAACTCACACACCCACAAAACCATTAACACAACCATTCACTGACTTAGACAGATACTTATGCATCCACTCATAGACCCACACAGACACTCACACACCCACTCACAGACCCACTCAGACACTCACACATCCACTCATCAAAGACTCACACACACTCATAGACCCACACAGGCACTCTCATACTACTCACAGAATCACACATGCAGTCACAGATCCATTGAGAGAGCCACACAGGCACCCACACACCCACTCACAGTTCTATGCTGGCAAGTTCACACCCACTCAGAGTCCCACACAGACAGTCACACACCTACTCACAGATCCATGCAGGCACTCATAGACCCATTCACAGACCCATGCAGGCACTCAAACACCCATACACAGACCCACTCAGAGACTCATACACATACTAACAGACCAACACAGGTACTCACATACCCACTCACAGATCCACACAGGCAGTCTGACACCCACTCATAGACCCATACAGCCACTCACACCCCCACTCAAAGACCCATGCAGGTACTGACAGACCCATTCACAGACCAACACAGGTACTCACAGACCTACTCCCACACCCACATAGGCACCCACACACCCACTTACAGACCCACAGAACTACTCACACACTCACTCACAGATCAATACATGCACTCGTACTCCATTGACCGAATCACACAGGAACTCACGATCCACTGACAGATCCATGTAGGCACTCACATACCCACTCAAAAATCTATGCAGGCACTGACAAACCTACTCGCGCACACACACAGGTACTCAGAGATATAAGCAGGTACTCACACACTTACAGACCCAATCATAGACCCACACAGGCACTCCCACACCCATTCAAAGACCCTCTCACACACTCACATACCTACTCATAGAACCCCCACACAGGCACTCAAACACCCACTCACAGACCCACATAAGCACTCACACACCCACTCACAGACCTATGGAGGCATTGACACACCCACTCACAGACCCACACAGGCACTCACACACCCACTCATAGACCTATGCAGGCACTCATAGACACACTCACAGACCAATGCAGGCACTCAAACACCCATTCATAGATCCACTCAGGCACTATTACACCTAGTGACAGACTCACTTAGCCACTCATACACCCACTGACAGACCCACACAGGCACTCTCATACCCACATACTCACAGACCCACACAGCCACTCAAACACCCACTCACAGACCCATGCAGGCACTGACAGACCCACTCACAGACCCAGACACAGGCCCATGCAGTTACTCACACGCCCATTTACAGACCCATACATGCACTCAGAGAGCCACTCCCATACCACATAGGCACTCACACACCCACTTACAGACCCACACAGCCACTCACACACTCACTCACAGATCCACACATGCACTCTCATACTCATTGATAAAACCACACAGGCACCCACAGATCCACTGACAGAGTCATGCAGGCACTCACACATCCACTCAGAAATCGATACAGGCACTGACAGACCTACTCACACACCCACACAGGTACTCACAGACCCACTCACAGACCTATGCAGGTACTCACACACCCACAAATCCACTTATACATCCACTTACAGATCCACAGAGGCACACCGACCAGCACTCACACAGCCACTCACAGTTCTACGCTAGCACTTCCAAACCCACTCAGAGACCCACACAGGCAGTCACATACCCACTCATAGACCCAATTAGCCACTCATACACCCACTCACAGACCCACACAGGCACTCTCACACCCACATACCCACAGACCCACACAGCCACTCATCCACCCACTCACAGACCCATGCATGCACTGACAGACCCACTCACAGACCCAGACACAGACCCATGCAGTTACTCACACACCCATTTACATACCCATATAGGCACTCAGAGAACCACTCCCATACCACATAGGCACTCACACACCCACTTACAGACCCGCACAACCACTCACACACTCACTCACAGATCCACACATGCACTCTCATACCCATTGATAAACCCACAGGTACCCACCGACAGAGTCATGCAGGCACTCACACTCCCACTCAGAAATGTATGCAGGCACTGACAGCCTTACTCACTTACCCACACAGGTACTCATAGACCCACTCACAGACCTATGCAGGTACTCACACACCCACTCACAGACCCATGAATCCACTTACACATCTACTTACAGAGGCTCACTCACGAGCACTCACCCACCCACTCACAGTTCTATGCTGGCACTTTCAAACCCACTCACAGACCCACACAGCCACTAAGATGCCCACTCACAGACCCACACTAGTACTCACAGCCCCACTCATGGACCTACTCATCCACTCATACATCCACTCACAGACCTATGCAGGCACTCTAAGAGACACTCATATACCCATGTAGGTACTCACACACCTACTCACAGACCCATGCAGCCACTTACACACAAACTTACAGGACCACACAGACACGTATACATCTACTCACAGAGCTATGCAGGCACTAGCAGACCCACTCACAGAGCCACACAGAAACTCACACACCCACAAAACCATTAACACACACATTCACTGACCCAGATAGACACTTATACACCCACTCACAGACCCACACAGGCACCCACACACCCACTCACAGTTCTATGCTGGCATGTTCACACCCACTCAGAGTCCTACACAGGCAGTCACATACCTACTCACAGATCTACAGGTACTCATAGACCCACTCACAGACCCATGCAGGCACGCAAACACCCATTCACAGACCCACTCAGGAACTCACACAGCTACTCCCAGACCCACACAGGCAGTCTCACATCCACTCACAGACCCACACAGCCACTCAGACACCCATGCACCCACTCAGGCACTCACAGACCCACTTACACAAGTACTTATCCACTCACACACCCACTCACAGACCTATACAGGCACTCTTAGAGACACTCCTATTCCCATGCAGGTACTCACATACCTACTCACAGACCCATGCATCCACTTACACACTCACTGCTGCTTCTGGTGGGCATCAACCTGTGAGGATGACAAAGTGAAAATGCCATTACTACACATTCAACATATCCGTGCGTTACACAGTTGGATATACATGTCTCAATCACAGGGGCACATGATGTACACAGGCAGTGCAACGATGGCTATGGACAGTTTGCCAGCAGTTACTACATGGTATCATTGCCTGGGAAGTAAAACCTTGTTTAAATGCACTGTCACTGCACTATACCTGTTCAGTGCATGTAACTACACACTATGGGGGTGACAACTACTCAGTGAGCCTGCTAGCCAGTGGCGTGCAGACTGTAAGTCTTGCTAGTCAGACAACATGCACATTTAGTAAGGCAGTGGACAGCACACTCACCTGCTCCCCTGCTTTCCCATACAGCTTGCTGTACTGTGGAAGGAGGCTGTCCAGCAGGGCCTGGTTCTCCTCAGTGCTGCAGGCTGGGGCTCTCTCCACAGTACGTGCCATTGCAGGATCCAGAGGGTGCAGATACAGCAGCAGTGGTGGTGGCAGATGTCGTCCTGGAGCATGTAGTGCAGGCAAGTGAGCTCTCAGGGGAACAGCCAGCATTATATGTGTGCTGCAGAGGCAGATACTGTCCCATGTGTCCAAAGTGATAGGTCCAAGTTGTTTGCATCTTCTGAATCTGGCCAATCCATGGAATTGCACCACTTACACATGCCCACAGCATCCTTCAAAAGTTCAACTTCATGACACCCATGAATTTGCAACATTGTTGTGGGTGACCAACTGAATTCACAGCATCAGACTCGTTAAAGATTTGAAAACGCGTCCGTTGCCAGGCCAGGCCATAGCCAATGGGTGCGCACCGATCGGTCCATTGCTGTACAACGCGTATTGCGAATACAACGCGTACCCGCTCACATTGTATGCAATGGCCAATGTGTGCGCACCGATCGGTCCATTGCTGTACAACGCTGTACCCGCTCACATTGTATGCAATGGCCAATGTGCGCACCGATCGGTCCATTGCTGTACAACGCGTACCCGCTCACATTGTATGCAATGGCCAATGCGTGCGCACCGATCGGTCCATTGCTGTACAACGCGTTCCCGCTCACATTGTATGCAATGGCCAATGCGTGCACACCGATCGGTCCATTGCTGTACAACACGTATTGCGAATACAACGCGTACCCGCTCACATTGTATGCAATGGCCAATGTGTGCGCACCGATCAGTCCATTGCTGTACAACGCTGTACCCGCTCACATTGTATGCAATGGCCAATGTGTGCGCACTGATCGGTCCATTGCTGTACAACGCGTCCCTGTACAAGTCACTGGCATATGTCACCATGCCTGTCACAGGTGAACATATGCCAGCCACATATACTTCCCAGGGAGTGAGGGGCACACCTACAACACCACAGCCTGTCCACACTGTGTCCTAAGGCATGTAAGGCTGCATTACCTGTTCCGTGTATGGGGGTCAACATGTTGTTTTTTGGCTGGCACTTGGGGGCAGCCACTCCCAGGCTGTGCACGTGTTCGTGGGGACAGAATCCTTGGTGTGTTGTGCACATGAACACTGTGGTGTGCAACTGTTCATTTCAGGGCATGTGGCATGGTCACATTTCACGGCTGTGTATGTGTATGTCATGTCACATACCCCCTGAGTCCCATGTGGGACGGTATGTACGTCCCAGGGTGACCCATTGCCACAATTGTGATGGCCCTCCACAGTCTGTGTGCATGTTGTGTTTACAATGTCTCTGATTCCATGTGCACAATGGGAGACAGTCTCCACATCCACGTTGTTTGTGCATGGACTTTGATGTTGTGCGTGTGTGTGTCACAGACGTCCATGTCTGTCCTGCCGAGGCAACAGGGACCACTACCTGTGGGGGTCATGGTTGTTTAGCTGTGGTGTATTCATGATGCACCATGTCATGCCAGTGTCCATGTGGCAATACAGGGTCCCTGGGAATCTACCTGTCGATGAGCTGTGATGCCTGGGGCACATCTGTCCTCACATGTCACTGTGGTGTGTGTTTGGAACGTGACAGCAGTACATGGGTACTGTGACACAGCCTAATGATATCCCATAGCACAACCCGGGACTTGTTGAGGACACATGTTGAACTGTGATGTTAGATGTTAGCCATGTAGGTGCCATACATGTCCTTACGGAACGGCACACGCATCATGTACTTGTGTCTTGTAATGATGTATCATGTGATATTGAGTCTGGTCTATGCCACATATGTGGGGTGACTGACAATCTTTCTTTCTTCACCTATGCATTGCAGGGCACCAGCTGTCCATCGGCCATTCCCTGACCTTGCAACAATGGTTGAACGGGACTGCATCCGACGGTACCGCTTCACCAGGCCACTGATTGAGGAATTGACGGTGCGGTTGGCCCCACATTTGCAACCTGGCCGGACATACCCTACAGCGCTGACCCCCAAGGTGAAGGTGATGGCAGCCCTACACTTCTTTGCCACCGGTACCTTTCAACACACTGTGGCGTCTGCTGGTGGGATGTCACAGACCATGTTCAGCCGTGTGCTACGCAATGTTTTGGGGGCAATGTTGAGATACCTGAACCAGTACATCTATTTCCCTAAACGTCAACAACTCACTGACGTGAAGAGTGACTTCTATGCCCTGGGGAGGATGCCGCATGTCATTGGCTCCATTGATGGGACACATGTGGCTCTGGTACCACCACAGGCCCAAGAGCAGGCCTACCGGAACCGCAAACACTACCATTCGGTCAATGCACTGGTGGTATGTCTTGCAGATATGAGCATCTCACACGTCTGTGCCCGTTTCCCGGTTCTGCACACGATGCCTACGTGATGAGGAGTAGTCGCATCCCGAGGATGATGTCACAGATGCGGAACCAGCGTGCCTGGCTTGTTGGTGTGTACTGACGTTGTACCATTGTGTATGTTCTGCAATGTAGTGTTCCACCCTCTTTTCCAACTCAGCTAATGTGCAATTGTCTGTATGTAGGTGACTCCGGATACCCCAACATGCCGTGGTTGCTGATGCCCCTCAGGAACCCTGTGACACCAGCCCAGATGCGCTACAATGAGGCACATGGTCGGACCAGGAGAGTGATTGAGCGGACATTTGGTCTCCTGAAGAGCCGCTTCCGCTGCCTAGATAAGACAGGAGGGGCCCTCCCATATGCCCCAGCAAAGGTGTGCAAGATTGTCATCGTCTGCTGCATGCTACACAACCTGGCAGTGCGGAAGGAGTTGCCTCTCATCCTGGATGACGATGACCAACATCCGCCACCTGTGGAGGATCCTGGGCTGGACCACGATGCCAGTGATGATGATGATGAGGGTGATGTCCGCACACAGCTCATCACCAACTTCTTCAGCTGAATGTGAGTATCCAGGGATGTTATGTCAATGATGTGAGTTTGCATGATATGTGTTGGTGGTGCTCTGGTGCTGTTTGAGTGTGTCCATGTGCTACTTGACTGTATGCGTGCAGCGATGTGTCCTTACAGGTAGTCTGTACTCCACAACAGTGTTGACATGCTAACTTGGTTCTGGGTGGGTATCTTGTGACATGTATTGGGCATGAGTATTGCAGTTCTGTCCTGTTCTTCAGTGCTTTTGACTGTGTGTCATTTCTGTCCTTCACAGGGTACTTTCAGAGTTGTTTGTTCAACTGTGATCCCCCGACACCGTGAATCAACTTCCAGGGTGGTAGCTGTCGTTTCCCTACAGGTGATGTGCGCCACACCCATGGACTTCCTTTCTTCTACACTTGTTGACTGTGTGCCCACTGCCAGGTGGGATTACCTTGCATCTGTAGTGGTTACAGCATGTTGCAAATGTGTAATAAACCTGTGCTGCACTTTGTGATGTGCGTTGTCTGTGGTCACACATCTGACTGACATTTGCTTACTGCACCAGTGGGCTAGTTAACACAGACTGTGAATAGGTGTTGGGACTGTGCAATGCAACGTATTTCCTGGCAACATCAGTGTAGGCGATGAGTCAGATGGCCCTGGTGTGTATGTGTTGTGTAGCCCTAGTGGTGTGTCTCCCTCATATGTGTCACGTCGCCATGACTCACATGCCGGTGTTGTACTTGCTGTAGCAGTTAGTATGCACAGTGTCATTTCACAGATCATCATCGCCACTTCAGAAACAACGTTGGAATCACAACAGAGGCAAATATGGTGTATTAGTGAATTTATTGACATACATGTGTGAGTATAGTGCACAGGATGGTGGGTGCTGTACATTGTTATTGTAATCCAAAGTTCCTAGATGATTTGGAAGTCCTGCTAGCAGTAATGTCCTGAGTAAAGTCCACAGTCATCTGATACATTGGTCCAACTTGAGCTCCCCATGTCATGTGGGAGAGTTGTGTTGCATTCGACAGGGTGAAGAGTTTGCGCACAAAGGTGATTTTCCAGAACAGGTGTTGGCTTCCTGGGGTTGTGCATGGCCATCAGCCTCTCAGTTGTCCTTCCTCGGACAACCCCTCTTCTTTGGGGGATCCTCAAGTGCAGGCTGCTGCGGTGCAGGGGACTCTCCACCAGAGTCATCCTCCCTCCCTGTGGCAGTTGCAGTTGTTGCAGCACCAGATGTTGTGGGCACACAGGGAGGTGTTGACATGTTGGTGCACATCTGGCGGAGGCATTGTAATATGTCCCTATGCACCGCCGTCTGTTCTTGCAATGTGTCCCACTTGGACTCCATGCAGGACATGTGTAAGTCCAAGCGGGCATGATGGGCAGCCTGCTGCTGTTGAATGTCCCTGAGGATCCCCACTACCTGGCTGAACTCTCCGGTGATAGCCTGGTACGCATCAGCTATGCGTACCAGTTGTGGGTCATCATGCAGTCCAGACCCCTCTGCAAGCAGCGACCTATGTCTACCACCCCTCCCACCACCCCTGGCGACACGTGAAGGACCTGCGGTGGCACGCACAGGTGACCATGGGCCCCCTTGGGGGTTGTTACTGGTGTTGGTGTCCGTAGCTCCACGTTGGGCCGGGGTCCGTGTGCTGGTGGTGGTGGTGGTCCTTGGTCTGTCCGTGTCGGCAGGGGTGGTCTGTGTGTTGGCAGTTGTTGGAGGGGTGGGTGCAGGGGTGCAGCTGGTGGTCCTGCTGGTGCTGCATGATGACTCACTGCAGAGGTGCCAGGTAGGTCTTCGTCATCCGAGGTGGGCAGAGGCTGTTCCACACCAGTGAGCTCAGTGTCCCCCGGAGCCTGGGACAGGGACTCCTCAGCGTCTGCTGCTGTGTCCCCATCATCACCTGTATTTGGAAGAGACACACAATGTATGTAATGTTTCTACAGCCATCAATGGTTCAAACACCTGAAAGTTGTGACTGTACCTCTGGATGCGGGCCTAAACATTGCATTGTCCTAAGTTGTCACAGTCAGCTGTTGATATTGGTGTAGCGCATTGTCCTGACAACATGAGGCATTTCAATGTGAATGTTGAGGTGTGTGCATGGCCAGCATTGGTGGTATGTGGTTGACATCCGGACATCCTTCTCCCTCCAGCCCAGTTATCCCACCATGAAGCATGCCACCCTTGCAGTGGGTGCAGGTTGACTCTCAGGATGTCAGTCAGTGGTGTCCTGCTGTTGGTTGGTGGCCAGTTCCCATCAGGGCATTGTGCTCCCCACAACAGAGCACCAGTGTCAGACATCTTTGATGGGGCTTTCCACTCTCTGTGAGGTGTGCATGCTTCAGTGTGAGCTTGCTGGGCCATGTGGGTGGGGGATGTTGAGCTGTGACTACCACTCCCATCATGCTATTGCCTCCACCCCCTTCCCAGCATGCCCATACTTCCTTCCTTTTGAGTGTACTTCACTGTGTGTGGGTGTGACAGCAATGGCAAGATGGCTGACAGTGGTGTCCTGCTGTTGGTTGGTGGCCAGTTCCCAGCATGGCCTTGTGCTCCCCACAACAGAGCACCAGTGTCAGACATCTTTGATGGGGCTTTCCACTCTCTGTGAGGTGTGCATGCTTCAGTGTGAGCTTGCTGGGCCATGTGGGTGGGGGATGTTGAGCTGTGACTACCACTCCCATCATGCTATAGCCTCCACCCCCCTTCCCAGCATGCCCATACTTCCTTCCTTTTGAGTGTACTTCACTGTGTGTGGGTGTGACAGCAATGGCAAGATGGCTGACAGTGGTGTCCTGCTGTTGGTTGGTGGCCAGTTCCCAGCATGGCCTTGTGCTCCCCACAACAGAGCACCAGTGTCAGACATCTTTGATGGGGCTTTCCACTCTCTGTGAGGTGTGCATGCTTCAGTGTGAGCTTGCTGGGCCATGTGGGTGGGGGATGTTGAGCTGTGACTACCACTCCCATCATGCTATTGCCTCCACCCCCTTCCCAGCATGCCCATACTTCCTTCCTTTTGAGTGTACTTCACTGTGTGTGGGTGTGACAGCAATGGCAAGATGGCTGACAGTGGTGTCCTGCTGTTGGTTGGTGGCCAGTTCCCAGCATGGCCTTGTGCTCCCCACAACAGAGCACCAGTGTCAGACATCTTTGATGGGGCTTTCCACTCTCTGTGAGGTGTGCATGCTTCAGTGTGAGCTTGCTGGGCCATGTGGGTGGGGGATGTTGAGCTGTGACTACCACTCCCATCATGCTATAGCCTCCACCCCCTTCCCAGCATGCCCATACTTCCTTCCTTTTGAGTGTACTTCACTGTGTGTGGGTGTGACAGCAATGGCAAGATGGCTGACAGTGGTGTCCTGCTGTTGGTTGGTGGCCAGTTCCCAGCATGGCCTTGTGCTCCCCACAACAGAGCACCAGTGTCAGACATCTTTGATGGGGCTTTCCACTCTCTGTGAGGTGTGCATGCTTCAGTGTGAGCTTGCTGGGCCATGTGGGTGGGGGATGTTGAGCTGTGACTACCACTCCCATCATGGTATAGCCTCCACCCCCTTCCCAGCATGCTCATACTTCCTTCCTTTGAGTGTACTTCACTGTGTGTGGGTGTGACAGCAATGGCAAGATGGCTGACAGTGGTGTCCTGCTGTTGGTTGGTGGCCAGTTCCCAGCATGGCCTTGTGCTCCCCACAACAGAGCACCAGTGTCAGACATCTTTGATGGGGCTTTCCACTCTCTGTGAGGTGTGCATGCTTCAGTGTGAGCTTGCTGGGCCATGTGGGTGGGGGATGTTGAGCTGTGACTACCACTCCCATCATGCTATTGCCTCCACCCCCTTCCCAGCATGCCCATACTTCCTTCCTTTTGAGTGTACTTCACTGTGTGTGTGTGTGACAGCAATGGCAAGATGGCTGACAGTGGTGTCCTGCTGTTGGTTGGTGGCCAGTTCCCAGCATGGCCTTGTGCTCCCCACAACAGAGCACCAGTGTCAGACATATTTGATGGGGCTTTCCACTCTCTGTGAGGTGTGCATGCTTCAGTGTGAGCTTGCTGGGCCATGTGGGTGGGGGATGTTGAGCTGTGACTACCACTCCAATCATGCTATAGCCTCCACCCCCTTCCCAGCATGCCCATACTTCCTTCCTTTTGAGTGTACTTCACTGTGTGTGGGTGTGACAGCAATGGCAAGATGGCTGACAGTGGTGTCCTGCTGTTGGTTGGTGGCCAGTTCCCAGCATGGCCTTGTGCTCCCCACAACAGAGCACCAGTGTCAGACATCTTTGATGGGGCTTTCCACTCTCTGTGAGGTGTGCATGCTTCAGTGTGAGCTTGCTGGGCCATGTGGGTGGGGGATGTTGAGCTGTGACTACCACTCCCATCATGCTATTGCCTCCACCCCCTTCCCAGCATGCCCATACTTCCTTCCTTTTGAGTGGACTTCAATGTGTGTGAGTGTGACAGCAATGGCAAGATGGCTGACAGTGGTGTCCTGTTGTTTGTTGGTGCCCAGTTCCTAACAGGGCATTGTGCTCCCCACAGCAGTAGCCAGTGTCAGCCATCTTGTTAGTTGTTTTCCACTCCCTGTGAAGTGAGCATGGTTCAGAGTGGTGTTGATGGGCGTATTGTGATGGTGGGCAATATCTGTGACTACAACTCCCATGATGCTATTGGCTACACTGACTTGACCAGCATACACAGGATTCCTTCCTTTCTGTGGGATTCCCTGTGTGGTGGTGTTGTAGTGGTGGCTACATATCTGACAGTGTTTGTTGGTTAGATTTGTGCCACTGCCTAGCTTTATTTGTTGTAGGGTTTGTACATGTCATGACACAGTTACATATCACTATGAGATGGCATGTATTGTGTTTATCTGACTGACATACACATCTTGGGATGATTCTGGTTTTGTTGCTGTGGATTTGCTAAGGGTGCATGGTTTGCCTATCCCCTTGACAGTGATGTGTGTGTATTGTCACACAATATTGGGTATATTGGTTGTGTACTCACCAGGCTCTGGGATGTTTTCTAGTCCATATACGCTCACTGGTGGTAGGATGGCCCGCACCTTCTCCTGCCAGGGCCTGAGGTATAGTGGTTTGGCAGGAGGGCCACTGCCGGTGTGTTGGCTCAAGATGTAATCCTTCTTCAGTAGGTCCCTGACCCTCCTGCGCACATCATACCACCTGTTCTGGATGTCTTCCTTTGTGCGCAAACATGGTGATTGTGCGTTCACCCTATCGACGATCCTCTCCCACATCTTGGTTTTCTGCGACATGGGTGTCTGTTGGACCAGTGTACCAAACAGCTGTGGCTCTACCCTGAGGATCTCATCTACCAGGACTTCCAATTCACTGTCTAGGAACTTTGGATTCTTCTTGGGGGCATGGTGATGGGTGGTGGTGGTGAGTGATGTGTGTGTTGGTGTGCAAGTGAGGGTGTGTGAGTGTGTGTTTTGCTGGGTGTATGTGAGTGTGCTATTTGTTGAGGTGCTGATGGTGTGTGGCTTGTGTGATGGATGAGCTGTAAGTGTGTGTGTGGTTGCTGTCTGTTGGTGTTCTGTGCTGGCAGGTAATTTGAATTTGCAAAGGATCATGGTAGGGATTTGTGTCCTTTATATGGGTGGAGTTGTGGGTGTGTCTTTGTTCCCTGTTTCCCCCAGTATTTATTGGCTTTGTAATTGCTTGTTTGGCCTTTTTTTTGTGTTTTTCCCTTTGTACTTTTTGTGCATGTAGGAGACGTTCTTCTGACCGAGTCGGACCCTGCAGTTGTCTCGTGCGGGCTTCTCCGAGTCGTTCACGCTGTGTTTGTGCTGTTTTATGTGCTGCGTACGCGTCGGTCGCGGTGTATTGGGTTGCTTCGGCTCGCTGTTTTGTATGCGTGTCGGTCGTACGGCTTGAGCTCCATGCGACTCGGTCGTGTTTTCCACGCGATGCATCGTACTGCGCGGCTCGGAGTTCGCGGGTACGTTTTGTACGGTTGCCTCCCCTGGGATTCTTTGGGACTGTATCGAGACCAAAAAACTGGGCCATGGTCCAATCCCCATTGTGTACCTCACTAAAGTGCTTCGCTGTTCTGTAACTGTAATCTTTGTTAGAAATCGCCCTCCAATGCTCTAATATGCGTTTTTTAACAGGGAAGGTGGTGGACCCAATGTACCATTTGCCACAAGGCCACAGAATGACATATACCACAAAGTCAGTACCACAGTTGATGTTTTTTTTAGAATTTTCCACTTCCTGTTGTTTTTCAATAACATCACTTCTTTTACATTTTTACTGTGGCTACACGCTTTACATTTCCCACATTTGTGGAAACCGCCTCCTTTGGCTAACCAATTGGTTTTGCGTGGTGCTAAATGACTCCTGACAAGCGTATCCTTATGGGATGGTCTTTTCTTGTATGTGATCGATGGTGACTTGTCTAGTTTGGTACATAAAATGGGGTCCTGGGTTAAGATGTCCCAACTTTTCTCAATGCTCTTACGTAGGTCTTTCGGCTGTCTATTGTAGGTTGTTATCAATCTTATTCGTTCATTTTTGGCACCTGTTTCGTCTTTGCGGTTAAGTGGTTGGAATAGCGCAGCAGTTCTGTCTACGCTGTCTGCCTTTGTTATCCCTGTTTGCAACATTTTCTGGGAGTAACCCCTCTACCTGAACCTCCCTACCATTTCCTTTTTGGTTCTTTCATAGTTTTCATTTGTGCTGCTATTCCTCTTGGCACGTAAGAACTCACTATAGGGGATACTCCATCTAAAGTTAGGTGGGTGACAACTTGCAGCATGCAGTATTGAATTACCTGCAGTTTCTTTTCTAAACAGATCTGTGCTGATTTTCCCATTTTCGGTTGTTAATCTCAGGTCAAGAAAATCAATAGTGGTCTTACTGTATTGCATTGTGAATTTTAAGTTAACATCGTTGTGATTGATTTTGGCTAGAAATGTATCCAGATCATTTTCATTACCTTCCCAGACAAAGAACACATCGTCGATGTACCTGAGCCACAAATTGACTTTTCTTGTCCACACCTCCAGTGCCTTGCCTTAGAGCACCTGCTTCTCCCACCAGCCCACCAACAGATTGGCGTAACTGGGGCGAAGCAGGTGCCCATGTAAGTGCCCTGTATCTGCTTGTATAGCCCATTTTCAAAAAGAAAACATTTTCTGATAAACAGATTGTTATTGTTATTGTTATAAGATTTTATTAAGAGCACATTTCACCCGAGGGTCTCAAAGCGCTAGCCTATCCCGAAAAACAGTAGAGGAGAAGGAATGAAGAGAGCAGGCAGAGGGAAGAGAACTCAGAACAGGCAGGTTTTGAGAGCCTTACGAAATTTTCTATGGTTGGTCTCCATATGTAGATGCAGAGGGAGTGAGTTCCATAGGGTAGGGGCAAGATGCGGAAAGATCTCCCGCCATTTATGGCGGTATGAATCTTGAATGGGATAAGAAGATGTTTATTGGTGGATCTAAGAGTTCTGGAGGGGTTATACCTAATCAGTTTTTTTGCAAGATAATGTGGTCCATGTCCAAGGATGGTTTTATGGACCAGACAGTTGATCTTAAATGTTATCCGTTTTGGGAAGCCAATGAAGAGCTCACAAACTTGGTATCGAGGGGGATCGGCAGGGTAGATTTAATACCAGTCTGGCAGCTGTATTTTGGAGGACCTGTAATTTGGTTAGGAGCTCTTCATTGATGGAGGACATTAGGGCATTTTCATAGTCTAGCCGACTGATGATTAATCCTTTAACCAGCGGCATTCGAGATGCCAGTGGAACCCATTGGAAGATCTTACGAAGACTGCGCATTAATCCATAACAAATGCTGGCCACATGATTGACATGATCAGTCATGGAGAGGTGATTGTCAATCAGCACCCCTAGGTTTCGAGCTACCGACTTGGGAGATGGACATGAGCCGAGATTGGGAGGCCACCAATCACACGACCACAAGGTTTGGGCTTTGCCGAAGAGGATGATTTCCGTCTTGCTGGCATTGAGTTGCAAATGATTGGTTTGCATCCAGATGTGTATGTCAGACATACACTTCATGAATCGCAGTTTGGTATCAGTCGGATCTGGGCCTAACGTGATTAGCAGTTGAGTATCGTCGGCATACGATACTGTGACGAAGCCATATGATTTGATCACACTGGCTAGGGGTGCCACGTACAGATTGAAGAGTGTGGGGCTTAATATAGAGCCCTGGGGGACACCCTTGTCTATGGATTGGCTACTGGAGACAAAAGTACCCACATGAACTTTTGAAGTTCGTTCTGTTAGATAACTCCAGAGCCAGTTCAATGCATTGCCCCTGACACCCATCTCCCACAGACGATTCATAAGAGTGCTGTGGGAGATGGTGTCAAAGGCGGCCAACAGATCGAGTAAAACCAGGATGGATGATTGACCAGCATCAAGAGAGAGTCTTATGTTGTCAACTACCTACAACAAAGCGTTTTCCGTACTATGTAAGGCCCGAAACCCAGATTGAGAGGGGTCCAGTAGATTATTGCTCTCCAGAAAGGTGGTAAGTTGTTTGTTAATTAGCGACTCCAGGACCTTCCCAAAAAAAGGGAGAAGGGAGATGGGCCGGTAGTTCTTTGGCTCCTTGGGGTCCAGGGTAGGCTTCTTTAATATGGGCTTGACCATAGCCGCTTTCCACTTTGTTGGAACCGTTGAGTGTTGTAAGGATAGGTTAAAAAGCTTGGTGAGGCCCGTGAAAAGGGCTGGCCCGATTATGGACAGAATATGAGGGAAGACTGGGTCGGCGGGGTAGCCTGATTTAACCTTGCAGAGGGCAGTACTGACTTCCTCTTGGGTGAATTCAGTGAATTCATTCAGGGAGGTTGGATTGGAGGTATGATCACTGACGGACCGATGATACTGATTTTCACCAGTCTTGTGGGGAAAGAGGCTGTGGATGTTGTTGATTTTGTCCACAAAAAGGTGGACAGAGTGTCCGCCCAATCTTGCGAAATGAGTTGTTCAGGCTGACATAAGGTGGGACTGGTGAATTCTTTTAATATTTTATAGAGTTCTTTGTGGGAGATGGAAGCCTTATTTATTCTGTCGCCTACATAGAATTTTTTGGCCGTTGCTATATGATCAAGGTAGCGTCTAAGGGTAGATTTATATGCCGGTCTGTGTATCTCAATCTCAATCATTTTCAACAACATGTGGGTAGGTTCTAAACGATGTATGCTTCTAGATCTTAAGAAATATTTGCAAGCCTCTATGCCATCTTTGTGTCTTATGCTTGTGTACAAGCTTTCAACGTCTAAGCAAACCAGCCAATGTTCCTGACCTAAATGTATGTTCTGTATCTTTTGTAGAAAATCCTTTGTGTCCCTCACATAAGAACTTAGGGGCATATCTACAAGGGCTTTATCTCCGCTTTTTTGGCTTAAAAGCCAAAAAGCGGAGATAAAACAATCGCCCTATCTACAAGAGGGTGCTAAAATGCATAATCGCATGTTAGCACCCTTTTTCCTAACGCCTCCCTTTGCATCTCTAATGAGATGCAAAGTGGGCGATACCCGGATGGACTACCTTGCAAATATCGCTGATGTTCAC
The DNA here is from genome assembly GCA_963921515.1 of Calotriton arnoldi. Classification (NCBI taxonomy): domain Eukaryota; kingdom Metazoa; phylum Chordata; class Amphibia; order Caudata; family Salamandridae; genus Calotriton; species Calotriton arnoldi. The sequence continues at coordinate 1,695,477 of CAWUFW010002848.1, forward strand.
ATCGCAATATTTACAAGGCTGCTCCAGCATTTTAGCACACGTTAGTTTTGGAGAAAACCGCTGTTTTCTCCAAAAACTAACGTCTGCTAAAATTCAGACTTACCTATCCCTAACATTGGGGTGGATTATGCTGATACGAGCCTGTGGGTCGTATCAGCAAGGTTATCGCCGTTTTGCTGGGAACATCGCTGGAAAACCAGCGATGTTCCCTGCAAAACGGCGATAAACTCGCTATCTCTGGAGTTTTATCGCCCTGGAGAAACGCGTTGTTAAAAACGCGCTACCAGGGCGATAAATTCCAGAGATAGCCTGCGATAACAAAATTATCGCTAAGCACGGCCAGCGATATTTATCACTGGCCGTTGATAATATGCCCCTTAGATCTTTTACATATGTGAATAAAAATGGTCAACGTACACTGAGATATTTTCGAACATACTGTTTTTGGAGGATACGACAGGACGCCCAGGGGGATTTTCAAGATCCTTATGTACCTTGGGTAGTAGGTATAGTGTTGGTGTGGTTGGTGTTTCATTTTTTAGGAATTGATATTCATCCCAGCTCATTAGCTGACCTTCAAACCACCCTTTCAGTAGGTCCAGGAGTCTTGCCTGCAGATTAGATAAGTATAACTTGTCAACCTTCACATAACACTCGGTGTTGCTTAGCTGTCTATGGGCCTCTGTGATGTATTTCTCCCTGCTCATGATGACAATGTTCCCACCTTTGTCAGATGGTTTGATAATAATACTATCATCCATCTGTAGGACTTTGATCGCCGCCCACTGGGTTTTGGAAATATTTTTCTTCTTGGAAGGCACTCTTGACAGTTTTTGTATATCCTGGTTCACCATCTCATGAAAAACATCTATATTGTCTCTGGCTATCTGTGGTACATATTTCGAGTTGGTTCTAAATTTGGTCTCACTGGGTAGGCTAGGATCTAGGCCAAACACATGTTCTACCATGTCTATGGTCTTGGGATCAAAAGGATCCATGTAAGTGTGTGTTCCACCCAGAGCTTGTTCCCCCATATCATGGAGTAAATTTAATGTGTCAATGTCTTCTATGAGTATAGGTGAGACTAATCTCTCACTGCTGTACCCTGATTGTTTCGAGGTACCTTATTCAGCATACTGTGTATTTTGAACAATTTCAATTTACGTACAAATTTATACATATCAATGCGTGTTTGTGTGTAATCAAAGGTTGTCTCTGGACAAAAATTCAACCCAAGCATTAGGACCTCCTCCTCAGTTTTGCTAATGAGTCTGTTAGAAAGATTTATTACCGTTAACTGTTGTCCATCCATCATTATTTCTTCAGGGTCTGGCCTCTTGTTCCAATGCCAGCATTTCCGTTCTTCACTGCGCCGCTGTTGTCTTCTTTTGCTTTGGTTCTCCCTCCTCTGCCTCTTCCTTTTGGTTTCCCCCTGAGCGAATGTTCATTGCTCTTTTTAGGAGGCGCAGTTCCTCGGAAAAAGACATCACTTCTGTTGGATTTGATGAATTACTATCCAGGGATTCGAGATCCGAGCTTAGACTTGTTCCGGATTCCCATCTCCCCTTATTAACCATTCCCAAAGCTTTATCTTTTGTGATGTCAGCTCGCGCTTTGTCGAACTTTCTCGCAAAGGTTAGGATTCTCCCCATCGCGTAATCTCTCTCATCTCGTTTGAACTTCCTTTGTTTGAGCTCGATAATTTCTTTTTCAAATGTCTTTATTCTATCATCCACTGTTGAGAGGATTTTCTTTACCTCAGTTTAATCGGTTTCTTTCGCAAATTCATCAAGCACTGATTGTATTTCATTTATTCTGTCACCGTGCTCTTCCCAGGCATTCTTGATAAGTATCTGTAACATTGTTTTTGAAGACGCAGTGGTGTTGTCCATCCATGCCTTTAGTAGCTGAGGTTTGGGGTTGTTAAGGGTAGGTATGATGAAGATTCTCAGTCCTCTCGGAATCCGATAGACTTCCAGGTAATTTTATAGTGCTGTCACTTCCCACCACCTACTAAGTTCTTTGCGCCGTAATCTTTCCAGAATATTTCCTCTGTGCTTTATAGTGGTGGTAATCTGTTGTTGGGCAGTGTTATTTCCATGATGGTCCTGTTCTGTTGTGCTTTTTTTAAAGATTTGTTGTGCCGATGCCTCCCGGCCCATTAAGAACTCCATTGCCCAGATGCTTTAATCGAGTGAGTTGTCTCTACTGCTGCGCCTTAGACCTTCAGTGTCTTGGCGAACCCTGGCAGCCGCGTTGATTGAGCCATTTCCACTGCTTCAGTTTGTCACAAAATGGTTGGGTGGAAAGATTGTAATACACTCGTTGACTTCCCAAGAGTGTTATGTTTCCCCCGTATAAGCCTCCGTTTCCACTCGGTGTCACAGTGCTTTCATGCTTTGATACCGGCGGGCCTTCTAACCAGAAAATATCCACGAGCAGGATGGCGTCTTCGAACACCCATCCAGCCGGGTCGGGGCTCATTTTAGTGGACGCCGCCGCTTGTCATATGCACTAAAATCCTCCCACAATTGTTCGCGTGGAATAACGAGTCATTCCAGAAGTAGATGCTTAATCTTCTTGATTTATTGGGCAAAAAAGACGCGTTTCGACTCCAACCGGAGTCTTGGTCACATGACCGTACGTGGAGCTTCAAAACATATATAGACATCATCACGTCCCACGTTGTGTGGGAAGAACATAGACAAAAAACTTACGTTTGTGTACGAAAGTGAATGAATTATGAGCCGCTAAATGTAGCTCGATGTGTAATTAAGTTAAAAACACATCCCAACAAATTGTGAACAGGAATAGTGAAAATCTTGAGTTCATTCAGTACATTTTATAATAATACATTTAGTCGATATTGGGGCTGCCATGCCCGGGTTTAATCACTTTTCCTCATCGGTTTATGACACAATCGTTGTATATGGTCACTCAGTGGCTGGACCAGCACATGTTATACTAGTCTGAATTCGATGATTATTGGCACTCAGTCTTTATAGGGTATAGTACACTTTTAGCTTAAAAAATGCATTTTGTAAAAATTATTATTATAAATAACACTAGAGTGTTTACCTTATGTATTTAGATTTCCCCTATTTTGAATTTCTATCTGGGGTTTAGTACCCTTAAGGCATTACTAGAAAAATCTATGGAACAACCTTATGTAAAACAATACGATCGAACGTTAATACGTCAGTGGTGCAAAAACATATACTTATGCATTTCATTATTATTTTTAAGCTAAAAGGGTACTATACCCTATAAAGACTGAGTGCCAATAATCATCGAATTCAGACTAGTATACCATGTAATGGTCCAGCCACTGAGTGACCATATACAACGATTGTGTCATAAACCGATGAGGAAAAGTGATTAAACCCGTGCATGGCAGCCCCAATATCAACTAAATGTATTATTACAAAATGTACTGAATGAACTCAAGATTTTCACTATTGATGTTCACAATTTGTTGGGATGTGTTTTGAACTTAATTACACATCGCGCTACATTTAGCGGCTCATAATTTATCCGCTTTCGTACACAAACATAATTCTTTTGTCTATGTTCTTCCCACACAACGCGGGACATGGTAATGTCTATATATGTTTTGAAGCTCCACGTATGGTCATGTGCCCAAGACTCCGGTTTGAGTCGAAACGTGTCTTTTTTGCCCAATAAATGAAGAAGATTAAACATCTACTTCTGGAGTGGCTCGTTATCCCTCGCGAACAATTGTGGGAGGATTTCGGTGCATATATATACATATACATATATATATTACCTGCTGGCGGTTGCCAGTAGGGAGTTATAGTTAGCACCCAGTTTCCATAGAAAAAGCGGTTTTTGACTTGTTCATAACTTTAAGGCTGTTTTACGAATCTGTACAACATTTTCCCCAAAAAGTGGCACGTATGTCTATTTCTGCATGGAAAGTTTTGAAGTGATCTGTCAAGCGGGGGTCAAGAAGAAGGGAGGGTCAGAAAATGTGCAATTCCCATGCAATTTCAAATAGGGATTTTGAACACAACTACAGCCTAAACTACTAGATGGAATTGCACCAAATTTGGCAGAGAGGTAGGTCTTGATCCTGAAAGAGCCTTTTTTTTAGAATGTGGTGTAAATCCGTTCAGTAGTTGCAGAGTTATCAAAGGAAAAACAAAATTGGATATCTAGGGATGTGGACCATCCCAGTATCCCCCGCAGTGGATCTGTGAAGTCACATACCACCAGCAATGCCGTGATTGGCTGACCACAACCAGGCTGGGAGGTTGCGGATGCCATTTCAAGTATTAGGGAATGGTACCCAGGACTTAAATTTTTCTAGAAAATGATTAAAGGGGTCAGAGTAGAGGTACCCTGATCACATGGGTGTGTTAGAGGAGTGTGAGAGGGACCTATGTTCGGTCCAAAATTGAGTTATATTGTTTTATTTTCCAATTTGGGAATCCGTCGATCCCCCGCGAGGATCACTGCAGCCCCCATGTAAATCCGAGACAGATCCATGAACCTTGACGCACTTTGAAAAAAACACTGTCAGGCCCACTTAGACACCCACACAGGTACTCTCACACCCATTTACAGACCTGCACAGGCAGTCATGCACCCACTCACAGACCTACACAGGGATTCACACACCCATACACAGAGCCATGCAGGAGCTCTCAGACCCACTCACAGACCTACATAGGCACTCACACACTCACTCACAGACCTATGCAGGCTTTGATACACCCACTCACAGACCTGTCCAGGTACTCACAGACCCACTCACATACCCACATAGGCACTCACACAACCACTCACAGCCCCACACAGACATTCACACACCCACCTACAGCCCCTGACAATCACACACTCGCTCAGAGATCTACACAGGCACTCAGACACCCATTTACAGACTCTCTCATACACTCATAGACCCAATTATAGATCCACACAGACACTCACACACCTACACACAGACCCATACAGACCCACAGACACCTATTCACAGGCCCATACAGACACTCACACACCCACTCAAAGACCCTCTCACACACTCAAATATCTACTCACAGACCCACACAGGCACTCACACACCCACTCACAGACCCACTCAGACACTCATATACCCACTCGTCGACCCACATAAGCACTCACATACCCACTCACAGACCTATGCAGGCATTCACACATCCACTGACAGACCCATGCAGGCCCTCACAGACCCACTCACATACCTCTATAGGCACTCACACACCTGATCACAGACCCACATAGTCACTCACACACACCCACTCATAGACCCTTGCAGGCACTCATAGTGCTACTCACAGACCAATGCAAGCACTCAAACACCCATTCACAGATCTACACAGGCACTATTACACCTACTGAAAGACCCACTTAGCCACTTATATACCCACCTACTCCCAGACCCACCCAGCTACTCAAACACCCACTCACAGACCCATGCAAGCGCTGATAGACCCAGTCCCACACCCAGTCACAGACTCATGCAGTTACTCACACACCTATTTACAGAACATAACAGGTACTCAGAGAGCCTCTCCCATACCCTGTAGGTACTCACACACCCACTTACAGACCCACACAACCACTCACACACTCACTCACAGTTCTACACATGCACTCTCATACTCATTGATAAAACCACACAGGCACCCACAGACCCACTGACAGAGTCATACAGGCACTCACACATCTACTCAGAAATTGATACAGGCACTGACAGACCTACTCACACACCCACACAGGTACTCACAGACCCACTCACAGACCTATGCAGGTACTCACACACACACACAAAGACCCATGAATCCACTTATACATCCACTTACAGCTCCACAGAGGCACTCACGAGCACTCACACACCCACTCACAGTTCTATGCTGGTACTCCCAAACCCACTCAGAGTCCCACACAGGCAGTCACACACCCACTCACAGACCCACACAGGCACTCACAGACCCACTCACATACCTACTCATCCACTCACACACCCACTCACAGAGCTATGCAGGTACTCTAAGAGACTCTCATATATCCATGCAGTACTCAAACACCTACTCACAGACCCATGCAGATACTTACACACCTACTTACAGGACCACACAGACACTCACATATCTACTCACAGAGCTATGCAGGCACTAACAGACCCACTCACAGAGCCACACAGAAACTCGCACACTTATAAAACTATTAACACACCCATTTACTGACCCAGAAGGACACTTATACATCTACTCACAGACCCAACAGACATTCACATACCTATTCACAGTCCCACTCAGACACTCGCATATCCACTCAGAGACTCACACACACACACACTCATAGACCCACACAGGCACTCTCACCCCCTCACAGAATCACACAGGCAGTCACAGAGCCATTGAGAGAGTCACACAGGCATTCACACACCCATTGATAGTTCTATGCTGGCATGTTCACACCCACTCAGAGTCCCACACAGGCAGTCACACACCCACTCACAGATCCATGCAGGCACTCAAACACCTATTCACAGACCCACTCAGGCACTCACACACTTACTAACAGACCCACACAGACACTCACAGATACACAGGCACTATTACACCCAACTACTGAAAGACCCACACAGCCACTCACACACCCACTCAGAGACCCACACAGGCAGTCTCACACCCACTCACAGACCCACACAGCCACTCACACACTCACTCACAGACTCATGCAGGCACTGACAGACCAATTCACAGACCAACACCGGCAATCACAGACCCATGCAGTACTCACACACTCATTTAAAGACCCATAAAGGCACACAGAGAGCTACTTCCACACCCACATAAGCACCCACACACCCACTTATAAACCCACACAACTACTCACACACTCACTCATAGATCCACACATGCACTCTCATACCCATTGACAGAACCAAAAGGCACTCACAGATCCACGAAGGCACTGACATACCCACTTAGAAATGTATGCAGGCACTGACAGACCTACTCACATGCCCACACAGGTACTCACAGACATATGCAGGTATTCACACACCCACCCCCAGACCCATGCATCCACTTACATATCCACTTACAGACCCACACAGGCACACTCACAGGCACTCACTCACAGTTCTATGCTGGCACATTCATACCCACTCACAGACCCACACAGCCACTCAGACACCCACTCACAGACCCACGCAGACACTCAAACACCCACTAACAGACTCATGCAGGCACTGACAGACCCATTCACAGACCAACACAGGCACTCAAAGACCCAGTCACAGACCCATGCAGATACTCACACACCCATTTACAGACCCACACAACCACTCACACACTCACTCACAGATCCACACATGCACTCTTATACTCATTGATAAAACCACACATGTACCCACAGACCTACTGACAGAGTCATGCTGGCACTCACACACCTACTCATAAAGCTATGCAGGTACTGACAGACCTACCCGCACACCCACACAGGTACTCACAGACCCATTCACAGACCTATGCAGGTACCCAGACACCCACTCACAGACCCATAAATCCACTTACACATCTGCTTACAGACCCACAGAGGCACACTCATGAACACTCACACACCCACTCACAGTTCTATGCTGGCACTTTCAAAACCACTCAGAGTCTCACACAGGCAGTCACACACGCACTCACAGACCAACATAGCCACTCAAACACCCACTCACAGACCCACACAGGCACTCACAGACCCACTCACATCCCTATGTATCCACTCACCTACCCACTCACAGACCTATGCAGGCACTCTTAGAGACACTCATGTACCCATGCAGATACTCACACACCTAATCACAGACCCATGCAACTACTTACACACCCACTTACAGGACCACACACACACTCCCACATCCACTCACAGAGCTATGCAGGCACTAACATACCCACTCACAGAGCCTCACAGAAACTCACACACCCACAAAACCATTAACACAACCATTCACTGACTTAGACAGATACTTATGCATCCACTCATAGACCCACACAGACACTCACACACCCACTCACAGACCCACTCAGACACTCACACATCCACTCATCAAAGACTCACACACACTCATAGACCCACACAGGCACTCTCATACTACTCACAGAATCACACATGCAGTCACAGATCCATTGAGAGAGCCACACAGGCACCCACACACCCACTCACAGTTCTATGCTGGCAAGTTCACACCCACTCAGAGTCCCACACAGACAGTCACACACCTACTCACAGATCCATGCAGGCACTCATAGACCCATTCACAGACCCATGCAGGCACTCAAACACCCATACACAGACCCACTCAGAGACTCATACACATACTAACAGACCAACACAGGTACTCACATACCCACTCACAGATCCACACAGGCAGTCTGACACCCACTCATAGACCCATACAGCCACTCACACCCCCACTCAAAGACCCATGCAGGTACTGACAGACCCATTCACAGACCAACACAGGTACTCACAGACCTACTCCCACACCCACATAGGCACCCACACACCCACTTACAGACCCACAGAACTACTCACACACTCACTCACAGATCAATACATGCACTCGTACTCCATTGACCGAATCACACAGGAACTCACGATCCACTGACAGATCCATGTAGGCACTCACATACCCACTCAAAAATCTATGCAGGCACTGACAAACCTACTCGCGCACACACACAGGTACTCAGAGATATAAGCAGGTACTCACACACTTACAGACCCAATCATAGACCCACACAGGCACTCCCACACCCATTCAAAGACCCTCTCACACACTCACATACCTACTCATAGAACCCCCACACAGGCACTCAAACACCCACTCACAGACCCACATAAGCACTCACACACCCACTCACAGACCTATGGAGGCATTGACACACCCACTCACAGACCCACACAGGCACTCACACACCCACTCATAGACCTATGCAGGCACTCATAGACACACTCACAGACCAATGCAGGCACTCAAACACCCATTCATAGATCCACTCAGGCACTATTACACCTAGTGACAGACTCACTTAGCCACTCATACACCCACTGACAGACCCACACAGGCACTCTCATACCCACATACTCACAGACCCACACAGCCACTCAAACACCCACTCACAGACCCATGCAGGCACTGACAGACCCACTCACAGACCCAGACACAGGCCCATGCAGTTACTCACACGCCCATTTACAGACCCATACATGCACTCAGAGAGCCACTCCCATACCACATAGGCACTCACACACCCACTTACAGACCCACACAGCCACTCACACACTCACTCACAGATCCACACATGCACTCTCATACTCATTGATAAAACCACACAGGCACCCACAGATCCACTGACAGAGTCATGCAGGCACTCACACATCCACTCAGAAATCGATACAGGCACTGACAGACCTACTCACACACCCACACAGGTACTCACAGACCCACTCACAGACCTATGCAGGTACTCACACACCCACAAATCCACTTATACATCCACTTACAGATCCACAGAGGCACACCGACCAGCACTCACACAGCCACTCACAGTTCTACGCTAGCACTTCCAAACCCACTCAGAGACCCACACAGGCAGTCACATACCCACTCATAGACCCAATTAGCCACTCATACACCCACTCACAGACCCACACAGGCACTCTCACACCCACATACCCACAGACCCACACAGCCACTCATCCACCCACTCACAGACCCATGCATGCACTGACAGACCCACTCACAGACCCAGACACAGACCCATGCAGTTACTCACACACCCATTTACATACCCATATAGGCACTCAGAGAACCACTCCCATACCACATAGGCACTCACACACCCACTTACAGACCCGCACAACCACTCACACACTCACTCACAGATCCACACATGCACTCTCATACCCATTGATAAACCCACAGGTACCCACCGACAGAGTCATGCAGGCACTCACACTCCCACTCAGAAATGTATGCAGGCACTGACAGCCTTACTCACTTACCCACACAGGTACTCATAGACCCACTCACAGACCTATGCAGGTACTCACACACCCACTCACAGACCCATGAATCCACTTACACATCTACTTACAGAGGCTCACTCACGAGCACTCACCCACCCACTCACAGTTCTATGCTGGCACTTTCAAACCCACTCACAGACCCACACAGCCACTAAGATGCCCACTCACAGACCCACACTAGTACTCACAGCCCCACTCATGGACCTACTCATCCACTCATACATCCACTCACAGACCTATGCAGGCACTCTAAGAGACACTCATATACCCATGTAGGTACTCACACACCTACTCACAGACCCATGCAGCCACTTACACACAAACTTACAGGACCACACAGACACGTATACATCTACTCACAGAGCTATGCAGGCACTAGCAGACCCACTCACAGAGCCACACAGAAACTCACACACCCACAAAACCATTAACACACACATTCACTGACCCAGATAGACACTTATACACCCACTCACAGACCCACACAGGCACCCACACACCCACTCACAGTTCTATGCTGGCATGTTCACACCCACTCAGAGTCCTACACAGGCAGTCACATACCTACTCACAGATCTACAGGTACTCATAGACCCACTCACAGACCCATGCAGGCACGCAAACACCCATTCACAGACCCACTCAGGAACTCACACAGCTACTCCCAGACCCACACAGGCAGTCTCACATCCACTCACAGACCCACACAGCCACTCAGACACCCATGCACCCACTCAGGCACTCACAGACCCACTTACACAAGTACTTATCCACTCACACACCCACTCACAGACCTATACAGGCACTCTTAGAGACACTCCTATTCCCATGCAGGTACTCACATACCTACTCACAGACCCATGCATCCACTTACACACTCACTGCTGCTTCTGGTGGGCATCAACCTGTGAGGATGACAAAGTGAAAATGCCATTACTACACATTCAACATATCCGTGCGTTACACAGTTGGATATACATGTCTCAATCACAGGGGCACATGATGTACACAGGCAGTGCAACGATGGCTATGGACAGTTTGCCAGCAGTTACTACATGGTATCATTGCCTGGGAAGTAAAACCTTGTTTAAATGCACTGTCACTGCACTATACCTGTTCAGTGCATGTAACTACACACTATGGGGGTGACAACTACTCAGTGAGCCTGCTAGCCAGTGGCGTGCAGACTGTAAGTCTTGCTAGTCAGACAACATGCACATTTAGTAAGGCAGTGGACAGCACACTCACCTGCTCCCCTGCTTTCCCATACAGCTTGCTGTACTGTGGAAGGAGGCTGTCCAGCAGGGCCTGGTTCTCCTCAGTGCTGCAGGCTGGGGCTCTCTCCACAGTACGTGCCATTGCAGGATCCAGAGGGTGCAGATACAGCAGCAGTGGTGGTGGCAGATGTCGTCCTGGAGCATGTAGTGCAGGCAAGTGAGCTCTCAGGGGAACAGCCAGCATTATATGTGTGCTGCAGAGGCAGATACTGTCCCATGTGTCCAAAGTGATAGGTCCAAGTTGTTTGCATCTTCTGAATCTGGCCAATCCATGGAATTGCACCACTTACACATGCCCACAGCATCCTTCAAAAGTTCAACTTCATGACACCCATGAATTTGCAACATTGTTGTGGGTGACCAACTGAATTCACAGCATCAGACTCGTTAAAGATTTGAAAACGCGTCCGTTGCCAGGCCAGGCCATAGCCAATGGGTGCGCACCGATCGGTCCATTGCTGTACAACGCGTATTGCGAATACAACGCGTACCCGCTCACATTGTATGCAATGGCCAATGTGTGCGCACCGATCGGTCCATTGCTGTACAACGCGTACCCGCTCACATTGTATGCAATGGCCAATGTGCGCACCGATCGGTCCATTGCTGTACAACGCGTACCCGCTCACATTGTATGCAATGGCCAATGCGTGCGCACCGATCGGTCCATTGCTGTACAACGCGTTCCCGCTCACATTGTATGCAATGGCCAATGCGTGCACACCGATCGGTCCATTGCTGTACAACACGTATTGCAAATACAACGCTGTACCCGCTCACATTGTATGCAATGGCCAATGTGTGCGCACCGATCAGTCCATTGCTGTACAACGCGTACCCGCTCACATTGTATGCAATGGCCAATGTGTGCGCACTGATCGGTCCATTGCTGTACAACGCGTCCCTGTACAAGTCACTGGCATATGTCACCATGCCTGTCACAGGTGAACATATGCCAGCCACATATACTTCCCAGGGAGTGAGGGGCACACCTACAACACCACAGCCTGTCCACACTGTGTCCTAAGGCATGTAAGGCTGCATTACCTGTTCCGTGTATGGGGGTCAACATGTTGTTTTTTGGCTGGCACTTGGGGGCAGCCACTCCCAGGCTGTGCACGTGTTCGTGGGGACAGAATCCTTGGTGTGTTGTGCACATGAACACTGTGGTGTGCAACTGTTCATTTCAGGGCATGTGGCATGGTCACATTTCACGGCTGTGTATGTGTATGTCATGTCACATACCCCCTGAGTCCCATGTGGGACGGTATGTACGTCCCAGGGTGACCCATTGCCACAATTGTGATGGCCCTCCACAGTCTGTGTGCATGTTGTGTTTACAATGTCTCTGATTCCATGTGCACAATGGGAGACAGTCTCCACATCCACGTTGTTTGTGCATGGACTTTGATGTTGTGCGTGTGTGTGTCACAGACGTCCATGTCTGTCCTGCCGAGGCAACAGGGACCACTACCTGTGGGGGTCATGGTTGTTTAGCTGTGGTGTATTCATGATGCACCATGTCATGCCAGTGTCCATGTGGCAATACAGGGTCCCTGGGAATCTACCTGTCGATGAGCTGTGATGCCTGGGGCACATCTGTCCTCACATGTCACTGTGGTGTGTGTTTGGAACGTGACAGCAGTACATGGGTACTGTGACACAGCCTAATGATATCCCATAGCACAACCCGGGACTTGTTGAGGACACATGTTGAACTGTGATGTTAGATGTTAGCCATGTAGGTGCCATACATGTCCTTACGGAACGGCACACGCATCATGTACTTGTGTCTTGTAATGATGTATCATGTGATATTGAGTCTGGTCTATGCCACATATGTGGGGTGACTGACAATCTTTCTTTCTTCACCTATGCATTGCAGGGCACCAGCTGTCCATCGGCCATTCCCTGACCTTGCAACAATGGTTGAACGGGACTGCATCCGACGGTACCGCTTCACCAGGCCACTGATTGAGGAATTGACGGTGCGGTTGGCCCCATATTTGCAACCTGGCCGGACATACCCTACAGCGCTGACCCCCAAGGTGAAGGTGATGGCAGCCCTACACTTCTTTGCCACCGGTACCTTTCAACACACTGTGGCGTCTGCTGGTGGGATGTCACAGACCATGTTCAGCCGTGTGCTACGCAATGTTTTGGGGGCAATGTTGAGATACCTGAACCAGTACATCTATTTCCCTAAACGTCAACAACTCACTGACGTGAAGAGTGACTTCTATGCCCTGGGGAGGATGCCGCATGTCATTGGCTCCATTGATGGGACACATGTGGCTCTGGTACCACCACAGGCCCAAGAGCAGGCCTACCGGAACCGCAAACACTACCATTCGGTCAATGCACTGGTGGTATGTCTTGCAGATATGAGCATCTCACACGTCTGTGCCCGTTTCCCCGGTTCTGCACACGATGCCTACGTGATGAGGAGTAGTCGCATCCCGAGGATGATGTCACAGATGCGGAACCAGCGTGCCTGGCTTGTTGGTGTGTACTGACGTTGTACCATTGTGTATGTTCTGCAATGTAGTGTTCCACCCTCTTTTCCAACTCAGCTAATGTGCAATTGTCTGTATGTAGGTGACTCCGGATACCCCAACATGCCGTGGTTGCTGATGCCCCTCAGGAACCCTGTGACACCAGCCCAGATGCGCTACAATGAGGCACATGGTCGGACCAGGAGAGTGATTGAGCGGACATTTGGTCTCCTGAAGAGCCGCTTCCGCTGCCTAGATAAGACAGGAGGGGCCCTCCCATATGCCCCAGCAAAGGTGTGCAAGATTGTCATCGTCTGCTGCATGCTACACAACCTGGCAGTGCGGAAGGAGTTGCCTCTCATCCTGGATGACGATGACCAACATCCGCCACCTGTGGAGGATCCTGGGCTGGACCACGATGCCAGTGATGATGATGATGAGGGTGATGTCCGCACACAGCTCATCACCAACTTCTTCAGCTGAATGTGAGTATCCAGGGATGTTATGTCAATGATGTGAGTTTGCATGATATGTGTTGGTGGTGCTCTGGTGCTGTTTGAGTGTGTCCATGTGCTACTTGACTGTATGCGTGCAGCGATGTGTCCTTACAGGTAGTCTGTACTCCACAACAGTGTTGACATGCTAACTTGGTTCTGGGTGGGTATCTTGTGACATGTATTGGGCATGAGTATTGCAGTTCTGTCCTGTTCTTCAGTGCTTTTGACTGTGTGTCATTTCTGTCCTTCACAGGGTACTTTCAGAGTTGTTTGTTCAACTGTGATCCCCCGACACCGTGAATCAACTTCCAGGGTGGTAGCTGTCGTTTCCCTACAGGTGATGTGCGCCACACCCATGGACTTCCTTTCTTCTACACTTGTTGACTGTGTGCCCACTGCCAGGTGGGATTACCTTGCATCTGTAGTGGTTACAGCATGTTGCAAATGTGTAATAAACCTGTGCTGCACTTTGTGATGTGCGTTGTCTGTGGTCACACATCTGACTGACATTTGCTTACTGCACCAGTGGGCTAGTTAACACAGACTGTGAATAGGTGTTGGGACTGTGCAATGCAACGTATTTCCTGGCAACATCAGTGTAGGCGATGAGTCAGATGGCCCTGGTGTGTATGTGTTGTGTAGCCCTGGTGGTGTGTCTCCCTCATATGTGTCACGTCGCCATGACTCACATGCCGGTGTTGTACTTGCTGTAGCAGTTAGTATGCACAGTGTCATTTCACAGATCATCATCGCCACTTCAGAAACAACGTTGGAATCACAACAGAGGCAAATATGGTGTATTAGTGAATTTATTGACATACATGTGTGAGTATAGTGCACAGGATGGTGGGTGCTGTACATTGTTATTGTAATCCAAAGTTCCTAGATGATTTGGAAGTCCTGCTAGCAGTAATGTCCTGAGTAAAGTCCACAGTCATCTGATACATTGGTCCAACTTGAGCTCCCCATGTCATGTGGGAGAGTTGTGTTGCATTCGACAGGGTGAAGAGTTTGCGCACAAAGGTGATTTTCCAGAACAGGTGTTGGCTTCCTGGGGGTTGTGCATGGCCATCAGCCTCTCAGTTGTCCTTCCTCGGACAACCCCTCTTCTTTGGGGGGGATCCTCAAGTGCAGGCTGCTGCGGTGCAGGGGACTCTCCACCAGAGTCATCCTCCCTCCCTGTGGCAGTTGCAGTTGTTGCAGCACCAGATGTTGTGGGCACACAGGGAGGTGTTGACATGTTGGTGCACATCTGGCGGAGGCATTGTAATATGTCCCTATGCACCGCCGTCTGTTCTTGCAATGTGTCCCACTTGGACTCCATGCAGGACATGTGTAAGTCCAAGCGGGCATGATGGGCAGCCTGCTGCTGTTGAATGTCCCTGAGGATCCCCACTACCTGGCTGAACTCTCCGGTGATAGCCTGGTACGCATCAGCTATGCGTACCAGTTGTGGGTCATCATGCAGTCCAGACCCCTCTGCAAGCAGCGACCTATGTCTACCACCCCTCCCACCACCCCTGGCGACACGTGAAGGACCTGCGGTGGCACGCACAGGTGACCATGGGCCCCCTTGGGGGTTGTTACTGGTGTTGGTGTCCGTAGCTCCACGTTGGGCCGGGGTCCGTGTGCTGGTGGTGGTGGTGGTCCTTGGTCTGTCCGTGTCGGCAGGGGTGGTCTGTGTGTTGGCAGTTGTTGGAGGGGTGGGTGCAGGGGGTGCAGCTGGTGGTCCTGCTGGTGCTGCATGATGACTCACTGCAGAGGTGCCAGGTAGGTCTTCGTCATCCGAGGTGGGCAGAGGCTGTTCCACACCAGTGAGCTCAGTGTCCCCCGGAGCCTGGGACAGGGACTCCTCAGCGTCTGCTGCTGTGTCCCCATCATCACCTGTATTTGGAAGAGACACACAATGTATGTAATGTTTCTACAGCCATCAATGGTTCAAACACCTGAAAGTTGTGACTGTACCTCTGGATGCGGGCCTAAACATTGCATTGTCCTAAGTTGTCACAGTCAGCTGTTGATATTGGTGTAGCGCATTGTCCTGACAACATGAGGCATTTCAATGTGAATGTTGAGGTGTGTGCATGGCCAGCATTGGTGGTATGTGGTTGACATCCGGACATCCTTCTCCCTCCAGCCCAGTTATCCCACCATGAAGCATGCCACCCTTGCAGTGGGTGCAGGTTGACTCTCAGGATGTCAGTCAGTGGTGTCCTGCTGTTGGTTGGTGGCCAGTTCCCATCAGGGCATTGTGCTCCCCACAACAGAGCACCAGTGTCAGACATCTTTGATGGGGCTTTCCACTCTCTGTGAGGTGTGCATGCTTCAGTGTGAGCTTGCTGGGCCATGTGGGTGGGGGATGTTGAGCTGTGACTACCACTCCCATCATGCTATTGCCTCCACCCCCTTCCCAGCATGCCCATACTTCCTTCCTTTTGAGTGTACTTCACTGTGTGTGGGTGTGACAGCAATGGCAAGATGGCTGACAGTGGTGTCCTGCTGTTGGTTGGTGGCCAGTTCCCAGCATGGCCTTGTGCTCCCCACAACAGAGCACCAGTGTCAGACATCTTTGATGGGGCTTTCCACTCTCTGTGAGGTGTGCATGCTTCAGTGTGAGCTTGCTGGGCCATGTGGGTGGGGGATGTTGAGCTGTGACTACCACTCCCATCATGCTATAGCCTCCACCCCCTTCCCAGCATGCCCATACTTCCTTCCTTTTGAGTGTACTTCACTGTGTGTGGGTGTGACAGCAATGGCAAGATGGCTGACAGTGGTGTCCTGCTGTTGGTTGGTGGCCAGTTCCCAGCATGGCCTTGTGCTCCCCACAACAGAGCACCAGTGTCAGACATCTTTGATGGGGCTTTCCACTCTCTGTGAGGTGTGCATGCTTCAGTGTGAGCTTGCTGGGCCATGTGGGTGGGGGATGTTGAGCTGTGACTACCACTCCCATCATGCTATTGCCTCCACCCCCTTCCCAGCATGCCCATACTTCCTTCCTTTTGAGTGTACTTCACTGTGTGTGGGTGTGACAGCAATGGCAAGATGGCTGACAGTGGTGTCCTGCTGTTGGTTGGTGGCCAGTTCCCAGCATGGCCTTGTGCTCCCCACAACAGAGCACCAGTGTCAGACATCTTTGATGGGGCTTTCCACTCTCTGTGAGGTGTGCATGCTTCAGTGTGAGCTTGCTGGGCCATGTGGGTGGGGGATGTTGAGCTGTGACTACCACTCCCATCATGCTATAGCCTCCACCCCCTTCCCAGCATGCCCATACTTCCTTCCTTTTGAGTGTACTTCACTGTGTGTGGGTGTGACAGCAATGGCAAGATGGCTGACAGTGGTGTCCTGCTGTTGGTTGGTGGCCAGTTCCCAGCATGGCCTTGTGCTCCCCACAACAGAGCACCAGTGTCAGACATCTTTGATGGGGCTTTCCACTCTCTGTGAGGTGTGCATGCTTCAGTGTGAGCTTGCTGGGCCATGTGGGTGGGGGATGTTGAGCTGTGACTACCACTCCCATCATGGTATAGCCTCCACCCCCCTTCCCAGCATGCTCATACTTCCTTCCTTTTGAGTGTACTTCACTGTGTGTGGGTGTGACAGCAATGGCAAGATGGCTGACAGTGGTGTCCTGCTGTTGGTTGGTGGCCAGTTCCCAGCATGGCCTTGTGCTCCCCACAACAGAGCACCAGTGTCAGACATCTTTGATGGGGCTTTCCACTCTCTGTGAGGTGTGCATGCTTCAGTGTGAGCTTGCTGGGCCATGTGGGTGGGGGATGTTGAGCTGTGACTACCACTCCCATCATGCTATTGCCTCCACCCCCCTTCCCAGCATGCCCATACTTCCTTCCTTTTGAGTGTACTTCACTGTGTGTGTGTGTGACAGCAATGGCAAGATGGCTGACAGTGGTGTCCTGCTGTTGGTTGGTGGCCAGTTCCCAGCATGGCCTTGTGCTCCCCACAACAGAGCACCAGTGTCAGACATATTTGATGGGGCTTTCCACTCTCTGTGAGGTGTGCATGCTTCAGTGTGAGCTTGCTGGGCCATGTGGGTGGGGGATGTTGAGCTGTGACTACCACTCCAATCATGCTATAGCCTCCACCCCCCTTCCCAGCATGCCCATACTTCCTTCCTTTTGAGTGTACTTCACTGTGTGTGGGTGTGACAGCAATGGCAAGATGGCTGACAGTGGTGTCCTGCTGTTGGTTGGTGGCCAGTTCCCAGCATGGCCTTGTGCTCCCCACAACAGAGCACCAGTGTCAGACATCTTTGATGGGGCTTTCCACTCTCTGTGAGGTGTGCATGCTTCAGTGTGAGCTTGCTGGGCCATGTGGGTGGGGGATGTTGAGCTGTGAATACCACTCCCATCATGCTATAGCCTCCACCCCCTTCCCAGCATGCCCATACTTCCTTCCTTTTGAGTGTACTTCACTGTGTGTGGGTGTGACAGCAATGGCAAGATGGCTGACAGTGGTGTCCTGCTGTTGGTTGGTGGCCAGTTCCCAGCATGGCCTTGTGCTCCCCACAACAGAGCACCAGTGTCAGACATCTTTGATGGGGCTTTCCACTCTCTGTGAGGTGTGCATGCTTCAGTGTGAGCTTGCTGGGCCATGTGGGTGGGGGATGTTGAGCTGTGACTACCACTCCCATCATGCTATTGCCTCCACCCCCTTCCCAGCATGCCCATACTTCCTTCCTTTTGAGTGGACTTCAATGTGTGTGGGTGTGACAGCAATGGCAAGATGGCTGACAGTGGTGTCCTGCTGTTGGTTGGTGGCCAGTTCCCAGCATGGCCTTGTGCTCCCCACAACAGAGCACCAGTGTCAGACATCTTTGATGGGGCTTTCCACTCTCTGTGAGGTGTGCATGCTTCAGTGTGAGCTTGCTGGGCCATGTGGGTGGGGGATGTTGAGCTGTGACTACCACTCCCATCATGCTATTGCCTCCACCCCCCTTCCCAGCATGCCCATACTTCCTTCCTTTTGAGTGTACTTCACTGTGTGTGTGTGTGACAGCAATGGCAAGATGGCTGACAGTGGTGTCCTGCTGTTGGTTGGTGGCCAGTTCCCAGCATGGCCTTGTGCTCCCCACAACAGAGCACCAGTGTCAGACATATTTGATGGGGCTTTCCACTCTCTGTGAGGTGTGCATGCTTCAGTGTGAGCTTGCTGGGCCATGTGGGTGGGGGATGTTGAGCTGTGACTACCACTCCAATCATGCTATAGCCTCCACCCCCCTTCCCAGCATGCCCATACTTCCTTCCTTTTGAGTGTACTTCACTGTGTGTGGGTGTGACAGCAATGGCAAGATGGCTGACAGTGGTGTCCTGCTGTTGGTTGGTGGCCAGTTCCCAGCATGGCCTTGTGCTCCCCACAACAGAGCACCAGTGTCAGACATCTTTGATGGGGCTTTCCACTCTCTGTGAGGTGTGCATGCTTCAGTGTGAGCTTGCTGGGCCATGTGGGTGGGGGATGTTGAGCTGTGAATACCACTCCCATCATGCTATAGCCTCCACCCCCTTCCCAGCATGCCCATACTTCCTTCCTTTTGAGTGTACTTCACTGTGTGTGTGTGTGACAGCAATGGCAAGATGGCTGACAGTGGTGTCCTGCTGTTGGTTGGTGGCCAGTTCCCAGCATGGCCTTGTGCTCCCCACAACAGAGCACCAGTGTCAGACATATTTGATGGGGCTTTCCACTCTCTGTGAGGTGTGCATGCTTCAGTGTGAGCTTGCTGGGCCATGTGGGTGGGGGATGTTGAGCTGTGACTACCACTCCAATCATGCTATAGCCTCCACCCCCTTCCCAGCATGCCCATACTTCCTTCCTTTTGAGTGTACTTCACTGTGTGTGGGTGTGACAGCAATGGCAAGATGGCTGACAGTGGTGTCCTGCTGTTGGTTGGTGGCCAGTTCCCAGCATGGCCTTGTGCTCCCCACAACAGAGCACCAGTGTCAGACATCTTTGATGGGGCTTTCCACTCTCTGTGAGGTGTGCATGCTTCAGTGTGAGCTTGCTGGGCCATGTGGGTGGGGGATGTTGAGCTGTGAATACCACTCCCATCATGCTATAGCCTCCACCCCCCTTCCCAGCATGCCCATACTTCCTTCCTTTTGAGTGTACTTCACTGTGTGTGGGTGTGACAGCAATGGCAAGATGGCTGACAGTGGTGTCCTGCTGTTGGTTGGTGGCCAGTTCCCAGCATGGCCTTGTGCTCCCCACAACAGAGCACCAGTGTCAGACATCTTTGATGGGGCTTTCCACTCTCTGTGAGGTGTGCATGCTTCAGTGTGAGCTTGCTGGGCCATGTGGGTGGGGGATGTTGAGCTGTGACTACCACTCCCATCATGCTATTGCCTCCACCCCCCTTCCCAGCATGCCCATACTTCCTTCCTTTTGAGTGGACTTCAATGTGTGTGAGTGTGACAGCAATGGCAAGATGGCTGACAGTGGTGTCCTGTTGTTTGTTGGTGCCCAGTTCCTAACAGGGCATTGTGCTCCCCACAGCAGTAGCCAGTGTCAGCCATCTTGTTAGTTGTTTTCCACTCCCTGTGAAGTGAGCATGGTTCAGAGTGGTGTTGATGGGCGTATTGTGATGGTGGGCAATATCTGTGACTACAACTCCCATGATGCTATTGGCTACACTGACTTGACCAGCATACACAGGATTCCTTCCTTTCTGTGGGATTCCCTGTGTGGTGGTGTTGTAGTGGTGGCTACATATCTGACAGTGTTTGTTGGTTAGATTTGTGCCACTGCCTAGCTTTATTTGTTGTAGGGTTTGTACATGTCATGACACAGTTACATATCACTATGAGATGGCATGTATTGTGTTTATCTGACTGACATACACATCTTGGGATGATTCTGGTTTTGTTGCTGTGGATTTGCTAAGGGTGCATGGTTTGCCTATCCCCTTGACAGTGATGTGTGTGTATTGTCACACAATATTGGGTATATTGGTTGTGTACTCACCAGGCTCTGGGATGTTTTCTAGTCCATATACGCTCACTGGTGGTAGGATGGCCCGCACCTTCTCCTGCCAGGGCCTGAGGTATAGTGGTTTGGCAGGAGGGCCACTGCCGGTGTGTTGGCTCAAGATGTAATCCTTCTTCAGTAGGTCCCTGACCCTCCTGCGCACATCATACCACCTGTTCTGGATGTCTTCCTTTGTGCGCAAACATGGTGATTGTGCGTTCACCCTATCGACGATCCTCTCCCACATCTTGGTTTTCTGCGACATGGGTGTCTGTTGGACCAGTGTACCAAACAGCTGTGGCTCTACCCTGAGGATCTCATCTACCAGGACTTCCAATTCACTGTCTAGGAACTTTGGATTCTTCTTGGGGGGCATGGTGATGGGTGGTGGTGGTGAGTGATGTGTGTGTTGGTGTGCAAGTGAGGGTGTGTGAGTGTGTGTTTTGCTGGGTGTATGTGAGTGTGCTATTTGTTGAGGTGCTGATGGTGTGTGGCTTGTGTGATGGATGAGCTGTAAGTGTGTGTGTGGTTGCTGTCTGTTGGTGTTCTGTGCTGGCAGGTAATTTGAATTTGCAAAGGATCATGGTAGGGATTTGTGTCCTTTATATGGGTGGAGTTGTGGGTGTGTCTTTGTTCCCTGTTTCCCCCCCCAGTATTTATTGGCTTTGTAATTGCTTGTTTGGCCTTTTTTTTGTGTTTTTCCCTTTGTACTTTTTGTGCATGTAGGAGACGTTCTTCTGACCGAGTCGGACCCTGCAGTTGTCTCGTGCGGGCTTCTCCGAGTCGTTCACGCTGTGTTTGTGCTGTTTTATGTGCTGCGTACGCGTCGGTCGCGGTGTATTGGGTTGCTTCGGCTCGCTGTTTTGTATGCGTGTCGGTCGTACGGCTTGAGCTCCATGCGACTCGGTCGTGTTTTCCACGCGATGCATCGTACTGCGCGGCTCGGAGTTCGCGGGTACGTTTTGTTCGGGTTCCTTCCTGGTGCGTGTCGGTCGGTTCGATTCGCGTGGTTTTCCGGCCGGATAGCTTTTTTCCGCGCGGTTCGGTCGTTCGTATTGTGTTCCGTACGAGTCGGTCGGATTTTGCACGCATTTCATCGTACTTTGCGTGTCGGGCTGCACCGGTACGTGTCGGTCGGATAAAAATCCGGATCCGAGTCGGTCGGTACGTTTTCCGGCCCGAATCGGAATCGGCCCCTAAGTGTTTTGTGCCAGCAATATCTGTGGACTCAAGATGTAATTAATCATTGTGGAATTTGAACTCAGTCGGTATTTTTGCAGCGAACTGCAAGTTGTTGTATTCAGTGACTTTGTTGTTATTCCCTGATAACCAGAAAGCCGGGGCTGGAGGTTAGTAGTTGGTGATGCACTGTGGGAAATGTAGTGCCACAGATCGTTAGTGGGATTGACAAGCTATGCGCAGTGGTTGTAGTCCGTTTTTGAATTGAGTGAAAGACTCACACGAGTTTGATCACGTGTGGGGAAAGGGAAGGGCTTTTTACCACTGAGCAGCTCACTAACAGTGTATTCAGTTCGTGCTGCGGCACGCTACGGAGCAGGAAACGTTTAGACTTGGAATGCACATCAGCTTTAACAATGTGCCATGAGAAACGTGAATTCGGGTCTTTTGAATCAAGGTAGCTTTCATGTAACGGTAAGCTCTTTGTTAAGTACAAGCAACATAAGGACCCGGGTGAAAGTGGGGAACAGCACATCACGAAATGGGGGACTCAAACGGGAGATATTTGTGAGCCCGCCCTAGGGTCAATGTAACAACTATGAATGTATCAGGTTCGCACTATGAGGGGTGCATTTAGCATTAATGAGTACGATATATAGGTAGTTAAGCAGATGAATTTAAATACACGGTCGATTTTTAAATGTATTATTCATGCTGATGGCAATCTTGATGAAAATTGTTTTAATTTTGCATTCTAGATACCCCTGAAGAAGGGAAGATGTCTTCCCGAAATGCATTGGGTCATTTTAAATATAAGCGCAACATATGCAATTATTTGGTGTCCTTTTCGTTGATGTGAAAAGCCTGACATGGTTGCAGAATGGATAAAATGAATTGAAGCAAATATGGAATAAACAAGAATATGGAAAAAGAGTAATGGAGTAAGCATGGAGTTTAAACATAGAGAAAATGGAGAACTTGATTGATTTGATTCATTCAGTTGCTGAAATGGCTGTGCGGTTTGATTGGAACCCAAACCGGTTCCGCTGTGTTGGATGAATGAAACAGTGCCAGATCCCCGCCTGGAGCTTCACTCTCCAAAGCGTGCTTTTTCAGCAAGTCTGGAAAAGCTGGAGACATTGGATGGGTGGACAAAAAGAGCTTACATCTTCCCATTAAAATTTCATACAGTCATCTTAGTTTTTTGTTAAGTAATCTCTCTCATCGACATAAGGGCTACATTAAAGTGTTCTACTTCTCTGAAGGATTCAGGATGGTAAACCAGTGGAAATGTTGTCAAATTTCTACAGCAGTGCATGGTTCAGACTGCACAAAATGAGCCCTTTTGTTACTTCTGATTCTTAGTGGAATTCCAAACCTGGGGATAAAGTCGCAGATAAGTCTTTTAGCTACAGCAATTGTTTCCAGCAGTGTGCAGGGATAAGCATATATACACCCCGAAAACATTCAAACCATAACCAATACGTAGAGATAAAAGCAACAACAGGACATCTGAATGAAGTCAATTGTATGTGAAGAAATAGTGTCACTTTTTGTACAGCACCAAGATCTTGTGAAGTATGCATAAAGGATTTAGTGGTCTGAGAAAAAAATGCAATGTAACATCACAATCATTAGACAAAGAAACATTTTAGTAACATGATCAGCAAGGACACTTAGACCTGGGAGTCTTGATGAACAGCACATTTAACTATTGATACCTCCCTTGGGAGCAGAAGGGCATTGACAAAACATTGTACACAAACCATATCTTTATTGGTGTACCTGTAGAAGTAAGAAACCTCCTCTGCATCTACAGGAGCTCAAAGTCATGGGAAAGCTCAAAAGCACATGTAGAATTGGCAAAAATGGGACATGCCTGTATCTGGCTAAAATACAAGTTACAGTAAGTGGAACACGTTCAGCAACCTGTGCAGAATACACTTATAGTAAACATTGGCTCGTCACTATTCTATGTTTGGTATAAACTGCCTACCCCGCTGCCAATTTAACACCATTACTTCTAAGACAAGACCCTTCAACCTAAAACACAATATCACATTTGGAGAAGGCCTGAAGACGTTTCAATGTTTGGCTACGTGGACAATCATAACGAGAGAGTCATGGGGCTCTTTATCATGAGAGGTAGGAAACGAAGAAGCAGGGTTTAACTAAGGCAAACATATCATTGTAAAGTGGGAGGTGGACAACAGCAGAATTTCATATTTCAACAACCTGCATATTAAAAGTAGAATTGTAGCAGTCAGCAACAGAGCAACAACAGCATGGTGGTACAGCAACACAATATTTTTGTTTATTTAAAATAGGTCGACAGCTGCCGCCTCTGCATGCAAACATGGAGGCAATGGAGGCACCACAGTACCCAGAATAATGGTATACTAAACAATCAGTTTCTTGTTATCACCATGTTGCTGTACTAAAAAACCATAGGAGTAATCCTCTCTTTCAAAATAATGTGTGAAAGGCTTAGAATAATCAGGCATACCCAGAGCGGGAGATGGGGCTAATGGGGTCTCAAAAGAGACAAAAACATTTTCTGCCTCTGTGGACCAAGGAAAAGGCCCAGAAGTATCTCTCTAGTGAGGTCCTGTATGGGGTTTTGCAATGTTAGCTTTTCTTAGAACTCATTGACAAAACAGTCTGCAACACCTAAAAGGGTGCACATTTTTGGATACAGTGACTAGTCTCTGTAACTTACAAATAGCTTTTATGTGAGCTGTAGACAGATGCCTTTATCCTACAGAAATATCCTGACCTACATATCGGACACAGGGTAGGCAAAAGAGCATTTTCTGCTTGGACGCTTTGTACCCACAATTAGCTTATTCAGAGGAAATATAATGTATCACATTTGCAATGGTCCAAAGGAACAGAGGTGACTACAAGTCATTTATGTATTGAATAAGGGTGGAGCTACAAGGAACAATCAACATTTTCAAATATTTCTTAAGGACTTTGGAAAATATGGAGGGCAACTCAGGAAAGCCCTGGCCATGCCTTGTCCAAGATAGCTGCTTTGCTTCAAACGAGAAAGCAAGAAATAATTACATTTCACAATCTATACGAATAGTGAAGATAGCAGAACAGAAACCAACAACGTAAAGAAGTTGTTGTCCATTGAACCATAGAAACAAAGTAGCAGCGTTCAGGGCACCAGGCACTTGGCAATACAACAAAATGAATGCCTATAATGTCTTGTACAAAGTGTTTGCAGTGGGAACTAATATATCCTGCTCTAATTAAAGAGAACTGGCAGGACACATTGCCTCCTCAGCCTTAGCTTCAGGTTAGAGGGTGTATTGCAATATGCAGGGAAACGTCTCCATAGGATTCATTAGCCATTATAGCCAGTCCTGGTTCTGTGGGTGTGTAAACTTCTTGGTTTACACATTCACAGAAATATTCCACAATTGTTTCTACACCTTTGGCAACAGACCCTGCACAAAAGCTGCCTCCACTTGTTCTGAAGCAGTCTCAGTTGCATTCACATTATAAGAAAAAAAGTGAAAAATACCCTCAGTTGTTTTAAAGTCTGTGGGAAATTCACCACACTTGTTCTTTTAACAGTGCTTTATTTTGGGCAATCTTTTTTTAGTATGTTAGTGATTGCATTAAGTACTTCATCTCTAGTGGTAGCTAATGTGTCTAAATTCCTGGCAAACCATTGCGGTCTTTTAGTTAGGCATATATATATATTTCACATACTCCTGCTACAATACAACATTTTTCTTTTCTATGAACCTCTCTGCTGTCTCCACGGGAATTTTAAATGGTCTGTTTGCTCAGTGGACTAATGCATCTACTGAAGGGACCCGTCTTTGATCTATGGTCACAGCTTCAGATCGTGCTGGGTCCACACAGCCTTTCATTCTACAGAGCTTTAAAAAAGAGTGCCTTTGAGTTGGGTAACAATAAACACCTTTCATTCAGTTCAAAGATACCCTTCTGAGTGAATGTCTGCTTTACATATGCACATGCTATGTGGCTGCAAAAGCATAGCATCTCTAGCCCCTTTTACACGCATGCAAGATCTTATCCGTACACCATGGCATGAACACTAGTTTAATGTCAACATCAGCACATCAAGGCCACCTCCTACCCAGACATGCCATGTGTGTTGAGTTGCACACATGACTTTCACTTATTTCTGGGAGACCGAAATTGGTGGATATTGCACTGCTTGTAGAAATGAAAACTGTGACACAAAGTCATTGCAATTTTTGTTTCCCCTTCTCTAAATCAGGTTCTCAGTCAACGTGTACAAAGTTAGCAAGAATATCAACCAAGTTACAACTTTGTAGGTCTTCTGTTTATTGGAAATGGCTACCTTCCACCTCACTGCTGGAATGCCCAGGTTATTTCCTCTAACTTCTAATTCCATCTGCAGGTTTAAATATTTGCAGATTCTGAATCTATGATTCAGGATAGGTCATTTGCATCCAATGACTGCACTTGTTATGTACCAAAGTTATGCTAAACGTTTTTTGAAGTGGCAGTGGCGGCTGGTAGGGAACTGGGGTTTGTGAAAATATTAAAAAAACACTTACCTTTTCCGATGGCCGTGTCTCTCCTCTGCTTCTCTGCTTTTCCTAACTCCAGTCCGGAGGAAGCTGCAGGAAGCACCCGGCACACAGGCTCTCCTGAGCCAATCATAATGCTGTAATGCAGCGTTGTGGTTGGTCTGAGCGCCATGGATCGGCGTTCAGATTGGAACAGGTAGCCTGTGCATATTCCCCACCAGGCTGTCCATTACAGCCTGGCGGGGAATATGCAAAGTGCGCATGACTGCTTGGCCGACCGAAACGGACAACCAAGCAGTCATGCACACTTAGTGTGCACAGTCCACTCCTCCTCCCACCCTGAGCCACCAGCCCCTCCCTGCCCCCCCCCCAACCCAGCCCGCAGCAACCAAAAATAAAACGATAATAACCTCGTTATTATCGTTTTATTTTTCCCCTTTTCACTGCTCTAAGAGCAGTGGGGTGAAGCTCCTCCGCCTTAGTGGAGGAGGCGCCACTCTGAAGTGGGCCAGTGCAGAGATAGAAGTATAACCTTTGGAGAATTAAATAAAACTGTTATGGCAGATGCTAGTTCTACTAATAAAATGCCTCACAGTTATGTCTTTGTTGGCTCTAATACTTTACAGCATTGGCTGGGAATGCACAAGTCTCTGTTCTACATCCTATCAGCAGCTAAAGTTCAAAAGAGAAAGGCTGAGGGCGTTTTAAATAATATCATAGTGAGAAATATCGTCTAACAGAAAGATCGAGTCATAAATATCTAGAACAAAAATATCGTCCTACTTGGTGTAATTTTTTATCATACCTCCACTGGGAGGATATTTTTGTAGGTGATATTTGAGACTCAATATTTTGTCAGACGATATTCTGACTGACGATATTCTCTTACCATGCCATTGGGGTTGCAGGCTAGCAGGCTAGCGGAGTCTCATTACAGGCTAGCAGAGTTAGCACAAGGACATATCTCAGCTTACCTAAAAAAGTCGCCTGGATTTTTAAATACTTTACCTGCTCAGTACGCTCAGCCAACTTAAGACTACTTATGATCCACAATCCTTGCCATCTTTAAAACATTGCAAGTAGCCAATTTGCTGAACATGAAAAATAGTAAAATGAAATGTAATGACACTGACAAGGAGTGCCGGAAATGGGTGAGTCTGGGATAGGGGAGCTAGACAACAAGGATACAGCTGTAGGAAGGGGTGAAAAATCAGATTTTTCCTCTTTTTTAGAGTGGTAGGATTTCTAGAGGCCCAGGCAAAATTATATTTTGCTCTTTGGATACTCTCTCTTGCTTAGCAACAAGATATTTGTTTTATTAAATAGACACTTGCTCTTATATGACTTACGACATAGGCTACAATAATAGCCTTAGCATCCATATATCTCCCAAAAACCTAGCGACTGCACAAGCAGATAGTGTCCGACAGTCAGATCTGAGTATTCGCAGGGGAGCACAGTGACTGCGCTGAACCAATTGATTGCATACTGGCGATAACCAGAATAAGCGAGGACGTACATATCAGTGGCAGCTGGTAGGGGATGGTGGCGGGGCAGGGGTGGTACAAAATAAAAAAAGACTTAGCTGTGAACGCCGCCGCCTCTCCTCTATCCTCTTCTCTCGGAACGGAAGAACCCAGGCTCCCAGTCTCTCCCAGCCAATCGCGATGCTGCCTTACAGCAGCATTGTGATTGGTCTAATTGGTCTGAGGGCCGCGGTTTGGCGCTCAGAAAGGGACTTGGAGGCTATGCATGTTCTCCACTCAGGCTGTACAATACAGCCGGTGGAGAGCATGCACAGTGCGCATGACAGTTTGGCCGGCCAAACCGTCATGCGCACTTATGGTGCAGCCACCACTCCTCCTTCTGCTGGCGTCACACACCCCAGCCCTGCCCCGGCCTAACATGGAGCTCAAAGGCAGACTAAAAATAAAATGATTATAACGTTCTGTTATTATCATTTTATTTTTACTTTGCTCCCCTCTTAGAGCAGTGGGGTTGAGCATCCTCCGCCTTAGCAGAGAAGCCATCCCTGGTACATATGCCGAGCATGCAAAAATAACATGAAGAACCATTTCAAATGGATGGTTACACCCTTTGGCAGTCAGAGGGTGCCAAAGCCATACATTTGGATGTGAAATTAATTTCTCAACGGCAGTGCTCCAACTATAAATTGGAAATATAGCTTCCTATCAATTGGTACAGTGATCGAAGAGCGAAAATGCTGTAGCCCACTGAAGGACTTAAAGTCAAGAAATTCTTTCGGCATAGTAGTATTGGCAGCTCTCCGAGTGTCTGTGGCCATTACACTCAGCCAGTACTGTTGCTTAAGGGATTCTTTGGGGGGGGTGATAGCTAGCAGCAGGGGCCTCTCATTGAGCCATCATACCATGTTAGAGGAGCAGCCCTTTAATATGCACTAACCAAGGAATTTTAAGGAAGCGGTCTGCATCAATGACATCTTGTAAAGCGATGGCATAATGGGCAAGTTCAGGCGTGGTCCAGATTCTCCTCCAAAACAGGAGGGGATGCAGCCGAGGTTTGCTCTCAATCCTTTTCACACCCAGATGTTGAAATAAAGGGTACAAACGGGTACTGGGTAGATAGAGGGCAATTGATTGCATACATTTATTTTCAGAGACAATCAGATTGTTAATATTAGAGAAGCCCCAGAGTTCCACCCCTTGCAAAGAAAAACCCAGGGCCTTGGCATTATAAATCTCGAGGGCTGGAACTATAGGTTTAATAAAAAAAGTGCAATGCTCTTTTAGAATTCCTCCTGTGACCTGACTGTGCCTTAGGGTGGCTCTAACGATGTTGGGCTTCCAGGACGAGTCGGACTAAAGAGTTATACCTAAATAAGCAAAATTAATCCACCCTCTCAAGTGGAGCTCCGTCTAGGGACAGACATCCTTTGAAAGATTAATGGGGATTAAAAAATATTAGTTTAGTTTTTGATGCGTTGATTTCCAAGCCCCAGACCTGGCAAAGCATATCGAAGCCAGTCAGAAGTTTCTGTAGACCACTTGGTGTCTTGGAAAACAAAAGGGTGTTGTTGGTGAAAAGGAGGATCGGTGTTTGACGTTTGCAAAGGAAGGGGCATTCGGGTGAATCTGTGAAAGAAGAAGCGCAATTTCGTTGATGAACAAGAGAAATCGGGTTGGAGCCAACACACAGGCCTGGTGCACGCCCCTGGAGACCGGGGCTCTCTCGGTCAACTGATCTGGGGCACCCCAACTAATATGCGCAAAACTGTCTCTATGTAAAAGTATTACAAGAGACAAAATGTCAGAGGGCATGCCCATGTCTCTGAGGGCGTGCTACAAACTACAGCAAGGGACTAGATCAAAGGTGGATTTGAGATCAACAAATTCAACATAAAGGTTGCCCTTGCCGATCACCACCATCTTCCAAAAGATAAGCAGGAAACGAAAAGCTTGATCTATGGCCGAAATTTTCCAGTGGAAGCCTGCTTGAATTGGGCTGAGAATATTTTCCGCCTCTATCCAGTCTTGACTCTTAGAAAGGACACAACGGTAAATGACCTTTTGAACACAATCAATTAAACTGATAGGTCTATAATTTCCTGATAGTGGCCTATAACCCTTTTTGTAGATTGGAAGCACCACAGCACCCTTCCAAGAATCTGGGATGGATGCACCCTCAGCAACAGCATTAGCGAGGGTAAGTACATATTTGAGCCAAGCTTCCATATAGAGCTTGAAAATATCTTCCGGTACGCCCTTTCAGGACCGGCAGCCCTACCATTGATGATGACTCTGAATGATTCTAATATGTCAGAAATGTTAAACACTGGAGTAGAGATTCTCGGGGGAAGCGCGGTCACCAACTCCTGCTCAAGGGAATCCACAGAAGCGACGCAGTATAGTAAGCCTCACCAATCAGATGGAGACACATAATTGGTAGGTTCTGTGGCAGAAAGATTTCCACCCCTGGAAACAAGTGACCAGAATTTGGTTGAGTCTTTGGCCAAACAGACCTCTTTGAGATCCATCCATCTCAGCTTGTCCCATTCTTTTTTTGCTTTACTTAAGGCCGCTTTGTATTCTTTCCTAATAGGGGGAATAGATGCTACATAGGTCAGTCACCAACACTACTGTACTCATTGAGTGTAGCTTCTTGATCAAGGCAGCGTTTCTTAAGTCTGATCCCAAATCGGGAAATGTGTGATGCAACCTGGAGAGTGAAGTACGCTACACATCCAGTGCCATCTTAAATACTTTTTTGGGCCCCGAGAAAGACATTTTTTAGGACCTCCTTTTTTGGAACTTTGAGCTATTTCCATGCAGCTAAGTCAAGTCCTCTAAATGGCAAAATATTGAGTATCGTAATTGTTCCACCTGCATAACTTGCACTATTATGGTGTACTCTGTATGACATCCCATATTATGTCACTGATGTCATTTATGTTTGTTATTATTAGAAGACATACGTATAATTCCTCTTTAACCTTTGGTCCTTTCTATTGATTTCAAAGTTTTTTGTTAATGTAAGTTAAAATCTTACTACCTTACTTACGTATAACTCCATTTTGACCTTTTTTTTCTGTGATGACATCAATGGTACCAATACTCTGTTAATTTGCCTTTAAGAAAATAATTTTTAACATTCTGTGTGTGGTCAACCCTGGTTGCACATGGCCTTTGGCTGTGTACAGCAGAGGTTGGCTATAAGGGCAGCCACTGTGTCCAAACATCTGCAGGCAGCAAACCCCCACTGCGCACAGCCAAGCCACTCACCCAACCTTCAAACAACAGTCAACCCCCACTGTGTAGTGCCTTGGTCCCCTCTTTTGTCTTTTTTTATTTTTTATCTTTCACTTTAAAAAAAAATCTTTTTAGGGTTCACGGACTCTAGCCAAGTGTTTTTGTGAACCCTTGTTGGGCCCTGGTCCCTTGTTCAGCCCCTGACGTGAAGCAGGATACTCTGAACTATTACATGGTCTGCAAACCCTGCGGAGGTCCAGCAACGGACCAGGACTGAATGCTGCAGTTTTGCGGTCCTACGGCTAGGTTTTAGAGATCTCAGGGGCCGCACTGGAAACAGCAAATCATGCTGTGAGATCCTCAAACCGCACCACAAAAATATATTTAAAAAAATGTTGGAACCAATTCCTCGAATCCTGTAATGGCTGCTGCAAGAGGTTTTTGTCGGTTGCAGCCAGCCAATTAGAAAGCTACAGGTCCATGAACCTAGCTTTGGATTTGTGGACCTGAATTGGCTTTTGGGAGAAAACATTTCTTGGTCCAATCAGTTCTGATTATTATTGAGATTTTTGACCCTTCGTGGATTAACGTTTTGATAGCTCTATAATTTAATCTCTTCATGATCAGACTGAAGCAATTTTTTAAAGCTAATATTTTGAAAACTGCTTAACAGATTTACACCGAACTGAGTAAAGGCACTTCGTTGAGTAAAGTTCGACATTCATGCCACGTTTGGTGCAATTCCGTTCAACTGTTTTTTCTGTATCGAAGAGAAAACAATTATAGTGTAGGCAAAATGGGAAATTTCAAAGTCAATGACATTGTTTATGGAAAAGTTATGTGCAGATCCATTGAATGGCACCAATAATTATTAGGAAGACAAAAGAATGCCTTTTCAATTGAATCCCTGACCTGAACATCACTGCACAGGCGCTATTGCTGCCTGTGTAATGTGTGTGTGTGAGTGGGTGTGTGTGTGTGTGTATTTATATGTTTATGTTGTTATGTGTTTTCATGTATTAAAAGCTTTTATGCTTGTGACAATTAACAAGCTTGCTTTAATCTACTGTTGATCCTTGGCCACAGTATATTTCTGTCAATACTTGGGCACAATTTTGCCTTTTCTTGCTGCTTGTCTAATTTTGGTCTTTCACAAGTTCCTGACCAGTTTTCTGCTGAGATCCCAGAATGTGTTAACCCAACATTTTGTCATAGAGCACACAATATGCTTTTATGTAACTGAGTAGTTTGATACTGTTTGTTTGTATTGTGGTACCATTAATTATAAGTACGGCTCCCGGTTTTATGGCATTTCTTTTTTAAATCTTTGTCTGTATTTATCCAGATTTATTTTTTATTCATGTTATCAGTATTTTTCCGCATTTTTTTCATGTTGGGGAAAGAAAGAAGTTTCAATTGGTGTTTTTCCACAATTATTCAAGAGAAAATGTACATGTACTCGGTTTAATTAACAAGCATGGAGACTTGATGGCTTTTATGCAAGCAAACTTTCCACATTCCAACAATATGTGTCTCACCTTACAGAGGACATGTATGACCACCACCACATCACAGCATGTATACTGTAGCATTGTGTCTCGGTGAGCCACAAAGTGTTCAAATAGCTAATCCAAAAATAGATAAGTGCACATTTTTCACTAGTGGCAGGAAGGATGTGAAACATAATTTTTAAATGCAAAAGGCTTCTATGCACGTGAAACATCAGGTCTCAGTGTCTTAAGGACATATCCAATACCATAAAACAGGGTTCTCCAAAATCGGTCCTGGAGGGCTGGATCCATGCTAGATTTTTAAGATAACTACATTTATCTAAATGGGGATATGCTAAAAATCTGGCATGGATCTGGCCCTCCAGGACCGTCTTTGGAGAACCCATTAAAAGATCAGAGATCACCATAGTCTTCAAAGGACAGTGGAATACAAAGGTGTTAATTAACACAGGTGAAGAGCTGATGGTTCTCTTGAAGAGAAGCTTTTCACATTAAGAAACGGTGCTTCACAGCAATAAGTCCACAAGTGAGAAAGTTTTCACTTGTTTATTTTTTAAAGGGATATTTGGAGATTCTGAAGAGCACAGGGAGACAATGTCGCTATGCTTGCTGGTGTTAAATTCATGTTACACTAGATATTTAACATAAAATCAAAAATAATTTTGACCTTATACTAACACATAAACACATTTTTGCAGCAGGTGCATTATTCAGCAAGCTATTTTACTGCATTTGCAGCAATTTCCGTGTAGGTTACATAGAGGTCATTGCAGCAAAAACTCAGCCCCCTGAGCAATTGTTTTGAGAAGCCTGTAACCAGCAGCTGAGTTTCTACGGGATTTTTTTAACTGCACTGACACATTTCTCAGGCTATTTTCTTTTATCACACATACCTTAAAGCATGGATAGATATTACTGGCTCAAAGAATGCTGTTTAGCTATCTAAATGCCATCCTCCCTCTCACTGGTAACCAACACCACTAAGAAATAAAACCAGCTTGTTATGTTCAATATTTTTCCATTATAGAACAAGCATTTGCAATGCAATAGGTCTCGCATTTGCGAGAGTTTGAGCTATTGACATTGTAAATGACAATGCCTTTAATTTATGTGTTTTGAAAACCTGCAAGCAGTGCGTAAACACGCACTTTGTACTTATAGTCCTTGCTTATGAGAAGAAAGGCAGGCAGTGTTTTCAAAACACATAAGTAAAAGGCATTGTCCTTTACAATGCCAATAGCTCAAACGCTCGCAAATGCGAGACCTATTGCATTGCAAATGCTTGTTAACACAGTGATGTTGTATATCAAGTAAAATATAGTTGTAGGCTGATACCATTACATGCATTAGGTGCTGTTTTGCTGTCAGATGTCCAGCGTTTACAACATGGTTTCACAGAAAAAAGTGCTGCAGAGTGCTCAAATATGAAACGCCACTCTATGAATGTACTTTTCTTAGAAACATACACCTGATGCTCAAAGCACAATATGTAAAATGTTGAAAAAGAACAAAAGTCACCACTGCTTCATTTCAGCATTAGCATACTCCGCAAAGGCCAGCCAAATAACAAGGTGAATGAATTATGAGCACCTTTTGGAAGCTTTGCCGACAAATGGTCGGCAAATACTCTAAAGGATGTTTAGTAGTGGCATTTCAGTTATTGCCACAGGAATGTTGCTAAAAAGCACTGTAAGAAGGCATCATCTCCATTCAAAAGTACTTTTTATGTCGATCTCAGAACGATGATAGACTGCCCTAACTACAGTAGAATGCAAATTTGTAATCTGCAAGATGTGCTGTAAACGCTGCAGCGGGAGATTAACCCAGTGAGCAAATCCCAAGAATACACGTTCAAAGCACTAAATAGCAGGAGTTACCACAACTTATTGTTGGTACTCTTAGCTTCAGAATAATCATAGGCTTACCCAGCAGGGATTCAAATTTGAAATTTGAAGGCTGCATAAAAATCTCCACAGCCATGTAGGTCTGTTGCAGTTGATTAACTCACTGAGCAATGTTATCAGCTTAGATGGATTAATAAAATAAATGTAAGGGATTTGTTTTAAGAAGCTCAAACCTGTACCATGTCATTTTAAACCATCTAAGACAAATCAAGACCAAAATACTTCAAAACACATGGATTCAAAAAGTGCTCAGCCCTTAACCAGTCACTTTAAAGACCACTCAGCAACTTCCCATATCAATCCTACGCTCTACAAAACCAACAAGTAAACACCAAGCGAGATGCACGAGGGTGTTGCTCACAGTCTAAATTTAAGTAGCCTACGTTGAGGGCCGCGGAAAACAAACACTTTATGGGGCTCGAAGCTCAAGGAAAGGAAAGCATTTAAGCAACAGCCGCTTGTATTCGTGTCCTGGACAACAACAAAGCGTGCAATGACGTTCAGCGGGCACAGTTAACAAGTAACTACCTTAAAGTTTCCCATCACAATATACACCCACATAACGGGGCCTTTCATTAAAATTAGCAGCCCCCACCCCCAAGCACACACACGGGCATCTCTAGCTTGACGGCTGAACATTCCAAAACAGTTTATACGGCAAGTGCAACTCCAGAAGACAGCGCGCCTCCTAAAAGGGTGTGACTGCACAATTACCATGGAATATCCAAGTGTGCTAGAAAGACTTCTACTACGACGATAATGTGCAAGCTATTGTAACTAGTTGTTAATGAGAAATCGATTCATTTTGTGACAATTAATCACACTGAAACAGGAGTAAAGCATTCTGAATAAGCAGAAATGCAAGCCCCCGCGACCGGTATATAAATAGAACAAAGATCACACCATTTCACTTTCTAGAAGAGACTACACTAGAATATTCTACTTCATCTGAATACGTTAATTTCAGGGGACTAAAAGGAACCAGGCACAAGCTAGTAGATCCCAGTGACATCTACAACTATAATCAAAGGTACACCCACACAAACACGAATTCCAAACTATACTCCCATTGGTTACCGAAAGGGCAAAATGGCGTGTTTTTTCAAGTGATGTCCGTTTTTTCCCCTACCAGGTCATAGGTATAAAACAATTTCTAGCGTTTTTCAGTACACCCCACGTAATCTACACATGCACCGATCACGCACACGGCATGGCTGAAAATGCTGTTTGCGCCTCCAGAATCCAATTCTTTTCAGCAATGTATGTTTGAAAGAACCTGGAATCATACACGGAATCATATACATACCTCCGAGGGCACAAGGCTCCCTTGAGTCCTTCTCCTCGCTCAGCCTGCAACAACGGACGCCATCTTGATAGCGCGTTCGGTCTGCGGCGCGCCCCCTCCGCCACCTACATAGACAAGACGATGCTCCTCCCATGGCCTATTGGTGTCTATTACGCGCACCAAGCGCGTAACAGACACCAATAGGCCATGAGCGAAGCATGCGCTCGCCTCTGGCCAATTGCGTGCAGTCTTATATATAAAGACGCACGCAAAGGCCAATCGCGTAGCACAAAAGGAATCGCACACGCACGAGCGTGTGCGATTCCTAGGTCAGCCTCAATACCCCGTTTTTCACCCACTAAGGGGCCGATTCCGATTCGGGCCGGAAAACGTACCGACCGACTCGGAGCCGGAATAAATACCGACCGACACGTACCGGTGCAGCCCGACCCGCAAAGTACGATGAGAAGAGTGCAAAATACGACCGACTCGTACGGAACACAAGCCGAACGACCGAACCGCGCGGAAAACAGCCATCCGGCCGGAAAACCACGTGAAACTAACCGACCGACACGCACCAGGAAGAATCCCGAACGAAACGTACCCGCGAACTCCTACCCGCCAAGTACGATGCAACACGTGGAAAACACGACCGAGTCGCACAGGGCCCAAGCCGCACGACCGACACGCATTCAAAACTGAGAGCCTAAGCAACCCAAAACCCCGCGACCGTCGCGTACGCAGCACAGAAAACAGCACAAACACAGCGTGAACGAATCTGAGAGGCTCGCACAAGACGACTGGAGGGTCCGACTCGGTCAGAAGAACGTCTCCTACATGCACAAAAAGAACCAAGGAAAAAAAAACACAAAAAAAGGCCAAACAAGCAATCACAAAGCAAATAAATACTGGGGGGGGGAAACAGGGAACAAAGACACACCCACAACTCCACCCATATAAAGGACACAAATCCCTACCATGATCCTTTGCAAATTCAAATTACCTGCCAGCACTCAACACCAACAGACAGCAACCACACACACACTCACAGCTCATCCATCACACAAGCCACACACCAGCAGCACCACAACAAATATCACCCTCACATACACCCAGCAAATCTCACACTCACACACCCTCACTTGCACACCAACACACACATCACACACCAGCACCACCCAACACCATGCCCCCAAAGAAGAATCACAAGTTCCTAGATAGTGAATTGGAAGTCCTGGTAGATGAGATCCTCAGGGTAGAGCCATAGCTGCTTTGGTACATTGGTCCAACAGACACCCATGTCGCAGAAAACCAAGATGTGGGAAAGGATCGTCGACAGGGTGAACGCACAATCACCATGTTTGCGCACAAAGGTAGACATCCAGAACAGGTGGTATGACGTGCGCAGGAGGGTCAAGGAGCTGTTGAAGAAGGACTACATCGTGAGCCAACACACCGGCAGTGGCCCTCCTGCCAAACCAGTATACCTCAGGCCCTGGGAGGAGAAGGTGCGGGCCATCCTACCACCAGTGAGCGTCTATGGACTAGAAAACATCCCAGAGCCTGGTGAGTACACAACAAATGTACACAATATTGTGCCACAATACACACACATCACTGTCAAGGGGAGAGTCAAACCATGCACCCTTAGCAAATACACACCAACCAAAACAGATCATCCCAAAATGTGTATGTCAGCCAGATAAACACAATACATGCCAGCTCATAGTGAAATGTAACTGTCTCATGACATGTACAAACCTAACAACAAATAGAGCTAGGCAGTGGCACAAATCTAACCAACAAACACAGTCAGACATGTGGCCACCACCAAAACACCACCTCACAGGGAAGCTCACTGAAAGGAAGGAATACTGTGTATGCTGGGCAAGTCAGTGTAGCCAATAGCATCATGGGAGTCGTAGTCACAGAAATTGCCCACCCTCACAATGCGCACATCAACACCACCATGAACCATGCCCACATCACAGGGAGTGGAAAACAACTGACAAGATGGCTGACACTGGCTACTGCTGTGGGGAGCACAAGGCCCTGCTGGCAACTGTGCACCAACCAACAGCAGGACACCACTGACTGACATCCTGAAAGACAACTTGTACTCCCTGCAATGGAAGCACGTTCCATGGTGGGATATCTGGCTGGGTGGGAAGGAGGACTCACAGCACTGACCATAGTCACCAGCAGCTCCACCCACACACCCCCTAACACAAA
Organism: Calotriton arnoldi; assembly: GCA_963921515.1. NCBI lineage: Eukaryota > Metazoa > Chordata > Amphibia > Caudata > Salamandridae > Calotriton > Calotriton arnoldi. Next base: position 1,734,174 of record CAWUFW010002848.1, read on the forward strand.
CTACACACAACTCACCTGGGAGAAAGCATTGCCTCACACACCAATCAAATATCCCACAAAGAACCACAACCCTGGGTCATGCAGTGTGAAGCACAGGGACACACATGGGACTTGTAGCAAAACAAACCCCAGGATAACACTGTCAGCCATCTTGTCAGCACAGGTACACAACCCCACAGGGAAGCAGAGTCAAAAGGAAGGAAGCATGGGCATGCTGGGAAGGGGGTGGAGGCAAAAGCATGATGGGAGTGGTAGTCACAGCCCAACATCCCCCACCCACATGGCCCAGCAAGAACACACCCAAGCATGCACACCTCACAGGGAGTCAAAAGCCACTTCAAAGATGTCTGACACTGGTGCTCTGTTGTGGGGAGCACAAGGCCATGCTGGGAACTGGCCAACAACCAACAGCAAGACACCACTGTCAGCCATCTTGCCATTGCTGTCACACCCACACACAGTGAAGTACACTCAAAAGGAAGGAAGTATGGGCATGCTGGGAAGGGGGTGGAGGCAATAGCATGATGGGAGTGGTAGTCACAGATATTGCTCACCCTCACAATGCGCACATCAACACCACCATGAACCATGCCCACATCACAGGGAGTGGAAAACAACTGGCAAGATGGCTGACACTGGCTACTGCTGTGGGGAGCACAAGGCCCTGCTGGGAACTGTGCACCAACCAACAGCAGGACACCACTGACTGACATCTTGCCATTGCTGTCACACCCACACACAGTGAAGTACACTCAAAAGGAAGGAAGTATGGGCATGCTGGGAAGGGGGGTGGAGGCAATAGCATGATGGGAGTGGTAGTCACAGCTCAACATCCCCCCCCCACATGGCCCAGCAAGAACACACCCAAGCATGCACACCTCACAGGGAGTCAAAAGCCACTTCAAAGATGTCTGACACTGGTGCTCTGTTGTGGGGAGCACAAGGCCATGCTGGGAACTGGCCAACAGCAGGACACCACTGTCAGCCATCTTGCCATTGCTGTCACACCCACACACAGTGAAGTACACTCAAAAGGAAGGAAGTATGGGCATGCTGGGAAGGGGGGTGGAGGCAATAGCATGATGGGAGTGGTAGTCACAGATATTGCTCACCCTCACAATGTGCACATCAACACCACCATGAACCATGCCCACATCACAGGGATTGGAAAACAACTGACAAGATGGCTGACACTGGCTACTGCTGTTGGGAGCACAAGGCCCTGCTGGCAACTGTGCACCAACCAACAGCAGGACACCACTGACTGACATCCTGAAAGACAACTTGCACTCCCTGCAATGGAAGCACGTTCCATGGTGGGATATCTGGCTGGGTGGGAAGGAGGACTCACAGCCCTGACCATAGTTACCAGCAGCGTTTCTCACACACACCCCTAACACAAACTTCACAAAACTCACCTGGGAGAATGCATTGCCTCACACTCCAATCAAATATCCCACAAAGAACCACAACCCTGGGTCATGCTGAGTGAAGCACAGGGACACACATGGGACTTGTAGCAAAACTAACCCCAGGATAACACTGTCAGCCATCTTGTCAGCACAGGCACACAACCCCACAGGGAAGCAGAGTCAAAGGGAAGGAAGCATGGGCATGCTGGGAAGGGGGTGGAGGCAATAGCATGATGGGAGTGGTAGTCACAGATATTGGTCACCCCCACAACTGTCCCATCAACACCACCCTGAACCAATGCCACATCACAGGGAGTGGAAAACAACTCATAAGATGGCTGACACTGGCTACTGCTGTGAGGAGCACAAGGCCCTGCTGGCAACTGTGCACCAACCAACAGCAGGACACCACTGACTGACATCCTGAAAGACAACTTGCACTCCCTGCAATGGAAGCACGTTCCATGGTGGAATATCTGGCTGGGTGGGAAGGAGGGCCGGATGTCAACCAAATACAACCAATGCAGACCATGTATACACCCCAACATTCACATAGAAATGCCCAAATAATGCAGGACAATGTGCTACACCAATATCAACCCCTGACTGTGACAACTTAGGACAATGCAATGTACAGGCCCGCATCCAGAGGCACAGTCACAACTGTCAGGTGTGTCAACCATTGATGCCTGCAGAAACATAACATACATTGTGTGTGTCTCCCAAAAACAGGTGATGATGGGGACACAGCAGCAGACGCTGAGGAGTCCCCGTCCCAGGCTCAAGAGGATACGGAGCTCACTGGTGTGGAACAGCCGCTGCCCTCCTCGGATGAAGAAGACCCACCTGGCACCTCCGGAGCAAGTCATCATGCAGCACCAGCAGGACCACCAGCTGCACCCCCTGCACCCACCCCTCCAACGACTGTCAACACACATACCACCCCTGCCGACATGGAAAGACCAAGGAGCACCACCACCACCAGCACAGGGACCCTGGACCAACGTGGGGCCATGGACACCAACACCACCAACAACCCCCAAGGGGGCCCAGGGTCACCTGTGCATGCCACCTCAGGTACTGCACGTGTCGCCAGGGGTGGTGGGAGGGGTGGGAGACATAGGTCGCTGCTTGCAGAGGGGTCTGGACTGCATGATGACCCACAACTGGCACGCATAGCCGATGCGTACCAGTCCAGCACTGGAGAGCTCAGCCAGGTAGTGGGGCTCCTCAGGGACATTAAACAGCAGCAGGCTGCCCATCATGCCCGCTTGGACTCACACATGTCCTGCGTGGAGTCCAAGTGGGACACACTGCAAGAGATGACGGCGGTGCATAGGGACATATTACAATGCCTCCGCCAGATGAGCAGCAACCAGTCAACACCTCCCTGTGTGCCCACAACATCTGCTGCTGAAACAACTGCAACTGCCACAGGGAGGCAGGATGACTCTGGCGGAGAGTCCCCTGCACCGCAGCAGCCTGCACTTGAGGGTCCCCCCCAAAGAAGAGGGGTCGTCCGAGGAGGGGCAACTGAGAGGCCGATGGCCATGTGCAACCCCCAGGAAGACAACACCTGTTCTGGATAATCACCTTTGTGCGCAAACTGTTCACCCTGTTGACTGCAACACAACCCCCCCACATGACATGGGGAGTACAAGTTGGACCAATGTCTCAGATGACTGTGGTCTTGATACAGGACATTTCTGCTACCAGGACTTCTAATTCATCTAGGAACTTAGGATTGCATTCAAAATGTACAGCACTCACCATCCTGTGCACTATTCGCACACATGTATTACAATAAACACACTAATACACCATACCTGCCTCTGTCGTGATTCCAACGTGGTTACTGTCATGGAGATGATGATCAGTGAAATTACACTGTGCATGCTAACTGCTACAGCAAGTACAACACAGGCATGTGAGTCATGGCAACGTGACACATATGAGGGAGACTCACCACCACGGCTACACAACAAATACACACCTAGGCCATCTGACTCATTGCCTACACTGATGTTGCCAGGAAATACGGTGCAATGCACAGACACAACACCTATTCCCAGTCTTAGTCAACTAGCCCACTGGTGCAGTAAGCAAATGTCAGTCAAATGTGTGACCACAGACAACGCACATCACAAAGTGAAGCACAGGTTTATTACACATTTGCAACATGTTGTAACCACTACAGATGCAAGGTAATCCCACCTGGCAGCGGGCACACAGTCAACAAGTGTAGAAGGAAGGAGGTCCATGGGTGTGGCGCACATCACCTGTAGGGACACAACAGCTACCACCCTGGAAGTCGAATCACGGTGTCAGGGATCACAGTTGACCAAACCACTCTGAAAGTACCCTGTGAAGGACAGAAATAACACACAGTCAAAAGCACTGAAGAACAGGACAGAACTGCAATACTCATGCCCAATACATGTCACAAGATACCCACCCAGAACCAAGTAAGCATGTCAACACTGTTGGGGAGTACAGACTACCTGTAAGGACACATCGCTACACGCATACAGTCATGTAGCACATGGACACACTCAAACAGCACCAGAGCACCACCAACACATATCATGCAAACTCACATCAGTTACATGACATCTCTGGATACTTACATTCAGCTGAAGAAGTTGGTGATGAGCTGTGTGCGGACATCACCATCATCATCATCATCATCACTGGCATCGTGGTCCAGGCCAGGATCCTCCACAGGTGGCGGACGTTGGTCATCGTCATCCAGGATGAGAGGCAACTCCTTCCGCACTGCCAGGTTGTGTAGCATGCAGCAGACGATGACAATCTTGCACACCTTTGCCGGGGCATATGGGAGGGACCCTCCTGTCTTGTCCAGGCAGCGGAAGCGGCTCTTCAGGAGACCAAATGTCCGCTCAATCACTCTCCTCGTCCGACCATGTGCCTCATTGTAGCGCATCTGGGCTGGTGTCACAGGGTTCCTGAGGGGCGTCAGCAACCACAGCATGTTGGGATATCCGGAGTCACCTACATACAGACAATTGCACATCAGCTGAGTTGGAAAAGAGGGTGGAACACTACATTGCAGAACACACACAATGATACAAAGTCAGTACACACCAACAAGCCAGGCACGCTGGTTCCGCATCTGTGACATCATCCTCGGGATGCGACTACTCCTCATCACGTAGGCATCGTGTGCAGAACCGGGGAAACGGGCACACATGTGTGAGATGGTCATATCTGCAAGACAGACCACCAGTGCATTGACCGAGTGGTAGTGCTTGCGGTTCCTGTATGCCTGCTCCTGGGCCTGTGGTGGTACCAAAGCCACATGTGTCCCATCAATGGAGCCAATGACATGCAGCATCCTCCCCAGGGCATAGAAGTCACTCTTCACGTCAGTGAGTTGTTGGAGTCTAGGGAAATAGATGTACTGGTTCAGGTATATCAACATAGCCTCCAATACATCGCGGAGCACATGGCTGAACATGGTCTGTGACATCCCACCAGCAGTCGCCAGAGTGTGTTGAAAGGTACCGGTGGCAAAGAAGTGTAGGGCTGCCATCACCTTCACCTTGGGGGTCAGCGCTGTAGGGTACGGCCGGCCAGGTTGCAGGTGTGGTGCCAAGCGCACTGCCAAATCATCAATCAGCTGCCTGGTGAAGCGGTACCGTCGGATGCTGTCACGTTCCACCATCATTGCCAGGTCAGGGAATGGTCTATGGACAGCTGGTGCCCTGCAGTGCATAGGTGAAGAAAGAAAGATTGTCACTCACCCCACATATGTGGCATTGTACACACTCAATATCACACGATACATCATTATGAGGCACAAGTACATGATGTGTGCAGTTCCGTAAGGACATGTATGGCACATACATGGCCAACATCCAACATCACAGTTCAACAAGTGGCATCAATAAGTCCCAGGTTGTGCCATTGGGTATCATGAGGACGTGTCACATTTCCCATCTCCTGCTGCCACGTTACAAACACACCCCACAGTGACATGTGAGGACAGATGTGCCCCAGGCATCACAGCTCAACGACAGGTAGATTCCCAGGGACCCTGTATTGCCACATGGACACTGGCATGGCATGGCGTATCATGTATACACCACAGCAAAACAACCATGACCCCCACAGGTAGTGGTCCCTGTTGCCTCGGCAGGACAGACATGGACGTCTGTGACACACACACGCACAACATCAAAGTCCATGCACAAACAACGTGGATGTGGAGACTGTCTCCCATTGTGCACATGAAATCCGAGACATTGTAAACACAACATGCACACAGACTGTGGAGGACCATCACTATTGTGCCAATGGGTCACCCTGGGTTAAACATACCGTCCCACATGGGACTCAGGGGGCATGTGACATGACATACACATACACCACCGTGAAATGTGACCATGCCACATGCTCAGATATGAACAGTTGCACATCACAGTGGTCATGTACACGAAACACCAAGGATACTGTCCCCATGAACACGTGCACAGCCTGGGGGTGGCTGCCCCAAGTGACACCCACAGAACAACATGTTCACCCCCATACACGGAATAGGTAATGCAGCCTTACATGCCTTAGGATACAGTTTGGACAGGCTGTGGTGTTGTAGGTGTGCCCCTCACTCCCTGGGAAGTATATGTGGCTGGCATATGTTCACCTGTGGCAGGCATGGTGACATATGCCAGTGACAAGTACAGGGACGCGTTGGACAGCAATGGACCGATCGGTGCGCACACATTGGCCATTGCATTCAATGTGTGCTGGTACGCGTTGTATTCGCAATACGCGTTGGACAGCAATGGACCGATCGGTGCGCACACATTGGCCATTGCATTCAATGTGTGCGGGTACGCGTTGTATCCTGGGTACGCGTTGAACAGCAATGGACCGATCGGTGTGCCCGGCCGGCCCATTGCATTCAATGTGTGCGGGTACGCGTTGTATCCTGGGTACGCGTTGTACAGCAATGGACCGATCGGTGTGCCCGGCCGGCCCATTGCATTCAATGTGTGCGGGTACGCTTTGTATCCTGGGTATGCGTTGAACAGCAATGGACCGATCGGTGTGCCCGGCCGGCCCATTGCATTCAATGTGTGCGGGTACGCGTTGTATCCTAGGTACGCGTTGAACAGCAATGGACCGATCGGTGTGCCCGGCCGGCCCATTGCATTCAATGTGTGCGGGTGCAGCGTTGTATCCTGGGTACGCGTTGGACAGCAATGGACCGATCGGTGCGCACACATTGGCCATTGCATTCAATGTGTGCGGGTACGCGTTGTATCCTGGGTACGAGTTGAACAGCAATGGACCGATCGGTGTACCCGGCCGGCCCATTGCATTCAATGTGTGCGGGTACGCGTTGTATCCTAGGTACGCGTTGAACAGCAATGGACCGATCGGTGTGCCCGGCCGGCCCATTGCATTCAATGTGTGCGGGTACGCGTTGTATCCTGGGTACGCGTTGGACAGCAATGGACCGATCGGTGCGCACACATTGGCCATTGCATTCAATGTGTGCGGGTACGCGTTGAACAGCAATGGACTGATCGGTGTGCCCGGCCGGCCCATTGCATTCAATGTGTGCGGGTACGCGTTGTATCCTGGGTACGCGTTGAACAGCAATGGACCGATCGGTGTGCCCGGCCGGCCCATTGCATTCAATGTGTGCGGGTACGTGTTGTATCCTGGGTACGCGTTGAACAGCAATGGACCGATCGGTGTGCCCGGCCGGCCCATTGCATTCAATGTGTGCGGGTACGCGTTGTATCGTGGGTACTCGTTGAACAGCAATGGACCGATCGGTGTGCCCGGCCGGCCCATTGCATTCAATGTGTGTGGGTACGCGTTGTATCCTAGGTACGCGTTGAACAGCAATGGACCGATCGGTGCGCACCCATTGGCTATGGCCTGGCCTGGCAACGGACGCGTTTTCAAATCTTGAACGAGTCTGATGCTGGAAATTCAGTTGGTCACCCACAACAATGTTGCAAATTCATGGGTGTCATGAAGTTGAACTTTTGAAGGATGCTGTGGGCGTGTGTAAGTGGTGCAATTCCATGGATTGGCCAGATTCAGAAGATGCTAACGACTTGGACCTATCACTTTGGACACATGGGACAGTAACTGCCTCTGCAGCACACATATAATGCTGGCTGTTCCCCTGAGAGCTCACTTGCCTGCACTACATGCTCCAGGACGACATCTGCCACCACCACTGCTGCTGTATCTGCACCCTCTGGACCCTGCAATGGCACGTACTGTGGAGAGAGCCCCAGCCTTCAGCACTGAGGAGAACCAGGCCCTGCTGGACAGCCTCCTTCCACAGTACAGCAAGCTGTATGGGAAAGCAGGGGAGCAGGTGAGTGTTCTGTCCACTGCCTTCCTAAATGTGCATGTTGTCTGACTAGCAAGGCTAACAGTCTGCACGCCACTGGCTAGCAGGCTCACTGAGTAGTTGTCACCCCCCATAGTGTGTAGTTACATGCACTGGACAGGTATAGTGCAGTGACAGTGCATTTAAACAAGGTTTTACTTCCCAGGCAATGATACCATGTAGTAACTGCTGGCATACTGTCCATGGCCATCGTTGCACTGCCTGTGTACATCATGTGCCCCTGTGATTGAGACATGTATACACAACTGTGTAATGCACGGATATGTTGCATGTGTAGTAATAGCATTCTCACTTTGTCATCCTCACAGGTTGATGCCCACCAGAAGCAGAAGATATGGCTGACCATCGTCCGGGCAGTGAGATCCGTGGGGGACTACAAGCGCCGGATCCGCAACTGCCAGAAGAGGTGGCAGGACCTTCGGGGCTGGACCCGGAGGATCGCACGGGTCCAGCTGAAGCTGTCGCCTCCTCGCAGGAGGGGCGGACACCGGACCCTGACCCCCCACATGCTCAGGATCCTGGCGGTGGTCTTCCCTGATCTGGATGGGCAGCTGAAGGCCAGGGAGCAGCACGGAGGGGGTGAGTCCATGACTGCATTGTGAACTTTGTCTGCCATGCTATGTGCCCTCCTCTGGCCTGGTTAAACTTCCACAGCACATCAGTCATGTGGTCCAGGACCCATGTCCCTCGATTGTGCACTGCCCACTCCTCATCTGATACCCAGGTGTGGCCCTTGCAGTCAGGGAATTGTGTCACTTGGGTACTGTGTCCTTGCAGTTTGCTTGACTCAAGGTGGGGGACAGCATCTGTTCCCCTAACTGTGGTGGGCATCATGGGTGGGTCCATTGCTTACACAATGCCTGTGTTCTGACATGTAATCTGCGTGTTACTTTGATATGTGGTCCAATTGCTGAGCTGATCCACCACATGTGCCTGGGGTAACTGGCACACACCCAAGCTGCGGGTGGGAACAATGTTTGGGCCCCAGGAGTGTGTATATTACGTGTGTCACACATACTTAGCCAGCTGCCTACTGTCCAGGGTTCATCCCTCATTCATGTGGGGCAGGACAGTCATGCCTACTCCAGGCCATGCAATGCACTCTGTACTCCCACTCCCGTGTATCAGCTGACACGTTGTGCTCAGTGATATGTCCCCTCAGGTGTCAGCCTCTGTGTCAGTGTGCTGTGGCTTCGATGTCAGGACTGCTGGGGTGTTTATCGGTTGGGGCTCAGCATGCCACCGGAGATGTGACCATAGGAGACGATACTTGTGTGACACATAGGTGTTTGAACACCTGACCGTGCAGACTGGGGTATGCGAATGTGAAGTCCATGCAGCTGTTTCCCATTCACAGCAGATTGTGAGGTGCTCAGGTTCAGAGGCTTGTGTTACAGGTCACCCATATGTCCAATCAGTATGACCTGGACAGATAAGGGTTCAGATGATGTGGTGTGTGGGGGATGTACATGTGCACTTGTTCAGCTCCAGGACTTGCATTCCCCATGACCTACTATTGTGACACAGTGCAGACTGTTGTTGTGTGGCTGCCCTGCCCATGTGACTGGAGACAGTGATGTATGACTTAGCAGGCATGCCTGTGCCATGGCATGTGACTTCCTATGAGTGATCCTGCAGGGGAGTGACATGTGCTACATGCACACCATAGTGGCAATGGCTATCAGCACATGGGTGCATCATGGTGTCTGTCGCTGGTATGCATCACATGCATTTCATATATCTGACTCTGGGCATCACTTTCATCCGGACACCTGTACTGACTCAGTGGCAAGAGTTGTGATGTGTGCATGTTCACATGCTTCACCGTGTTCTCTGCACCGTCCAACTACTGTGTAGGTGGTGCATGTGTCCACACTGGGGTATTGCCAGCCAACGGACGCCAGACAGATGGGTGCAAGGCCAGGTGGGATGTGAGTGCCATGGTTGACGATCAGACTGACAATTGGCTTCTCCTATTCTGTTTGGGCACTTTTAGCAATGTTCAACTAAGGATGCCAGGCCTTGCTCTGTATTGTGCTGTACTTACTGTGGTGTGTGCGTTCGGTGCAGGTGACTGATGTCTGTCTGTTTCCCTATTGTTTGCAGATACATCCACGGCCACAGGAGGGGACAGCTCCACGGACCAGGAGGAGCCGCAGAGCCAGACTGGGTCAGCAGCCGAGGAGTGGTCGGAGGGACCCAGTGGCACGGAGGGCGAGGGGAGCCACACCGAGGAGTCCTCAGCACCATCCACCTCAGCTGAGGACCACAGCAGCTCGGAGGATGACTCCCTTATGGAGGCGGGTGTCAGCAGCCACCACACCCCAGCTAGTGTTGCTGTCCCCGCCACCACCACCACCACCGCCCTCCCATCGGCTCCCATTCCCGAGGTCCGTGGAGGCTCCCATGTTCGGGAGCGTGTCTCCTTCGGGCCAGGCACCGCACCCCCTGCCCCTGTGTCCCCTGCTGCCCTGAGTGAGGAGTCTGTGTACCTCCTTCGCCAGCTCCATGTAGGGCAGACAGCGATGCTGAGTGTCCTCCATGCACACACCACTCTGTTGACTCAGCTGGTGTCGTTCATGGAGGGCATCTCATCAGGCATGTCTGCCCTACAGAGGGGCAATAGGTCCATGGACTCCTCCCTGATGGCAGCAGTGTCCCTCCTCCAACAGTCCCTCACCCCTCCTGTCTCTGCCCCATCCACACTCCCCAGCACCTTACCTGTCCCAAGCACACACACAGCACAGGCACACACAGCACAGACACGAGCAGCACACACACACACACGCCACAGACAAGACGCACACGCACGCACAGTCAGGGGACTGAAACCACACTCACAGGGGATGGGGCCCAGTCACACACACACGCATCCACGAGCACTGCGCAGTCCACAGTTGCCTCTCCCTCCAAAGCCCCCTCCGTTGCCTCACCTGCAACCCCAAAGACCCAGCGGCTCTTCCTCAGTGACCTCGGCCTCTTCACCTCCGATCCAGCTGATACAGCATTCAGGGGGAAGAGGAAGCCCACCCACATGGAGCGGAGTGCCCCTCGCCCCCGGACACCCTCCCCCAGGCGCAGACCGACTGACGCCCCCATCCGCAAGTCCCCCCGGACCCGGAAGAGCAAGACCCCGCCGCCGCCCTGCTGCTCAGGCACCAAGTCTCCTTCCTCCATCCCTCAGGCCCCCACTCCACAGGTGCCCCCACCACACCCTGCCCCAGGTTCCCCCACCCACAGATACACCATCCCCAAAAGGATCAGGCCTTCTCCCCCTGCCACTTGCTCTTCCGGCCCCACACCCCCCGCTGCGCTTGTCTGTGCCACTGGTGTGGAGACGGTGTCCTCCCCCTCTGTCCTGCCCACCTTACCTGATCCCCATTCTCCTCCCCTGGAGGTAGGCACTGCAGTGGAGTCCACTACAACCCTGTCTGACTTGGGCACTGCAGTGGGGAACCTGTCCACTCCATCTGCACGGTCCCCTGCAGTCTTGCCGGCACCCACACCATCAGAGTCATGCCCCCCACTTGTGCCGGCACACACCATGTCAGACACCTCCACTGCAGTTGTCAGTGGCTCTCCAGCACCCACCACCCCTTCCCTGCCTCCTTCTGGTGAGCCATGATCCTGTCCCTGCGGTGCCTGGCCTGCCCCCCCGTATGCCCCTCCGAGGGGATTGTCCCTGGTTTTCATCAGTGCAGGCATGCGTAGGGTGACATCTGCCACTGTCACCCTGTTTTGACTTTCATGTTGGACTGGCCATTGGCCTTTGTTAATTTTTTGCTGGACATCAACTGTTAGACCCACATATGCTGAATAAAGCACCTTTCTGTTCTCTAGTGCTTTTGCTTCTGATGTACATGTTGTTGATGATGCTAACCATGCCCTTGCTGCAGTGATGGTGATATTTGGTCTCATGATAATGAAGTGTTACTGTGCAGGAACACATGTGGTCCAGGGGGAATGTGTCCTATCCTGTGGTGTATCCATGTCATCCTTAGCAGCATCTGAGGGTGTCATGTGTTCAATATTTGGCAATGGGATTTCCTACTTTCATTAGCAATTTCACATCTGTGGCTTCCACCCCTGCACATCTGTTGTGCCTGCCATTGTTCAATTAGTCTACTTCCCTGACCGTGTGGCCATCTCCACTGGACATGCAGGTTTGGGCATCAATGGGGAAGGACTCATCTGTGTTGTCAGTGCAACATTGCTATACAAGTGTGTTGGATCTGTGCTGATGATTTCGTTGGCACTCCCATGACCAGGCTGATGTGACGGGAGCCTTCATTTGGTGCTAATTGTTGACTGTGTGACCAAGTGCTCAGCTGACATGATGGAGCCCTACTGAGGCAACATATGGCACAGCTTTCCTCACACAGGAGTGGAGTCCCCTCATGGCAGTGTGTACTCCTGTGACATTGCCTGCGCCCAAGGTGTGTGTTGTATGAGCATGTCTGTGTGTTCACTTCCGTTTTGCTGTGCATGCTGGGATCCCTAGTGTTGTTCCTGTTTGTGATGCTTGCTGAGTTGACCTATGTTCCCCCAAGTCTTCTCCCTGGATTCTCTGTGATGTGGGTGCATGGCACATTACTGGTCATCAGGGTGTCACCCATAGGTGTGTTTGCTGTCAGGGCTGAGTTTGTGTGCAGACGCAGATGGGTCACAGTCAGGATTCCCCTTGGCACTTGTTGTTTACACCTGTCATGTGATTTCCAGTTTGTGTTATCTTTCAGTGATTGTGACACGTTGTGTGTGTGACTGCTGGCACTCCTCAGGGTCCGGGCTGCAATGTTGGTAGTTGTCTATGTGTGTTCTTTGTGGGTGACCTTGGCTTCTTCATTGGTGTGGGACTGTGGCTGGGATCCCATTGGTTGGTGTGGTATTGCCGTCATGTCCATGTACAGCGTAGTGTGCAGTGTGTCAGACATTCAGGAGTCTTGTTGAGTGGCCATGTGTGATGTGTTTCTGCACCTTGGTTCCCACCCACCACCCTGGGATTGTCATGGGTGCATGTGCAATGTCACCAGTGCATGTGTGCTTCACTGCTGCACATTGTTGGAGGTCGAGGTGTGTGGTGTTGAGTGTGTGCAGATGAGAGTTGTTGCCCGGCTAGACCCCTGCCTCCATGTTGGCCTTGGCTTACTGGCCGTGCTGATTGATTTGTGCTTGTGTAGGTGTGATGGTAGTTTGTTGCTCAGGACACATGACTGTGGTTCACAGTGTGAACGACATTTAGCTTTGTCATCACAGTGGGATTGTAATGCAGCCCAGGGTCACCACATTGTGGGGGCCCTGGGGGTAGTGCTGTGGTGTGTCTGTGTCTTGCTGTGTCAGTTGCTGTTCCTACATGCCTGTGTGACATGTGTGATTTGTGCTCCCTCTCATCTGACAATGCCTGATTGCCCACATAGGGGATTTGGATCCATGAGTTACCTTTGTGTGGCACTGTATGCACATCTGTGTAATTGGTATTCAGGCCTCCTCATGTGTTGTGTGGTTGCCTGGGGACACTGGCACCCCCCTCACCTGTTGTGTTTGATGTGCAGTGTGGGTCTGCCTGTTTGTGTTTGTGCATCTGCACCACTGCATTGGCATATCTTTGGTGTGCCATTGGCTGTATGTTGTTTGGTGGGTTTCCCCTGCTGTCCCTGGGACTCATAGGTCATCGGTCAGCACAATGATCATGGTTTGTGTGTCCCATTGCTGCCATGGTATGGTATCTGTTCACCTCACATCTACAGTCTCCACAGGGTATCTGCATTTGTGTGCCCATTGGTGCAAATATGTGCGTCTGCATTCTGATGGTCACTTCTGTCATTGTGTCATTGATGAATGTTGACAGTGTCAGCCCCCATGGGTGATGTTTGTCTGCACATGGCCAAAGGTATATCTTATTTGCACTGCAGTATTTGCCTCCCCCAATCTATGTTGCAATGGGACACATGCACTACTTTGCCACTGATGTGTTTTATGTTCTGTGACCAGGAATCATCCATGCAGTTTGGCAGTTGCAGCTTTTTCTTTGTCAACACTTGCATTTTGGGCACTGTGATGATGGGGGTTTGGACCCCATTGCCACAATGTTCAAAATGTGCTTCAGCTATGGACCCCACACTTACCTTTTGGTCACTGTGATGATGAGGGTTTAGACCCCATTGCCACAATGTTCATACTGTGCTTCAGCTATGGACCCCACACTTACATTTTGGTCACTGTGATGATGGGGGTTTAGACCCCATTGCCACAATGTTCGAAATGTGCTTCAGCTATGGGCCCCCACACTTACATTTTGTTCACTGTGATGATGGGGTTTTGATCCCCATTGCCACAATGGTCATGGCCTGCTTGCATTGTGGGGGCCACACACATATATGTGTGGCACATGTGATAGGGGGTCACATTGTATGTTCAAAGTCATGTTCAGTGTTGTAGACATTTGACACAGTCTACACACGCTTGTCATGGTGTTGGGGGATGTCTTTTTCTTGCATTCCCTAGGTTGTAGTGTGCTGGTTGTGTCATGCATTGTCCATCCTATGAGTGGGGGTGGTGTTGGTGGTAGGCATCCAGCCCCCCATGGGTAGAGGTGGTAGTAGTGACAGGCATCCAGCCCCCCATGGGTAGAGGTGGTAGTAGTGGTAGGCATCTGGCACCCCCTGGGTAAGGGTGGTAGTAGTGACAGGCATCCAGCCCCCCATGGGTAGAGGTGGTAGTAGTGGTAGGCATCTGGCACCCCCTGGGTAAGGGTGGTAGTAGTGGTAGGCATCCAGCCCCCCATGGGTAGAGGTGGTAGTAGTGACAGGCATCCAGCCCCCCATGGGTAGGGGTGGCAGTAGTGACAGGCATCCAGCCCCCATGAGTAGAGGTGGTAGTAGTGGTAGGCATCCAGCCCCCATGGGTAGAGGTGGTAGTAGTGGTAGGCATCTGGCACTCCCTGGGTAAGGGTGGTAGTAGTGGTAGGCATCTGGCACCCCCTGGGTAGAGGTGGTAGTAGTGGTAGGCATCTGGCACCCCTGGGTAAGGGTGGTAGTGGTGGTAGGCATCCAGCCCCCATGGGTAGAGGTGGTAGTAATGGTAGGCATCTGGCACCCCCTGGGTAGAGGTGGTAGTAGTGGTAGGCATCTGGCACCCCTGGGTAAGGGTGGTAGTAGTGGTAGGCATCTGGCACCCCCTGGGTAGAGGTGGTAGTAGTGGTAGGCATCTGGCACCCCCTGGGTAAGGGTGGTAGTAGTGACAGGCATCCAGCCCCCATGAGTAGAGGTGGTAGTAGTGGTAGGCATCTGGCACCCCCTGGGTAAGGGTGGTAGTAGTGGTAGGCATCCAGCCCCCATGGGTAGAGGTGGTAGTAGTGACAGGCATCCAGCCCCCCATGGGTAGGGGTGGTAGTAGTGACAGGCATCCAGCCCCCATGAGTAGAGGTGGTAGTAGTGGTAGGCATCCAGCCCCCATGGGTAGAGGTGGTAGTAGTGACAGGCATCCAGCCCCCCATGGGTAGGGGTGGTAGTAGTGACAGGCATCCAGCCCCCCATGAGTAGAGGTGGTAGTAGTGGTAGGCATCCAGCCCCCCATGGGTAGAGGTGGTAGTAGTGACAGGCATCCAGCCCCCCATGGGTAGAGGTGGTAGTAGTGGTAGGCATCTGGCACCCCCTGGGTAAGGGTGGTAGTGGTGGTTGGCATCCAGCCCCCCATGGGTAGGGGTGGTAGTAGTGACAGGCATCCAGCCCCCCATGGGTAGAGGTGGTAGTAGTGGTAGGCATCCAGCCCCCCATGGGTAGAGGTGGTAGTAGTGGTAGGCATCCAGCCCCCCATGGGTAGAGGTGGTAGTAGTGACAGGCATCCAGCCCCCCATGGGTAGAGGTGGTAGTAGTGGTAGGCATCTGGCACCCCCTGGGTAAGGGTGGTAGTGGTGGTAGGCATCCAGCCCCCCATGGGTAGAGGTGGTAGTAGTGACAGGCATCCAGCCCACCCTGGGTAGGGGTGGTAGTAGTGGTAGGCATACAGGCCCCTATGTGTATGTGTGGCATTGGTGAGGGCCATCCCGCCCCTATGGTGTTGCTGTTGCTGGTGTAGGTATTTCTGCATCCCTCTGTGTGTGATGTGTCGGGTACGTGTAGTTTGTTTTTGTTGTTGGTGTCTGACTTACCTTCTGCGCCGTATGCGTCCGTGCCTGTTCCGGTAATAGAGGTAGAATATTGGTAGGATCGGCACGAAGGGATTCATGGTTGGTTCGTCTCGTTCGTCTTTCTCTTTGCTTCGCCTCGTCCTCGTCGCTGACGTGTTCTTCTCGTAGCCGTGGATCGTGTTGTGGCGCGAATCGGAGCTTATGTGCGCCTCTCCCAGATGCTTTGACGTGCCGTGCGTAGCGACGGGTTCGGCGCGTACGGGAAGCGCATCGTACTTGTCCGGCCGGACGGGGCTGCATTTTTGCTTCCGTGCGGCTCGATTCTGCGATTCCGGATCCGCCTCGGTCTGAGTTCGGGTCCTGTATTGGGTGAGTACGACTGGGTCGGGATTTGGGCAGTTGTGCGCATCGTACTTGCTCGTTCGGACGTATGTGCGGATCGGTCGGGAAACAGGCATTCGCCTGGATTTTTTCCCGACCGAATGGTATTAGGTGCACCTCCGATCGGAATCGACCCCTAAATGTCTCGCGCTGCGCGAGCACTGCTGCGCAGTGCACCGCTAGGCGTGAGACCTAAAAAAATACACACAAGGAAGCAGAATTTTTTTTGTCTGTATTTATCTGTATAAATCTGTAAAAACGGGAACCCGGGATCCTTAATTATACTCCTATTCGTCATACAGGGTTGACAGAATTCTAATGCTCAGAATATACAAGGTCATCAAAAAAGAGGTAGTACATTTTTACTTACTCAAGTGTTGCTTCTAAAAGAATATTTTAGAAGTAAAAACGTTTTGAAACTCTTTAAATGCAGTGTAGAGAACAGTGAATCTTGAGATGACAGGAGCCCACATCTATGTGATGAAAGATTAATGAGTGAACTCACAGACCATTGATAGCAATTGGTGAAGTTCGACAACCATTTTTTTTCTCTTTTCCGTTTACAATTCCCTTCCCACACCTGTGTGTTCATGCTAACCATTTAATTGCAGGTCCTATTTAGGCGAGCGAGGGCAAAAGGATCATACTGTGTTAGACATCCACGTATACCAGCAATGGATCGAACCCCGGGTTTAAGAATAGCTGTGGACATTGTGACACAGTGCGAATTCACAGTCTTGTTAGGTGGCAGAAGACTACCACTACAACTGATCACGTGACTGGCCCTGCATCAGCAGTCCTGACGAACACCCTTGACCATTTCTATGGCCTCATTAGGGACAGAAACCTGTTGACTACACTAAAGGATTGCACTGCACAACACTTTTAGAACACTGTTTTTTATCCATGCTTGAGAGGGGCTGTGGGAGGGAAGGGTACAAAATATGGCTTCGGCGGCTTGATAGTACAGTGAATTTTGCCTTTTTATTGAGTAGTTATATGATAATGAAAATACAAAGCAGTCAAAACTTGTACAAGGAATTACAATCGCGGTGGGCAGAAGGGTGGTGTTATTTGTCGTCTTGACAGGTGCAAAATTAACTTCTTTCTATCTGTTCCTCTTTTACAGCGTCCTGAGGTGTGGGATCACCACCAGAGCCCTCAAAGAAATAAATACAAAGAGTATAGTGAGAATGACAATATCCTTTCTCTCTAATTGTTTCTCTGTCACCAGATCACCAAAGGTGTGTAAGTCTTACCGTCTCTATGCTTCTCTTTTCTTATAGGGACGTCGAGATAGAGGACAGACCCACCTCATAATTTGAGTATTAAGGTAAGTAAATAAAATAAATAAATAAAAATTAGTCTCATAAATAAAAGGGAAAAGGAACAGAAAATAAGTAGCTTTTTCTTCTTTAACTTTGTTCCTGAGGTTAAGAAGGGGCTTCCTTAGAATAATTCTGTTATGGAGACTGTTTTATCTATTGCCGGTCTCTATAGTGCTCCCCCATTATGTTTTAGGCTTTTGGCTTCCACACCCAGCTCCACGCACTCATCACACTAGCCACAGTTCTCCTGAGTTGTGGCGGGCTGCTGCAACGTCTCTGGCGGTATCCCCTAGGTGACGTCAAACCACTCCTCTGCTGGTTCCTCCACTTCTTTGGTGTCCCCATAACTTTCTCCTCCCTCATCCAGAATGTATGCGTCGGTGTTCCTTCCCCCCCCGTGCTGGCAGTTTCGGCGTTTTTCTCTCCTTCTTCTTCCTGCTCCGCCTCACTTCCATGTTTTTCCCCGGTCCAATCGGCTGGTCTTATAGGGCTATCAATCCCAAGGCTCTTTCCCTGCTGGGATGAGTCCATCGTTTTAATGTATTATTGGTTTCTGCTCTCCCCTCTTGTAATGGTCCTTCTTTCATTTCTAGGTCTTGCTGCCTCCCCCGCCTCCCATGATGAGAAGACAGATGTCGCGACCCAGAACAGGTAAGGTGAAGGGTTGGATGGGGGTTCTGTCACAGGGGCAAACAATAAAAAGGTTACCTCAAGTCTCTCTTGAAGCATTTTTAACCCAAGAAGTCCCTCCCTTTAGAGACCCCATAACAAAAAAAGAAGGCACTCTTTCTTTATCACTCTGCAATGGAGTGCATTAGGTATTCTATTTATGGGTATCAACCATGTTCCTACTGCATTCTTCACCATGCTAAAAGCTCTCAAGAGGGCCTGCTATATACCAAAAGAATAGTCACACAGAGGAAGAAAATGATGATGAAGCATGCCATTCGAAGTGGGTAAGGGTAGCCGTCCATTTTAAGGCAAGCTCCAGTGAGGTGTCGACACTAACAGGATAGTATACTTATGCCTCTCATCTTACTAAAACAGGAAATCCTATACAGTTTTCTCAAACCAGCACCCGAGGAGCCCTGAATTCACTTTACATGCCTAAAAAGAAAAGTCACTACTATTGCACGTTTGATGCATGAGTTGAACATCTCAGTCTCTATGAGATTGCCTGTTCCCAAAGATTTGAAAGAGTTTTTCAGGTCAGCAGAGTTTTGAGCACAGAGTATGATCCTCTGTATACTATTTTTGCTCCCTTTACTAGACTGAGTTAATTTGCTTCTGTTATTCAGAATAGGAGGCAGCTGTATGGCAGGTAGATGTAGTCTAGGCTACTCTTTCATAAAATTCCCTTTTCAGGGAAAGATCTGAAAGTGTTATTTTTGTTTTTATTAAATGTTTTGCATCATATTGGTTTTAACATGTATACACGCAAATGCTATTAACTGAGTATTATTCATGTTCAAATTGCCCAAATTGAATGCATGCCGACATTTAAAAAATGGTCAAAGTTTGGTTGCCATCTTGTTTCATGTCACAGGTGTATTCTTATTGAAGCTGAACTCACAATAAGCGCAATGTGACTTTGCTTACTTTCTCATTTGAAATGTTTTCGTTTATGTGATAACTGCAGAACGTGTTAATTAGTTGCTGCAGTACACCTGCAGAGTACAGGCTGGTCCAATGTATCTTGTCTGTGGCAGATAACTGTAAGTTTGAAGGATGCTTCAATTTGTAGGATCCAGAGAAACTAATGAGCCTATATTATATCTGTGCACCTTAACCTGATTGAAGTATTTTATGGGAACAATGTGTAGGTTTAGCAAATGTTAAAATTGTGTGATTTAAGCTAGTTCAGTGCAGCGCATTCTAGAACTCATACAGAACTGACTTTTGCCCCTTTTGGACAGCGTAGAGCAGATTGGGGTGCTCGCTTTATGAAAAAACAGATTTACTTAAGCTTTTCCTTTAAGACAACTTTATACTAATTTGTCCTTTTAATTATATGACTTTGATTGATTTGAACTTTCAGTTGATTAATGTATTCATTTATTGATTGACACTAATTTGATGATTTTTAAATTCTAAACCTTTTTAAACTTTAATAAACCTTTACAGTTTGAAAACTGAATTATTCTCTGTCTTCCTTGTGAAGCCTAATATGCTTCATGTTATCTAAAAGTATTGGTTTGGTGACTAGCCTCAGTTGTGGATTCTGATTCATTTATGGGCCCAGAACTTTCAGGAAGAAAAGCGATAACAGAAATTGGTAGCAGAGGATGATTCCCACTGAGGCTAGGAGGATTTAAAATTTGCCTCTGAGAGTTCAAATCTGCCCTGACACAATCACATTCAGGTTATTGATGGTGTCCCAGCATTCCTGAAGCAGTTGCAGTTTACTAGAAGTGTGAATATAAGTAGTGTTATGCAATTTTAATTGTGAGTTGGCGAGAGTGGCAGTGTATGTGGTTTTTGGATAATTGTCTGTCATGTTTTTAGTTGTAGTGTCCAATTTGAGTCCAAGAATGTTCTGCGTTAAAGTTGAGAATTGAAGTGTTTTTTGCATACATAGCTTGTGCTTTTGAAGATTAATGCACTTGCTGCAAAGAGTTAAAGTTTGGTTATCAGATTTTGTAATCCAAGATTCCAGGATAGATATAGAGATATATCAAGAGGTATTTGACTTGTCTGTTAAGGTTGAGGTGTTGGATCGGGAGGCACCATCTGCCACACCAAGTTAGGGACTTATTGAACTTCTATTGTGAGATTGGACCAACAGAAATTGGTGTCGGTTGATCCTGTGTGTACCGAATAGACCCCTTTAGTCAGAGTGGGTTCTCGCTGGTCGAGAACTAAATTTGTGTTTAATACTACCAAGTGGATGCTATTTCCTATTCCCCTAGAGTGATTGATGGTTCTATAAGTCTTCAGGTAAACAGACAAGAATTATTGTTTATTTTTGATATTTGTATTGTATTGTATTGTAATAGCTTT
Organism: Calotriton arnoldi; assembly: GCA_963921515.1. Lineage (NCBI taxonomy): Eukaryota > Metazoa > Chordata > Amphibia > Caudata > Salamandridae > Calotriton > Calotriton arnoldi. The sequence goes on from CAWUFW010002848.1 coordinate 1,754,820, forward strand.
TATATAGAGCTTACTACCCCTGACGAGGCGTCAAAGCGCTTTTTCGGCGAGTAGCACGCACTCCAGAACCCATAAAGGATTAGTGTTGAGTTAGTATAGTGAAATATGAACGTAATTTGAGTGGTGGATAGGTTAGTCAGTTATTTGGATTCAGAAGGATAGAGGAGGGATAGAAGAGGGAAAAAGGTTTGCATTTATATAGTGCTTGTTACCCCTTATGGGGTGTTATAGCGCTTTTTTTCGGCGAGTAGCACGCTACTCCGGAACCCATAAAGGATCAGTGGTGAATTAGTATAGTGAAATATGAAAGTAATTTGAGTGGTGGATATTAGTCCGTTATTTGGATTGAGAAGGATAACGGAGGAATAGAAGAGGGAAAAGGTTTGCATTTATATAGCGCTTGCTACCCCTCATAAACAACATGAGGTGTTGAAGTGCTTTTTTCGGCGAGTAGCACGCTACTCTGGAACCCATAAAGGATTAGTGGTGAATTAGTATAGTGAAATATGAAATTTCAGAAGTGGACATGTTAGTCTGTTATTTCGATTGAAAAGGATAGTGGAGGGATAGAAGAGTGAAGGATTTAGACTTTTTTGTTTTGGAGGTCATAGCAGTAGTGGGAGGCTTGGGATGAGTAAAAAGGGATGTGGAGGGGAAGAGTCAGAGGGAAGAGTTTAGAAAGGCTTGTTTTGGGGGTTCAGTATAGTAAAAGAGGTGTCAGGTGGTGCAAAGAGCGGTAGAGTAGAGGTGAATCTAGAAAGGGCTATTTTGGGGATCATAGTAGTGGTATGGGGCTTGGGATGAATGAGAGAGTGGAGGTAATGGATATATTGATAGAGGTATACGGTGAGAAATAGCCTAGTGCATTGGAAAGAGTAGTAGAAAGAGGTTTGAGATGAGTCAAAGAGTTGAGGTAGAAGATATATTGAGTGAGGTATAGGGTGAGAAATAGGGTAGTGCATTGGATATGCTGAATTAGGAGAAAGTAATAAATATATAGATCCATAAGTACATGGAAAGTTTATAGATTCATAAAGGAAGTAAGTATATGTAGATTAAAGATATTGATAGAGGTATAGGGTGAGAAATAGGGTAGTACATATAATGTTTTTTTCTTTTTTTTAATTTTTGGGGGAGGTAAGTAATACATATATAGATCCAAGTACATGGAAGGTATATAGATGCATAAAGGAAGTAAGTATAAGTAGATTAAAGATGCATTCGATAAACTCTGGTTTTCAAGAGTTGTACTTAAACAAATGTATTTATTTTTTAATTTTTATTTTTTAAAACAATTATTCTACATGTTTATACAAAGCAATACACATATATAGGTACATATCTATAGTACAAATAAATGCTTATATACAGAGGGATATGCTGTATATTTCGGTTTACGTATGGTGCTTATGTGGGGAAGAGCCAATTCTTGAGAAGTTTTCTGAAGACAAGGTGGTTGTCGGTGGATCTTATATTGTGGGGTAAAGAGTTCCATATTTTGGATGCTTGATCAGAGAAGGATGTGCCACCCATGGTTTTTTTCTTGTATCTTGGGATTTTGAGGCGAGGTGCCACTCTAGAGCGGAGGTTCCTATGATGAATGTGTTTGGTGATTTTATTCCTGATGAAGAGCGGTCCCATTCCATGTGTGGCCTTGTGGGTGATACAAAGCAACTTGAACGTGGATCTTCTGGCAACCGGTAACCAATGCAGGGCTTTCAAGGCAGGGAAGATGTGGTCTCGCAGTTTGATATGCAAGAGTAGTCTGGCAGCCGAGTTCTAAATCCGTTGTAGTCTTTTCATAGTCGTTAAAGGTGATCCGTGGTAGAGGCTATTGGCGTAATCGAGTTTGGACAGAACAAGGGAGATGGTAGCTTGGACCTTGTGTGGAAATCCCAAATGGGTGAAGATTCGTCGCAGAGTTTTTATAGTAACAAAGCTTGATCTTGCTAGTTTGTCCACTTGGGCATTCATCGATAGCTTGGAGTCCATGATCATTCTGAGGTTTCTTACTTCCTTCGATACTTTAGGCAGTGATCCCAGTTCATCAGGCCAGGCGGCAAGCGGGTCATAATGTTTCTAATCGCCACACGCATTTCCATTTTGGAAGCATTCAATTTGAGATGGCTTCAAGTCATCCATTGATCCACGGCTCTGAGACAACTGAAAATTGGTGAGTTTCCTATGTCTTTGGGGCACTCCAGTTGAGGGAGTATTTGCGTGTCATCTGCATAGTTATAGGACGTGAGTTGAAATTGATCGATCAGTACCGGTAATGACTTCATGTAGATGTTGAAAAGCATGGGTGAGATGATAGAGCCTTGAGGGACCCCAGCTTTTGTGGAGTACGGTTTGGACGAGAAAGGTGGGGTATGGGTGACATTAGTTCTGTTTCGAAGGTAGGACGTGATCCAGTCTAAAGCAGTCCCCTCTATGCCGGTTTCGTAGAGTCTTTGTATCAGAGTGTCATGGTCAACTATGTCAAAGGCAGCCGAGAGGTCCAAGAGGAGTAGCGCAGCAACCCCATTGCGGCCAACTGTGTTCTTCGGGTCATCCCAGATGGCAAGGAGGGCAGATTCTGTGCCTCTTCCCGGACGAAATCCTGTTTGGAAGTCTGAAAGTATGGCATTGTCTTCAATGAATTGTGACATATGGGCGAACGCTGCTCTTTCTATCAGTTTGCCCAGGAAAGGTCCATTAGCAATGGGTCTGTAGTTGTCAGGGTTCAGTGGGTCCAAGTTTGTTTTCTTCAGTATAGGGAGTATATATGACTTTTTGAGTTCTTCTGGAAATATTAAGGTACTTAAGGAATCATTGATGATTCTTCTTACTGGAGTGCCAGCAGAGGTTGCTAGAAGAATACTCTTGAAGGTTTGTGGTGGACATGGGTCAGAAGGGCTGCCGGCAGGCCTGCTTGCTTTGACCAGGTCCATAAATTCATCGTGTAAAATGGGTTGGAAGGAACGGATAGGCTGAGTTAGAGTATTCTTGGATTGTTGTTTTGTAAAAGGTGCTGTGCTTTGTCTCTGTTTTAAGTATGAGTCCAATGTGTCTGCTTTGTCCGTGTAATGATTTGCTACTTTGTCAGTGAAATCTTGAGTAACGGGATAAGTTCCTTCTAGGCAATTTGGTTTACGAAATTCATTGAGTATTTTATAGAATTCTTTATTTACACATTTAGCATTTTGAATTCTGTCTGAATAGTATCTTTTCTTTGCTTTTTTGATAGCTGACTTGTATAATCTGCTAATTTTCTGTAGCTGAAATTTGTCTTGTTTGTTTTTTGTTTTGAGCCAGGCATGTTGCAGCTTTCTAATTTGTAGTTTTATGTCTTTTATCTCTGTATTTCTCCAAGGTGCTTGTTTTCTTTTGTTCTGTTTTGTGGTTTTGAGTGGTATCAGGATACCAAAAGCTTCCTGTAGCCACTCATAGTTTTTTAACAGAATGTATTGTTTCCAGATCTGTACTGGATGTTAGTTGTGTTTATAAGTGTTCCAAATTGAGTTTGTTCCAGGGTCAATAGGTGGATGCACAGTGGTTTGAAAGCAAGCAAATGGTGGTCTGACCATGTGTCTGGAGTTATAGTTTGAAAGGTAACTAGTTCGGTATTAGCAAAACTGACATCTAGGATATGTCCAGCGATGTGTGTGGGTTTGTGGACAATCTGATGCAGGTTCAGTGCGTCTAGGCCAGTGATTATTGTTTTTGGATGGGTCATATTGGGTTTGTCAAACCAAATGATGAGTTCACCCAGAATGCATAGGTTGGAGTGTATTGTTATCAGGTTTGAAACTGTGTCTAGAAGTGCATATGGGAATGTCGCCTTGCTAGGTGGAGGTCTGTAAAGGAGCAGGAAGTTACAGGAGGAAGACGGTGTAGGATTGCATCTTGTTAGAAGAGCCTCACAATTCTTTATGGAGATATCGCCTACTTTAGTGATATGTAATGTTTGCCTGAACACAACAGCTAGACCACCTCCTTTTTTGCCTATACGATTTTGGGTGATCATTTGATAGCCTAGAGGAATGGCTTCATGCAGGACTGGAGCCATATCATCTCCCAACCATGATTCAGTTATGAATAGTATGTCTGGTTTTGCATCAGTGAGAAGGTCGTAGATGTGATGTTTGTTTTTAGAGAGTGATCGAGCATTTATTAGTAGACAGTTTAGAGAATGTGTTTTGCTGACAGTGAGACTTTGTTTTTTAGAAGAGTGATCAGTATTGTGTGGGTTAGTAGCAGGTGTGTTTTTAGTGCTGGTATTTGGTGTATGAGGATAGCAATCGTGTAACTGTTCTGTAATGTGTTCCTCATCCAGCAGGCTAAGAAGGCACTTGATGGGTCTGTGTGCTTAGGTGGAGGGGACGGTGTTTGAGAGTGAGTTGGTGTGCTGTGTTGTTTTTGTGGTGTAACCTTGTTGTGCAGTAGACATGGAGATGCAAAGTTGTTATGTGTGGCACGTTGTTTATATTGTTTGCGCATGTTTAGGTCGGAAGGTGGTGGTGCAGCATGTAGGTCATGTAGTAAGGTTCTAAATTGTCCACTGGAAGAGAGGCGGTTGGAAGAGAGTTGCTGTGTTGTATGTGTGGCAGGTGTGGTGAAAGAGAGAAAGCTTGGCAGTGGAGTTTGTTCATTTGTGTAGTTTGAAAGGTGGGTGTATGATTGTATTTTGTGACTGTAAGTATTATGAGGTGCTGTGTTTGTGAGATTTTGTTGTGCTGATGTGCATGATATGTTTTGTTTTTGAGGAGTAGTGAAAAGAGGTGCTGATGTAGGCTTATGCAAGTTGATCGTAGTGAATTGAGAGCGTCTGTTTGGTGCTGCGAGTAACACCATTAGGTGCTGTGCTGAGGTTGGTTGTTCAGTTGTGTGCAGCACTGGGATTGTTTGTTATGTCATTGGGTGCTGTGCTGAAAGTGGTATGTTCAGTGCCGTAGGATTGGATGTTTGTGTATTGCTTTGTGATTTGTTGGGAACTGCTGGTTATTTCAATTGGTAATTTGCAAACTCTGTGTTGCTTTGTGTAAAGGGCAAGGATGAAATTCTTTAAGAAAGTAAGAGCTATGATGAGAAATGATCTGAGAATACCTGTTTGTGAGGGTGAAGAAGCCCCTGTAGAGGGCATGCCTGCACACTATATGACTACCAAGTTTGGTTTACACACTTGAAATTGGGTCAAACAATGGAATAAGGTCACAGCGAGTAAAGGGTGCTTGCTATGTCCCCCATGTGGCACATTCAATGTGAGAATAAATGAGAACCTAAGGTGCATGTTGCACAAAATAAATCCCTGCTCAATATGAAGCTTTGAGTGAATGGGAATGTACTGCACATACGAAGGAGAGGGAGAAATATCAAAACCAAATAAAGAATAAGGTCTGTAGTTGGATGCAGGCAAGGTGGAATTTGGAGCATCAGGAGTGGAGGAAGAATGTGATTTTGGACATAGGGGTGTATACTATCATAGCAAAGGAAGTAAAAGAAGGAAAGAAATCACAAGAGAGGTGGGAATAAAAACACAGAGGATGAGAGCAACAGTGATACAGATGATCCATTTTTGGACAATTTGCTATATTCCTGACCACCTGCATACAATGTTGCTCATCAGTCTGGAAGAAATCAACAGCCCCTAATGGGAGCTGTGGGAGGAGGAACAACCATTGATCAGAGTTCCCCAGAGGGAGGTTTACCCCTTGTCACTCCAGATCCATCGTTAAAAGCTACTAGTACTAGTGTTATCATTACTATTCCATGTGCATCTGTCGTCAGTTCCTAGCACATCTGATACTGCCACTACACTATATTTGGGAGCACGATCTTGTACAGGAAGAGTGCCTCCTGTATTTGTGCCCGTTGCTGGTGCTGACACAGATTCAGAGACAGAAATTCAAGAAAAGGAGGCATTCCATAGAAAATGGGATGTTTTAAGATTAAAGGCAGAATTTGGGGATCTCACAAAGGAAAATCTTGAGTTAGATTTCATAGATGGGTACAATAAAGAAGAACTTAAGTTCTTGAGTAGGGAAGTGTGTCTGTGAAGCTTATGATAAATTGGAAGAGTTGGCTACATAATTTGGAGTCGATTTGAGTAAAAGTCGGGATTTTAAGAAGAATTTCGGAATGTTCATGACTAAAGATACTTTAAAGAATGTGAGAACACTGTGTTCAGAAAAACATGCCAGGGAGCTAATAAGATGTATCAGAAAATGAGGGAACACTCAGAAACACAAAAACCAATGGTCCAGGAAATGAAACAGGAAAAAAATAGGATACTGGTGGGGTTGAAGGGGAAGTAAGTATTAGTGATGCAGAGGTCAGAGAGTATCCATTGAGAGAGGTGCATGGAGGTCGGTATGTGCCTTGGAGTCGTGCTGATCTTTGTATGTTCACAAATCAATTTCCAAAGTTGTAGAAGAATTCCGACCAATGGTATAGTGCAGTGGACAGAATTGAGAAGATTTCAAAAGAGCTTTGGGAGAATTTGAATATTTTCTTTGATGTTGCAGTCCCTAAACATTTGTGGGCAAAATGCAAGGTGGTGGTAGATTGGTCAATTGCTGAAGTGTCGAGAGATGCTTGAGTGAATTTGCCTTCTCTTACTGTCATGGACAAGAATAATCAGGTGATTGCTCATTTGAAAGCGAAAGTCCTGCAGAAAGAGGTTGATTGGCTTATAATAACCAGAACTACCCAAGAATCAGTTATTATGAGAGGTTGATGCCGGTTTTCAGGCAGCACAGTGGTGTTCAAAATCCAGAGTGGATAAACTTTAGTTTCTTCTTGTCACAGTTCATTCTTGGTTGGTGTCCAGAGATTAAGTTTCATATACAACAGAATGTGATTTGTTGGCGATATGCATAATACTGCAGTGATAATTTGTAAGTGAAGAAGTTTAAGGGGAAATCATGTTGGGATGACTAAATTGGTGCATAAAGGATGTCAGAAGATTCTGTATGTGGCAGATTCAGGGTATAACTGTGTTCGCCTGTCGCTTTAGGAATGCAGGAGGTTGGTTACCAAGGTGGTGGTCGTATGTTGCAGATAGGGAATTTTGGTCCACAGGGCACAGTTCGACGAATGGTGGTTGATCAGAATACAGGGCGCACATAAACATGGTCAAGAAGACTACTACTTGTCACATTAGTAATAATGTGGACCACTGGAAACGAGAATGTGAATTGAACCCAAATTGAATGCCAAACATGTATGCAATGTCAATTGAGAATTTGCAAGTTCAAAGATCATGTAATGCCAATATGCTCCAGGCCTCAATGAAGCAGCGAAACATGGCAAATCAAAGGTACAATTCCAATACAAACCAAAGATTTAACAGAACCCTTTCATGAGTGCTGATAATCTTCCCAGTTTTTGACAGTTCCATTTGACTGGACTCTGATCAATCACAATTACGGTGCCAGAAAGGGAAGAAGGTTTACATCCTTGGGGTTCACTGACACATTATCGATGTAAACAATATCGTTTGACACAAATATTGTGTCAGAAATATTGTGTCCCTATACTTATAATGGTAAGTACAAAAATATCAGAAATAATATATTGTTTCACCCTAATTTTGTTAAAAACTATACCAAAATATTGTTTTTTAATTTATATATAGTTTAAAGTAGTACATTTTAAATGTTTTCATACATATAAATATACTGTAAATGAAATACATTTCATTAACGTCATTCAATACTACACACAAATATACACTTATAAACACACACAAACATATGTGTGTGTATATGTGTATATATATATATATCTATATATATCAAATTTCAGTAGGTTTTTGGGCTACCAGATAGCTATATTTTTTAAACTTAAATATCTCTCAAACTACTAAATGGATTTACACCAAATCACAAACAGCACACTTTCTGTACCAACATTTAGCTTTCTGCCAAATTTGGTGTAATTCCGTTCAGCAGTTCGGGCTGTAGTCGTGTTAAAAAAATGGAAAGTCCCCATAGACTGAACATGGGGAAAATGCGTTTTGGGACCTCCCTTTTTTCTCGGCCCCCGCATGACAGATCACCGCGAAACTTTCAACATAGCAGCTGTACCAAAAAGAGGAAGTGTTTTGTAAATTTTGTGAAGATTGGTTAAGTGGCAGCAAGGTTATTGGCAAAACAAAAAACACTTTCCTATGGTAACTTTGGTTCTAAATATAACTACCTACTGGCGACCGCCAGTAGGTAATATAAATATATATAGATATATATATATACATATATATATATATATAAAAATAAATATATATATATATATATATATAAATAAATAAATATATATATATATATATCTATATATCGTTCAAGCATCCACTTCCACGCCTCGATGAAAAAAAACGCTGCACTCCAGTTTCCAAAGATTATAGTCCACTTCTCTTTATTTTATAGTAGCAAACACCTACGCGTTTCAAGTCCTCTGAGTCTTGCTCACGGTCAGTAAGTTCTAGATGGCTGAGTGCCCCTAATTTAACATGCTGGAATTTCTCCAAGGATTGTTTGATAGTGCTGGCTAAGTGCCCTGTCCCTACACATATAATCCCTTGAGGAAATTGTAATCCCCTATATATATATATATATATATATATCTATATATATATATATATATTTATATTTATTTTTTTCCACCAAAGGTCCAAGAACTTTTGAGAGCGCACACACGGCAAGCTGAACCACCTGGCTTTCACTTTCTGGCACAATCTTGAATCATTGTTCGCTGGTAACATGTTACCGACCTGACGCGTTTCTAGGCTGCTGCCTTTCATCAGAGGTCGCTCTTGGAATGACTCACAGGCAGTTCTGGTATACTTATTTATAGCATGCCACGCCCTCAGTGGATTTACTTTTTTGTTGCATGCTGGGTCCCGTAGTTCCCTCCAGAACAAATAATACCTTTAGTAGGTCCTGCTATCGTCATCACTTTCCAAGCATGTTTTCTCCACCCTTAGTGGGCCTCAGAACAAGATGCAAGTAATTCTCGCCACAGTTCGCCGTGCCGCAAAATGGGTCCGGATCCAGTTCCGACCCACGGCTTCCTTTAATTATCAAGGACGGTGCTGCTCCCCGTGACAGGACTGCCGCGTGATAATTTTTTCCACCAAAGGTCCAAGAACTTTTGAGAGCGCACACACGGCAAGCTGAACCATATATATATATAACTCGATGAACTGCAATCCCCAACCTCCACCAGGCGATGAAGAAAGCACGAACTCCGCTTGCTGGCGAAATTAATCTTTATTTCACTTGGAGCTGGTCATGACGCGTTTCGACTGCCTTAGCAGCCTTGATCACATATATATATATATTCCCTGAAAAAACCATAGGTTTCAGAGACGTTATAGTTAGTTGGACATTTCACTCGTACAAAACCAGAGAAATTCGGCCGTTATAGTTAGTTGAGCTAACTATAACAGGCGCCCCCGCAATGCACTGCTGATGACATCACATATTGCATCATTCATGACATGGTCAGTGACATCACTGATGACATCACTGATGACATCTCAAATGACATCACTGATGACATCACTGATGACATCATCCAGTGACTGTGTGTTTCTGTAAAGTTTAAATATGTTTTATATATATATATATGCCAAGGTGTATTGAAGTATGAGGGGGTGTATAGATGATTTAGTAGGTGCGTGACTGACTGTATAAGTGAGTGATTAAACGTGTCTTACTGAATGCATGGGTTAGTACGTAAACTGTGTAAATGTCTGTATCAGTCTGTCAGTTGGTGTGTAAGCGGCTGCATGGGTTGGTGAGTAGCTACATGAGTGTCTATATGGGTTATTGATTGGTTGTCTGAGTATCTGTATGGGTGCCTGAATGTCTGTGTGGGTGGGTGGGTGGTGTGTGACTCTGTGCAAAGATGTGTGAGTGGGTAATTCACTGGGTGTATGGGTTCAAGAGTGCATCTGTGAAGGGCTGTATGGGTGGGTGAGTGTGTGTATGGGTGTGTTGGTGAGTGAATGGATGTCTCAGTGGTACAAGTGTGAGTAACTACGTATGTGAAAGGCAGTATATGTGAGTGTTGGAGTATATAAACCACTATATGTGAGAGTGAGTGATTGTGAGAGTGGCTGTATGGATGAGTGTGTGCTTGTATCAGTGATTGTATAAGAGAGTAAGTATGTGTTAGTATCTGTATGAATAAGTGAGGTGGTGTGTGTATAACTGTATAGGTGAGTACATGGGAGTGTGAATGATTCTTTGCATGATTGACTAGGTGTGTGAGTAACTCAATGGATGAGTGACGATGTGTGAGTGTCAGTATAGGTGTATGAGTGCAAATGATAGTGCTGTATTGATAAGTGACTGCATGTATGAGTGACTGTATAGGTGAATGAGTGGACGTGTGTGTAGACCTAGGAATCAGTGAGCGGGTATGTAGTAACTGGTATTGGTGTGTCTATGGTTTCGAAAATGGTAGTCTGTATTTTAGAGTGGGTGAATCAAAGGTTATATTAGGGTGTGAGGAGGTGCATCAGATTATCACGTGGATGATGTCATCAGTGATGTCATTTGAGATGTCATCAGTGATGTCATCAGTGATGTCACTGACCATGTCATGAATGATGTAATATGCGACGTCATCAGCAGTGCATTGCGGGGGCACGAGTTATAGTTAGCTCAACTAACTATAACGGCCGAATTTCTCTGATTTTGTACGAGTGAAATGTCCAACTAACTATAACGTCCCTGAAACCTATGGTTTTTTCATTAAATTTCTATGGTTTTTTAAAGGCTAATTTCTAACTATAATGTCCCTGAAACCTATGGTTTTTTCAGTGAATTTCAAAGGTTTTTTAAATGATAATTTCTAACTATAACGCCCCGGAAACCTATAGTTTTGTCAGTGAATTTCAAAGGTTTTTTTAATGATAATTTCTAACTATAACGTCCCTGAAACCTATGGTTTTTTCAGTGAATTTCAAAGGTTTTTTAAATGATAATTTCTAACTATAACGTCCCTGAAACCTATGGTTTTTTCAGTGAATTTCTAAGGTTTTTAAATGCTAATTTCTAACTATGCCTACAGAGGTAGGACATGTGAAGAAAGAGGAAGAAAGGCGCAGAAAGAAGCAAGAGAAATGCAGAAAGACGAAACAGAAGTCCAGAAAGACGAAGAAAAGTGCAGAAAGAAGTAAGAGATATGCAGAAAGAACCAACAGAGGTGCAGAAAGAGGCCTTGTTTCAAAGTATCCTGTGCCCCAAACTTTTTACTGACTGGTACTGGTGGTAACTGACTCTGACTAACCAGGCCCGGAGCCAGTGCTATGCTGAAAGACACTTGGAATACAGTAAAAACACCTATATACACTAGGGTACGCTATGGGTTGGGGTATCCCTGTGATTGGCATGACCTCCCCTGTAAGGCACCAGTACATAATAGGGCAGGGGGATTAAAAGTACCTCTAACTCAGTGTGAGAAGTTGGCCTGGCATATGCTGTCCACTAGTTATAGTGGGCACCTTGCACCAGTCCAAACGACCTTTATTGATGGTAGGTTAAAAGACAACCTTTATTGAAAGCTATCCTAGTGGTAGCTATGGAGAGCAGCCTTCAGGCTAAGTCTTGAAGGAGTGTTAAGCTGTTTGTTTTACCAGTCTATAATCTCATGAATGACCAAATGAAAGGAGAACCACACCAGGTATATATATAAAATATATGTATTTATTACTAAACACTACCCACTAGTCTCTTTATGAGGCTAGAGGTCGAAATACACACGTTACAAGTCAAATAACACAGTAAATTAGCACAATATAGGATTAGCCCTAGGGGCGTACCAAACCATATATTAAGAAAGTGGTATAAGAACCATGACTTGACTAGACACAAGGCCTAGAGCCTGTAGAATCGCTTGGGCCCCAAGGAACCACCCAAGGTAGTGACACAGGGGACCCACGGGGGACGTGTGCAGTGTGTGAACACAGCCGCGAGCTCCGTTAGCGTCTATGGGGAAAGTCGCGGTTAGAGTTTTAAAGTTTAGGGACACTTCGGAGTGGACTAGGAACAAACCCTTTTGGACTTAGAGGGTTCTAGGGCCAACACCCATGGGAGCACAATAGTACTCATGTTACCTCACCCAGGGAAGCCGGTTGCACAGGTGTCAAATGGTGTCAGGCCGCGCCGTCGTTTTCAATGGCCGCTGGCTGAAAAGTGCTGCTGCCGAGAAGCTGCGAAGTGTCCGAAGAGATCCAAGCCTGGATTGAGGATGAGAAGAACCTGAAAGCAGAGGGGACAGAGTCTAGGTCACTAGCCAGTGACCAGGGGCACGATAGTCGAATGCCCACCGATGTCGGGTGCTTCAAGTTCAAAGAGGTGAAGATTGTCTCTGCAGCCACGAGGACCAGGAGGCGTCGACGACAACCAGGAGCTGGAATCGAGCTGTCCCACAAAAGTAGTAGCTGACTGCGGTGTCGGTGCCTGGATTGGATCCAACAAGCCTTGGTAACAGCAACCCATGCAGAAAGAGAACAATGGCTTCGGAGCGGAGCAGCAAGGTCAGAGGGACTCCCCAAGCAAGGGAGAGTCAGGGCAGGTCTGGAGCAACCAGGGGGGCCCATTGAAATCAAAGATGTCCTTCTGAGAGACCCACAAGTCGACAGACAAGGGATCGCAAAGGGACCTCAAGTGGAATCACAAACTGGGGGCCCACGGGTCACTCGGAGTGGCCAGGCCGGCAATCTTCAGTGGATTCACTGCTCGGGGTCAAGGCTACAAACAACCTAAGGTACAGCCTCTAGGATTGACCAGAAGCTTATGCACTTGAAAATGTGCACGGTGTCCAGGGGCTCCGGTTCCACGGTACGCACGAGGACTATGGGTCTCAGCTTTGCTGGGGACTCGGGTCAGCCTCTGGGAAGTCTGGAAATCTATGACCTGGGTTGCAGGGTTTTCGGTGTCCGGTGGGAGCTTCGGAGATGCAGACCGGACAGATGCGTCTTTGGTGCCTGCCAAGCAGTGGAGTAACTCCTTTACTCCAAGGGAGATTCTTCAGTCATCTGGCGTTTAACAGATCGTCGAAGGTCCAGGATTCAGTTTCAGAGTTTCGTCCAGGGATATCTAAATTCCTGTTGCCAGGGGTTCCTTTCTTATACCCAAGGAAGGGGTTGGACTAACTCAGGGGACCCACCTATGGGAGGGTTTGGAAAGAGGGGTGGCTACACCCATTTCCTTTGTCCAGTTTCGCACCAGAGCAGGGGCTGGCAGCCCCTGCAACCGGTTTGAACTGGGGTATGCACAGGGACACCAAATGTGTCCCCAGTGCAGGACTTCAAAGCACTCAGAGAGTGCTCCCACCCAGCCCCAATACACTAAAGCCTGTCTGGGAGGTGATAACACCTCCCTGTGACAGGAAACCTATTGTCCAGGCCTCCCCTGCCGGAGTTTCGGTCAGCAGTAGGAGGCCAGACTCGTGTCTGTGGCTGCCGCATCCATTTTGTGATGCCAGGGCTCTGCTTAGCTGGTACCGGGTATGCTGGTGCTGTCATGTCTCTCCCTCTAGAAGGGTGGGATCATACTCCCACACCACGTACTGGTGTGGGTGTATGATTCCAAGGTGTTTGACACCAAACACGGCATGTTTCCGTGCAGCCATTCCAAAGTTAGCATTTACCGTTGCGATATAATGCACTTAAGAGTATATGGTCAGGCTGCACTCACAGACAACCCCGGAGGATAGATTCCGAAGGCTGCAGAGGGGCTCTGCTCATGCATGGGCACCCTCTCACATAAAACCAGGCACCCTGCCGCCAGGATTGACAAGGCCTGCCATAGGGGTGACTGATAGGTTTATATATGCAGTGATAGGGTGAGATATAGTGAACCTATATCTCAGTAAGGGGTGCATGCACCACCTTACTCAGGCTGCTGTAGCAGTCCTGTGGTGTCATTTTGGAGGTCCTCCCAGGGGTGGCATAATACATGCTGCAGCCCCTGGTAGGCCTCTGGGGTACCTATGCCCTGGGTACATAGTATACCATATAAGGGCACCCCAGAATCCAATCTGAAGTGTACCTAAGGTACATGGAATCACTTTTAGAGAGGAAGCAGCTAGGCTGGGGTCCTGGATAGCAGGGCCCCAGCCAGACTAAAGTCGAAAAACAGTGAAACATCAGCAAATAGTGGGGGTAACCCATTAGAAGCAGATCCTACTCTCCTACACAACCCCCCCCAAACGCAGGGACATTAAACTAACCTTGACCAGTTGAGTCTTCATGTTCTAAGTGGAAATATCTGGAGAGTCCATCTGCATTGGCATGGCTACTCCCAGGTCTATGTACCACTGTATCGTCCATCCCCTGTAGGGAAATGGACCACCTCAAAAGTTTGGGGTTTTCACCCTTCATCTGTTTTAGCCATAAGAGGGGCTTATGGTCTGTCTGAACTAGGAAGTGAGTGCCAAACAAGTATGGCCTCAGCTTCTTCAGAGCCCAAACCACAGCAAAGGCCTCCCTCTCAATGGCTGACCAACGTTTCTCTCTGGGGGTCAGCCTTCTGCTAATAAAAGCTACTGGCTGATCCTGACCTTCATCATTCAACTGTGACAGTACAGCCCATACCCCCAACTCAGATGCATCTGTTTGGACAATGAACTTTTGGAGTAATCAGGACTTTGCAGAATGGGAGCAGTGCACATGGCCTGCTTCAGGTCATCAAATGCCTTTTGACAGCTGACTGTCCACTGAACCTTTTTGGCATTCTCTTAGAGGTTAAGTCATTCAGGGGTGTCACTATAGATCCATACCCCTTGACAAATCTTCTGTAATACCCAGTCAGGCCTAAGAAGGCTCTCACCAGAGTCTGGGTAGTTGGAGCAACCCAGTCCATGATGGTCTGGATTTTGCTCTGCAATGGTTGAACCTGGCCTCCACCCACAAGGTGGCCCAGGTATACAACCTGACTCTGCCCTATCTGGCACTTAGTAGCCTTGATAGTGAGGCCTGCTTTTTGCAGGGCCCCCAAAACACTTCTGAGGTGGACCAGGTGATCCTCCCAGGTGGAGCTAAAGACAGCAATATCATCTAGATATGCTGCACTATAGGCTTCCAGACCTGTAAGGACTGTATTCACCAACCTCTGAAAAGTGGCAGGTGCATTCTTCAACCCAAAGGGCATCACCACAAATTGATAATGCCCACTAGGGGTAGAAAATGCTGTTTTTGGCTTTGCATCATCAGCTAGTCTGATCTGCCAGTAGCCAGCTGTCAAATCAAATGTGCTCAGAAACTTGGCTGAGGCCAAAGTATCTATAAGCTCATCTGCCCTTGGGATGGGATGGGCATCAGTCCTAGTGACTGCATTGAGACCCCTGTAGTCTACACAAAACCTCATCTCTCTCTTACCACCCTGGGTGTGAGGCTTGGGCACCAAGACTACTGGACTAGCCCAAGGGCTATCTGAGGGTTCAATGACTCCCAAATCCAACATCTTTTGGACCTCTGTCCTGATACAATCCCTGACATGATCAGGCTGCCTGTAGATTTTATTCTTGACAGGCAGACTGTCCCCAGTGTCCACTTCATGAGTGCACCAGGTAGTCTGACTAGGTGTCAGGGAGAACATATGCCTGAACTGGCTGAGAACTTTTCTGCAGTCAGTTTGTTGCTGGATAGTGAGGCTGCCTGCCAAGGCTACTGATCCATCATCAGGGTTCTGAGAGAGCAGGTCAAGGAGTGGATCACTCTCTTCCTCCTGTCCCTCATCAGTAGCCATGAGCAAGCCCATGTCTGCCCTGTCGACATATGGTTTCAATCTGTTGACATGAAGTACCCTGTGGGGACTCCTGGGAGTTCCAAGGTCCACCAAGTAGGTAACCTCTCCCTTCTGTTCAACAATTGTATGGGGGCCACTCCACTTATCTTGGAGAGCTGCTGGGGCCACTGGCTCCAACACCCACACCTTATGTCCTGGCTGGTACACAGTCAGCACAGCCTTTTGGTCATGCCAGGTCTTTTGTAATTCCTGGCTAGCCTCAAGGTTTTTAGTTGCCTTTTTCATGTACTCTGCCATCTTGGAGCGGAGACCAAGTACATAGTCCACTATGTCCTGTTTAGGGGGTTTGAGAGGTAACTCCCATCCCTCCTTCACCAGACACAATGGGCCCCTAACAGGATGGCCAAACAAAAGTTCAAAAGGGCTGTAACCAACTCCCTTTTGAGGCACCTCCCTGTAGGCAAATAAAAGGCAGGGCAAAAGGACGTCCCATCTCCGCCTAAGCTTCTCTGGGAGACCTTTGATCATGCCCTTCAAGGTTTTGCTGAATCTCTCAACTAAACCATTGCATTGTGGGTGATAGGGTGTGGTGAATTTATAATTCACTCCACACTCCTTCCACATTGCAGTCAAATAACCAGACATGAAGTTTGCACCCCTGTCTGATACTACCTCCTTACGAAAACCCACCCTTGAGAATACTCCCAAGAGGGCCCTTGCCACCACAGGAGCTGTGGTGGTCCTAAGTGGAATAGCTTCTGGGTACCTAGTGGCATGGTCCACCACCACCAGGATAAATCTGTGCCCAGAGGCTGTCTGAGGATCCATAGGACCAACTATGTCAATCCCCACTCTTTCAAAGGGAACCCCCACCACAGGTAGTGGTATCAGGGGGGCCTTTGTGGTTCCACCTTCCTTCCCACTGCCTTGACAGGTGACACAGGAGCGACAAAACTCCTTGGTGTCTTCAGACATGTGGGGCCAATGAAAGTGAGGGACCATTCTGTCCCAGGTCTTGTTTTGGCCCAGGTGACCTGCTAGGGGATTATCATGGGCTAGTGTTAATAGGAAGCCTCTAAACTTCAGAGGTATTACCAACCTCCTGATGGTACCAGGCTTGGGGTCTCTACTCTCTGAGTATAGGAGTCCATCATCCCAATAGACTCTATGGGATCCACTAGCATTCCCAGCAGCCTCAGCAGCAGCCTGCTGTCTGAGGGTTCAAGAGAGGGGCAGCTCAGCTGCTCCTGGCTCAGATCTGCCCTGGAAGGGCCCCTGTCCCCAAGAACTCAACCTGATCAGGTTCAAGCTCCTCTGGGACAGTTCCTTCTTCAGGACTAAGATCATCTCCCTCAGGAGACTGATCTGTACTCTGAGTCAGGGGGAGGCACTGCCTTTACCCTGCTGCTCCTCCTCTTGGGAGGCACCTGGTCCATTATTCCAGAATCCAGGGCCTGTTCAGTGTTTGACATTTTGGCCTGTGACCTGGTCACAGCAAAAACATGTGCAGGGATCCCCAGCATTTCTGCATGGGTCCTGAGCTCCACTTCTGCCCAAGCTGAAGTTTCTAGATCATTGACAAGCAAGCATTCAACAGGGAGGTCTGCACTTACCATAACTTTCTTGAGGCCAGTTACCCCTCCCCAGGAGAAATTAACAACTGCCAAGGAATGGTCTAACCTGACATTGCTAGCATTGGTCACTTGGTACATCTCACCAAGTATAATCTGCTCAGGAGCCACAAGATCTTTTGTCACCATGGTGACACTTGCTCCTGTGTCCCTGAATGCCAAAGCCTCTCTTCCATTGATTAAAGGCTGCTGTCTGTATTTGCCCAGATTACTGGGACTCACAAATAAGGAGGCCATATCCATGCCTCCATCACAGATCAGCATAGCCTGAGTTGGCACTCTGACTAGGCCAGAGCCCACTTCAGATCCCAGGGTTAAGCCTACTACACCCTTACTTGGGACACCACCATTTGTAGCTGCACTAGGGGGAACAGTTGCCTTAGGGGCAATGGTGGCTGGAGTTGAGTCTTTGGACTTTGTACAGTCACTTGTCCAATGGGTTTTCTGCTTACAGATTTTACACCATGGTTTCTTCTGGCCTTTACCTTTGTTAGATTGGGACTCCCCCCCAGATGAAGATTTTTGGGGACCTTGAGAAGACTTCTGGTCTTTACCCTTTTCCCCACCCTTGTCAGAGTTCTTAGAATCTTGCATCTTGGGGTCACCACCTTGGTTCTGAACCTTCTGCTTCACCCTGGTTCTGACCCATTTGTCTGCCTTCTTTCTCAATTCTTGGGGAGAGGTCAGATCAGAGTCCACCAGGTACTGATGCAACAGCTGATTTTGACAATTTTAAGGATCTGCTCCCTCATAATTAAGTTGTACAATCCTTTGAAATCACACACCTTGCTGCCAAGCAACCAGCCCTCCAGAGCCTTAGTAGCACAATCTACAAAGTCCACCCAGTCCTGTGTCTGTGCCTTTTGGGTATCTCTGAACTTTAACCTGTATTGTTCAGTGGTTAGGCCAAACCCATCTATCAGTGCACTCTTCAGGACCTGGTAATCATCAGCATCCTCTTCTCTTACAGTGAGGAGCTTGTCTCTACCTTTGTCTGCAAAGGAGAGCCACAAGATTGCTGCCCACTGCTCCAGGGGGACCCTCTGAACTTTACAGGCCCTTTCCAGTGCAGTAATCCATTTGTGGATGTCATCCCCACTCTGGTAGGGAGGGACAATCTTGCTTAGGTTTCTATGGTCATGAGACCTTTCCCTACCACTAGGGAAGTTGCTGCCACCATGGGACTCTAGTCCCAACTTTCTTCTTGTTCTTTGAAGCTCTAGGGACTCCCTATCTAAAGCCACCTGCTCTCTTCTGATTCTAAGCTGAGCTTCTTCATACTTGAGCAGTCTCGCTTTCCTTTCATGAGAGGGTTCCCTCCTATGAGAGGAAACAGAGGTCCCTATTGAGGTGTCAGAATGGTTAGACTCCTGAGAAGGAGATCTTGACCTTCTAGGCACACTCTCAACTCTTCCTGGTGGGACAAAGAGGAGGCCATTCTGGTCCTCTTCCTCATCTGCAGGAGGAGCTGGATTTTCCAGGGTAAGATCATTGTCATCTTCCTGGCGAGCTTCAGAGGTTAGGTCATGGGATTCTTCACCCCTTGGCCCTTCCTCATTTGCTTCCCCACCCCCTCTGCCTACCCCTTCAGACCCTGAGGCCTTCTTGAGATCATCCAACAGCAGTACCTCTATGAGGCGTTGGGTGTTTGCAGTTTTTCCTGTCTTCAATTTCCTAGCATTACACAATGCTCTCAATTCCAAGAATTGGAGGTTGTCATACTTGGATGGTGGAAGCCCTTGGGCTTCTGGCAGGGACCCACTGGCTCCTGGCTTTGAAGACATCACTAGTGAGGTGTGGTGTATGCACTACCTACCATAGTGTGGCCTACTAAACTCTCTTGAGTTGTAGAAAGGGTGTGCTAAGCCCTTGACACACAACTCTAAGTTCAGTAAAACTTACTGTAACCTTAAGCTTGAATTATATGTACCTCAGGTACCTTTTAGTGGTTTTCAGTTAGTCACTCACTTGAGATTATCTGGTAAAACAAAGGCAAGCTTGAATCCAACTGCTGTACACCAATGTGAGAAGTTGGCCTGGCATATGCTGTCCACTAGTTATAGTGGGCACCTTGCACCAGTCCAAACGACCTTTATTGATGGTAGGTTAAAAGACAACCTTTATTGAAAGCTATCCTAGTGGTAGCTATGGAGAGCAGCCTTCAGGCTAAGTCTTGAAGGAGTGTTAAGCTGTTTGTTTTACCAGTCTATAATCTCATGAATGACCAAATGAAAGGAGAACCACACCAGGTATATATATAAAATATATGTATTTATTACTAAACACTACCCACTAGTCTCTTTATGAGGCTAGAGGTCGAAATACACACGTTACAAGTCAAATAACACAGTAAATTAGCACACTATACGATTAGCCCTAGGGTCGTACCAAACCATATATTAAGAAAGTGGTATAAGAACCACGACTTGACTAGACACAAGGTCTAGAGCCTGTAGAATCGCTGGGACTCCAAGGAACCACCCAAGGTAGTGACACAGGGGACCCACGGGGGACGTGTGCAGTGTGTGAACACAACCGCGACTTCCGTTAGCGTCTATGGGGAAAGTCGCGGTTAGAGTTTTAAAGTTTAGGGACACTTCGGAGTGGACTAGGAACAAACCCTTTTGGACTTAGAGGGTTCTAGGGCCAACACCCACGGGAGCACCGTAGTACTCGTGTTACCTCACCCAGGGAAGCCGGGTGCACAGGTGTCAAATGGTGTCAGGCCGCGCCGTCGTTTTCAATGGCCGCTGGCTGAAAAGTGCTGCTGCCGAGAAGCTGCAAAGTGTCTGAAGAGATCCAAGCCTGGATTGAGGATGAGAAGAACCTGAAAGCAGAGGGGACAGAGTCTAGGTCACTAGCCAGTGACCAGGGGCACGATAGTCGAATGCCCACCGATGTCGGGTGCTTCAAGTTCGAAGAGGTGAAGATTGTCTCTGCAGCCACGAGGACCAGGAGGCGTTGACGACAACCAGGAGCTGGAATCGAGCTGTCCCACAAAAGTAGTAGCTGACTGCGGTGTCGGTGCCCGGATTGGACCCAACAAGCCTTGGTAACAGCAACCCACGCAGAAAGAGAATAATGGCTTCGGAGCGGACCAGCGAGGTCTGAGGGACTCCCCAAGCAAGGGAGAGTCAGGGAAAGCCTGGAGCAACCAGGGGGGCCCATTGAAATCAAAAAATGTCCTTCTGAGAGACCCACAAGTCGACGGAAAAGGGATTGCGAAGGGACCTCGAGCGGAATCACAAAATGGCGCCCACGGGTCACTCGGAGTGGCCAGGCTGGCAATCTTCGGTGGATTTACTGCTCGGGATCAGGGCTACAAACAACACGAAGCACAGCCTCTAGGATTGACCAGAAGCTTATGCACTTGCAAATGTGCACGGTGTCCAGGGGTTCCGGTTCCACGGTACCCACGAGGGCTACGGGTCTCAGCTTTGCTGGGGACTCGGTCAGCCTCTAGGAAGTCTGGAAATCTACCACCTGGGTTGCAGGGTTGTCGGCGTCCGGCGGGAGCTTCGGAGATGCAGACCGGACAGATGCGTCTTTGGTGCCTGCCAAGCAGGGGAGGTACTCCTTTACTCCAAGGGAGATTCTTCAGTCATCTGGCGTTTAACAGATCATCGATGGTCCAGGATTCAGTTTCAGAATTTCATCCAGGGATATCTAAAGTCCTGTTGCCAGGGGTTCCTTTCTTATACCCAAGAAAGGGGTTGGACTAACTCAGGGGACCCACCTATGGGAGGGTTTGGAAAGAGGGTGGCTACACCTATTTCCTTTGTCCAGTTTCGCACCAGAGCAGGGGCTGGCAGCCCCTGCAACCGGTTTGAACTGGGGTATGCACAGGGACACCAAATGTGTCCCCAGTGCAGGACTTCAAAGCACTCAGAGAGTGCTCCCACCCAGCCCCAATACACTAAAGCCTGTCTGGGAGGTGATAACACCTCCCTGTGACAGGAAACCTATTGTCCAGGCCTCCCCTGCCGGAGTTTCGGTCAGCAGTAGGAGGCCAGACTCGTGTCTGTGGCTGCAGCATCCATTTTGTGATGCCAGGGCTCTGTTTAGCTGGTACCGGGTAGGCCGGTGCTGTCATGTCTCTCCCTCTAGAAGGGTGGGATCATACTCCCACACCAGGTACTGGTGTGGGGGGTATGATTCCAAGGTGTTTGACACCAAACACGACATGTTTCCGTGCAGCCATCCCAAAGTTAGCATTTACCGTTGAGATATAATGCACTTAAGAGCATATGGTCAGGCTGCACTCACAGACAACCCCGGAGGATAGATTCCGAAGGCTGCAGAGGGGCTCTGCTCTCACATAAAACCAGGCACCCTGCCTTCAGGATTGATAAGGCCTGCCATAGGGGTGACTGATAGGTTTATATATGCAGTGATAGGGTGAGATATAGTGAACCTATATCTCAGTAAGGGCTGCATGCACCACCTTAATCCGGCTGCTGTAGCAGTCCTGTGGTGTCATTTTGGAGGTCCTCCCAGGGGTGGCATAATACATGCTGCAGCCCCTGGTAGGCCTCTGGGGTACCTATGCCCTGGGTACATAGTATACCATATACTAGGGACTTATAAGGGCACCCAGAATCCAATCTGAAGTGTACCTAAGGTACATGGAATCACTTTTAGAGAGGAAGCAGCTAGGCTGGGGTCCTGGATAGCAGGGTCCCAGCCAGACTAAAGTAAAAAAACAGTGAAACATCAGCAAAAAGTGGGGGTAACCATAAGAAGCAGATCCTACTCTCCTACACTCAGAGGTGCAGAAAGAGGCAAGCGAGGTGCATAAACAGACAGGAAAGGTGCAGAAACAGGGAACAGGGGTGCAGAAAGAGGCAAGTGAGGTGCAGAAAGAAGTAAGAGCAGTGCAGAAAGAACCAACATAGGTATAAAAAGAGGCAAGAGGGGTGCCGAAAAAGGTAGGAGGGGTGCACAAAGAGGCAAGAGAGGTACAGAAAGAGGCAGGAGGGGTGCTGAAAGAAGGAAGAAAAGTGCAGAAAGAGGCAAGAAAATTGCTGAAAGAAGCAACAGAGGTGTAGAAAGAAGCAAGAGAAGTG
The DNA here is from genome assembly GCA_963921515.1 of Calotriton arnoldi. Taxonomy (NCBI): domain Eukaryota; kingdom Metazoa; phylum Chordata; class Amphibia; order Caudata; family Salamandridae; genus Calotriton; species Calotriton arnoldi. The sequence goes on from CAWUFW010002848.1 coordinate 1,777,257, forward strand.
CAGAAAGAGGTAAGTGAGGTGCAGAAAGAAGCAAGAGCAGTGCAGAAAGAACCAACAGAGGTGCTGAAAGAGGCAAGTGAGGTGCAGAAAGAAACAAGAGAGGTGCAGAAAGAAGGAAGAGAAGTGCAGAAAGAAGTAACTCAGGTACAGAAAGATGCAAAAAGGGTGCAGAAAGACGTAGGAGGGATACAGAAAAAGGCTAGAGAGGTGCAGAAAGAGCGAAGAAGGGTGCAGAAAGAGGCAAGAGGGGTACAGAAAGAAGCAAATGAGGTGCAGAAAGAGACAACAGACATGCAAAAAGAGGGAAGAGAGGTGCAGAAAGTAGAAGAAATTTGCAGAAAGAGGCAAGAGAAGTGCAGAAAAAGAAAGAAATGTGCAGAAAGAAGCAACAGAAATGCAGAAAGAGGCAAGAGAGGCGCAGAAGGAAGCAAGAGTGGCTTGCACACCATTAGTACCAATTTAACACCCACATTTAGCAATAAGTAACAGGTGACCATTCTAGATTTGCAAAGGGTCTTCCACCACACTGTAACACTTGTCGCTGCATTTTTGGTAACGTTTGAGCCATTTGAGCTAGAAACAAGGCTTTTTTTGTTCAAATCTGCAGATTAGGGAGCAGATGATGAATTATGTGGCTAATGCAGAAAATGCATAATTGTGCGAAAGTCGGTGCAGCCAAACAGTCGCATAATTCCAGTGGCCCTGCTCATACCTCTGACTAGGTCCACAAGTGCTCCTCAGTGATTCCTTCTTTTTTGTCTCACTGAGTTCATAGTTGAGCTTCTATGGAAATGAGGAAGACTAAACCTGAGGTTACCATTCCACAACACAGACTACCATACCACATAATTACTCTCCATAACACATAATCCCACTCTACATAATTCCTATACACTAAATACCACATAATTTCTATCCACATAATTTCACTGCACAACATACCACATAATTCCACTACACACAACGTACATCCACTCCACTCCAAAAACATTAGTAAAAAACTTTTACATTTACAACGCCAATAGCTCAAACTCTCGCAAATGCGAAACCTATTACATTGCAAACACTTCTTTAACTAGGAGTCGCGTTTGCAGAGTGGTGGAGAAAGGGTGCTGGGCCTCTAACCAGCGCTCAGGAATTCCGCTGCGTAGGATTTACAGGAGGTACCAGAAGGGCTTCTTGGCCCCAAAGTCCCTCAGGAGTAAAGTGGACTTCATCCCCCATCCCGTAGTCTGCCAGGAGGCACGTTTGCAGAGTGCCTCTTAGCAATCCTACTGTGTAGGACTTACTGGAGGTAACAAGAGGGGTACTTGGCCCCCAAGGACATCCTTGGGGGCCAACTACCCCTCCTATTACCTCCAGTAAGTACCACACAGCAGGATTGCTAAGTTCTCATAACAGGCCACGCCCCCTTTGCCCACCACTCTGCAAACGCGCTCCCAGGCGTGCTCTTGGATGGGGATTGAAGTCCCCTTCGCTGCTGGGGGTCCTTTAGGGACCAACTAGCCTACCTCTTACCTCCAGCCCCACACAGTGGGATTGCTGAGAGGTGGACACAGGCCACGCCCCCTTTCTCCACCACTCTGCAAATGCGCCCCTGGTGCATTCTAAGTTGGGGGATTAAGTCCCCTTGAATACTGAGGGTCCCTGGGGGCCAACTAGCCCACCAGGCAGAGTGGTGTAAAAAGGGAGCATGGCCTCGGACCACCTCTCTGCAATCCAGCTGTGTGGCGCTTACTGGAGATACCTGGTGGGCTAGTTGGCCCCCAGGGACCCTCAGTATTCAAGGGGATTTAGTTCCCCAACTTAGAACGCGCCAGGGGGCGTGTTTGCAGAGTCATGCAGGGAGGGGGCAGGGCCTCCGGCGAGTTGCCGGTTTCTTTTTTCTTGTTCTTAAATTTGTTATTTTATGGGAGGGGGGCCGTGTGGCCCCCCTTCCCTGGGCCACTTTTGGCCCCGGGGACCCCATCCCCCGGGGCCTGACCAGCCTTCTTTTTTGATGTTTTTTTTGGGAGGGGGGCCGCGTGGCCCCTCTCCTCAGGCCAATTATGGCCCCGGGGACCCCATCCCCCGGGGCCGGCCTTTCCATTTTGTTTTCTATTTTTAATTAGAGGGGAGGGGGGCCACGTGGCCTCCCTCCCGGGCCACTTCTGGCCCTGGGGACCCCATCCCCCGGGGCCAGCCCTTAGTGTTGGGGACCGTGGGGGGAACCCCAATGCCCCCACGGTCCCAGCTGGCTCCCCGCCTCCTCGGGAGCCTGCATTGCTTTTGCACAAGGGGAGCTGCTGACATGCAGCTCCCCTTGTGCAAAAGCAATCTGCTTTGCTTTTTGGAAGCGAGAGCAGGTTTCCTGCTCTCGCTTCCAAGAAGCAAAGCAGGGTTTGCTATGGCAGGGCAGGAGCCATGCTCCTGCACTGCCATAGCAAACAGCAATGTCCGGGGGTGCGCACCCCGGGACATTGCAGGAGCCGGCCCTGGGGGGTGGCAATCCCCAGGGCCATCGAGGGCTCCAGGAGGGGGGCCGCGCGGCCCCCTCCCAACTGTTTAAAGCCCCAGGGAGGTGGTGGTCCCCGGGGCCCAGGGGTCCGCAACTGACCCCCGCATTTGAATACTTAGTGCCCCGGGGAGGTGGTGGTCCCCGGGGCAGGGTGGGGGGGCTCGAGCCCCCCACACTAATTATTACTTATAGCCCGGGGAGGTGGCGGTCCTCAGGGCTTCGGGGGGCCTGCGAAGCCCCCCCACCCAATTTTAACAAAGCCCCGGGGAGGTGGCAGTCCCCGGGGCTTGGGGGGGCCCACGAGGCCCCCACGCCCTTATTGAATTAAAGCCCCAGGGAAGTGGTGGTCCCCGGGGCTGCGGGGGGGGGCGCGTGCCCCCACGCATAAATTATGAAGCCCCGGGGAGGTGGCGGTTCGCGGTGCTGTGGGGGCCCCCACGGGCCCCCACACCTTAATTTAGAATTGCCCCCGGGACCTGGCCCACCCGCGCTTCGGTTTTTTAAATATTTTTGTCCGGATTCGCACACCCAGCGTGAATTCGGCCAAAATTATTTTAAAAAAATGCTTTTTTTGGGCCTGGGGGTCCTCCTGGGACCCCCTTAGCAGCCCTAGGGGGTCAGGGTGTTTCTACCCTGCCCCCTTTTCTTGTTTTTTACCTTTTTTTTTACCTTTTTCTTGTGACTTGGTTACCGAGTCACAAGATGGCTGCCAGCACATTCTGGTTTGGAGTGTTGGCAGCCAATCAGAATTGAGCTCGTGCTCTGGAGGGTTCGCGAATCCTACTCGGTGCTCAGATATCGATATTTTTATTTTTTGAATTTCTCAGCAACTACTGAACGGATTTACACCATTTAAAAAAAAAGGTCGCTTTCTGAAAAAAGAGCTCCCTTTTTGCCAAATTTGGTGTAATTCAGTTCAGCAGTTCGGGCTGTAGCCGTGTCTAAAGTTTCCTAAGGAAATTTACATGGAGAAAACGTGTTTTGGGACCCCCCTTTTTTCTCTGCCCCCGCTTGACGAATCACCCTGAAACTTTTAAGACAGGAGCTGACCGGAGCTGGCCATTAGTTTTGAAAATTTCGCAAAGATTCTTCAACCGGCGCCAAAGATATTGGCAAAAGAAAAACGCTTTTGAATAGAAACAAGGTCCTAACTATAACTACCTACTGGCGACCGCCAGTAGGTAATATATATATATATATATATATATATATATATATATATATATAATCTACTGGCGGTCGCCAGTAGATAGTTATAGTTAGGACCTATTTTCCATAGGAAATCCGCAACATTCTATTTGAAATAACTCTTGCATCGGTTGACGAATCTTCGCGAAATTTTCAAACTTTATGGCCCGCTCCGGTCCGCTCCTACCCTGAAAGTTTCGGGGTGATTCGTCAAGCGGGGGCCGAGAAAAAGGGGGTCCCAAAACATGTTTTCCCCATTCATTTTCCCATAGGAAACTTTAGCCACGGCTACAGCCCGAACTGCTGAACGGAATTACACCAAATTTGGCAAAGAGGTAGTTCTTGGTTCAGAAAGAACCCTTTTGTTAAATGGTGTAAATCCGTTCAGTAGTTCCTGTGAAAATCAAAAGGAAAATCACATATATATCTATGGCCGCGTCGGATTCGCGCACCCTCCCGATCACGAGCTGCATGCTAATTGGCTGTCAACACTCCAAATCAGGAAGTGTTGGCAGCCATTTTTTCCCTCGGTAGAACCGAGGCAGAGAAACAAGTGCGCAAAACGCTCAAAGGGGGCAGGGTAGAAACACCCTGACCCCTAGGTCTGCTCAGGGGTCCCACAAGGACCCCTGGGCAGAAAAAGAATTTTTTTTTTTTAAATCGTCGGGATGCGCTTAGGGTGCGCGGATCCCGCCGTAAAAAAAAAAAATCGAAGCGCGGTCTCCCGCGCTTTGATGCTATTTTGCCCCCGGATGGGCTAAGTCCCGGGGGCATGCGGGGGGGTTGGTTTATAGTTATTGGGGGGGCCTCTAAGGCCCCCCAAGCCCCGGGGACCGCCACCCCCGGGGCTTTCTAATAAAAATGGTGCGGGAGGGCACTTTGCCCTCCCGCAGCCCCGGGACCGCCACCCCCGGGGCTTCTTTTTAAATTTGAAATACCTGTGTGGGGACTCCAGCTCCCCACACGCCCCGGGATCGCCACCTCCCGGGGCACTAACATTTTTAAATGGGGGTCCGTTTCGGACCCCGAAGCCCGGGGACCACCACCTCCCCGAGGCTTTGCAGAAGTGGGGAGGGGGCCGCGCGGCCCCCCTCCTGGAGCCTGTGGTGGCCCTGGGGACCGCCACCCCCAGGGCCGGCTCCTGCAGTGTCCCGGGGTGCCTACCCCCGGGACACTGCTGTTTGCAATGGCAGGGCGGGAGCCTCGCGGCTCCCGTCCTGTCATTGCAAACTTGCTTGCTTCATTGAAGCGAGAGCAGGAAACCTGCTCTCGCTTCAATGAAGCAAAGCACATTGCTTTTCCATAAGGGGAGCTGCATGTCAGCAGCTCCCCTTATGGAAAAGCAATGCCGGCTCCCGCAGGACGCGGGAGCCGGCGGGACCGTGCGGGGATTGGGGACCCCCCCACGGTCCCCAACGTGTGGCCAGGCCCCGGGGGATGGGGTCCCCGGAGCCTTTAATGGCCTGAGGAGGGGGGCCACGCAGCCCCCCTCCAAATATTTATTTTAATAAAAAAAGAGGGCATGCCCCGGGGGATGGGGTCCCGGGGCAAATACAGGCCCAGGGAAGGGGGCCACGCGGCCCCCTTCCCGTTTAAAAAAAAAAATAAAAGAACAGCCTCAGGCCCCGGGGGATGGGGTCCCCGGGGACAAAAGTGGATGAGGGAAGGGGGCCATGCAGCCCCCTCCCTTAAATAAAAAGAAAGAAAAAAAAAACGGCATCGTGCCGGAGGCCCCGCCCCTCCCTGCAGCACTATGCAAACGCGCCCCTGGCGCGTTGTAAGAAGGGAAGTAATTCCCCTTGAATACTGGGGGTCCCTGGGGCCAACTAGCCCACCGGGAATCTCCAGTATGCGCCAGGGGCTGCGTTGCAGAGAGGTGTACAGAGGCCACGCCCCTTTTTACACCTCTGAGCAACGTAGCTCTGTGGCGCTTTTTGGAGCTACATGGTGCGCTAGTTGGACTCCAGGGACCCTCAGGATTCAAGGGGACTTAATTAAAAAGGGGCGTGGCCTCTGAACACCTCTCTGCAAAGCAGCTCTCTGGCGCATACTGGAGGTATCTGGTGGGCTAGTTGGCCCCTAGGGACCCTCGGGATTGAGGAGGAATTAATTCTCCAACTTAAAACGCGCCACAGGGCGTGTTTGCATACATGTATCCTCAGGCCCCACCCCCTTTATTCACCATTGTGCAAATATTCCTCTAAAATCAGCCGAACTACGAATTCCGATTTACTCACCTGTTATCAGGAGAGACCTCAGTGCTCATCTTTGAGCCCAGTACTGATCCTGAAAAGTAATTTTAACCGTACTTACCAGTAACTTGAATTTCCTTCCATAGGATATCATTGCCAGCTATTTGCTGAAAAAGTTTCTAAGCGTCGATTTTTGACACATACAAATATTCCTCTAAAATCAGCAGAACTACGAATTCCGATTTACTCACCTGTTATCAGGAGAGACCTCAGGGCTGCATCTTTGAGCCCAGTACAGATCCTGAAAAGTAATTCTAACCGTACTTACCAGTAACTTGAATTTCCTTCCATAGGCTAACATTGACTGGTTTCACTTGGAAATTCTTCTAAGTGTGGAGTTTTGGAACTTTATAATATTCCTCTAAAATCAGCTGAACTACGAATTCCAATTTACTCACCTGTTATCAGGAGAGACCTCAGTGCTGCATCTTTGAGCCCAGTACAGATCCTGAAAAGTAATTCTAACCGTACTTACCAGTAACTTGAATTTCCTTCCATAGGCTAACATTGACTGGTTTCACTTGGAAATTCTTCTAAGTGTGGAGTTTTGGAACTTTATAATATTCCTCTAAAATCAGCCGAACTACGAATTCCGATTTACTCACCTGTTATCAGGAGAGAACCCAGTGCTGCATCTTTTAGCCCAGCACTGACCCTGAAAAGTAATTCTAACCATACTTACCAGTAACTTGTATTTCCTTCCATAGGAATCCATTGTCTGGTTTTCAGCAGAAAAGTTTCAAAGTGTCGATTTTCACAAACTACAAATAATCCTTAAAAATCGCCTGTATGACTTAAACGCATTCTTTCAACTGTTTACAGGAGATGCACCAGTGCTGGATCCAGGATCCACCACTGAGTAAGAAAAAGTAACGATAACACTACTTACCTGCTAAGTGAATTTCCTCCCATAGGATAACATTGGTGATTCTATGTGAAAAAGTTTCTAAGTGTCAACTTTTAAAATACAATAATATTCCTTAAAAATCACTACTGTAACCAAAACGCTTTTACTCAACTGTTTACAGGACATGTCCCAGGACTGAATCTAGGATCCAGTCCTGTGGTTAGAAAAGTAATCCATAAAGTAACTAATTGCATTTAACTAGAAATTCACATTGAGCTCAATGTTGCATTGTGTTTGAAATTGTGTTGCCCATTGCAACAACTGTAACTACTGTACTTAAAAGTCTATTGCCTATTTGCAAAGTATTTAAACTAAAGTAATTCATTCTGAGAAAGTATATTTTGTAATTTAATGTATAATGTAATTACAATGTAATTTAAAAAATAAATAGTTAAAAAAAATGTAGTAAATCAGTATAAAAAAATATATAACAATTAACACATTTAAAAATTGTCATTTACAAAACCTTTGAAATTCACTGAAAAAACCATAGGTTTCAGACACGTTATAGTTAGGAATTAGCATTCAAAAAACCTTTGAAATTCACTGAAAAAACCATAGGTTTCAGACACGTTATAGTTAGGAATTAGCATTTAAAAACCTTTGAAATTCACTGAAAAAACCACAGGTTTCAGGCACGTTATAGTTAGAAATTAGCATTTAAAAAACCTTAGAAATTCACTGAAAAACCATAGGTTTTAGGGACAGTTATAGTTAGTTGGACATTGCACTCGTACAAAACCCGTGAAATTCCCCCGTTATAGTTAGTTCAGGTAACTATAACTCGCGCCCCACAATGCACTGCTGATGACGTCACATATTACATCACTCATGACATGGTCAGTGACATCACTGATGACATCACTGATGACATCTCAAATGACATCACTGATGACATCACTGATGACATCATCCATAAGATAATTTGATGCATCTTCTCACACCCTAATATAACTTTTGATACACCCACTGTAAATTACAGACTGCCATTGTCAAAACCATAGACACTCCAACACCAATTACTATATACACACTCACTGATTCTTAGGTCTACACACACACATCTACTCACTCACCCGTACAATCACTCATACTTATAGTCACTCAGTACAGGACTATTATATGCACTCATACACCTATATAAAGACTCACACACCGCCACTCATCCATAGAGGTACTCACACACCTAGTCAGTCATGCAAAAATTAAGCACACACCAATTTACTCACCTATACAGTTATACACACACCAGCTCACTTACTCAGACAAATACTAGCACATTCTTACGCTCTTATACAATCTCTGATACAAGCACACACTCATCCATACACTCACTCTCACAATCACACACTCTCGCTTATAGCTATTTATATACTCCAACACACATATATACTGCCTTTCACATATGTAGTTACTCACACATGTACCACTGGGACATACATTCACTCACTAACACACTCTTACACACACTTACCCACCCATACAGTCTATCAGAGATGCACTCTTGAAACCATCCACCCAGTGAATCACCCACTCACACATCTATGCACAGAGTCGCACACACCCCACCCACACAAACACTCAGGCACACATACAGATACTCAGACAACCAATCAATAACTCATATAGACACTCATGTAGCTATTCACAAACCCATGCAGCCACTTACACAGCAACAGACAGACGGATACAGACATTCACCCAGTTTAGTCACTAACCCATGCATTCAGTAAGATACGTTTAATCACTCACTTATAGAGTTAGTCACCACCTACTAAATCATCCATTCAGACACTTATACACCCACTCATTCTTCAATACGCCTTTCCCTATATATATTAAACATATTTAAACTTTACAGAAACACACAGTCACTGGATGATGTCATCTGTAATGTCATTTGAGATGTCATCAGTGATGTCACTGACCATGTCATGAGTGATGTAATATGTGACGTCATCAGCAGTGCATTGCGGGGGCGCGAGTTATAGTTACTTGAACAAACTATAACGGAGGAATTTCACGGGTTTTGTACGAGTGCAATGTCCAACTAACTATAACTGTCCCTAAAACCTATGGTTTTTTCAGTGAATATATATATATATATATATATCCAAATGAAAAGCACCCAACATTGAAGGCACCACACACAAACGTGTTTTCTTCCTTTTAATTGCAAGGCAAGCGGAGCAGCAACATCTCCAGTTTCAGATTAAAAATTGCACCAAGAAGTCCATACGCGTTACGGGCGTTGCTCGCCCTTGATCACTGGCTTGGTTAGTTCGGGAGACACAGCGGCAGTCATTTGCATCGCACTCGCGATGGGTTTAAATTTCCCGCCCTTGTGGGCGTTTACCTCCTTTGCATTCTGGTCTTTGGAGTTTCAAAATTACTGGGTGCCGACAAATTCTCCTCGTTACAATTAAATTACCACAGTGGGTTACTCTTAACCGGCCAGGCTGTTGCTCAGCTTAAGTAGAGCCATGCAAATTGGCACGTTGTTCCAAGTGCACCCTGTGAATCACGGTGCTGGACCGCGTTGTCAGCAGTGGGGTGCTTTCGCGACCAGGGCTGGCCGCAAACATATCCAAATGAAAAGCACCCAACATTGAAGGCACCACACACAAACGTGTTTTCTTCCTTTTAATTGCAAGGCAAGCGGAGCAGCAACATCTCCAGTTTCAGATTAAAAATTGCACCAAGAAGTCCATACGCGTTACGGGCGTTGCTCGCCCTTGATCACTGGCTTGGTTAGTTCGGGAGACACAGCGGCAGTCATTTGCATCGCACTCGCGATGGGTTTAAATTTCCCGCCCTTGTGGGCGTTTACCTCCTTTGCATTCTGGTCTTTGGAGTTTCAAAATTACTGGGTGCCGACAAATTCTCCTCGTTACAATTAAATTACCACAGTGGGTTACTCTTAACCGGCCAGGCTGTTGCTCAGCTTAAGTAGAGCCATGCAAATTGGCACGTTGTTCCAAGTGCACCCTGTGAATCACGGTGCTGGACCCGCGTTGTCAGCAGTGGGGTGCCTTCGCGACCAGGGCTGGCCGCAAACATATCCAAATGAAAAGCACCCAACATTGAAGGCACCACACACAAACGTAGTTTCTTCCTTTTAATTGCAAGGCAAGCGGGCAGCAACATCTCCAGTTTCAGATTAAAAATTGCACCAAGAAGTCCATACGCGTTACGGGCGCTGCTCGCCCTTGATCACTGGCTTGGTTAGTTCGGGAGACACAGCGGCAGTCATTTGCATCGCACTCGCGATGGGTTTAAATTTCCGCCCTTGTGGGCGTTTACCTCCCTTTGCATTCTGGTCTTTGGAGTTTCAAAATTACTGGGTGCCGACAAATTCTCCTCGTTACAATTAAATTACCACAGTGGGTTACTCTTAACCGGCCAGGCTGTTGCTCAGCTTAAGTAGAGCCATGCAAATTGGCACGTTGTTCCAAGTGCACCCTGTGAATCACGGTGCTGGACCCGCGTTGTCAGCAGTGGGGTGCCTCGCGACCAGGGCTGGCCGCAAACATATCCAAATGAAAAGCACCCAACATTGAAGGCACCACACACAAACGTTTCTTCCTTTTAATTGCAAGGCAAGCGGAGCAACAACATCTCCAGTTTCAGATTAAAAATTGCACCAAGAAGTCCATACGCGTTACGGGCGTTGCTCGCCCTTGATCACTGGCTTGGTTAGTTCGGGAGACACAGCGGCAGTCATTTGCATCGCACTCGCGATGGGTTTAAATTTCCCGCCCTTGTGGGCGTTTACCTCCTTTGCATTCTGGTCTTTGGAGTTTCAAAATTACTGGGTGCCGACAAATTCTCCTCGTTACAATTAAATTACCACAGTGGGTTACTCTTAACCGGCCAGGCTGTTGCTCAGCTTAAGTAGAGCCATGCAAATTGGCACGTTGTTCCAAGTGCACCCTGTGAATCACGGTGCTGGACCAGCGTTGTCAGCAGTGGGGTGCCTTCGCGACCAGGGCTGGCCGCAAACATATCCAAATGAAAAGCACCCAACATTGAAGGCACCACACACAAACGTGTTTTCTTCCTTTTAATTGCAAGGCAAGCGGAGCAACAACATCTCCAGTTTCAGATTAAAAATTGCACCAAGAAGTCCATACGCGTTACGGGCGTTGCTCGCCCTTGATCACTGGCTTGGTTAGTTCGGGAGACACAGCGGCAGTCATTGGATATGTTTGCGGCCAGCCCTGGTCGCGAAGGCACCCCACTGCTGACAACGCGGGTCCAGCACCATGATTCACAGGGTGCACTTGGAACAACGTGCCAATTTGCATGGCTCTACTTAAGCTGAGCAACAGCCTGGCCGGTTAAGAGTAACCCACTGTGGTAATTTAATTGTAACGAGGAGAATTTGTCGGCACCCAGTAATTTTGAAACTCCAAAGACCAGAATGCAAGGAGGTAAACGCCCACAAGGGCGGGAAATTTAAACCCATCGCGAGTGCGATGCAAATGACTGCCGCTGTGTCTCCCGAACTAACCAAGCCAGTGATCAAGGGCGAGCAACGCCCGTAACGCGTATGGACTTCTTGGTGCAATTTTTAATCTGAAACTGGAGATGTTGCTGCTCCGCTTGCCTTGCAATTAAAAGGAAGAAAACACGCTTGTGTGTGGTGCCTTCAATGTTGGGTGCTTTTCATTTGGATATGTTTGCGGCCAGCCCTGGTCGCGAAGGCACCCACTGCTGACAACGCGGGTCCAGCACCGTGATTCACAGGGTGCACTTGGAACAACGTGCCAATTTGCATGGCTCTACTTAAGCTGAGCAACAGCCTGGCCGGTTAAGAGTAACCCACTGTGGTAATTTAATTGTAACGAGGAGAATTTGTCGGCACCCAGTAATTTTGAAACTCCAAAGACCAGAATGCAAAGGAGGTAAACGCCCACAAGGGCGGGAAATTTAAACCCATCGCGAGTGCGATGCAAATGACTGCCGCTGTGTCTCCCGAACTAACCAAGCCAGTGATCAAGGGCGAGCAACGCCCGTAACGCGTATGGACTTCTTGGTGCAATTTTTAATCTGAAACTGGAGATGTTGCTGCTCCGCTTGCCTTGCAATTAAAAGGAAGAAAACACGTTTGTGTGTGGTGCCTTCAATGTTGGGTGCTTTTCATTTGGATATGTTTGCGGCCAGCCCTGGTCGCGAAGGCACCCCACTGCTGACAACGCGGGTCCAGCACCGTGATTCACAGGGTGCACTTGGAACAACGTGCCAATTTGCATGGCTCTACTTAAGCTGAGCAACAGCCTGGCCGGTTAAGAGTAACCCACTGTGGTAATTTAATTGTAACGAGGAGAATTTGTCGGCACCCAGTAATTTTGAAACTCCAAAGACCAGAATGCAAAGGAGGTAACGCCCACAAGGCGGAAATTTAAACCCATCGCGAGTGCGATGCAAATGACTGCCGCTGTGTCTCCCGAACTAACCAAGCCAGTGATCAAGGGCGAGCAACGCCCGTAACGCGTATGGACTTCTTGGTGCAATTTTTAATCTGAAACTGGAGATGTTGCTGCTCCGCTTGCCTTGCAATTAAAAGGAAGAAAACACGTTTGTGTGTGGTGCCTTCAATGTTGGGTGCTTTTCATTTGGATATATATATATATATATATATATATTCAAAGAGGAGGCATGTCCTTCTCACGCCTAAGTGGAAAGCACACACAGGAGCTGTGTTCAGTCAAAGTGCTTTATTGTGCAGACCCCTGCACCGACAGACGCGTTTCGCCTTGCGGCTTTGTCAATGTCAGTTACACCATGCAGAACCTGCAGTATTTCATTTCTCAACATGTCACATGATTTTTCATCAACATAAACAATGGACTTACATAACTTTGATAGTAAAATTCATGGCGGCCATCTTAAAGCATGTTTATCAACATCCACTAGTTCAACTGCCAAAAAGTGATAAAGTGCTCTTGTGTGTGTTAAAAACAACTGTACATGGGTAAACATTATTGTTCTCAAACATTTGCGGTCTATTTCAAAGACCATTACTTTTCAAGCATTCATATCATATGATAATTGCTAAAAACAAATGTGATAATTCATGTATCTTAAAAAATATATACATCTATATACAGTGTTCACTCCCTTGTATGTTTATTACGCCCTGAATAGGCAATTATGCGTCAGATTTTTTAGGGGGAAGGTTGGCAGTTATTCTGTCCTTCATGACGTTCTTTCCTTATCTCATGAAATGCAGGTTATATGGATATATAATCCCTTTTATAGGTGAACCCATAGTTCCTCATCATTATTAAGCCCTGTAGGGGCCTTTGTTTGGAGATCAATGATATATTTTGATTCCAATATCCGCAACCTTTTTGTTCTATCACCTCCCCTTTCATCATTTTCTATTCGATCTATGCAATAGAACTTCAAAAGGTCCCGATTACTTTTGTGAAATTTCTCGAAATGACGTGCGACCGGATAATTAGTATCCTTGTTGGTTATCGCGTGCATATGTTCGAGAACACGCTTTTTCGTGGGGTGAATTGTACTTCCTATGTATCGCTTGGAACACGAACATTCCAAACAATACACCGTGAAGTCTGAGTTGCAGTTGAGAAATTGTTTAATGGTTCTTTGAGGCCTAGGATCCCCTGGTCTCCCTTTATAGCTAGTGACTTTATTGCTATATTTGCATGCTTTGCAATGCATGCATGGATAGAATCCTACTGCATTTATTCTATTCTTCACCTTCGGTACTGCATCATAGTGGCTGTGAATTAAATGATCTTTAAGTGATTGGCTACGTTTGTATGTAGTCAAAGGATAAACTGGAATAAGATTTTTGAGCACATTATCTGTCTTGAGTATGTGCCAGTTCTTCTTAAAGATGTGCACGATATCCCCAGATTTGCCATTATAGTTGGTTATCATCCTAGCAGGTCCATCCTGTGTGGTAGTATCAGATATTTTGGCTACCAACAGGTTGCTTCTCTCTATTTTATCCACTCTGTCACTTGCTTGTTGTAAGGTAGAGTTGGTATACCCTCTTATTTTAAACCTCCCCAATGCTTCTTTTCTAGCTTGTTGAAAGTCTTGTTGGGTAGAGCAATTGCGTTTTAAGCGTAGAAGCTCTCCATATGGAATGTTTCTCACTTGGCTTTTGGGGTGATGACTAGCTGCATGTAACACAGCGTTGCCGGCTGTTGGCTTTCTGTATAATCGTGACTGTAGGGCACTTTGTTCAACAAATACTTCCAGATCTAAATAGTTCACCGATCTTTCACTAATGTGACCTGTAAACCGTAAGTTACATTCATTATTGTTCAGTGAGGTAATGTACTCCTCAGACGAGGATCGACTCCCCCGCCAAACAATGAAAAGATCGTCTATATACCTCGCCCATAATATTATGTTATCCATCCACTGTTCATGGGGTTCCCCCCAGGCCACCTGCTTCTCCCACCAGCCCACGAAAAGATTTGCATAGCTGGGGGCGAAGCACGTGCCCATGGCGGTCCCGCGTTGTTGTTTGTATAAATTTCCTGCAAACAATTTTTTTTTATTATTTAAACAGTAAGTAATCATATGGAGGAGCATCAAGTTATGTTTTTGAAATCTAAGTGATCTTTTGTTAAGAAACCAGTTCACAGCTGTAATCCCGTCTTGATGGTTTATACAGGTGTATAAGCTAGTAATGTCTAAGGTAATGAGGAGCATGTCTGTTTCCCAAACAATCCCCTCTATTAACCTCAGAAAGTCCTGAGTATCTCTGATGTAGGATGCCAAATCTTTTACAAGGGTAGGAAGGAAGAAATCAATATAAGTCGATGTATTTTCTAAAAGACTATTGATTGAGGCCACAATGGTTCTTCCTGGAGGATTAACCCCTTCCATGCAGCGGACGGCCCCCGGCCGTCCGACGTCACGGTGGGCGTGTGCGGAGGACAGCCGGGGGCCGTCCGAATCCCGCCCACTGATCAATTCGCCCGCACAGCGGAAAATTCCGGCCGCGTTGAAGCGATTAATGGGGTCTTTATGTTCTTTTGGAAGGTGGTAAAGGTTGGAATAACCAGAGATTCACAGTGCAGAAACAGGAATTCATCCTGGTCTAACATTCCCTCATCTCTCCAGCCTTGTAAGAGTGCATGATAAACTCTAATACTTTCCAAATAGTCCGCCCTCTTGACCAGCATATAGCATTCTCTATCCTCCAGCTGTCTCATGGCTTCCTTGTGATAGTGTTCCTTGTTAAAGATGACAATGTTGCCTCCTTTATCGGAGGGTTTTATCTCTATAGTTGTGTCTGCTTTCAGCGTCTTAATGGCTTCCCATTGTTTTCTGGGGATGTTGTAATGACAATTCTTTCGTTTTTTCGGTTTGTCTAAGTTCCTAAGATCTGTAAGTACTGCCTCATTGAAGACGTCGATAGCATCAAAGGGGGACTGTGAAATCACACGTGATTTCTTCTTAAAGTTGCTATGTCCACTAGACTGTGCTATTCCTGCTTCTTCAAGTCGTGTTTCCAAGTTATTCGTTTCATCCTGTTGTTCTTTATTGGTGTCCAGAGTTTCTAAGGTCATAAGAGCCTCCAGGTCATGGCCAGTTAGAACATCAGAATCATACTCCCCCTGATTAGATCCCCCAATAATTGGTTCCCTTTTGGGATGGAGGAAAAAGATCTTTTGTAATTTCAGTTTTCTTATGTATCTAAACAGATCAATTCTGGTCTGTACAAAATTGTATTCTGACGTGGGGCAAAAGGTAAGGCCAAGTTGTAGGACCTTAATCTCATCTTCAACGAGTGGTCGATCTGAAAGATTAATAACTGTTCTTTGATCGTCCATATTTACCATTTGCCCCTCCTCCCCCTGCTGCGTGTAATTCTCGGAGTGGGTATTTCCTCTCCTTCTTTTCTTGCCCCTCCTTGTTTTGCGCCTCTTGCCTGTCCTTGTTGGGGGGGATGCGTTCTTTGCATTGGTCTTTGCCGAGTTTCCCTTATAAGTTGATATTCCTGAAAATAAGGGGATTCCTTATTGCCCCCTATATCTTCTATGGCGGCGGACTGCTCCCCTTCTGAGGTCTCTACCTCCGACTCGGAGGTCTCCTTGTTGGCAGTGCTTGTGGCGCCTTGTTGTGTCATCCTTTTCCTCGGGGCATCGAATTTTCGCGCAAAGGTTAGAATGCGACCAGTCAGATAGTCTTGTTCGTCTCTCTGGAATTTTGTCTGTTTTCTACGTCTAATTAGCACTTTGACTGAACACGGCTCCTGTGTGTGCTTTCCACTTAGGCGTGAGAAGGACATGCCTCCTCTTTGAATTTATCGCGGCTCACCACCGCAGGAGTGAGCACCCGGAATGAGAAGGAGCGGCGGCGGTGGCTTCCTGTTTCTTTATATATATATATATTAAATAAAACATAAAAAATATGAACAATTTAATTACAAAACACTTAGGCCTTCATTATGATGCCGGTCAGACGAGTGTCCTACCGACATCATTTCGGGATTGGGGCCACCCGACAATTAGGCAGTGATCCTGACCTCCAAATTACGATCCGACCACCGCGTAGGCAGCCGGAAACATGCCTTTTTGCATTGAGGCTTGTGATGCGGCCCAGAAACGGGGCCGCAGCACAAGCCTCAATGCAAAAAGGAATGTTTGGAAACATCCATGCAGCGTGTGCCAGGCACCATGTGGTGCCTGGCACAGGGTGCATGGATGTTACAGGGGGGCACCACAGGTGCCCCCGGGCCTCATAGCGGAGGCCCAGGGGGGACAGGGGCCGTGCTAAGGGCCCCCAACGTCCCTTTCTCACAGCCTTTCTATGGTGGTCAGACCACCATGGAAAGGCTGTCGGAAAGGGACATCGTAATCCCTGCGGTGGTGCCTGAGCAGGCACCACCTCTGTAGTAGGGTATTGGGCTCCGACCGACCGCCCGCTGCCTCCAACTGCCCTCATCATAATGCAGTGGTCGGACCGCAGCATCAGATGTTGGACGGACTGACAGGCCGTCAGACATCGTAATCGGGCCCTAAATAGATTACCAAATTCATAAAATATAAACAATTTAAAAACCAAAAAAATACATTTACCAAAAAGTATTCTACAAATGAAGAAACAATAACAATATAAACAAATATTATAAAATTAAAAACATAAACAAATAATAATAAAAAATATATTTAACCAATCTTACGAAAAGTATTTAAGGCTGGTAATAATAGATGGATAAATCAAAAATTGGCAGAGTATCTCGCCATATTAGGGGATGCTTACCTCCTCATCCATGGAGTCATAAAAGTGTGTGTATTTCTAGATGCCAGGAATATTTCCAATCAAGAGTCAAACGTGATTTCCTAGTATCAAAAAATATATAGTTAATTTATTATACATATCGTCATATATAAAAAAACATGAATCAATACATATCACATTACATAGAATAATAACAATACTAAAATTCACAGAGGGAAAGATATCCCACCCAATCACAACGCCCCACTACTACTCGAATAGATATACCCAAATTCTCCATACATTTATTCAAACTGTGCTCTAACTCACACCAACAAACAACCACTGAACAAGACAAATAGAACAAAACCAAATATTACAGACAAAATGATTCGATCAGCATACAAATGAAAAAATGTAACAGCAAAATATTTTTCAAAATTCAATTCCTTTACATGAATATACTCTCCAAGTAGTTTCTTTTTACACTTGGTTATTTTAACATTTTAAGCATTATTGTCATCGCATCTTGTTCATTGGACCTGCGCCAACGTGTGTTTCGGTGAAGACCAGCAAATACGGTCACACCTTCTTTAGGGCGCTTAAATGATAAAACATAGGGCAAAAATTGGGGGCTATACATTCACTGGCGTCTCTGGCTCCTGGCATGCCACTGGATGAAGCAAGGAAGTAATACCTTCAATAATAGATAAAAAGGAGAACCAGGGAACTGAAACGTCTCACTGTTCCAGCAGATGTCCTCAGAAATGCTGCAAAACGTGTGCTTCCAAAAGGCTGCATAAAGGGATAAGAATGAGGCAAGACTCAACATCCATGAACTCGCTTGAGTGTAGAATCCAAGGCTGTCTTAGGGTGCATAGAATCGCAATGTAGTAAAAAAATGTCTGGTGATGCTAACTCGAAAATGCTGTAGTACGGATCCGACCGCTGTGGAGTCTGGCCACCGCCACAGTCCTGATAGAAAACTGCTAACAAACCAATAATAAGTAAGTAATAATAGATGTACTACTGCCACTCCAGTGTATGCAACAATAAGGAAATTGTAGGACTTTGGAGGGGTTACATTTACTACTCTCACTCTAAACAATAGAAAAGTCGGGAAAGGGTTGGTCTCTGGAGGGGTTAAATTTGCTATTCCCACTTGAAACAGCTCAATAGTTGGGAAAGCATTGGATTTCAGAGGGGTAAAGATTTACTATTCCCACTCCAGTCTGTGCATCAGTAGGCATAGTGTTGGGCTTCAGAGGGGTAACATTTACTATTCCCACTCCAGTCTCTGCAACAGTGGTAAAGCATTGGACTTCAGAGGGATTATATTTACCATTCCCACTCCAGTCTGTGCAACAGTAGGAAAAGTATTGGACTTCGGATGGGTAACATTTACTATCCGCACTCCTGTCTCTGCAACAGTAGGGAAAGCATTGGAATTTGAAGGGGAAAGATTTACTATTCCCACTGCAGTCTGTGCAACTGTAGGGAAAGTGTTGGACTTCCGAGGAGTAAGATTTATTATTCACACTCCAGTCTGTGAAACAGTAGCTAAAGTGTCGTACTTCGGAGAGGTAAGATTTACTATTCCCACTTCAGTCAGCGCAACAGTAGAGAAAGTATTGGACTTCAAAGGGGTTAAATTTACTATTCCTATTTCAACCAGCACAACAGAAGGGAAAGTGTTGAACTTTGGAGAGGTTAGATTTACGAATCCCACTCCAAACAGTGCAATAGTAGGAAAAGTGTTGGACTTCAAAGGGGTAAATTTAATATTCCCACTTCAGTCTGTGCAACAGTAGGGAAAGCATTGGACATTAGAGGGGTAATGTTTACTATTCCCACTTCAGTCTATGTAACAGTAGGAAAAGTACTTCACTTCAAACATATTACATATTTGAATAAGCCTAGTAATTTAGAAAAACATATAAAATTCTTAATGTAAACATCAATTAACATAAAATATGTATAGATTAAAAAACAATTTACATAATTAATAAACAATTAAATAATTTTCAAATATATTTAAATATAACTAAATACGTATAACACAATTTACATAATTGATAATCAAATAAATAATGAATTAATAATTAATTGTTGATTATTACTTAACTTCCCACCTATACATCTACAAACCCAGCAGCCCGCACTTAAAATAAAACTAAACTGCATCATTTAGACACAATTTAAATATTTAATAATAAATTAAATCATTAATAATAAATTAATAATTTATTATGAATTAATTATTAACTTCCCACCCTATAGCCCTACAATCCTAGCAACCCGCACCTAAATTGTAACTAAAATAAATCAGTATTACATAATGTACATAGTTAATAACTTAAATAATTATAACTAAATTAATAATTTCTAATTAATTACTAATTAACTTCCCATCCTATCGCCTGACAAACCCAGCAGCCCGCACCTAAAATGTAACTAAAATATGTAATTATTACACAATTTATATAATTAAAAAAATAAACTCAATTATTATCAGTAAATTAATCATGAATTGTTAATTAATTATTACTTAATCAACTTCCCACCCTATACTTGGGGTAGGCATTAAACTCCGCTTTGCCGGCGGAGATCACAGAGTTTTTGTCACTCCGCACTCTTCTTGGAGGGCGAGTTTGGCAAAAACTCAACCTACACCGCATAGCGACACCCACCAGTACCCTATAGCCCATTCCAGCATGGCGACATGCGTCACTCAATACTGTCCTCTTTCTATATCTATGGCTGCCCAGCCTGTTCCTCCCGCCCAGGCGTTGGCCGCTCACATTCTTCCAATCACAGCCTGGAAGGTGGCGCAGACTGATCCCGGCAGCGGTGAGCCGAGGAAGGCCGGAAAGTGTCCAGCGTGTGCGGCCGGAGTTCCGAGGGGTTGGTATTCTTGCTAATATTGATCACATACTTAATTACATTTAATTAAATAATTATTACTTAATTAACTTCCCACCCTATCACCCATCAACAACCTATGACACTAAGAACTGCTATTAACAAGTAAATTAAAACTTCTAAATCACTTAAAATTACAAAATATATTAAACAAATATTAATAACATTTGTACAAACAATTGTAACACTTAAAATCAATATATAAACTAACACGCATTAAAATAATTAAAAACAACATTTTTTACAACTATATTATTGAATGTGATATTAAAAACAACGATATTCTTAAGAATGACACTACTTACCTAAAAAAAAGAGATTCTTGAATAGGATATTCTGTATCACAATATTTTCTTTCCGATATTTGTGTCTCCTGATATTTACAACTCAATATTTTGTCCAAACACTGTGGTTGGCACAGTCCTAGAGGTATACCAGAGTGAACCATATATAGAATGAGAGGTGAGTAACCACCCATTATCATTCTTGATCAATACTAGAGCTACCCACTCTACTGTGAGAACAGTGGAGGTCTCAAACCTAATTCTCTCAGGAAAACAAATTTAAGTTGTGCACATTTCAAACAAGCAGAACACAAACACAGTTAAAGCTAATGTCCCTGTAAAATAGAGCCTCTTGAAGAGGACCATCCATTTGTAATATGCAACTCCCATCCACTCAATCTATTAGGCAGGAATTTCCAAGTTAAACAGCGTAATCTATTGTACACTGGAAGGTGTTGAACTTAAGGCATACAATAAGGATGTAGACTTCAAACTGAAATCATAGGAAGCAGCAGTCCTAACACGAGAAGACGTGCCTCCAGATTGAAGAGACTCGGTAAAAGAAGAAGTCCGGGATTTTACAGGCAATGACATGGGTCTGATCAAGAATGTTGAACGAATGAGAATCACAATAAAGCCTATTGCATTATATCCCTAACACAGACTTCTCCAACGGGTAGCTTGTGAGCTACTAGTATCTCGCCAGTTACCTGTGAGTAGCCCTCCCGTGTGCAGCACTGCCTAGTAAAAAAGAGCTTTGCTTGGTTGAATTAATATATGTACAACAAAAATGAAAACCATGTATTTGAGATGAAAATGTAGTTATTTTCAGAACTCATTAGCTGATGTTTGGAGAAAAAAAATTGAATTTTCAAAATATATTTAAAATTGATAATGACAGATCAATCATGAGGCGCTGTGAAGGCTTACTACTAATATAATTGCCTTGGTACTAGGGGCACTGCAGCTACGGCAGTTATATATTACACATGTTAAAGCGTTCTACATTGACAAAACCTTTTTAGGTCTCGCCTAGGCAGCACTTGCGCTGTCTCTTCAAGACATGCTGTATATGGGCATTAAGCTCCGCCCACTTTCCGCCCATCTTTTTAATTGGCTCCTGTCACTGTCCTTTGTAAATGGTGGCTTTTCATTGGTCAATAGGCTTAGCAGTCCCTCCTTAGTACCACCTTTTCTCTTCATGTAACCTCCCATGAGTCCACCCCCTGTTACGTGTTGTTACTTGGTACGTTTTAATTACATCCTCCGAGCACTATTTTCTAAAATGCCTTTCTCCTGCTTGCTGTTGCAGGCAGGACACTCATTCCTGCAACGCTTTTTTTTTATTTAACCAGTGCGGCACGCCTCAGCTGGAATAATGGCGGCGGCCCCTATCTTTTGTTAATTGCTATCGCCTAACACGGCTGCATGCATTTTTTTTCTGTTTATTTAATTTTGTTACAATGGCAGCACCTGCGCTTTAGCTTTAAACATCTTAAGCTAAAACGCTGGAGCCGCAATTGCTTCAAAAGTAAAGAAACATTTTAAAAATGAGATTTTTTTCCTAATTCTTTACCTTTGAAGCAATCGCGGCACCCGCACATTAGCTTAAGATGTTTAAAGCTAAAGTGCGGGTGCATGACATTGTAACAAAAGTAAATAAACAGAAAAAAAAGCGTGCGGCTGCCATTTTTTTTCTATTTGTTTACTTTTGTTACAATTGCGGCACTTGCGCTTTACCTTTAAACATCTTAAACTAAAGCGCGGGTGACGCGATTGTTTCAAAAGTAAAGCAATAGAAAAAAAGTTTTGGTCTATTTCTTTACATTTGAAGCAATCACGGCACCCGCGCTTTAGCTTAATGTGTATTTAAAGCTAAAGCGCGAGTGCCACGATTGATTTGCAATGCAATAGCTCTCACATTACTGAAAGTTTGAGCTATTGGCATTGCAGTAATACGAGACCTATTGCATTGTGATGCATACAGCATTCAGAGAATGCCCAGACAGCACGAAAGAAAAGAAATAGGTTTTTCTTCTCCTCCAATCTGGATACAAATTTCCTTAGCTCGGAATTGCGCTCCGCTTCAATTACGATGTTCATATCTGTAACAACAAAGGAAACATTGCCATTTTGCAGATTACATAGGAGCTCAAACGCAAGGGTAAAAGACAGGCAGCCTCAATTTCCTGCTAGCCTGTACGTGAACAAGGTTTGGTTGTCATTTCTTTCCGTTGATTTCCTCGAGTACTCTGTGAATTCAGTGCCTGTGAGCTCTTTGAGACACACAAGCTCGATTTCCAAGAGTTCATGCTCTCCCTCCAGTTGGGTTGCATTTTGAGACGTTTTGAGCAGAGTCAATGGAAGGTGTGCATCCTTGTTTTACATTATCGCTTGCAACCCAGACGGATGAACTGAGGTGATCACTGCTCGTAATCTTGCATATGGTGACCATGTATATAATCTTGCCCTGATG